>CM051367.1:1763577-2413577 GCA_028015245.1 Cardamine occulta
AATAAGATGCTAGCAGAACCGACTCACATTCTCATTGTCACAAGCAATCATGTCTCCAAAGGACACCTGAAAAAAAAAAGTAACAAGCGTTAATGAAAGATCACAAAAGGATAAAACAACCCACAGATTTTGCAGAGTACATGTAATCAGGACCTGATGGCAGACACAGTAGGTTGGTTCATTTGGATCAATTGGCTGCTCATCAATAGGGACGAGGTCTTTCCGATTGCTTCCTGGTGGAGGCATGAGCTCAAAATCCTTATCACGATCCCACTCTCTATCTCTGTAATCAATCTTTTTGGACTGAGGTGCGCCGTAGAATGACTTTCGCTTTTCCAGTTTAGGAACTATAGGTAGTGGAGGAAGAAGAGAGGGCTCATCTGGTGGAATTTTTCCCTCTGATAGAGAAGAGTAATGAAAGAAGAAACATATGAGAAAATACAGAGGATGCTGATATTGAACAGGTTTCAAGTTCATCATTGAAAAGTTTATGTTATGATGACCACTAGACACAAATGAAAGCAACATCGTTTACGTTTCTCTGAAGCTTGAAAACTAATACGCGGTGCACTGACTAAAGTTTATGCAGGTGGAAAGCATGCTTTTGCTAACCCTTGACTGATATAATAAGAGAAATGAAAAGATTCCCCACAAAAGATTGACTTTTGTACCAAGGATACCTAAGAGTATGCTCGAAAAAAGTGTAGAAACCGTGTCCTCTAACATTAGCCAATAATTTTGAGACAACTCCCTACAACATATACATCTCATCAAGCTTACTGAGACAATAAGAAAGACAAGTGAAAGGATTTTATAAATTAGCCCCACACTCAGTACTTACATGACATGCTCAATCAATTACGACCGTATCTAAATCTATATCAAATTGACTCACATATTTACATATTTTTGGAATAAATAGAGTGACTAGCAATTAGAACACAAAAGACATAGTTCTAATCAATTCCCTTAAGATCACAGTAATTAGACAACTCCGGGATTGACATGATATACCTTGCTTTAAATCTTCTGAAAAACTATTCAGATCTTCATCAAGTCTTTTTACATGACTGTCAATCTGCAACCGGAATACAAACATAATCATTATCACCACGATAACATTTTCTGAAACAACCAAGGGAGCTATATTAAATCGTTTACCAACACGGTCTACCATTTTCAAGTTACTGATTGAATTAATGCTCTATTTTCATTTCATAACATCATTCACAGTACGCCAAGACATAAGGCACGTATCCACACACATTATAGTGTTTTTGTGACAGAAAATAAACCATAACCGCACCATTATGATGTATCCCACCAATTTGAGTGTTTAAGCTAAAATCTAAAGGAATAAATCGATAATCGCAGCAGTATACTTAAATAACAAAGGCAAGACTCAGAAGAATACACAACTTACATTTCAAGATTCTGATTTAGTTTAACATTTCACCACAGTAGAGATCTAAAGGAACCAAAGCATAATGATGCCCAACAATTTGTATGGCTAAGCCAAAAATCCAAAGCATAATTGCAACATTATACTTACGTAAAGGAATACAGAACTTACAAGATCATACGCTTGCCGAGCCAATAATACCTTCTCAGTACACAAACTTAACGCATTTTCCTGACTACTCTCAATCTCTTTACGCATTTTCTCAATAGTTTCCTCTTCATCAAGCCCATTATTATAATGATTACCATTACCCTTCTTAGAACTCTGTGAAGCAAGTCCTAAGCAATACTTAGTTTGTTGCCTTGTCTGATTGATAAGCGCTTCCAACAACAAAAAAAAACAAAACATAATAAAAAAAAAAGAAGCATACGCAAGAGAATGAAAATTGTAATAACTAAGACTTTTACATTGAGATCTCTCGTCTAGTTCACGAACTGTATTAAGTAATCTTTGAAGCTCCGCAGGGAAAGTACTCGCATCTACAAAAATTGAAAATTTCGATTGTGGAATTAAAAAAGACTGATCCACAAACCCTAAATTGAAATTAATTAGACAAAATTTAAGAAATAAAGGAGATAAATTTAAGAAATAAAGGAGATGAATTTTCGATCTTACACTCGAGGTAATCATCAACGTAAACTCCAGTTCGCGCTATTGCCATTTTTGGTGAAATGGATTTGATTATGGAGCTAGCTAGGGTTTCGAATTGGGGATTAGGAACGAAGATTTAGGCTTGAGAACTGGAAGGGATGAAGCGCGAGTAAACGGTGTCGTATCAGAGAGATTTTAAAAATTAAGACAATTTCTCGTCTAAGGTGAAAATGATTTTCTCATATGCATTTTAAAAAAAAAACTCAATTTAAAAAAAGACTAGTCGCTGGAATTCTCTCTCAGAGACAATTTCTGGTGTACCGGAGTTTTTTCTCACTTTCTTTTCACTCAATTCTATCTATCAGAGAGAGTGAGTTTAGTCTCCATGTGAATATCCGATCATGTATCGGTTAGTGTCCGATCTTGTGTTGGTTTTAAGTCCGGTTATAAAATGCTAATCATTTTCGAACAATATGTCAGATAATAATCTCTGACTCTATGTCGGTTTCTTTCGTTTTATTCATGCATGGGTTTTCATTGATCGATTTAATTGGCTTCTTAGTCAATTGATTGAATGTTTAATGGCGTGAATCACTATCTTCTATTACAAAGCTCACGATTCAATTCCCGGTGGCTCATCAATTTTCTCCGACTTATGTCCTTTGTGCGGAGTTTATATCTTCGATCATCCTATTTTCAGGACGACGTCCGTCTAATACAAGTTTTTAGGCGGTGGATCGGAGCCTCCGGCGAAGGAAGAGGTGACATCTATCAACGGACCCAGTGATTTAAGCACACAGCATCGGTGGCAAAGTAGTAGAAGATTTCAAGTGATTTTGCAGCACGGAAAGCATCTCGATGACTGTTTTCTCAACCACTCAACCCATGTGCTCGAGTGAATTTTCTCTTCCCAGACCTGATTTAAGTTTTTGTCCTTAACGTCCTATTAGCAGTGTATGCTACCTAAGCCCTAGTTTCTGCCTCTTAATCTCCCTTTCTCTCTCTCTTTTGTTTTTCATTTTAGATTTTTGTAACTCAGATCTCTCTTAATATATTATGAATTTGCGTTTCATTTCTTCTACAAACTTGTTCATCTCATCTTTATCTCTGTCATATGTCGATTTTAACATTTTCTGGGTTTGAGCATTTTTCATTATTTTAGGATTTGAGTAGTAAAATTAGGGTTCTTAGGCATAGGTTAGATCTGTGTACGATTTTTGGTCTCCTTAGATGTTTAAGCTTGAAATTGCATAGATCTCTTCTGGATTAGGTGTTCTTAATGCTTAGTTAGCCAAGGGATTGGTAATTTTGATCTCAGGCATTTTTCACCCAGAAAGTATTTGATGAAATATCTGAACCAACTAATACCAGAGATCTATGGCTTTAACCCATGGCTTAAGAGGTTTTAGCTGTATTTTGACATTAATGAACGGGTTCTTAATGCTTGCCTATATTATGTTTCATTGATATATGCTCTAAGTTTCTTTGTATCTTTGAAAGGGTATTAATATTAAGAAGTGGTATAGGCTTGTTGGTGTTTATCACGGGAGTGGAGCCACCATGTTTTGATGTTCATTGTCTAGAGATTGCTTCTGTGAAGTTTTGTTAAGCATCTAGGAGAGGCCAAGGAGAATTACGGATCCATGAATCTCATCCTTAGGACCTTATTTCCCATTTAATTGTTTCTCTGTTTTGCTTGCTCTGTTTCTTGCTTGTTTACTTTTGCTTCACCACTTGATCACTACCACTCGACCACTTAAGTTGAGTGCTTCACTGTTTTTTTTTGTCGTTTTCTGCTTAGCTCGATTGCATCCATTCGATCACATAGATTGAGTGCTTTTCTGTTTTGTCGTTTTCCTGCACCACTCGATCATCTAGATCGAGTGGTTTCCTTCCTCTGTTTTCCCTCGCAGCTTGATCACCCCACTCGAACTGACTACTCGAGTGGGTCTTTAATTGCTTTTACTTGCATTGTTAAGGTTGTTAGATAACCACTGTTTAATCTGCTTGGCTTGACTTAAATGAATTGATCACATCCTGATTGCATAGCACAGTCTTCCTAATTGGATTAACTTAGTATTCCCACCACTATACTATAATTGCAAACATGCCACATTTAGCATTTCCTTGTATTGATGAGTGACAAAAACCCTGTTTCAATCACCAAGTGTTATTTTTGGTATGAGATCCAGCTTCTTCACATCATCTATGGAAACATAAGAGCCATTTTGGTTGCCATCATTGTCTGAGATGGCATTGTAGAAGATTTTTTGTCAATGTTAGAGAAAGTGACCCTTTTATTTGGTAAATCAACAACAACACATGTTTTTGAAAGGAAATTTCTCCCAAGCATCAAGAGCATGTACGAACCATTGCTCATCTCCACAACTTGAAAACCAGTGTGAACAAAGAAATTCCCAATGTGGATATGTAAATCTTCAATGTATATTTGTAGAGTTGTTGTTGAAGCATCCAGAACTTTGATGGACATCTAAGAGGTATTTATATATATATATATATATATATATCTATATATAAGAATTTCCCAAATCTTCCGCAGTATACTTTGACACGAGGTTCACGCTAAATCCAGAATCACAGAGAGAGTATTCAAAATCAACTTCGAAGATAGAGCATGAAACAACAAAGTTCCTTGGATCTTCTAGCTTAAGTAATATCCTCAATTACGGAGCCCAAATATTCCTCGCATGACTTGGAAAAGAGACTTTAGGAACATATTCTGGTGGCTCCTCATAAGTAAAATCTTCTTCTTCCACCTTTACGGTTGGTTAATCATCAAACCAATGAGAGAAAACCTCAGCAACTCTATTTTTGACATGAGAATGTGAATATTGTACATGGATCGATCGATATGTAGAGAGGATCAATTGATATGAATGTTGGATCAATCGATCTGGTGTGTTTATAGAAGATGATGAACTTTTGGTTTTGCTCATAATCTTCAGCGCATAACAAGTCTCTTCATCCCTAGACATAGAAGTAACATGAGATACTTGTGTATCAAGAGAATTAACCTGACAAGTCAAACTCACAAGTTTCTAATTGAGCTCATTGTACATGTTATCCATATTGTTCTTAAAATCAGCTATCTTCTCATTCATTTGTGGACTCTTGTTCTATCCATCTAATACATGTTGCAACATGAGTTCAAGCCTATAATATTGGGGGGGGGGGGGAGGTGGTACTTGATATCCTCTGTTCTGATTGGTTCCTCGGTTTCTAATATAGGTAACATCCGCACGCTAGCTACTATATCCATCTCCATTAAACATTATTTGATCATTGTTAAGAATTCGATCTATCTTAGAATTTAGCTCAGCAGTCATATGTGATTCCATATTCTTGACATGATTCAATCTATCATGTTCAGAGCAGTGAGTATTGTTCCGATAAAGTTCACAAAGATAACAAGCTTCAACTCTCGTTGGTTATTCCATATAAGCTCATATATTGTAGATTCCGGTAACCTAACATTAGCTTTTGGCATATAGATTAAACCTACAGATCATAAGCTAGGTGATCAAGCTAACTTAAGCATTGAGAACACAAAGATGCAGAACTATAATGATAAATCCCTAATTTAAATAACGTAAACCTAATTGACAATTAAAACCATTTAAACAAACTTTAAACCCAGCTTGTGGATTACTCACACTTAGATGATGAAATCATGATAAATAAATATAATGATTGTATAAAATAAATATAAATGAATGATATCGGTTTAACAAGGAATCAAAAAGCCCTTCTTTTGAAGAGATGATATTTTTTCTCCCTTAAAAAAAAGTTGTAAATGCAAAAAAACTCGTGCAACACTGTTATATGAGATAAGGAAGCCGTAGAGTCGGTTGGAATCATCAAAGTCGATTGGAATTGGAAAAGGAAAATCTAGGATCGACCGATCCTAAGGCCGATCAATCGATATTTTCTCCAAAATGCACCACTTCATTTAAACGCTCATCTGGTCAATACTCTAATTAGTCTTGTCGATCTCTCATAGTTCTGGTCGGTCTCTGATGCATCTCTTTTGATACTTGAAGCCTTGATACGTCTAAAGCAATTCTAAATGTTTCTTTCATAATATATGATTGTTCTCCAAGTTATCATCACTCGAGCCTTCCATTCGAGCTATGTTGGTCGAGTGGTCTTGATCATTACTCTGGGATATGCGCACTCAAGCTCTCCACTCGGACAGTCTTGGTCGAGTCTGGTGCAAAACTCCAAATGTATAGTCCTGAGTTCTAAAAACACCTAATACCACTCTAGAATGCAAAATGTATGCAATGCACATGCTAAATGTCCTAAATACTCTTAAGGTGAGGAATATGATGCAAAGTGGTATGAACAATGGATGAAACTACACTAAAATGATGATAAATTAAGGTTAAAAACATGTAAAATACAGTGACATCAGTGATAAGAATGAGGTTAATAAAGTCTTGATGGAAACACTTATTCTTATGTAAGAAAGTCCAAGAAGTTCAATAAGAGGGATAACCAAAGAGCGATGAAGTGGTGAGAAATTCTCATATAACCTTGATACCATAGAGATGTGTTGGAGACACAAATGAGTATAATCTAAAGTTCAAAGGAATGTCAAGGCCTTTATCTAATGTCAAAGCGATCCTCACTCCAGAGTTTAACGAAAACGGCCAAGAAGTTTTGGATGAAACGTTGAGAAGAGTTTCGCAGCTAAATATAACTGATTAGACAGCGTGTTTTGCAGCGAAGCATCATTCTTTCTATGAAACACAGAATAATTCTGTTTTGGAGGTACAAAGATTGATCGATCCATCGATCAATCCTTGATGCAAAACCACGATTTCAGATTCCAGTTCATCCTTGCAGATCAACCAATCCACAAGCAGATTGATCAATCCCAATGCCATGAAGAAAAATCCGGATGTAAGATCGAACAATGTCATGAGGTGTGCCGAGATGATTCTTTGAATACTGATAGGAGTAAGCTGAAAGCTCCAAAGTACATTGTGGCAGGACAAAGAGTGCACAGTGATCATCAGAAGTTGAACACTGCAACACGGAAGGATATGTGCTTGTTAGTTCATAGCAAATGGACAACATCTCGAACCATCTCCACCACACCCTGATCCAGACGAGGAAGTCTCGAATTTTCCTATGGATTCTCATCACGCTTAGGCATAATTACAGGCAGACTCGTGACATTAAACAAGTGCTTATGGGAGACAACCCATATGTTTTTCTTTTCCTTCTTTTTCATTTATTTATGTTTGGTCGGGTCTTTTCCTTTCCGTGGATATTTTTTTACAGCGAGATGCAGTAAAATAAGTCTAGGGGGAAAGGTGATTTCTAGTTGATGAACGTTTTTGTTTCATTGAGTCAAAAAACTTTGGAAAATTTTTATGTTGTTCTAGGATTCTATTTTTAGCATTGACTAAATTTCTAACATACTTCTAACATTGATGTTTCTCAGTACAAGAAGATTGGAAACACCATTGGTTGGCTCGACTTAACTTGAAGTTCTCTATCTTTTGGAAAATCTGAATGATCTGACATTGACTTTATATTACTGGACCTTTAACACTGACTTAAACTCACTTAGAGGCTTGATATCGCATATTGGATCAAAAAATTAAGAGTTTAATTTTGCTTTTTCTACCACCCTTTTCAAAACTCTTAATGGCCAAGTTTATTTTTAGCTTAGTACCATACCTTTACACAATCCATTATTTCAAACCACATGCCTTCGTTACATCATTATCATATGCAATCATATACAAAAACTACGGAGTATGTGGACCGACACAATTTTTTATTCTAAGGATCTATGGTATTATTCGATGCTCTTTACATAGTTATACACATTTTGAGTTTTTTTTTGGTGCATAATTGTTGACTATAACCGGTTCCAGTTTCTTTTTCTCAGAAATGAAAGAAAATAAAATAAATAAATAAAAGAGAAAGAAAAACTAATTATTTCAGAGATCAACCGATCCAAGCTAGGATTGATCAATCCTCTGAAGAAAAAAAGAAAAAAAAAGAAGATAATAAAATGAGCAAAGAAATGAGACAAAGAAGAAACTGAAATAAAGTCTGTGTAGAGTCTAATGTTCGTGAGGTTGTGTATCAATATTTGGTCCTAGTATCACTATGATTTTGCACAATGGTTTGCATTCATTTTAATCAGCAGAGCCTAAACACTTCAGCTACCATCAAATAACCTTCCATTCCATGTGTTTGTTGTGATTGATATTCCCTTTGTGAGATTGCACTTAGAGATAATCAATAAATTCTCCTCGACTATTTCGGTTTATTTTAAGGGCTCCTAATTTGTTAGCAGACAAATTAGATAAGCATGCTTACGGACGTTTTGATGTTGAACTTGTTAAACAAGGCCATTTAATAAAATGGTATTCTAAGTTCCTAACCAAATAATATATAGATATATATATATATATGTACCTCTCATTTTGGTAAATGCATATACTATTATACTCGGGTCATATTTTAAGTTATGAAGAAGCTGGTAGAGCAAAAAAAGAGATGAAAATGTTAAAGGGTTTACAATGGAGATTTCAAATATTCTTTAAGATCGTGGGAATCAGAGTAACATAAATATCGCTATGCTTATGGCTAAGTACATGTAGTACTAACTAGTTCTTTGATTTGTTTAAAGTTATAAAAAAATTAGAGGTTCAATGTGGTGGAGTCTATAGGAGTGCGTAAGTTCCCATGTTTTCAAACCCTTCTTCTAAAATTGATTTCTTTACTTTGTTCTTGCTTGAGGAGAAGCAAAGTATCAAGTCTGGAGAAATTGTATATCATAGTTTTAATGGATTTTATCCATTAATCTCATATATTTTAGTGTCTTTTATTGAGTATATGATAGGTTTTATTGCCATTTGGCTTTGTTTTGAGTTTTACAGGATTTACAAGTTACTAGAGCTGAAAGGAACATTTGGAACTTTTTTAGACGTTTCAAGACTTCAAGTATCAAAAGAGATGCATCCGATATAGACCATAACAAAGAGAGATCAGTCAGACTAATCATAGGATCAACAAGATGAGAGTTTAAATGAAGTTGTGCATTTTGGGAACACAGATTGATCGATCGATCGGCTTAAGGATCAATCGATCCCAGTACTACGAGAATTTTCTTTTCCAATTCCAACCAACTTTGACGATTCCAACCCACTCTAGGGCTTCCTTATCTCATAAAAATACTGTTGCACGAATTTTCTGCAGTTACAACTAGTCTTTAATAATTTTCAGAGTTTTTCATAGTTTGAGGGAGAAGAAATCTCATCTCTTCAAGAAGTGTTTTCCAAACCCTTACTAAATCAATATAATTATTTTGGATTTATTTCATGCAATCATTAAAATTTTATTTATCATAATTTTATCATTTATGTCTGATTAATCCACCAGTTTTAACGCTGTACGGACTCCTCCCAGAGCGCTGGTTTGGATGTTGTCTCTTTCTTCCATTTCTCGATCCACCATACTAGCATACTTGTATCCCATAGTTTTGCTTCATGAAAGCGTCAAGTTTATTTTGTTTTAAACCTTTGAACCAGTTCATGAGGCATTGACTTTTTATCATTGTTCTCCTAACCGTCATTGTCTTCCTTCTCTCTTTCTTTTGCTTTTCTGGTCTTTTTTATTATTTGTGTTTTTGAGCCTTTTTCCTGAAACAGTAAACTAAAACTATAAAGTAATAAATGAAAATAAACATGAATATAACTAACCTAATGCAATGCATTATGTTTTGATGCAGGTTGGAGTTGACTGGCGTGGAATCAGTAGTTGTCGCGGAATGAGCTCCCTTATCCGTGCTGGATGGCACGGCTGGCATGGCCCTATGCCTCTTTGGTGGAGAGGCGATGAGGCTTCCTTCCCGTCTCATCTCCGAGTAGTCTTTCATCTACTTTTTTATTTTGTTTTCTATTTTCTTATTCTAAACCTGAAACTATAACAATAAAACTATGAAAGTAAAATGCAATAAACCTAATTTATAGACTTACCAGTAGGTTGCTTCTCATTAAGCGCTCTTGGTTTAAATCATTAGCTCGACTTGGATGTGCTTCTTATTGGAAGCAGGGTGGAGAGTTTGTCATTAAACAAGCTATCTTTGGTCGTCTTTTGTCAAAAATATTTAGTTGTTCCTCCAAAATGTCGTCCGATGATTCTCCTTCTTCTTTCTGACATCCTCATAGAGGTTGAATTTCACCTTTTGTTAGAGTGGCGTAACATGTTTAATGAGGATCCAGCAACACGAGATAATCCCTCAAGTGTTTCAAATAGATAATGGTACATTTCTTGTTGGTCAACAATGCTTCTCATTGTAGCATGAGCATGCTCAATGTTTTTCCTCTAATTTATCCACATGCCTAGACATGCGTGTTTCTTTTAGGTACCTTCTTAGTTCTTTTTTAATTCAATTGACACTTCCTATCAATGATTGCAGCATCCTTATCAATTCGATCCCCAAGGTTATTGGCAAAAGTTGAAATCTCTCAAAAACATTAGCATCTGATGTACCAAACATTTAATTTTTTCTTGAATATAATTTAACATTATTTAAAAAAAATATATATATATATATATATCTTCAAGTTCCTAATAAAGAACTTCATTTATCTTGTCAATCTTCTCATGAGTTGTCCTCTCAAATATAAATTAGTAGTTTAAATACTATCTAATGAGGATCTTAAGGTGATCTTTGTGACTCCTTTTCTGAGAGAAATCATTAAATTTGTCTTGAAAAGGTTGGTATGGAATATGAGAATGATGTAAGCATCAGGGCGATAGCAGACTTGGAGCTATCTAGACCGAGCATCATCACTGAGCTATTTGGAGAAACAATGCCTAAATAGAGCTCTGGTCATGTACAAGGCATAGGGTTGTTTATTTCCCAGCAAATAAACCCCAAGAAGCTTATCTATCCAATTAGAATCACGAATACTCAAGCCAAAGACGATTTTTACGAGGAAACACTACTCGGCACAGTTGACAGCCGAGGAATTCCTGTGCCAAATGAGGAAAATCTGACAAGATCAAATTCTATTCGTGGAAATGAATCCAAATCGAATATCCATTCGATAATCATATATTTTGAAGATATAGATTGAAGCAGAACCTGTCTTTGCCTAGCTTGCTACAAAGATGACCAAGAATTAACGTCTAACGACAAGAATTGAAGAGAAATGCTGCCTAATTCAAGTTCAACTTGTGCTTTCAGTCCACGATCGAATTTTCGTCTAAAAAGTGCATATAAGGACACTTTTGATCGAGGAAAAACATTTCATGATTGATCTAATTCTGGAGTTGGTGTGCAAGGTCCAATGTTACTCCAAACTGACCGGTCCAATTCAAGTATTTCTCCTAACCAAACTGGGCCCTACATCTTGATGTTTATTCTCATATATATGAAGACTTCACGCCATTTAGAAGCTTCAGAAATGGGACCGGTTCATTCCATTCGCCCAAAACCAAAGAAGGATAAACTTTCCTTTTCTGGAGGAGCTTTTACCTTTTCTCTCAAGACCACACTTTTTCCTTTTGATCCAAGTCCTCCATCTCATCAAGAAAATTCTAGACGTCCATTTAAATTTTTGATATGTTAGATGCAGCAAAGCAGCCATTATATAGCGGTTGTCGAGAAGGTCATTCACCATTATCATCTACTAGTAGAATGATGATTATCAAGACAGACTTTAATTTGGCGGAGGAATGTGTCAATGCGATAGCAGATTTTGTGAAAGATATTTTGCCTGAAGATAATCTTTCACCAGCATCATACTACGAAGTACAAAAACTTGTAGCTAGTCTTAGTTTGCCGTATCAGATGATAGATGTGTGCATCGACACTGTATGATATATTGGAGAGAAAATGAAAACTGCAACAGATGTCGCTTTTGTCGTAAACCGCGATATCAGGAAACTGGCGGCAGAGTTCTGATTCTATTTAAACGGATGTGATATTTACCGTTAACGGAAATATTGAAAACTTTATATCAATCTCAGCGCACAGCAGAGCCAATAAGATGGCATGCGGAGCATCGTCAAGATGGAGAGATTACACATCCTTCAGTCGCAGAAGCGTGGAAGCTTTTTCAATCACTGTATCCAGATTTTGCGTTAGAGAGGAGAAATGTGTACCTTGGACTATGTACAGATGGTTTCAACCCATTTGTAAAGCATGGAAGATAATACTCATTGTGGCTTGTTATTGTTACACCGTATAATTTGCCTCCATCTTTATGCATGCGTAGAAAGTTTTTGTTCCTCTCCATTCTTTTTTCCGGCCCCGAGCATCTGAAGAAATCTCTTAATATATTCCTCCAGCCGTTGATATATGAGTTATAAATGCTTTTGGATCATGGTGTTGAAGGGTATGATGTTTCTTGCCAGGAGAATTGTAAGATGCATGCGGTTTTAATGTGGACGATTAGCGATTTTTCAGCATATGGTATGTTGTCTGGATGGACAACCCATGAAATGTGGTTTCAACAATTTGCAGTAAAAATTTAATATTTATTAAATATAATTTTAATATCAATTTTTTTTTATCTCAATTTTTCCTTTTTCAGCAAGAATTCACATGGTAACCGTAACTCACGTCTATAGTTAGTTGTGAGTTCGATAAAAAAGCTGGATTAATGTACTCTCGTAAGCTGAACGAGTGGAAGGACAAGTGGAATGCGAATGACATTCCAAGAGAGTTGCTTGCAAACCCGGAGCTATGGAACAGGTTCATAGAGTATTGGAAGCAAGAGAAGACCATTGCCAATGCTCTAACCCATTCTACCAACTGCAAGAGCGACCAGAAAGGAAAAGGAATGGCGACGCACAATTTGGGAGCAACAAGCAAGAAAACACGGCGCAAACAACTTGTAAGTTATTTTATTCACAGTATTTATATTTAACTTATAGTTTATATTTATTCATTTATTTATTATAGTTTCAAAAACATGGTGTGGAATCATCGAACATGAGGTTGCTCACCGACTTCCACACCAACAAAAAGACCGGCCTCATACAAGATGGAGTTGCTCAGGAGATCGTCGACACCGTGAACCAACTGGGTGAAGAGTTTCTCCAATCTCAGCCAATCGTTGATGGAACTTCTGTCTGTACAGAAGTTCCAATCGAGACATTGAACGAATTCGTGTATGAGGTTAGTCTTTTAAAACATTTTGTTACTCCTATCTGTACAGAAGTTCATAAGCTTTTTTTTTTAATTTGTTTCGCAGGCTACTCCGAAAACTAAAGGTCGTCTTTTAGGTCTTTCGCAAGATTTGGCATCTTCTGTGTCTTCACGATTCTCTTCAAGTTCGGATATTAGGACGAAACTTGCAGAGAAAACTACCGATCTTGAGAGTTTGAAGACGAAGGTTGGTACGCTTGAAGATGTTCGAAGGATGGATCAGGAGCAAATGAGACGACAAGCGCAAGATGTGCAAGAGATGAGAACTCAAATGGAAGAAATGCGAGCATTCATGGCTTGATACCTACTGCCGCGGCCACAATAGTTTTCTCGTTTTTAAATTTGTTTTTAATTTAAATTGATAATTTTTTATTTTATTTTGTTTAAAAATTGGATAATTTAATATTTAATTTTAATTTTCAAAATTTATTTATTGAATTTTAATTTGATTAAAATTTTTAATATATTTAAATTCAAATTAATTAATTAAAAAAACAATAAAAATTACAAATCCGTCGGATATAATACCGACGAATTTCTGATGGATATGATACCGACAGATTCCGATGGACCATTTTCCGAGGATTCCGACGGACTATTTTCCGACAGATTTACCGACCGATGAAATCTGTTGGTAATTCCTCGGAACTATGTCTATGACAAAAGTCTCCAACTTTAATTCGATGCTAGAGGTTAAATCTCAAATTTTTAATTTTTTTTCCGCTTTAACTATCATCATCCTCAAACACAAGGTGCAGTTGTTGTAAAACAGTTGATTTTTCTTAATATAATTTAATATTAAATTCAAAAAATATATCGTTAATGAAACTAATTGTTCTATTAAATTTAATGGTAATACGAACAGGAAGAGCAAACTTGAAAGATTTTAGTAAAACCAGTTTGTATTTTCAAAATGTATTGTGGTAGTATGATACAATAAAATTTTAAAATAAACGATTGTTTTTAAAATTTCCGAATATCCAGAATTCAGTTCTCCAAGTATTTAAAATATATTTAAAATTTTCTCGTAGTTCGAAATTCGATTGAGATAATTATTTTGTCATCTGAAGTATCGGATGTGAACCGATAAATTTGTAAACTAATTTTTGAATGAAAATCAAAAAATTTTGAAAGTTTAAAATAAAAATACTTGCCACTTTTAAAGTTTTTATTTTTGTAGTGTTCTCTTTTTTCTAAAGTCATCTTTTTTATTTTATTTTTGGTTGAGAAAGGTCAAGAATATTATTGCCGACAGCCGACATCAATATTACAACTATGGATTCGTGAATATGGCAGTAAAGTGGCCGACCATATAGTATTTATTCACGGTCCACTACAAGACAAATTATACACGTGCGTTCATGTCCTTTAATCCATAATTCAGGACAAGGTTCGAATATTTTTTTATCTTTTATGGCCTCGACTTTTTCTAATATGCTCTTTTTAAAATATATAACTCTTTTAATATGATCTTTGCAAAAATATTTCGATATTGCACTGTTCCGACAATTGTTTTAGCTACTCTATATCGATAAACATACAGTACGAAAAATACAATCGAAGTCATTTGAGACATCGTTGTGGGATTCCGAATTTCTTTTAAAACACTAGTCACAAAATGGTTTTTGGAGTTTAGAAAAAAAAATGTCAAGTCCCTTGTTTCATCTCTTTTCTTAGCTTTTTATAAGTATTATGAGCCATCATAACAAAATCTCATATCTCGATGTAATATCTTATATCTCTCAGTAATTTATAAACCCCATTCATTTTTAATAAAATATAAGAAAACAAAAATACTCTTATCTAATCATTTCAAACTATAAATCTCATTCATCTTTAATAAAATATAAAAAGACAAAAAATACTCTTATCTAATCATTTAATTTGATTTAAATAAACGAAAAAACAAAAAAAAACAAGAAAAACCAAAAAACCGAATAAACAGAATCTCAATCCGGTGAGCTCCGACGACGATCTCGAGCTTTCTCCAGCACCGTCAAGCTCAGGGGTGGAGCTCTGCATTGCCTTGAAAGTCTGTATCGCCTCCGTTGAGCTTCAAAATCAAGATATTTTGAGGTTTTAGATTTGAAAATTAAGTATTTGATTCTATGCACATTGGGTGTTTGATTCTATGCACATTTCGTGTTTGAATTTGATTATATGCACATTAAGGATTTGATTCTATGCACATTGGGTATTGTATTGTAGTAGAATCCGAAACAATCCATAATTGATTTTTTTTGCGAGAGGAGACATGGGTAAAACAAGTATAATTGATAAATATAGTAAAACTACTAATACCTTAATTCAAGATTTTTTGTGTTGTTTTCGCAGGTTACAATAAGCAACAACGTCAACATACATTTTAAATGCGAAGGTCGCGTGTATAGTTTAATGTCGAAGACATCAGTGGAGATAACTTTGTCAATGATAGAAGCTAAGATATACAAAAAACTTGCGTTAGATAGAAGTAAGGTTAAATTGCAATTGAGTTACTATCCACTGCTGGTGAGATGTGAGGAACTGTTAACCATTTCTAATGATGAAAATGTGTGTGTTTATCTAACATCCATTGATAAAGAGAACCGTAGATGTACTTTGTTTGTGGAAGTCATCACTATATCGGAACTTCCCGAACAACTATCGAGAGCAGTCAAAGGTTCTTTTGGTAAGAACTATGACGAGTTGCCATTACAAGAATATTGAGTAATTAGAGATCGACTTGTCTTATATATTAGAAACTTGTCTTATATATTAAAAACTTATTTTCTAATTAGAGATCTACTTGTATTATATATTAGAAACTTATTTTCTAATCTTCCGATGTGGGATATTGGTTTGTCTCCCAACAATTCTTCCCACAAACCTTAGCCTTCCCTCCAACGAAACCTTGGCACCGGCACCCCTTATTCTCAAGGTTTTCTTGAGGCACTCTTCTTATTGTATAACATTGAGGACTCCTCCCATACCAAGCATTCAGCCCACATCTACTTCCATAGGTCCACAATTTTTGACCTAGGCTCTGATACCATTTGTTAGGCTTCTAGAAGCTCAAGTCAACTCCCTATTAGTATGATATTGTTTGCTTTGGGTCCAAGTGGTAAAGTCTGCATGATTTTCTGTTTGGGCTCTTTCCCAAAAAGCCCCTACTAATTAGAGATTGACTTGTCTTATATATTAGAAACTTATTTTCTAATCTTCGGATGTGGGACATTGGTTTGTCTCCCATCAAAAGGAAAAATTCAAGTACCTTTTCATAGCTTTGAGAGCTAGAATTGAAGGGTTTCAAGTCATGAGGAAAGTGATAATTGTAAATGCAACTTTTCTCAAGAATGGATTTGGTGGTGTACTAGTTTTTGCCAATTCTTAAGATCCTAATCGTCACCAATACCCCATAGCGTTTGCTGTACTCGATGGTGAGAATGATGCATGTTGGAGTGGTTTATGGAGATGTTGAATACTGTTATACATGACTCTTCCGAATTGGTATTCATGAGTGACCGAAATGCAAGGCTCATAAGCGCCATAGGTACTGTATATCCCCAAGCTCATCATGAGTATTGTGTAAGGCATTTGTCCTAAAATGTGAAAGGTCATACTTCTAATGCCAACAAAGACGTACTCGCATGGAGATTCATGGAGTGCATCAGGTATTACACTGACGTTGAGTTCAATTGTGCTTATACTTCATTTACGACAAGATATCCTTCTGCGGCCAAGTATGTGGAGGAGAGTACAGTGAAAGAAAAATGGGCAAGGTGTCATTTTCAAAGAGAAAGTTATAACTTAAACACAAGCAACAATGTATAATCATTGAACAGTATTTTTAAGGAAGCAAGAAAGTACTCCTTAATACCCATGCTTGATATGATTATTACCAAATTCTAGAATTGGTTTAATGAGCATATGAAGGAGTCCATGTGTGGATCGATTTCAAATAATCTGGTGCCTTTTGTGAGAACCTCATGCATTACCAATGGCCTATTGCTAAGAAATTGAGTGTGATAGAGCTCAACCATTTCGAGCTTGAATACAATGTCATAGGTAAAGATGGAAAGTCTTATATGGTGAAGTTGCTCTTGAAAAGTTGCTCTTTAAAAGTTGGTCTTTAAAAGTTGGTCTTGCAGGGTGTTTGATATTGAAAAGTATCATTTTCTGCACGCATTAGCTGCTTACTTATTATTTATGGAAAATGATAGAGCTCGTGATACCAAATTACCTGAGTTGTGTTCAAAATATTATTGGACGGAGCTATGGGCAATGACGTATTATAGAACAATATATATATTGTCGGATATGTCTCAATGGATATTCCAGATGACATCAAAAGCAAACAAATCATACCTCCGGGGGAGAAAACTAAAAAAAGGAAGAAAGAAAGTGAGAAGATTTCCATTGGCTGGGGAAATGCGACCAAGAAAGCAAAATAAAAGACGGCCGAGACAAAGACTTCAATGGTTGTTATTTGAAAATAGTTTTAGTGTTTGATTATCACCTATATGTTTTGTAATACTATATATTAGTTTGGAATACTTTCTGTTATTCTATAAATTAGTAATTTTGTTACAACTGTTACATTATGTATTAGTAATGAATCATAGGTATTGAAAACATTATAAATAAAGTGTTAAAATATGTATTAAGAAGAAAATTACTAAAATAATATATATTAAGTTTTTATGAAATAAGCTATCCAATATAATCCTTCTACTTTTAAAGTGACTTTGTAAATAATAACCAATTTAGGATAGCGGAGTTATATAAATCTAGTGTTTTGACATATTAGTGCATCAAACACTAAGAAGTATATGTTAATCTATTAAAATCATCTGTAAAACTAAAAATACAAATTTGAAATGTATGTAATACTAATGAAAAAGAAAAACATCCAAAGTAGAACTTAGTCACAACTGTGGTAAAACAGGGAACTGAAGTATAACTAAGAAATTTGGTGGCGAACATGTGACAAAAAACGGTGCACGTGTGAATTACATTTTTGGTGTCCAACTCAAAATTTCCCCATTTTTTGGTGCCAAAACTAAAATTTCATCACACTTGGCGCCCAACTCAAATTTTCCCCAATTTTTGGCACAGAAACCTAAATTTTTCCAATATTTCTGAATTGCAATCTCTTCCATTCTCCATATATTGAGTTATTCTTTATATTCTCATTCTCTTCCATTCTCGAGTTTTCCAAATAGAATTCTACATTTTCTCTTTATTCTCCCTCCATCATATCGTCCATCTCTAAATTGATTTCGGTAAGCTTTGTTACGTCTTTGATTTGTTTTTCCATTTTCAGATTTCAATTAATGTTAGTTCTTTGATTTGTTTTTAATTGATTTCATCTAAGGCAATCATGGATAAACTCTGTGAGATGGATCCTCATTGCACTGAAATGAAGAGGAACAAGAGGAAAGATAACATGCGTACTTTAGTTGCTGATGGTGACTATGGCTATCCTTTAAACTGTCCATGTGGTGGTCTACGAGAACTCAACCGTAGCACCGCCCATAGGAAGGAAATACTTAAAATGCAAGTTTAAGGTCAGAAAGTGGACATCGATTAATTAGATGCTTGTTGAATATATGATGATATAGATATCTCTCTTTATGTTTAGAATGATGGCTTACACATTCGTAAATCTTGGGAACACGCTATCAAAGAAGAATGTTAAGGAAGGAGTTTGATGAGAAGTCAAAGGAGGGAAGCTTCAAACTCCATGAATTGTATATAATGCAATTGCGTATGCAAGTGGAAAACAATGCTGAAGAGATTGCAAACCTGAAGGAGTTGGTGGCTATGCTTGTGGACGAATCGAAAAGCTTTTTGGTCCTATGCCTTGAAAACAAAAAGTTGTAATTGGCTATGTTTGTTTCTACTTTGGTTGTAATTAGCTATGTTTGTTTCTACTTCGACTTGAAAGACTTATGTTTTCTAAGACTAATTTCTGTTTTGTAAGATGCTTGCTCTTCAAATACAAAAGAAAATAGCGTCGTTTTACCAAGTAGTACCACTACTACGAATGAAAGTTTTAAAAACAAACCAATATATTTCTAAGAATTAAAACACAAACAACCACAATAGTCAGATAGTCTCATTTCCTTGACCTCAACTTTCTCGAACACTCGGCTTTGCCTACTCCACGTCGTTTAACACCCTTTCTCTTGCTCCTTTGCTACCTCTGGGGAGTAGGTTGATTCAGCTGTATCCTCGCCTGGATCCTCCGCTGGGATGGGTTGGTGGAACCACCAGTATGCGCCTGCAATCGAAAACAATTATACTATAATACTACCAAGTATTACCAATAGTTATACTATAGTACTACCAAGTATTACCAACAGTTATATTATCGTACTACCAAGAATTATGAATGCTTACTTTAACCTTTTCTATTAACTCCTTCTGTGAAGCTTCCATCAATCCGAGTCCCAGCTCTTGTTTCATGTTTTGTACAATATCCACCAATTTAGCGAATTCCTCGAATGTCAGGTTTTCCGATGTTTCATTGGTGGCTATCTTCTCGTTATCACATCTTGAGGTGCCTTCTCTTCTACTTGGGTTTCCACATCATCTTTGTACATCTTGTCTAACAAAATGGTTAAGCTTTTCCCATGGAACTGCATCCAACTATTAACAACGACATCATGTTTATCATCGTTATCTTATTTTTCTGTGATTGTACCAAAAGAGACTTTTCATCATCTCTAACTAGGAGGATACTATCAATATCCTGTGAACCTAAACAATGAAAAAATATTATAAACATAACACCCCAAAATATTCATATGCTAAGGATCGCTAGGAAAACTCACCACATTTGTACCAAGTGCTTTATATATTTCTGAAAGAGGAATCCTTTTACGTTCACCTTTCTTGAACTTTTTCCTGCACATTCTAGGATAATTTTCGTCAGTCTCTGGATACTCTTCTAAAATGTTTTCCCTTAATTCGGGAATTGCCTCAAATGGTAAAAGCTACACAACACACATAAAGTTAGAGTTATCCTTAATTCTATAAAAATGCTAGATAAAAAGTATAGGACCGCCATCTTCAACCTATCTGTAGAACGAGCCACCGGTACCATTTTCATTAGCAGCTTTCATGTCTTGATATCTAATTTTCTCAGCCCCTTAAAATTCCTCTTTACGAACGCCTCACTGCCCGCTTTTTTATAATCAATTGGATAGTTGCGGCAGTTGAAACCCGATATCAAGGCGTGCTCCCTAATGCCATAGCAGATGGGAACACCATTAACAACAAACCAAGCTTTCTTTTTGTTTTCTCGATTCATGCCTTTCGAAGAAAGAGCATCCACATGCCCATAACCTTATGGGTTTTTTTCC
The DNA here is from genome assembly GCA_028015245.1 of Cardamine occulta. Taxonomy (NCBI): domain Eukaryota; kingdom Viridiplantae; phylum Streptophyta; class Magnoliopsida; order Brassicales; family Brassicaceae; genus Cardamine; species Cardamine occulta. The sequence goes on from CM051367.1 coordinate 1,784,186, forward strand.
TTGGCATGTGGAATATGTGTTTGAACAAGGGATGTTCCTCAAATCATTTCCTCTCAAACGTTATGAGCGGATGCATCAAGCCATCTAGCATTTCCAAATCTTTAAGAATATAACACCTCGTAGCTAGCTTTATTTTCTTCTTATACTCTGAAGGCGGGAAACACATTTGCAGAGGTTCTAGTGGTGGCTCTATTTAGTCCTCGGAACCCAGCAATAACAAGTTTTACCAAGTTATACATTTTCATAAATTACACAAACATCGATTGCAATTAGTATTCCCTAACTAAAATCAATGACATCAAGAGGAATAGGTTTTCCCTAACTAAAAAGAATAATATCAAGAGCAATTTTTTCCCCTAAGTAAAATGAATCAAGATATCAATTAAATACTTACCGTTGACTCCATGAGTGTTCGGCTTATACGTCCCTCATCCGTATCTTCCTTTTCTTTATTTCGGTGAACCATAGATCGGTCGGTCTCTTCTTCACTTCCGTTGTCACTCTCTTCTTCACTTTCGTCGTCACTATCTTCTCCGAGTTCTTCTGTCACAGGAGGAGGATGATTTTCTCCTTCTCTACACCTTTCGACTTGAGCAACTTCCTCATCATTCCGAACCAGAGGAACTGGAGATCGCTCCCTCTCATTATTCCGGTGGCTTTGACCTTCTTCTTCACTCCTTCCGCCGGAAATCACTTCATCATCATTCCAATTGGAGATCGCTCATTCACTCCCTAATGAATGGTGTTCTTCTTCCTCATTCTCAACCTTGTTTTAACCATCTTTAAATACAACTCCACAACAATCAGTTCAAGTAGTTTTTCGTAGTTGCACGATGACAGTTAGATCGGTTTAAGAGGAGCAAATGAGCGGTTTGAATCAAGATGATTTGTAAAAATTAGGGGTTTGGCTCGAGATAATTAGGGACGGGTTAGATCCGAGCTCTAGATCCGATTAGGTTTTGTTGGGTAGATATAACAACGGTTTTCTATGTAATATTTCTGTTTTTGTTAAGGTACCAATTTAAAACACCATTTGTTCTCCATAAAATTAATTCAAAAAGAAATTCAGTTTAGAAGGTGGGGTTTTGAGATTTTCGTTTTAGATAAGTGGTGTTTTCAGATAATAACTCAAGTATTATGTATCAAGAACATTTTTTCTATTTGGATTGATGGATCGACAACTTGTCAACTTTAATTATAGGTTTTGCATGATCAGTGATTTTAAAACATTTTACCACATGAATCATTTGTGTTTAATAGGAGGTCCATGTAATGACGACATATGTATATTTGACAACACTTTCGAATCAAAATGATATCCTTTTTTTTATATCACTGTTTCCGGCTTTTCTGGCGTCGGTCGGCCCCTCTTCAATCATCAGTTTTCATATTTGCTTTTTTGTTAATAGAATTACGTTCTAATAACACCAATAAATAATACTCAAGATATTTTGTTTGATAATAATCTTACAATGTATCATCGCTATTCTTTCCTTCTTCTGTGAGAGTTTTCTTCCAACCATAATCCGGCAAGGATCTCAAAGTAGTGTCGGTGACGTTTTGCCAAGGATGTGTCTAGGCAGCTTCCCCAATTTCATGTTTGAAACCATGACCCTTCACCACCATCAAATCTCTGATTCTGATATTATATTCCTCAAATCGGGAAAGAAACTTCAATCCCAGATCTGGGATCTAGGTATATCAAACATCGAATCGGTGGTCAAGATATGTTTTTTTTATCCCAATGTTGTCACCACTTTCCAGCCATCAATGATCGAAAATCAAAGAACACGGTTACACAAGATCGATGCTCCAAGGTCTATACGAAGTAGTTCACTGTGAATTCATGATTTAGAAATTGTTGTTGCATCGAGATTGTGAAGATGAAGTCTCGACATTACCACAAGGCCCGCTTGATTTTCCAGAATGTATTTTGTTTTACAAAGACTTCATGGTGTTGGGAATATCTTCATATATTCATGGATTGCTTTTGGAAAACTCAATACGACAACAATAACGGAAGAGAAGACAACAAACACTTCAGGAAAGTGTTATAGGTCGTGTTGTAATATCTAATAAGTAACTTTTTGTTTACCTATTGAAGTTGATGCATCATCATAGCTTGATGTATCGTGACCCAAAATATTTTGCAAAACGGATAATCACTCGATCAAATAATACATCATTAAGACTCATGATCGATTCGGTGTCATTGTAAGTAGCTTACGGCAAACACACAGATGTACGGAGTCAAAACGACATAACTATGAAGTCTACATTATTATTAAGGGTGCGATTACAGTCTAATTGGTATCATGTCAACATTCCAAAACATGTAACGAATGCAATGGCCTTTTCTGGTACAGTTTGGAAAGCACAAGAAGCAATATCAATTTGGCATACACATCGTATATGCAACATCCGTGTCCCAGAAATGAAAAATTTGAATTTATTTTTTCAGGTTAATTAATTAACCGAGGGAGTTTAATTGATTTGGTTTAATTTTAAATCTTGGTTGAAATTAATTGGATCAAAAATCAATTAATTTTGGTGTAATTTAATTCTGGTTTAATGGGTTTAATCCTAATAAAATCAAAAACCCTAGCCTAACCCCTCTTTAAACTCTTGTCGCCTCCATCGTGACCAAAGAGAGTTGGGTGGCTTGGTTGTTGTTGGCGAGATAAGAGGAGAGGGAGAGAGAGAAAGCCTTGGTGTAGAGAGACAAGGGAGGAGTGAGGGCTGAGGGTGAGTGATGAAGAGAGAGAAGAAGAAAGAGAAAGAGAGAGAGACGGTAGTGTCTAGGATGTGAGAGAATGCCCGACTCTCCATTCCTCTTTGTTGTTTGTGGTATTGGTGGAGATCAATGGAGTTTTGGGCGGTGTTGATAACGGTGGCGTCGTGTTGTTTGGAGTTGATCTGTGGCGTTTGCACAGAGAGATCGTGATGGGAGAGTGTCGTGATGAGGAGTGGTGTCGCGGGAGTCATTGTGACAAGATGATGATCAGAGGGTGTTTATGTGGTGGGCAACGGAGCTTGGCATTGAGGTGGAGTAATTGGTGTTACCGTGAGAGGTGATGTTAAACGGTGTTGAACGGTGGTGTTGTGTATCGTGACGGTGTGGAACGTTGGTGACGTGATGAGAATTAGATCCAGAACGGTGCTGATGTCGGTAATGGTTTTGGGTGTCGTCGAGTTCGATGATGTGTGTCATTGATGGCTGTTGTGGTGATCTTCGTTATGGCTGGTGGTGGTGTGACGTAAATGATTCTTCTTAGGTTCAGAAGTTTGGACGAAGAAGAAGGTGACTTATTAATTAAGTCATATGTGTTGGTTAATTGATTTTTAGGTCTGCGTTTGGAAGAATTTAGGGTGTAGACATCTTGAAAAGTTACCGGAAGTTGCAGAAAAATTGTTTCGGAAAGCTCTCCTTTTGGCTAAGGTGAGTGCAGTACGGTGGTCAGATATTTTTACAGAAAGTTTTTTGGAAAAATTAAGTGTTAGGATTTATTTCTGTGATTATCGCTGTCTATTTATTGCTGAAATAAATTCCAAAAAAATGCTGTTAAATGCTTTTAATTGTGAGATTATTTTCTGTGATATTTCCATGAATTGCTGTTGAATTAATTGTTTTAATCACGTTTTGGTTGTTTAAATGTCGTTGATTGATTTAATTTATTATTTTGCAGTGAATTAATTTTTATCAAGTTGTAGTTTTGCTGTTTGTCGAGTCCGGACATTTAATTATGCCGTGGGTATTTTTGTAATTTTTTCCTAATTGACCTAGTAGACGGGTTGATCGCCTTCTCAGTATTAATTAAATATTGACTGTGTCTATTCGTAATAGCGCAGGTAAGGAAAAGGATAAAGCTAGCTGAAACTCGTGGAACTGCGGTGACAGTTCAAGATGACATACGGGAAGATGTTTTATTTATTTATTATTGCTGTTTTTGTTGATCGTTGCCGTAAACTGTTAGGTTGTTAGTTGGTTCAAATTTATTGGTTTATAATAAATATTTATTGCTGAGTTGTTTATTTGTTTTGCCTGTTGGGAGTTATTAGTATTTATGAGAATATTAATATTTAATTTGGTATCAGAGCGGACTTGATTAATGCTGTTTGATGGGGTTCCGTGCTGTGGAATTTCATCACTGTGTGGTGTTTACCAGTCAGGTTTCTGTGTGATTTCTGATGCTGTCTCGATAAGCCACTAGAGATCTTTGGATATTGCAGGATTGCTGATCGGATCACGCTGGACTCCGAGATGCTTGTCATTTTTACTAGGCTGAGCTATTCCGGGTATCCAGTGGGGGTAGTTTTTGCTGATCGGTCACGCTGGACTCTGAGATGCCTATTATTCTTATTGCGCTGAGCTGTTCCTGGGATCCGGTAGACGTAGTTTATTCAAACCAAGTGGGATCTTGTGGTATAGGATTCCGGGAGTATTGAACTAAGTATAAACAATGTAGTGTTGACATATTAGCCGAAAGGCTATGCCAAAAACGTTATGGTCATGTAACTATGCTGAGTAGAATAGCGGTTGTGCTATGCTATGGATGTTCGCTGCGATGTTAGATTAGAGGACGAATCTATATTAGTGGGGGAGAATTGTAGTACCCGTATCCGAGAAATAGGAAATTTGAATTTATTTTTGCACGTTAATTAATTAACCGACGGAGTTTAATTGATTTGGAATTTTAAATCTTGGTTTAAAATAATTGGACCAAAAAATCAGTTAATTTTGGTTTAATTTAATTTCGGTTTAATGGGTTTAATCCTAATAAAATAAAAAACCCTAGCCTAATCCCTCTTTAAACTCTCGTCACCTCCATCGTGACCAAAAAGAGTTGGGTGGCTTGGTTGTTGTTGGCGAGATAAGAGGAGAGGGAGAGAGAGAAAGCCTTGGCGTAGACAAGGGAGGAGTGAGGGCTGAGGGTGAGAGACGAAGAGAGAGAAGAAAAAAGAGAAAGAGAGAGATATGATGGTGTCTAGGATGTGAGAGAAAGCCCGACTCTCCATTCCTCTTTGTTGTTTGTGGTATTGGTGGAGATCAACGGATTTTTGGGCGGTGTTGTTAACGGCGACGTCGTGTTGTTCGGAGTTGATCGTGGCGTTTTTACAGAGAGATCGCGATGGGAGAGTGTCGTGATGACGAGTGGTGACGTGGGAGTCGTTGTGACAAGATGATGATCAGAGGGTGTTTAGTATGGTGGGAAACGGAGCTGGGCATTAAGGTTGAGTAATTGGTGTTGCCGTGAGACGTGATGTTGAACGGTGTTGAATGGTGGTATTGTGTGTTGTGACGGTGTGGAACGGTGGTGACGTGATGAGAATTAGATCCAGAACGGTGGTGATGTCGGTAATGGTTTTGGGTGTCGTCGAGTTCAATGATGTGTGTCATTGATGGCCGTTGTGGTGATCTTCGTTATGGCTGGTGGTGGTGTGACGTGGATGATTCTTCTTAGTTGCAGAAGTTTTGACGAAGAAGAAGGTGACTTATTAATTAAGTCATATGTGTTGGTTAATTGATTAAGGATCATTTTATTAATTTTCGGTCTGCGTTTGGAAGAATTTAGGGTGTAGACTTCCCGAAAATTTCAGATCCATAACTGCTTCTAAACCAATGTAGATGCTCTAACTAACTAGGGTTTATTAAGGAATCATTCCAGAACTCGAATCACTATTATAATGCTATCCTACAATCGCATCACTAACTATCTAACCAAGAATCTAGCACGTGAAGTCGAGATCACCATGCACATCAACAAATGTAAACAAGGAGTAATCATAGAGAGTAATCATAAGAGAGTATAAGAGAACTTAGAGCATTTTTAGTGGAAGTTTCTCATTGAATATCTCACTAAGAAAATAAAATAAAAATAGTAGAAAATAAGAAAGAGAATTGAGAAATAAGTATCTCGTTTGAGAACTTTCAACACAGAAGGTGAAGAATAACCATCGGTCATGAGATAACAGAAGGATCGATAGAAGCATAATATGTATATCGACATAAGAATCGATAATACAAAGTTCAAAGAAAAGGATTCGAAGAACGAAGGAGAAAGATCAAATAGTTCGAATATGAGAAGATTGATAAACGTAAAATATTAAGTTTGGCTCTGATACCATTTCAAAAAAATTGTACTGGTACAAAAGTTTTTGTATTTATTACGATGTTAAAGCTTTGCCTGATATACAAAACATTTAACCTAGATACAAAATATGTAAATTGTCCAACTCTACCAAAGTAATTTATTAATTACATAATGAGACCATATCTCTCACAATTTCATCTCATTTCCATCTCATTTTGGCTCAATCTAAAATCATGTTTAAGATAAGATAAGTACCTTATCAAAACAAGAAAACACATGTGACAACATATGTTAAGATCATATATATCAATACTCAAGAAAGCGCTAGGCATTAAACGCGCAGTGGCCCTATGTCTAGCTTCTAGAATGCCTTGTCGTGGCGTAGGTGATTTTAGAGGGTTTAAACGGTATCAGAATAAAAGTATAAATATACACATATATTAACAAAATATAATATAAGATATTGATATTATAAAATAGAATAACTTACAATTTTTAAATTAAATAAAAACTGAAGACTGAATTTAAAAGTCATTGTTTTTGTTCTTAAAATGATAAATAAGATTTTTTTTCTTTTTAAGAAAAAAACTAATCCTATACTTTTACTTTAAAAATTCTCAAGACGGAGAAAAATAAATTCTCAAAGTTTAAATATGATGTTTTCTTGTGAATTTAAGTTTTATTTTTCAAAATGACATAGTGTTACAAATTTTTTTAAAAACATGAATATTTATAAATCCATCTACTAACCACCTAACCCGCGTAATAAACACTTAATAATTGTATAATCAGCTAAATCTAACTGTCCATCTAAACGAACGCCTAAACCACTTTCTTGAACACTGATCATGTATTTGAGGATTTAACATCTTAGAAAAAATGTGAATAAGTTAATTACCATAATCAAAACAATATAAAACATTAAAAACTTCCAACCACATACAGTTGAATATGTCTAAGAGAATATAATTATTTCTGTCTTTTTAAAGGAATATAATCTGCCTCAATTAATTGTATTATTATTATTTCCAATAAAAGAAACAATACAGCTTATTGGAAGAGTAAATCTTATCTTGGCCACGTCTATTTTATCTAAAAGGCAAGATTTGAGGAAAAAAACGAACCAATAAAAATATCTCTTTGATAGTGATAGATTAGCATTAATTATTTAGCCACTGGGCGCTATAAATAGAGACCCTTTACATCCGAGTTAATCGTCAAATCAACCAAACCCACAGAGAGAGATTAAATAAAAAAGAAAGAAATAAAAGATATGGCAGGACTCATCAACAAGATCGGAGATGCACTTCATATTGGTGGAGGCAACAAAGAAGGTGAGCACAAGAAGCAAGAGGAAGAAAACAAGAAACACGTTGACGAGCACAAGAGTGGTGAGCACAAAGAAGGTATCGTTGACAAGATCAAAGACAAGATCCACGGAGGAGAAGGCAAAAGCCACGACGGAGAAGGCAAAAGTCACGACGGTGAGAAGAAAAAGAAGAAAGAGAAGAAGGAGAAGAAACATCATGATGATGGTCACCACAGCAGCAGCAGTGACAGCGACAGCGATTAAGGTTTTTTCTCTTATTCTTTTGTATAAAATTCGTATTTGTTTTTCAAGATTAAAGTCGAAATTTCCTTACAAAATTGGGAATTTCTTATTTTATTATTTGAGGAAAATGGAGGTTTTTATTCCTTATTTTTTTATTTTCCTTTTTTTGCCATTTTTTCTCGACAAAATTATGAATGATCTGCCATATAGTTTAGATTGAAACAAAATTATGAACGATCGGCCATATATTCAATATTTTTTTTTGTGAAATGTTTTTTATCTGTAGGTAAGGAAGTGAGGAGGGGCACTAAAATAAAACAGATCTGCATCTGACGATAGTTAATGCTGTTGTGTGTTGTTTATCCTCTTTTAGACAGAGGTTAAGAGAAAAGAGAACATTGCATTTGTCTTCGTTTGTTTTATTTTTCTGTTTCTCTGTAATGAAAATAAAGCTTATGTATGTTATCGATATTATTAATAAAAGGTTGATGTTTCCTAACTTAAACGACGTTTAATTTACCATGGAAAATTGTTACTTAAGAAGATCAAAACTTGCTGAGAAGCAAATAACATATCATATCAAAGACGTCGATGTAAAAAGAATTTGTCAAATAAAATTAAACCAAATGTAAAGAAATGTCTACTCGTAACCAGATCTAGTCCTGGTTGAATTGTCAAATACTCATAAACCCATAAATTCAAAAGTAGATGATAAATTTCCTTCTTCGTGGACCCAATAAATATGTTTAATATTGATATTATTAAATTTAATTGTATATCAATATTATTTATTTTATGAACATTATATATGTCCATTTGTCGTACCCTAATTTCTAAACTAATATTGTGTCCAATAAATGTCCTTGTCCGATAATTATTTGATTTGAAAATGTCAGATATCCCTTAACCCAATAAATTCAGAATAGATAAATAAACTTTTTATTTGTTAAGACTCGGATTAGGCCTAGTGCCTAGAGAAAAAATCAGAAATTTATTGGGGATTAATGAGAGATTAGTTTTAAGAAATTAATGTATGTATACCTATATTTAATATTTCGCAATATTGACAAAAATAGAAACCAGCTTAGATGGTAGAAGCGCACAAAAAACTGCTTTATCGTGGGTTTTAAATCTCAGAAGTCACAATTTTTTAAATTTATTGGGGATTAATCAGAGATTAGTTTTAAGAAATTAATGTATGTATACTTATATTTAATATTTCGCAACGTTGACAAAAATACAAACCACCTTAGAGCACCTCTCCAATGGAGGGTTCTTAAGAAGTTCTTAAGAGTTTCTTAGGTATTTAAACCATTAAAATTAAATCAAAACTTACAAATAAGCTAAAGATCGGTTCTTAATTAAGAATTTTAAGAAATGTTAAGAACCCCTTGTGTCTCAGTTTGTGATTGGATGAGGAAAAAAACATAAACAAAAAAAAAAATCAAACCACGTCATTTTTTTTTCTTCGTCTCTCTCATTCCTTTGTTTCATTCATCTCTCTCAATTTCGTCTCTGTCAATTTCTAATCTAGGCTAAATCCGTTCAATTGAGAAATGATATGAGTGGAAAATTCGTTTTTGGTTTAGGGTTATTTGATTTTATCCCAATTGGGAATTAATGTTTCAAAAATTAGGGTTTTCTTATTTGGGAATTGATGTTACGAAAATTTGGGTCTTTCAATTGGGTATTGATGTTAACAAAGTTAGGGGTTAGGGTTAGCTGATTGAGAATTCAGAATTGTTTCCATCCGTTTGATGCATTGAATACTTTGTTTATGATGATCTATTTCTTTGTTTTTGGTTGATTTTGATCGGTTTATACGTTTGTGTTCAGGTTAATTGATTCGGCTCGAACCAGATGCTAAAGATATTGAAATGGATACCGTAGTAAGAGCTCATACAAGTAATTCATCTTCCTTACTCATTGTTAAATCGAAAAACCTCTAAAATTTGTTAGTTTGATTTAGATTAGGTGAATAGATTTTGTAAGAATTTTGTCTTAACAAATAGTTTGAATTATGTCTGAATATCCATTTGTGCCTCATACTTTAAGACATAGATTAGGTGAAGATATTAAAATGATTTGATTTGATTGTCTACATCATACTTAAACACGAAACACACTTAAACCTCAAAGCTTGGTAGTTGTCATTGATTGTTTGTTAGTGTTTATACTCAATGCTTGGTAGTTGTCTAGTTAGTATTTATTGTCTATTTACTGTTTATACTCAATGCTTGGTAGTTGCTTGTTATGTCACACTTAACACGAAAACACTTATTAAACCTAAACCAACCATTTTTTTTGCTTATATTCCTCTACTTTTCTCTTCCTTCTATTCCTCCTTTAACACGAGACACCTAAACCCTTGCTTTTGCTCTTCCTTCTCCTTTAAACACCTAACCAGAAAATTGACTATCGATTCTATGAATCCATATAGTCATGGTTCAGGTTTTATGGATCTCCTAACCAGTCAACAAGAAAACCACAATCTTGAAACCAATCCGTTTGATGAAGATGAAGCTGTCTTTAGTACCCAATGTACCGATGAGCGAAGCCTAGATGAAGACAAACCTAAGGAGTGTAGAGAAAAAAGGAAATGGTCACACATAGAAGATGTGGTGCTTGGCTCAACACAAGTAAGGACGACGTGGTTGCGAACGAGCAAAAAGACTGCGTTTTGGTCACGCATTGCAGCTTATTATGCTGAAAGTCATAAGCTAGCTGGTGTGAAAAAGAGAGAGCCCACTCACTGTAAGCAAAGGTGGCAGAAGATCAACGGCCAAGTATGCAAGTTTGTAGGAAGCTATTATGAGGCTGAAGCAAAACAGAAATCAAATGGCCAGAATGATGATGATGTCATGAAGTTGGATTACCAGATCTTCTTCAATGATAACAAGATGAAGTTCACCTTTGAGCATGCGTGGAGGGAGCTTTGCCATGACCAAAAATGGTGTGGATCTTCTTCTACTAAAGATAATGGAGCATCAAAGAGAAGAAAATGTGATGACTAGTCTGCACAGTCATCAAGCTATGTGCCAGTTGAAGAGGATTAAATTCTTCCTCCTAGTGTTAAGGCATCAAAAGCTAAAGCTAAAAAGTCAGTGAACAAGACATCAACTGTGGAATAAGAAGGCAAGGCTCTGTTGGAGTTTAAGAGCATGTGGGAGATAAAGCAGAAGGATTTAGAAATGAAAGAGAGACTTTCGAAGAACAAGTTGTTGGACAGTCTCCTTGAAAAAAAAGAGCCACTTTCTGAAATGGAAATGGCTCTCAAGAACAAACTAATCACTGACATGTTGTCAAACTTGTGATTTCAATTCACTGTTGTTTCCATTTTCATTTCACTGTCGTTTTTTTCTTTTGTATGCACTTCTAATGAATCACTGTCGTGTCTTTCTGTTCTATGCACTTCTTTTCTATTTCCATTTCCACTTATAATGAATCAGTTATTTCCATTTATCAAATCGAAGTTGTTTTCTTGTTTTGGTTCGCATTTGTGTTCAATGATTGTTGGCATAGAACTAAAGATTGTTTCAAACTGGTGGTGTTAGATAAGGTTTGTTGATTGTCTCTTTTGTTTTTATTAGTGTGATTTATCTTTGAGGTTTATAGCTCTAACTTATTTCAGGAGTTGTCACATCCTCTGCAGTTTATCTTTTCCTTATGTTCATGTCAATCTCCTTGGCTGTGGAAGCTCTTCATGCATTTATAGAAGATGAATCATCAGAGCACAAGTAAGTATGGCTCTGACTTGTATGAATTGAGGTTTATGGCTCTGACTTGTATGAATTGTTGCTTGGTTAAGATAGAATCAGTACGAGATTAGATGATTAGATGATATTGGCATCATGCCTCTTCAAAACGTTTTGATATTAGCATAGAACACCACTTGAAATGTTTTCTTGTTGAACAAGTTGTAGACACCAAATTTTTTTTAAGAACCCCAAGTGAGGTTCTACCATTGGATGAAAAATTTATAAGGTTCTTAACTAAAGTTCTTAACTTTCACTTTTCCAATATTTATATTACAAATAATGGTAAGAATCCCATGAGAAGTTCTTACCATTGGAGATGGTCTTAGATGGTAGAAGCGCACAAGAAAACTACTTTGACAGGTGTTTTAAATCTCAAAAGTCACCATTTTTGTCAATTTTATTTGTTTACCTTTTAATTAAGGATAAAATAGTTTTTTTTTTCATATGATTTTCTTCGTTATAGTTATAAATCTGCAAACTTTAAACACTGCTACGAACTTGTTTTTGACATAACACTACAAGAAAAACTGCGTTTTGTGACTCTCAAAATCGTCCCAAAGTAGTCGCAAATATGCTATTTACGACTACTTCGCAACCTTCTCAAGTGGTCGCTAATATTTCGTCGCAAAATGTTCTAGTACCAAATTAGTTGCAAAATACCGGCTACTATGTGACTTCTTTTTGTAGTCTTAAATTTGCGACTACGTTAAGATTGTATTATGGAGTCTTATGTTAGAGACTAATTAGTGACTTACATTTGGAGTGGCTGTTTTGTGATGCAAACTCGTAGTCGTATATTGGAGATTAAATTGAGATTGTTGTTTGTACGATTCAGACTATTTTTAGTGTTTTGTATTTGTTTTGAAATTGAAATCTTGTAATCAAATTACATTTACATTTATAAACTGAAAGAAACTGAAATCTTGTAACCAAAATATTATATAGCATCAAGTTCAAAACACCAAATCATAAACATAGGATTCAACAAATCAAGTTCAAGTTCATTGTAACAAAGAAAAAGTTTAAAAGGAATGAGAAATGAATGTGGCTGGTATTGTGGCTTGTGCATTGGCTTGTTCTATGGCTGGTGCAGTCTTTCGTGCAGTGGTTGGTGCGGTCTTTGGTGCAGTAGCTGGTGCAGTGGTTGGTGAAGTATGCGTCTCGACATACACAGCAAACAAGGGATCAGTTTTCTTCAAATAGCTAACAATCATCTCCAAGCTTGCGATTCGGTTTTGAGCAATTTGAAGTTGTTTGGAGATCGTTCAATGAGCAAATTGAAGTTCAGTTATCCCTAACATTGAAGAGGAAGAGCAAATTGAAGTTTAGTTATCCTAACATTTAAATATCCTCCTAACTTTAGTGCCTAAACAGAATGCTAAAACAGTTTTTGCGATAATTTCAAAGACTACATTTGAAAGCATACCTCAGTAGACAGTAGTAGTTACCTGTTTGGTTCTGGAAATGTTTCAATTATAGCATAGTGCAGTGATTTAATCCGAGCTTCTTTATGATCAATTTCAATAGAAAAAGGTAAAGCGTGAGTTATATACACACATACACTAAACTACAAACACATATTCCATATACAAAGGCTTACTATAAGATTAGAACAAAAAAGCATTACCCATAAATCGAAACAATGCCTAGAACAAAAACCCACTCCCTATTCATCACGTTTTCATCCATACATGACCATAGTCTAAGAACCACATACCTTAAAATCGGTTTAGTCAATTCCAGACTTTACCACAACAATCATCCCCTTCTTCTCTTCTGCAAAAATCACATAACAAGACATTTGTATTGAAATCGCCAAACCCAGAACCATTCTGCAAACTTACGAACTTCAAAACCCAGAAATTTCAAAGCCTACGAACTTGAAATCGCCAAAAACCAGAACTGAAACTTCAGCCGAAACGAAGCTAATGATTCCAGAACTGAAACTCCAAACTTAGACCTTGCTATTCAAACCCAGATCTCAATTTTCAAAGCAAGCACGTCGTTACAAACTCTAACTCAAATGAAGCTAGCGATCTTCAAAACTACCAAAACCCAGAACACAAACTCCAAACCAAGAACTCTCCAATAAAACCCAGCAATCAATATTTAGAGCAAGCGATGACTCCTAGCTGTCTTCCACCACGAAGCTGGGACTGGAGAAAAAGGTAACTGCCATTTCGAAGAGAAGATAATGAAATCATAGAGAAGAGGAGAGAAGGATGTGAGAAAAGTGATTTTTGATTGAGAAGAGGAGAAGGGATGAAAAAGACTAAAGAGAAAAATTGGATATTGGGCTGGAAGAGATGTTCTTGGTGTTTGGGAAATCTGGGGAAATTTGAGAAAATCGAATAGAAGGAAGGGAAGAAAATTGAGAGAGAATAGAGAAAATTGAGAAAATCAATAGAGAAGAGTAGGAAACCGAAAGAAAAGAGAGATATTCGAGAGAGAACATGAAAAAGACTTAAGAGAAAATTTCAGTTTTTGTTACAAACAAAGTAGTCGAAGGTTATAGGTTTTTGTGTGGCTACTAAACAAGTCACAAATAAGTCCCAAATAAGTCACAACGAAATATTGGAGGGAGTATTTTCCGCCTTTAATTTCACATCAATTTTTCATCAAATGTGAAAAATTCACAATCGTCACAAACTGGTCGCAAAAAGGAATCTTTTTGCCACAAATCTCTGCTAAACAAGATCAATCAGTTTAAAGAGTATCAGTTAAAGTTTTTTAAAGTATAATAATGACTTATTATCTATAGCAGTTCAAATCAATGTAGAAACCTTGAAATTAAACATATTGACAATTTTCTATTGGTAAATCTCTAAATAAAATCACGAGAGTCGTTAAATGGTTGCAAAACCGTCTCAAACTCAGGTGTTGGTCACAAAAAGTTCCATTTATTTGGGTAATTTGTGACTTATTTGCAACTTTCCATCTATTTAGTTGCAAATTGCTACTCTTTCGTGACTTGTTTTTAAGAGTCCTAGCCATGTCCATAAGAATTTTAAAGTTTCACAGCCAAGCAAAATCTATGTGTGATGTTACATTCCCTCAAATTACAATACTAAACAAGATTAATCACTTATAATGAGTAAAAACATGAAATGCAAAGAAAATTAAAAAATTTCTAAACCATTAGTTAACATTACATATAACACTTATCTAATGTTAAGAAAACTTGTATAAACCAAGAAAAATTAAAAAAACAAATTGGTATACTAATGATTTACTACCTACAGTAGTTCAAATGAAAGTAGAAACCTTGAAACTTAACATATTGAAAATTTTCTATAGGTAAACTTTAAATAAAATCACGAGAGTTGCTAAACGGTTGCAAAACAGTCTCAATCTTAGGTGTTAGTCGCAAACAATTCGTATGCATGTGGGTAATTTGTGACTTATTTGTAACTTTCCATCTATTTAGTTGCAAATTGCTACTCTTTCGTGACTTATTTTTAAGAGTTACAACCAAGTTCATAAGAATTTTAAAGCTTAAGAGCAAAGCAAAATCTATGTGTGATGTTACATTCCCTCAAATTACAATACTAAACAAGATTCATCACTTATAATGAGTAAAAACATGAAATGCAAAGAAAATTAAAAAATTTAAAAACCATTAGTTAATATTACATATAACACTTATCTAATGTTAAGAAAATTTGTATAAACCAAGAAAACTTAAGAAATCAAATTTGTATACTAATGATTTACTATCTACAGTAGTTCAAATTAAAGTAGAAACGTTGAAACTTAACATATTGACAATTTTCTATTGGTAACTCTTTAACTAAAATTACGAGAGTTGCTAAACGGTTGCAAAATAGTCTCAATCTCAGGTGCTAGTCGCAAAAAAGTTGTATGCATGTGGGTAATTTGTGACTTATTTGTAACTTTCCATCTATTTAGTTGCAAATTTCTACTCTTTCGTGACTTGTTTTTAAGAGTCACAACCAGGTTCATAAGAATTTTAAAGCTTAAGAGCCAAGCAAAATCTATGTGTGATGTTACATTCCCTCAAATTACAATACTAAATAAGATTAATCACTTATAATGAGTAAAAACATGAAATACAAAGAAAATTTAAAAATTTTAAAACCATTAGTTAGTTTTCATATAACACTTATCTAATGTTAAGAAAAATTATATAAACCAAGAAAAATTAAAAAAGCAAATTGGTATACTAATGATTTACTATCTACAGTAGTTCAAATTAAAATAGAAACCTTGAACCTTAACATATTGACAATTTTCTATTGGTAAATCTTTAAATAAAATTACGAGAGTTGCTAAACGGTTACAAAATAGTCTCAATCTCAGGTGCTAGTCGCAAAAAAGTCGTATGCATGTAGGTAATTTATGACTTATTTGTAACTTTCCATCTATTTAGTTACAAATTGCTACTTTTTCGTGACTTGTTTTTAAGAGTCACAACCATGTTCATAAGAATTTTAAAACCTAAGAGCCAAGCAAAATCTATGAGTGATGTTACATTCCCTCAAATTACAATACTAAATAAGATTAATCACTTATAATGAGTAAAAACATGAAATGCAAAGAAAATTAAAAAATTTCTAAACCATTAGTTAACATTACATATAACACTTATCTAATGTTAAGAAAACTTGTATAAACCAAGAAAATCTAAAAAAATTAAATTGGTATACTAATGATTTACTATCTACAGTAGTTCAAATTAAAGTAGAAACCTTGACACTTAACATATTGACAATGTTCTATTGGTAAATCTTTAAATAAAATTACGAGAGTTGCTAAAAGGTTGAGAAATAGTCTCAATCTCAGGTGCTAGTCGCAAAAAAGTCGTATGCATGTGGGTAATTTGTGACTTATTTGTAACTTTCCATCTATTTAGTTGCAAATTGCTACTCTTTCGTGACTTGTTTTTAAGAGTCACAACCAAGTTCATAAGAATTTTAAAGCTTAAGAGCCAAGCAAAATCTATGTGTGATGTTACATTCCCTCAAATTACAATACTAAATAAGATTAATCACTTATAATGATTAAAAAGATGAAATACAAAGAAAATTTAAAAATTTAAAAACCATTAGTTAGTATTTCATATAACACTTATCTAATGTTAAGAAAACTTGTATAAACCAAGAAAAATTAAAAAAACAAATTGGTATACTAATGATTTACTATCTACAGTAGTTCAAATTAAAATAGAAACCTTGAAACTTAACATATAGACAATTTTCTATTGGTAAATCTTTAAATAAAATTACGAGAGTTGCTAAACGGTTACAAAATAGTCTCAATCTCAGGTGCTAGTCGCAAAAAAGTCGTATGCATGTGGGTAATTTGTGACTTATTTGTAACTTTCCATCTATTTAGTTACAAATTGCTACTTTTTCGTGACTTGTTTTTAAGAGTCACAACCATGTTCATAAGAATTTTAAAGCTTAAGAGCCAAGCAAAATCTATGAGTGATGTTACATTCCCTCAAATTACAATACTAAAGAAGATTAATCACTTATAATGAGTAAAAACATGAAATGCAAAGAAAATTAAAAAATTTCTAAACCATTAGTTAACATTACATATAACACTTATCTAATGTTAAGAAAACTTGTATAAACGAAGAAAAATTAAAAAAAAAAAATTGGTATACTAATGATTTACTATCTATAGTAGTTCAAATTAAAGTAGAAACCTTGACACTTAACATATTGACAATGTTCTATTGGTAAATCTCTAAATAAAATTACGAGAGTTGCTAAACGGTTGCAAAATAGTCTCAATCTCAGGTGCTAGTCGCAAAAAAGTCGTATGCATGTGGGTAATTTGTGACTTATTTGTAACATTCCATCTATTTAGTTGCAAATTGCTACTCTTTCGTGATTTGTTTTTAAGAGTCACATCCAGGTTCATAAGAATTTTAAAGCTTAAGAGCCAAGCAAAATCTATGTGTGATGTTACATTCCCTCAAATTACAAAACTAAAGAAGATTAATCACGTATAATGAGTAAAAACATGAAATACAAAGAAAATTTAAAACTTTAAAAACCATTAGTTAGTATTTCATATAACACTTATCTAATGTTAAGAAAACTTGTATAAACCAAGAAAAATTAAAAAAACAAATTGGTATACTAATGTTTTACTATCTACAGTAGTTCAAATTAAAGTAGAAACGTTGAAACTTAACATATTGACAATTTTCTATTGGTAAATTTTTAAATAAAATTACGAGAGTTGCTAAACGGTTGCAAAATAGTCTCAGTGTCAGGTGCTAGTCGCAAAAAAGTCATATGCATGTGGGTAATTTGTGACTTATTTGTAACTTTCCATCTATTTAGTTACAAATTGCTACTTTTTCGTGACTTGTTTGTAAGAGTCACAACCATGTTCATAAGAATTTTAAAGCCTAAGAGCCAAGGAAAATCTATGAGTGATGTTACATTCCCTCAAATTACAATACTAAAGAAGATTAATCACTTATAATGAGTAAAACATGAAATGCAAAGAAAATTAAAAAATTTCTAAACCATTAGTTAACATTACATATAACACTTATCTAATGTTAAGAAAACTTGTATAAACCAAGAAAAATTAAGAAAACAAATTGGTATACTAATGATTTACTATCTACAGTAGTTCAAATTAAAGTAGAAACCTTGACACTTAACATATTGACAATGTTCTATTGGTAAATCTTTAAATAAAATTACGAGAATTGCTAAACGGTTGCAAAATAGTCTCAATCTCAGGTGCTAGTCGCAAAAAACTCGTATGCATGTGGGTAATTTGTGACTTATTTGTTACTTGCCATCTATTTAGTTGCAGATTGCTACTTTTTCGTGACTTATTTTTAAGAGTCACAACCATGTTCATAAGAATTTTAAAGCTTAAGAGCCAAGCAAAATCTATGTGTGATGTTACATTCCCTCAACCTACAATACTAAACAAGATTAATCACTTATAATGAGTAGAAACATGAAATGCAAAGAAAATTAAAAAATTTAAAAACCATTAGTTAACATTACATATAACACTTATCTAATGTTCAAAAAACTTGTATAAACCAAGAATAATTAAGAAATCAAATTGGTATACTAATGTTTTACTATCTACAGTAGTTCAAATTAAAGTAGAAACGTTGAAACTTAACATATTGACAATTTTCTATTGGTAAATCTTTAAATAAAATTACGAGAGTTGCTAAACGGTTGCAAAATAGTCTCAGTGTCAGGTGCTAGTCGCAAAAAAGTCGTATGCATGTGGGTAATTTGTGACTTATTTGTAACATTCCGTCTATTTAGTGGCAAATTGCTACTCTTTCGTGACTTGTTTTTAAGAGTCACAACCAAGTTCATAAGAATTTTAAAGCTTAAGAGCCAAGCAAAATCTATGTGTGATGTTACATTCCCTCAAATTACAATACTAAATAAGATTAATCACTTATAATGAGTAAAAACATGAAATACAAAGAAAATTTAAAAATTTAAAAACCATTAGTTAGTATTTCATATAACACTTATCTAATGTTAAGAAAACTTATATAAACCAAGAAAAATTAAAAAAACAAATTGGTATACTAATGATTTACTATCTACAGTATTTCAAATTAAAATAGAAACCTTGAAACTTAACATATTGACAATTTTCTATTGGTAAATCTTTAAATAAAATTACGAGAGTTGCTAAACGGTTACAAAATAGTCTCAATCTCAGGTGCTAGTCGCAAAAAAGTTGTATGCATGTGGGTAATTTGTGATTTATTTGTAATTTTCCATCTATTTAGTTACAAATTGCTACTATTTCGTGACTTGTTTTTAAGAGTCACTACCAAGTTCATAAGAATTTTAAAGCCTAAGAGCCAAGCAAAATCTATGAGTGATGTTACATTCCCTTAAATTACAATACTAAAGAAGATTAATCACTTATAATGAGTAAAAACATGAAATGCAAAGAAAATTAAAAAATTTCTAAACCATTAGTTAACATTACATATAACACTTATCTAATGTTAAGAAAACTTGTATAAACCAAGAAAAATTAAAAAAACAAATTGGTATACTAATGATTTACTATCTACAGTAGTTCAAATTAAAGTAGAAACCTTGACACTTAACATATTGACAATGTTCTATTGGTAAATCTTTAATTAAAATTACGAGAATTGCTAAACGGTTGCAAAATAGTCTCAATCTCAGGTGCTAGTCGCAAAAAAGTCATATGCATGTGGGTAATTTGTGACTTATTTGTTACTTGCCATCAATTTGGTTGCAGATTGCTACTTTTTCGTGACTTATTTTTAAGAGTCACAACCATGTTCATAAGAATTTTAAAGCTTAAGAGCCAAGCAAAATCTATGTGTAATGTTACATTCCCTCAAATTACAATACTAAACAAGATTAATCACTTATAATGAGTAGAAACATGAAATGCAAAGAAAATTTAAAAATTTAAAAACCATTAGTTAACATTACATACAACACTTATCTAATGTTAGGCAAACTTATATAAACCAAGAAAAATTAAAAAAACAAATTGGTATATTAATGATTTACTATCTACAGTAGTTCAAATTAATATAGAAACCTTGAAATTTAACATGTTGACAATTTTCTATTGGTAAATCTTTAAATAAAATTACGAGAGTTGCTAAACGGTTGCAAAATAGTCTCAATCTCAGGTGCTACTCGCAAAAAAGTCGTATGCATGTGGGTAATTTGTGACTTATTTGTAACTTTCCATCTATTTAGTTCCCAATTGCTACTCTTTCGTGACTTGTTTTTAAGACTCACAACCAGGTTCATAAGAATTTTAAAGCTTAAGAGCCATGCAAAATCTATGTGTAATGCTACATTCCCTCAAATTACAATACTAAACAAGATTAATCACTTATAATGAGTAAAAACATGAAATGCAAAGAAAATTAAAAAAATTAAAAACTATTAGTTAACATTACATATATAACACTTATCTAATTTTAAGAAAACTTATATAAACCAGGAAAAATTAAAAAAACAAATTGGTATACTAATGATTTACTATCTACAGTAGTTCAAATCAAAATAGAAACGTTGAAACTTAACATATTGACAATTTGCTATTGGTAAATCTTTAAATAAAATTATGAGAGTTGCTAAACGGTTGCAAAATAGTCTCAATTTCAAGTGCTAGTCACAAAAAAGACGTATGCATGTGGGTAATTTGTGACTTATTTGTAACTTTCCATCTATTTAGTTGCAAATTGCTACTCTTTCGTGACTTGTTTTTAAGAGTCACAACCAGGTTCATTAGAATTTTAAAGCTTAAGAGCTAAGCAAAATCTATGTGTGATGTTACATTCCCTCAAATTACAATACTAAACAAGATAAATCACTTATAATGAGTAAAAACATGAAATGCAAAGAAAATTAAAAAATTTAAAAACCATTCGTTAACATTACATATAACACTTATCTAATGTTAAGAAAACCTATATAAACCAAGAAAAATTAAAAAAACAAATTGGTATACTAATGATTTACTATCTACAGTAGTTCAAATCAAAATAGAAAACGTTGAAACTTAACATATTGACAATTTTCTATTGGTAAATCTTTAAATAAAATTACGAGAGTTGCTAAACGGTTGCAAAATAGTCTCAATGTCAGGTGCTAGTCGCAAAAAAGTCGTATGCATGTGGGTAATTTGTGACTTATTTGTAACTTTCCATCTATTTAGTTGCAAATTGCTACTTTTTCGTGACTTGTTTTTAAGAGTCACAATCATGTTCATAAGAATTTTAAAGCCTAAGAGCCAAGCAAAATCTATGTGTGATGTTACATTCCCTCAAATTACAATACTAAACAAGATTAATCACTTATAATGAGTAAAAACATGAAATGCAAAGAAAATTAAAAAATTTAAAAACCATTAGTTAACATTACATATAACACTTATCTAATGTTAAGAAAACTTATATAAACCAAGAAAAATTAAAAAAACAAATTGGTATACTAATGATTTACTATCTACTGTAGTTCAAATCAAAATAGAAACGTTGAAACTTAACATATTGACAATTTTCTATTGGTAAATCTTTAAATAAAATTACGAGAGTTGCTAAACGGTTGCAAAATAGTCTCAATGTCAGGTGCTAGTCGCAAAACTGTCGTATGCATGTGGGTAATTTGTGACTTATTTGTAACTTTCCATCTATTTAGTTGCAAATTGCTACTTTTTTGTGACTAGTTTTTAAGAGTCACAACCGTGTTCATAAGAATTTTAAAGCTTAAGAGCCAAGCAAAATCTATGTGTGATGTTACATTCCCTCAAATTACAATACTAAAGAAGATTAATCACTTGTAATGAGTAAAAGCATGAAATGCAAAGAAAATTAAAAAATTTCTAAACCATTAGTTAACATTACATATAACACTTATCTAATGTTAAGAAAACTTGTATAAACCAAGGAAAATTAAAAAAACAAATTGGTATACTAATGATTTACTATCTACAGTAGTTCAAATTAAAGTAGAAACCTTGAGACTTAACATATTGACAATGTTCTATTGGTAAATCTTTAAATAAAATTACGAGAGTTGCTAAACGGTTGCAAAATAGTCTCAATCTCAGGTGCGAGTCGCAAAAAAAAGTCGATGCATGTGGGTAATTTGTGACTTATTTGTAACTTTCCATCTATTTAGTTACAAATTGCTACTTTTTCGTGACTTGTTTTTAAGAGTCACAACCATGTTCATAAGAATTTTAAAACCTAAGAGCCAAGCAAAATCTATGAGTGATGTTACATTCCCTCAAATTACAATACTAAAGAAGATTAATCACTTATAATGAGTAAAAACATGAAATGCAAAGAAAATTAAAAAATTTAAAACCATTAGTTAACATTACATATAACACTTATCTAATGTTAAGAAAACTTGTATAAACCAAGAAAAATTAAGAAATCAAATTGGTATACTAATGATTTACTATCCACAGTAGTTCAAATTAAAGTAGAAACGTTGAAACTATACATATAGACAATTTTCTATTGGTAAATCTTTAAATAAAATTACGAGAGTTGCTAAACGGTTGCAAAATAGTCTCAATCTCAGGTGCTAGTCGCAAAGAAGTCGTATGTATGTGGGTAATTTGTGACTTATTTGTAACTTTCCATCTATTTAGTTGCAAATTGTTACTCTTTCGTGACTTGTTTTTAAGAGTCACAACCAGGTTCATAAGAATTTTAAAGCTTAAGAGCCAAGCAAAATCTATGTGTGATGTTACATTCCCTCAAATTACAATACTAAAGAAGATTAATCACTTGTAATGAGTAAAAGCATGAAATGCAAAGAAAATTAAAAAATTTCTAAACCATTAGTTAACATTACATATAACACTTATCTAATGTTAAGAAAACTTGTATAAACCAAGGAAAATTAAAAAAACAAATTGGTATACTAATGATTTACTATTACAGTAGTTCAAATGAAAGTAGAAACCTTGACACTTAACATATTGACAATGTTCTATTGGTAAATCTTTAAATAAAATTACGAGAGTGGCTAAACGGTTGCAAAATAGTCTCAATCTCAGGTGCTAGTCGCAAAAAAGTCGTATGCCTGTGGGTAATTTGTGACTTATTTGTAACTTGCCATCTATTTAGTTGCAGATTGCTACTTTTCGTGACTTATTTTTAAGAGTCACAACCATGTTCATAAGAATTTTAAAGCCAAAGAGCCAAGCAAAATCTATGTGTGATGTTACATTCCCTCAAATTACAATACTAAACAAGATTAATCACTTATAATAAGTAAAAACATGAAATGCAAAGAAAATTAAAAAATTTAAAAACCATTAGTTAACATTACATATAACACTTATCTAATGTTAAGAAAACTTGTATAAACCAAGAAAAATTAAGAAATCAAATTGGTATACTAATGATTTACTATCCACAGTAGTTCAAATTAAAGTAGAAACGTTGAAACTTAACATATTGACAATTTTCTATTGGTAAATCTTTAAATAAAATTACGAGAGTTGCTAAACGGTTGAAAAATAGACTCAATGTCAGGTGCTAGTCGTAAAAAAAGTCGTATGTATGTGGGTAATTTGTGACTTATTTGTAACTTTCCATCTATTTAGTTGCAAATTGCTACTCTTTCGTGACTAGTTTTTAAGAGTCATAACCAGGTTCATAAGAATTTTAAAGCTTAAGAGCCAAGCAAAATCTATGTGTGATGTTACAATCCCTCAAATTACAATACTAAACAAGATTAATCAGTTATAATGAGTAAAAACATGAAATGCAAAGAAAATTAAAAAATTTAAAAACCATTAGTTAACATTACATATAACACTTATCTAATGTTAAGAAAACTTATATAAACCAAGAAAAATTAAAAAAACAAATTGGTATACTAATGATT
Organism: Cardamine occulta; assembly: GCA_028015245.1. Taxonomy (NCBI): domain Eukaryota; kingdom Viridiplantae; phylum Streptophyta; class Magnoliopsida; order Brassicales; family Brassicaceae; genus Cardamine; species Cardamine occulta. The sequence goes on from CM051367.1 coordinate 1,807,977, forward strand.
TACTATCTACTGTAGTTCAAATCAAAATAGAAACGTTGAAACTTAACATATTGACAATTTTCTATTGGTAAATCTTTAAATAAAATTACGAGAGTTGCTAAACGGTTGCAAAATAGTCTCAATGTCAGGTGCTAGTCGCAAAACTGTCGTATGCATGTGGGTAATTTGTGACTTATTTGTAACTTTCCATCTATTTAGTTGCAAATTGCTACTTTTTCGTGACTAGTTTTTAAGAGTCACAACCGTGTTCAGAAGAATTTTAAAGCTTAAGAGCCAAGCAAAATCTATGTGTGATGTTACATTCCCTCAAATTACAATACTAAAGAAGATTAATCACTTGTAATGAGTAAAAGCATGAAATGCAAAGAAAATTAAAAAATTTCTAAACCATTAGTTAACATTACATATAACACTTATCTAATGTTAAGAAAACCTATATAAACCAAGAAAAATTAAAAAAACAAATTGGTATACTAATGATTTACTATCTACAGTAGTTCAAATCAAAATAGAAAACGTTGAAACTTAACATATTGACAATTTTCTATTGGTAAATCTTTAAATAAAATTACGAGAGTTGCTAAACGGTTGCAAAATAGTCTCAATGTCAGGTGCTAGTCGCAAAAAAGTCGTATGCATGTGGGTAATTTGTGACTTATTTGTAACTTTCCATCTATTTAGTTGCAAATTGCTACTTTTTCGTGACTTGTTTTTAAGAGTCACAATCATGTTCATAAGAATTTTAAAGCCTAAGAGCCAAGCAAAATCTATGTGTGATGTTACATTCCCTCAATTTACAATACTAAACAAGATTAATCACTTATAATAAGTAAAAACATGAAATGCAAAGAAAATTAAAAAATTTAAAAATATTAGTGAACATTACATATAACACTTATCTAATGTTAAGAAAACTTGTATAAACCAAGAAAAATTAAAAAAACAAATTGGTATACTAATGATTTACTATCTACAGTAGTTCAAATTAAAGTAGAAACCTTGACACTTAACATATTGAAAATGTTCTATTGGTAAATCTTTAAATAAAATTACGAGAGTTGCTAAACGGTTGCAAAATAGTCTCAATCTCAGGTGCTAGTCGCAAAAAAGTCGTATGCATGTGGGTAATTTGTGACTTATTTGTAACTTTCCATCTATTTAGTTACAAATTGCTACTTTTTCGTCACTTGTTTTTAAGAGTCACAACCATGTTCATAAGAATTTTAAAGCTTAAGAGCCAAGCAAAATCTATGTGTGATGTTACATTCCCTCAAATTACAATACTAAACAAGATTAATCACTTATAATGGGTAGAAACATGAAATGCAAAGAAAATTAAAAAATTTAAAAACCATTAGTTAACATTACATATAACACTTAACTAATGTTAAGAAAACTTGTATAAACCAAGAAAAATTAAAAAAACAAATTGGTATACTAATGATTTACTATCTACAGTTGTTCAAATTAAAATAGAAACCTTGAAATTTAACATATTGACAATTTTCTATGGGTAAATCTTTAAATAAAATTACGAGAGTTGCTAAACGGTTACAAAATAGTCTCAATCTCAGGTGCTAGTCGCAAAAAAAGTCGATGCATGTGGGTAATTTGTGACTTATTTGTAACTTTCCATCTATTTAGTTACAAATTGCTACTTTTTTCGTGACTTGTTTTTAAGAGTCACAACCATGTTCATAAGAATTTTAAAACCTAAGAGCCAAGCAAAATCTATGAGTGATGTTACATTCCCTCAAATTACAATACTAAAGAAGATTAATCACTTATAATGAGTAAAAACATGAAATGCAAAGAAAATTAAAAAATTTAAAAACCATTAGTTAACATTACATATAACACTTATCTAATGTTAAGAAAACTTGTATAAACCAAGAAAAATTAAGAAATCAAATTGGTATACTAATGATTTACTATCCACAGTAGTTCAAATTAAAGTAGAAACGTTGAAACTTAACATATTGACAATTTTCTATTGGTAAATCTTTAAATAAAATTACGAGAGTTGCTAAACGGTTGCAAAATAGTCTCAATGTCAGGTGCTAGTCGCAAAAAAGTCGTATGTATGTGGGTAATTTGTGACTTATTTGTAACTTTCCATCTATTTAGTTGCAAATTGCTACTCTTTCGTGACTAGTTTTTAAGAGTCACAACCAGGTTCATAAGAATTTTAAAGCTTAAGAGCCAAGCAAAATCTATGTGTGATGTTACAATCCCTCAAATTACAATACTAAACAAGATTAATCACTTATAATGAGGAAAAACATGAAATGCAAAGAAAATTAAAAAATTTAAAAACCATTAGTTAACATTACATATAACACTTATCTAATGTTAAGAAAACTTATATAAACCAAGAAAAATTAAAAAAACAAATTGGTATACTAATGATTTACTATCTACTGTAGTTCAAATAAAAATAGAAACGTTGAAACTTAACATATTGACAATTTTCTATTGGTAAATCTTTAAATAAAATTACGAGAGTTGCTAAACGGTTGCAAAATAGTCTCAATGTCAGGTGCTAGTCGCAAAACTGTCGTATGCATGTGGGTAATTTGTGACTTATTTGTAACTTTCCATCTATTTAGTTGCAAATTGCTACTTTTTCGTGACTAGTTTTTAAGAGTCACAACCGTGTTCATAAGAATTTTAAAGCTTAAGAGCCAAGCAAAATCTATGTGTGATGTTACATTCCCTCAAATTACAATACTAAAGAAGATTAATCACTTGTAATGAGTAAAAGCATGAAATGCAAAGAAAATTAAAAAATTTCTAAACCATTAGTTAACATTACATATAACACTTATCTAATGTTAAGAAAACTTGTATAAACCAAGGAAAATTAAAAAAACAAATTGGTATACTAATGATTTACTATCTACAGTAGTTCAAATTAAAGTAGAAACCTTGAGACTTAACATATTGACAATGTTCTATTGGTAAATCTTTAAATAAAATTACGAGAGTTGCTAAACGGTTGCAAAATAGTCTCAATCTCAGGTGCTAGTCGCAAAAAAGTCGTATGCATGTGGGTAATTTGTGACTTATTTGTAACTTTCCATCTATTTAGTTACAAATTGCTACTTTTTCGTGACTTGTTTTTAAGAGTCACAACCATGTTCATAAGAATTTTAAAACCTAAGAGCCAAGCAAAATCTATGAGTGATGTTACATTCCCTCAAATTACAATACTAAAGAAGATTAATCACTTATAATGAGTAAAAACATGAAATGCAAAGAAAATTAAAAAATTTAAAAACCATTAGTTAACATTACATATCACACTTATCTAATGTTAAGAAAACTTGTATAAACCAAGAAAAATTAAGAAATCAAATTGGTATACTAATGATTTACTATCCACAGTAGTTCAAATTAAAGTAGAAACGTTGAAACTATACATATAGACAATTTTCTATTGGTAAATCTTTAAATAAAATTACGAGAGTTGCTAAACGGTTGCAAAATAGTCTCAATCTCAGGTGCTAGTCGCAAAGAAGTCGTATGTATGTGGGTAATTTGTGACTTATTTGTAACTTTCCATCTATTTAGTTGCAAATTGTTACTCTTTCGTGACTTGTTTTTAAGAGTCACAACCAGGTTCATAAGAATTTTAAAGCTTAAGAGCCAAGCAAAATCTATGTGTGATGTTACATTCCCTCAAATTACAATACTAAAGAAGATTAATCACTTGTAATGAGTAAAAGCATGAAATGCAAAGAAAATTAAAAAATTTCTAAACCATTAGTTAACATTACATATAACACTTATCTAATGTTAAGAAAACTTGTATAAACCAAGGAAAATTAAAAAAACAAATTGGTATACTAATGATTTACTATTACAGTAGTTCAAATGAAAGTAGAAACCTTGACACTTAACATATTGACAATGTTCTATTGGTAAATCTTTAAATAAAATTACGAGAGTGGCTAAACGGTTGCAAAATAGTCTCAATCTCAGGTGCTAGGCAAGTCAAAAAGTCGTATGCCTGTGGGTAATTTGTGACTTATTTGTAACTTGCCATCTATTTAGTTGCAGATTGCTACTTTTCGTGACTTATTTTTAAGAGTCACAACCATGTTCATAAGAATTTTAAAGCCAAAGAGCCAAGCAAAATCTATGTGTGATGTTACATTCCCTCAAATTACAATACTAAACAAGATTTATCACTTATAATAAGTAAAAACATGAAATGCAAAGAAAATTAAAAAATTTAAAAACCATTAGTTAACATTACATATAACACTTATCTAATGTTAAGAAAACTTGTATAAACCAAGAAAAATTAAGAAATCAAATTGGTATACTAATGATTTACTATCCACAGTAGTTCAAATTAAAGTAGAAACGTTGAAACTTAACATATTGACAATTTTCTATTGGTAAATCTTTAAATAAAATTACGAGAGTTGCTAAACGGTTGAAAAATAGACTCAATGTCAGGTGCTAGTCGCAAAAAAGTCGTATGTATGTGGGTAATTTGTGACTTATTTGTAACTTTCCATCTATTTAGTTGCAAATTGCTACTCTTTCGTGACTAGTTTTTAAGAGTCATAACCAGGTTCATAAGAATTTTAAAGCTTAAGAGCCAAGCAAAATCTATGTGTGATGTTACAATCCCTCAAATTACAATACTAAACAAGATTAATCAGTTATAATGAGTAAAAACATGAAATGCAAAGAAAATTAAAAAATTTAAAAACCATTAGTTAACATTACATATAACACTTATCTAATGTTAAGAAAACTTATATAAACCAAGAAAAATTAAAAAAACAAATTGGTATACTAATGATTTACTATCTACTGTAGTTCAAATCAAAATAGAAACGTTGAAACTTAACATATTGACAATTTTCTATTGGTAAATCTTTAAATAAAATTACGAGAGTTGCTAAACGGTTGCAAAATAGTCTCAATGTCAGGTGCTAGTCGCAAAACTGTCGTATGCATGTGGGTAATTTGTGACTTATTTGTAACTTTCCATCTATTTAATTGCAAATTGCTACTTTTTCGTGACTAGTTTTTAAGAGTCACAACCGTGTTCAGAAGAATTTTAAAGCTTAAGAGCCAAGCAAAATCTATGTGTGATGTTACATTCCCTCAAATTACAATACTAAAGAAGATTAATCACTTGTAATGAGTAAAAGCATGAAATGCAAAGAAAATTAAAAAATTTCTAAACCATTAGTTAACATTACATATAACACTTATCTAATGTTAAGAAAACCTATATAAACCAAGAAAAATTAAAAAAACAAATTGGTATACTAATGATTTACTATCTACAGTAGTTCAAATCAAAATAGAAAACGTTGAAACTTAACATATTGACAATTTTCTACTGGTAAATCTTTAAATAAAATTACGAGAGTTGCTAAACGGTTGCAAAATAGTCTCAATGTCAGGTGCTAGTCGCAAAAAAGTCGTATGCATGTGGGTAATTTGTGACTTATTTGTAACTTTCCATCTATTTAGTTGCAAATTGCTACTTTTTCGTGACTTGTTTTTAAGAGTCACAATCATGTTCATAAGAATTTTAAAGCCTAAGAGCCAAGCAAAATCTATGTGTGATGTTACATTCCCTCAATTTACAATACTAAACAAGATTAATCACTTATAATAAGTAAAAACATGAAATGCAAAGAAAATTAAAAAATTTAAAAATATTAGTGAACATTACATATAACACTTATCTAATGTTAAGAAAACTTGTATAAACCAAGAAAAATTAAAAAAACAAATTGGTATACTAATGATTTACTATCTACAGTAGTTCAAATTAAAGTAGAAACCTTGACACTTAACATATTGAAAATGTTCTATTGGTAAATCTTTAAATAAAATTACGAGAGTTGCTAAACGGTTGCAAAATAGTCTCAATCTCAGGTGCTAGTCAACAAAAAGTCGATGCATGTGGGTAATTTGTGACTTATTTGTAACTTTCCATCTATTTAGTTACAAATTGCTACTTTTTTCGTCACTTGTTTTTAAGAGTCACAACCATGTTCATAAGAATTTTAAAGCTTAAGAGCCAAGCAAAATCTATGTGTGATGTTACATTCCCTCAAATTACAATACTAAACAAGATTAATCACTTATAATGGGTAGAAACATGAAATGCAAAGAAAATTAAAAAATTTAAAAACCATTAGTTAACATTACATATAACACTTAACTAATGTTAAGAAAACTTGTATAAACCAAGAAAAATTAAAAAAACAAATTGGTATACTAATGATTTACTATCTACAGTTGTTCAAATTAAAATAGAAACCTTGAAATTTAACATATTGACAATTTTCTATGGGTAAATCTTTAAATAAAATTACGAGAGTTGCTAAACGGTTACAAAATAGTCTCAATCTCAGGTGCTAGTCGCAAAAAAGTCGTATGCATGTGGGTAATTTGTGACTTATTTGTAACTTTCCATCTATTTAGTTACAAATTGCTACTTTTTCGTGACTTGTTTTTAAGAGTCACAACCATGTTCATAAGAATTTTAAAACCTAAGAGCCAAGCAAAATCTATGAGTGATGTTACATTCCCTCAAATTACAATACTAAAGAAGATTAATCACTTATAATGAGTAAAAACATGAAATGCAAAGAAAATTAAAAAATTTAAAAACCATTAGTTAACATTACATATAACACTTATCTAATGTTAAGAAAACTTGTATAAACCAAGAAAAATTAAGAAATCAAATTGGTATACTAATGATTTACTATCCACAGTAGTTCAAATTAAAGTAGAAACGTTGAAACTTAACATATTGACAATTTTCTATTGGTAAATCTTTAAATAAAATTACGAGAGTTGCTAAACGGTTGCAAAATAGTCTCAATGTTAGGTGCTAGTCGCAAAAAAGTCGTATGTATGTGGGTAATTTGTGACTTATTTGTAACTTTCCATCTATTTAGTTGCAAATTGCTACTCTTTCGTGACTAGTTTTTAAGAGTCACAACCATGTTCATAAGAATTTTAAAACCTAAGAGCCAAGCAAAATCTATGTGTGATGTTACAATCCCTCAAATTACAATACTAAACAAGATTAATCACTTATAATGAGGAAAAACATGAAATGCAAAGAAAATTAAAAAATTTAAAAACCATTAGTTAACATTACATATAACACTTATCTAATGTTAAGAAAACTTATATAAACCAAGAAAAATTAAAAAAACAAATTGGTATACTAATGATTTACTATCTACTGTAGTTCAAATCAAAATAGAAACGTTGAAACTTAACATATTGACAATTTTCTATTGGTAAATCTTTAAATAAAATTACGAGAGTTGCTAAACGGTTGCAAAATAGTCTCAATGTCAGGTGCTAGTCGCAAAACTGTCGTATGCATGTGGGTAATTTGTGACTTATTTGTAACTTTCCATCTATTTAGTTGCAAATTGCTACTTTTTCGTGACTAGTTTTTAAGAGTCACAACCGTGTTCATAAGAATTTTAAAGCTTAAGAGCCAAGCAAAATCTATGTGTGATGTTACATTCCCTCAAATTACAATACTAAAGAAGATTAATCACTTGTAATGAGTAAAAGCATGAAATGCAAAGAAAATTAAAAAATTTCTAAACCATTAGTTAACATTACATATAACACTTATCTAATGTTAAGAAAACTTGTATAAACCAAGGAAAATTAAAAAAACAAATTGGTATACTAATGATTTACTATCTACAGTAGTTCAAATTAAAGTAGAAACCTTGACACTTAACATATTGACAATGTTCTATTGGTAAATCTTTAAATAAAATTACGAGAGTTGCTAAACGGTTGCAAAATAGTCTCAATGTCAGGTGCTAGTCGCAAAAAAGTCGTATGCATGTGTGTAATTTGTGACTTATTTGTAACTTTCCATCTATTTAGTTACAAATTGCTACTTTTTCGTGACTTGTTTTTAAGAGTCACAACCATGTTCATAAGAATTTTAAAACCTAAGAGCCAAGCAAAATCTATGAGTGATGTTACATTCCCTCAAATTACAATACTAAAGAAGATTAATCACTTATAATGAGTAAAAACATGAAATGCAAAGAAAATTAAAAAATTTAAAAACCATTAGTTAACATTACATATAACACTTATCTAATGTTAAGAAAACTTGTATAAACCAAGAAAAATTAAGAAATCAAATTGGTATACTAATGATTTACTATCCACAGTAGTTCAAATTAAAGTAGAAACGTTGAAACTATACATATAGACAATTTTCTATTGGTAAATCTTTAAATAAAATTACGAGAGTTGCTAAACGGTTGCAAAATAGTCTCAATCTCAGGTGCTAGTCGCAAAGAAGTCGTATGTATGTGGGTAATTTGTGACTTATTTGTAACTTTCCATCTATTTAGTTGCAAATTGTTACTCTTTCGTGACTTGTTTTTAAGAGTCACAACCAGGTTCATAAGAATTTTAAAGCTTAAGAGCCAAGCAAAATCTATGTGTGATGTTACATTCCCTCAAATTACAATACTAAAGAAGATTAATCACTTGTAATGAGTAAAAGCATGAAATGCAAAGAAAATTAAAAAATTTCTAAACCATTAGTTAACATTACATATAACACTTATCTAATGTTAAGAAAACTTGTATAAACCAAGGAAAATTAAAAAAACAAGTTGGTATACTAATGATTTACTATTACAGTAGTTCAAATGAAAGTAGAAACCTTGACACTTAACATATTGACAATGTTCTATTGGTAAATCTTTAAATAAAATTACGAGAGTTGCTAAACGGTTGCAAAATAGTCTCAATCTCAGGTGCTAGTCGCAAAAAAGTCGTATGCCTGTGGGTAATTTGTGACTTATTTGTAACTTGCCATCTATTTAGTTGCAGATTGCTACTTTTCGTGACTTATTTTTAAGAGTCACAACCATGTTCATAAGAATTTTAAAGCCAAAGAGCCAAGCAAAATCTATGTGTGATGTTACATTCCCTCAAATTACAATACTAAACAAGATTAATCACTTATAATAAGTAAAAACATGAAATGCAAAGAAAATTAAAAAATTTAAAAACCATTAGTTAACATTACATATAACACTTATCTAATGTTAAGAAAACTTGTATAAACCAAGAAAAATTAAGAAATCAAATTGGTATACTAATGATTTACTATCCACAGTAGTTCAAATTAAAGTAGAAACGTTGAAACTTAACATATTGACAATTTTCTATTGGTAAATCTTTAAATAAAATTACGAGAGTTGCTAAACGGTTGAAAAATAGACTCAATGTCAGGTGCTAGTCGCAAAAAAAAGTCGTATGTATGTGGGTAATTTGTGACTTATTTGTAACTTTCCATCTATTTAGTTGCAAATTGCTACTCTTTCGTGACTAGTTTTTAAGAGTCATAACCAGGTTCATAAGAATTTTAAAGCTTAAGAGCCAAGCAAAATCTATGTGTGATGTTACAATCCCTCAAATTACAATACTAAACAAGATTAATCAGTTATAATGAGTAAAAACATGAAATGCAAAGAAAATTAAAAAATTTAAAAACCATTAGTTAACATTACATATAACACTTATCTAATGTTAAGAAAACTTATATAAACCAAGAAAAATTAAAAAAACAAATTGGTATACTAATGATTTACTATCTACTGTAGTTCAAATCAAAATAGAAACGTTGAAACTTAACATATTGACAATTTTCTATTGGTAAATCTTTAAATAAAATTACGAGAGTTGCTAAACGGTTGCAAAATAGTCTCAATGTCAGGTGCTAGTCGCAAAACTGTCGTGATGCATGTGGGTAATTTGTGACTTATTTGTAACTTTCCATCTATTTAGTTGCAAATTGCTACTTTTTCGTGACTAGTTTTTAAGAGTCACAACCGTGTTCATAAGAATTTTAAAGCTTAAGAGCCAAGCAAAATCTATGTGTGATGTTACATTCCCTCAAATTACAATACTAAAGAAGATTAATCACTTGTAATGAGTAAAAGCATGAAATGCAAAGAAAATTAAAAAATTTCTAAACCATTAGTTAACATTACATATAACACTTATCTAATGTTAAGAAAACTTGTATAAACCAAGGAAAATTAAAAAAACAAATTGGTATACTAATGATTTACTATCTACAGTAGTTCAAATTAAAGTAGAAACCTTGACACTTAACATATTGACAATGTTCTATTGGTAAATCTTTAAATAAAATTACGAGAGTTGCTAAACGGTTGCAAAATAGTCTCAATCTCAGGTGCTAGTCGCAAAAAAGTCGTATGCATGTGGGTAATTTGTGACTTATTTGTAACTTTCCATCTATTTAGTTGCAGATTGCTACTTTTCGTGACTTATTTTTAAGAGTCACAACCATGTTCATAAGAATTTTAAAGCCAAAGAGCCAAGCAAAATCTATGTGTGATGTAACATTCCCTCAAATTACAATACTAAACAAGATTAATCACTTATAATAAGTAAAAACATGAAATGCAAAGAAAATTAAAAAATTTAAAAACCATTAGTTAACATTACATATAACACTTATCTAATGTTAAGAAAACTTGTATAAACCAAGAAAAATTAAGAAATCAAATTGGTATACTAATGATTTACTATCCACAGTAGTTCAAATTAAAGTAGAAACGTTGAAACTTAACATATTGACAATTTTCTATTGGTAAATCTTTAAATAAAATTACGAGAGTTTCTAAACGGTTGCAAAATAGTCTCAATCTCAGGTGCTAGTCGCAAAAAAAGTCGTATGTATGTGGGTAATTTGTGACTTATTTGTAACTTTCCATCTATTTAGTTGCAAATTGCTACTCTTTCGTGACTTGTTTTTAAGAGTCACAACAAGGTTCATAAGAATTTTAAAGTTTAAGAGCCAAGGAAAATCTATGTGTGATGTTACATTCCCTCAAATTACAATACTAAACAAGATTAATCACTTATAATGAGTAAAAACATGAAATGCAAAGAAAATTAAAAAATTTAAAAACCATTAGTTAACATTACATATAACACTTATCTAATGTTAAGAAAACTTATATAAACAAAGAAAAATTAAAAAAACAAATTGGTATACTAATGATTTACTATCTACTGTAGTTCAAATCAAAATAGAAACGTTGAAACTTAACATTTTGACAATTTTCTATTGGTAAATCTTTAAATAAAATTACGAGAGTTGCTAAACGGTTGCAAAATAGTTTCAATGTCAGGTGCTAGTCGCAAAAAAGTCGTATGTATGTGGGTAATTTGTGACTTATTTGTAACTTTCCATCTATTTAGTTGCAAATTGCTACTCTTTCGTGACTTGTTTTTAAGAGTCACAACCAGGTTCATAAGAATTTTAAATCTTTAGAGCCAAGCAAAATCTATGTGTGATGTTACATTCTCTCAAATTACAATACTAAACAAGATTAATCACTTATAATGAGTAAAAACATGAAATGCAAAGAAAATTAAAAAATTTAAAAACCATTAGTTAACATTACATATAACACTTATCTAATGTTAAGAAAACTTGTATAAACCAAGAAAAATTAAAAAAACAAATTGGTATACTAATGATTTACTATCTACAGTAGTTCAAATTAAAGTAGAAACCTTGACACTTAACATATTGACAATGTTCTATTGGTAAATATTTAAATAAAATTACGAGAGTTGCTAAACGGTTGTAAAATAGTCTCAATCTCAGGTGCTAGTCGCAAAAAAGTCGTATGCATGTGGGTAATTTGTGACTTATTTGTAACTTTCCATCTATTTAGTTGCCAATTGCTACTCTTTCGTGACTTGTTTTTAAGAGTCACAATAAGGTTCATAAGAATTTTAAAGCTTAAGAGCCAAGCAAAATCTATGTGTGATGTTACATTCCCTGAAATTACAATACTAAACAAGATTAATCACTTATAATGAGTAAAAACATGAAATGCAAAGAAAATTAAAAAATTTAAAAACCATTAGTTAACATTACATATAACACTTATCTAATGTTAAGAAAACTTATATAAACCAAGAAAAATTAAAAAAACAAATTGGTATACTAATGATTTACTATCTACTGTAGTTCAAATCAAAATAGAAACGTTGAAACTTAACATTTTGACAATTTTCTATTGGTAAATCTTTAAATAAAATTACGAGAGTTGCTAAACGGTTGCAAAATAGTTTCAATGTCAGGTGCTAGTCGCAAAAAAGTCGTATGTATGTGGGTAATTTGTGACTTATTTGTAACTTTCCATCTATTTAGTTGCAAATTGCTACTCTTTCATGACTTGTTTTTAAGAGTCACAACCAGCTTCATAAGAATTTTAAAGCTTTAGAGCCAAGCAAAATCTATGTGTGATGTTACATTCCCTCAAATTACAATACTAAACAAGATTAATCACTTATAATGAGTAAAAACATGAAATGCAAAGAAAATTAAAAAATTTAAAAACCATTAGTTAACATTACATATAACACTTATCTAATGTTAAGAAAACTTGTATAAACCAAGAAAAATTAAGAAAACAAATTGGTATACTAATGATTTACTATCTACAGTAGTTTAAATTAAAGTAGAAACCTTGACACTTAACATATTGACAATGTTCTATTGGAAAATATTTAAATAAAATTACGAGAGTTGCTAAACGGTTGCAAAATAGTCTCAATCTCTGGTGCTAGTCGCAAAAAAGTCGTATGCATGTGGGTAATTTGTGACTTATTTGTAACTTGCCATCTATTTAGTTGCAGATTGCTACTTTTCGTGACTTATTTTTAAGAGTCACAACCATGTTCATAAGAATTTTAAAGCCAAAGAGCCAAGCAAAATCTATGTGTGATGTTACATTCCCTCAAATTACAATACTAAACAAGATTAATCACTTATAATAAGTAAAAACATGAAATGCAAAGAAAATTAAAAAATTTAAAAACCATTAGTTAACATTACATATAACACTTATCTAATGTTAAGAAAACTTGTATAAACCAAGAAAAATTAAGAAATCAAATTGGTATACTAATGATTTACTATCCACAGTAGTTCAAATGAAAGTAGAAACGTTGAAACTTAACATATTGACAATTTTCTATTGGTAAATCTTTAAATAAAATTACGAGAGTTGCTAAACGGTTGTAAAATAGTCTCAATCTCAGGTGCTAGTCGCAAAAAAGTCGTATGCCTGTGGGTAATTTGTGACTTATTTGTAACTTGCCATCTATTTAGTTGCAGATCGCTACTTTTCGTGACTTATTTTTAAGAGTCACAACCATGTTCATAAGAATTTTAAAGCCAAAGAGCCAAGCAAAATCTATGTGTGATGTTACATTCCCTCAAATTACAATACTAAACAAGATTAATCACTTATAATAAGTAAAAACATGAAATGCAAAGAAAATTAAAAAATTTAAAAACCATTAGTTAACATTACATATAACACTTATCTAATGTTAAGAAAACTTGTATAAACCAAGAAAAATTAAGAAATCAAATTGGTATACTAATGATTTACTATCCACAGTAGTTCAAATTAAAGTAGAAACGTTGAAACTTAACATATTGACAATTTTCTATTGGTAAATCTTTAAATAAAATTACGAGAGTTGCTAAACGGTTGAAAAATAGTCTCAATGTCAGGTGCTAGTCGCAAAAAAGTCGTATGTATGTGGGTAATTTGTGACTTATTTGTAACTTTCCATCTATTTAGTTGCAAATTGCTACTCTTTCGTGACTAGTTTTTAAGAGTCACAACCAGGTTCATAAGAATTTTAAAGCTTAAGAGCCAAGCAAAATCTATGTGTGATGTTACAATCCCTCAAATTACAATACTAAACAAGATTAATCAGTTATAATGAGTAAAAACATGAAATGCAAAGAAAATTAAAAAATTTAAAAACCATTAGTTAACATTACATATAACACTTATCTAATGTTAAGAAAACTTATATAAACCAAGAAAAATTAAAAAAACAAATTGGTATACTAATGATTTACTATCTACTGTAGTTCAAATCAAAATAGAAACGTTGAAACTTAACATATTGACAATTTTCTATTGGTAAATCTTTAAATAAAATTACGAGAGTTGCTAAACGGTTGCAAAATAGTCTCAATGTCAGGTGCTAGTCGCAAAACTGTCGTATGCATGTGGGTAATTTGTGACTTATTTGTAACTTTCCATCTATTTAGTTGCAAATTGCTACTTTTTCGTGACTAGTTTTTAAGAGTCACAACCGTGTTCATAAGAATTTTAAAGCTTAAGAGCCAAGCAAAATCTATGTGTGATGTTACATTCCCTCAAATTACAATACTAAAGAAGATTAATCACTTGTAATGAGTAAAAGCATGAAATGCAAAAGAAAATTAAAAATTTCTAAACCATTAGTTAACATTACATATAACACTTATCTAATGTTAAGAAAACTTGTATAAACCAAGGAAAATTAAAAAAACAAATTGGTATACTAATGATTTACTATCTACAGTAGTTCAAATTAAAGTAGAAACCTTGACACTTAACATATTGACAATGTTCTATTGGTAAATCTTTAAATAAAATTACGAGAGTTGCTAAACGGTTGCAAAATAGTCTCAATCTCAGGTGCTAGTCGCAAAAAAGTCGTATGCATGTGGGTAATTTGTGACTTATTTGTAACTTTCCATCTATTTAGTTGCAGATTGCTACTTTTCGTGACTTATTTTTAAGAGTCACAACCATGTTCATAAGAATTTTAAAGCCAAAGAGCCAAGCAAAATCTATGTGTGATGTAACATTCCCTCAAATTACAATACTAAACAAGATTAATCACTTATAATAAGTAAAAACATGAAATGCAAAGAAAATTAAAAAATTTAAAAACCATTAGTTAACATTACATATAACACTTATCTAATGTTAAGAAAACTTGTATAAACCAAGAAAAATTAAGAAATCAAATTGGTATACTAATGATTTACTATCCACAGTAGTTCAAATTAAAGTAGAAACGTTGAAACTTAACATATTGACAATTTTCTATTGGTAAATCTTTAAATAAAATTACGAGAGTTTCTAAACGGTTGCAAAATAGTCTCAATCTCAGGTGCTAGTCGCAAAAAAGTCGTATGTATGTGGGTAATTTGTGACTTATTTGTAACTTTCCATCTATTTAGTTGCAAATTGCTACTCTTTCGTGACTTGTTTTTAAGAGTCACAACAAGGTTCATAAGAATTTTAAAGTTTAAGAGCCAAGGAAAATCTATGTGTGATGTTACATTCCCTCAAATTACAATACTAAACAAGATTAATCACTTATAATGAGTAAAAACATGAAATGCAAAGAAAATTAAAAAATTTAAAAACCATTAGTTAACATTACATATAACACTTATCTAATGTTAAGAAAACTTATATAAACAAAGAAAAATTAAAAAAACAAATTGGTATACTAATGATTTACTATCTACTGTAGTTCAAATCAAAATAGAAACGTTGAAACTTAACATTTTGACAATTTTCTATTGGTAAATCTTTAAATAAAATTACGAGAGTTGCTAAACGGTTGCAAAATAGTTTCAATGTCAGGTGCTAGTCGCAAAAAAAAGTCGTATGTATGTGGGTAATTTGTGACTTATTTGTAACTTTCCATCTATTTAGTTGCAAATTGCTACTCTTTCGTGACTTGTTTTTAAGAGTCACAACCAGGTTCATAAGAATTTTAAATCTTTAGAGCCAAGCAAAATCTATGTGTGATGTTACATTCTCTCAAATTACAATACTAAACAAGATTAATCACTTATAATGAGTAAAAACATGAAATGCAAAGAAAATTAAAAAATTTAAAAACCATTAGTTAACATTACATATAACACTTATCTAATGTTAAGAAAACTTGTATAAACCAAGAAAAATTAAAAAAACAAATTGGTATACTAATGATTTACTATCTACAGTAGTTCAAATTAAAGTAGAAACCTTGACACTTAACATATTGACAATGTTCTATTGGTAAATATTTAAATAAAATTACGAGAGTTGCTAAACGGTTGTAAAATAGTCTCAATCTCAGGTGCTAGTCGCAAAAAAGTCGTATGCATGTGGGTAATTTGTGACTTATTTGTAACTTTCCATCTATTTAGTTGCCAATTGCTACTCTTTCGTGACTTGTTTTTAAGAGTCACAACAAGGTTCATAAGAATTTTAAAGCTTAAGAGCCAAGCAAAATCTATGTGTGATGTTACATTCCCTGAAATTACAATACTAAACAAGATTAATCACTTATAATGAGTAAAAACATGAAATGCAAAGAAAATTAAAAAATTTAAAAACCATTAGTTAACATTACATATAACACTTATCTAATGTTAAGAAAACTTATATAAACCAAGAAAAATTAAAAAAACAAATTGGTATACTAATGATTTACTATCTACTGTAGTTCAAATCAAAATAGAAACGTTGAAACTTAACATTTTGACAATTTTCTATTGGTAAATCTTTAAATAAAATTACGAGAGTTGCTAAACGGTTGCAAAATAGTTTCAATGTCAGGTGCTAGTCGCAAAAAAGTCGTATGTATGTGGGTAATTTGTGACTTATTTGTAACTTTCCATCTATTTAGTTGCAAACTGCTACTCTTTCATGACTTGTTTTTAAGAGTCACAACCAGCTTCATAAGAATTTTAAAGCTTTAGAGCCAAGCAAAATCTATGTGTGATGTTACATTCCCTCAAATTACAATACTAAACAAGATTAATCACTTATAATGAGTAAAAACATGAAATGCAAAGAAAATTAAAAAATTTAAAAACCATTAGTTAACATTACATATAACACTTATCTAATGTTAAGAAAACTTGTATAAACCAAGAAAAATTAAGAAAACAAATTGGTATACTAATGATTTACTATCTACAGTAGTTCAAATTAAAGTAGAAACCTTGACACTTAACATATTGACAATGTTCTATTGGTAAATATTTAAATAAAATTACGAGAGTTGCTAAACGGTTGCAAAATAGTCTCAATCTCTGGTGCTAGTCGCAAAAAAGTCGTATGCATGTGGGTAATTTGTGACTTATTTGTAACTTTCCATCTATTTAGTTGCAAATTGCTACTCTTTCGTGACTTGTTTTTAAGAGTCACAACAAGGTTCATAAGAATTTTAAAGCTTAAGAGCCAAGCAAAATCTATGTGTGATGTTACATTCCCTCAAATTACAATACTAAACAAGATTAATCACTTATAATGAGTAAAAACTTGAAATGCAAAGAAAATTAAAAAATTTAAAAACCATTAGTTAACATTACATATAACACTTATCTAATGTTAAGAAAACTTATATAAACCAAGAAAAATTAAAAAAGCAAATTGGTATACTAATGATTTACTATCTACTGTAGTTCAAATCAAAATAGAAACGTTGAAACTTAACATATTGACAATTTTCTATTGGTAAATCTTTAAATAAAACTTCGAGAGTTGCTAAACGGTTGCAAAATAGTCTCAATGTCAGGTGCTAGTCGCAAAACTGTCGTATGCATGTGGGTAATTTGTGACTTATTTGTAACTTTCCATCTATTTAGTTGCAAATTGCTACTTTTTTCGTGACTAGTTTTTAAGAGTCACAACCGTGTTCATAAGAATTTTAAAGCTTAAGAGCCAAGCAAAATCTATGTGTGATGTTACATTCCCTCAAATTACAATACTAAAGAAGATTAATCACTTGTAATGAGTAAAAGCATGAAATGCAAAAGAAAGTTAAAAAATTTCTAAACCATTAGTTAACATTACATATAACACTTATCTAATGTTAAGAAAACTTGTATAAACCAAGGAAAATTAAAAAAACAAATTGGTATACTAATGATTTACTATCTACAGTAGTTCAAATTAAAGTAGAAACCTTGACACTTAACATATTGACAATGTTCTATTGGTAAATCTTTAAATAAAATTACGAGAGTTGCTAAACGGTTGCAAAATAGTCTCAATCTCAGGTGCTAGTCGCAAAAAAGTCGTATGCATGTGGGTAATTTGTGACTTATTTGTAACTTTCCATCTATTTAGTTGCAGATTGCTACTTTTCGTGACTTATTTTTAAGAGTCACAACCATGTTCATAAGAATTTTAAAGCCAAAGAGCCAAGCAAAATCTATGTGTGATGTTACATTCCCTCAAATTACAATACTAAACAAGATTAATCACTTATAATAAGTAAAAACATGAAATGCAAAGAAAATTAAAAAATTTAAAAACCATTAGTTAACATTACATATAACACTTATCTAATGTTAAGAAAACTTGTATAAACCAAGAAAAATTAAGAAATCAAATTGGTATACTAATGATTTACTATCCACAGTAGTTCAAATTAAAGTAGAAACGTTGAAACTTAACATATTGTCAATTTTCTATTGGTAAATCTTTAAATAAAATTACGAGAGTTTCTTAACGGTTGCAAAATAGTCTCAATCTCAGGTGCTAGTCGCAAAAAAGTCGTATGTATGTGGGTAATTTGTGACTTATTTGTAACTTTCCATCTATTTAGTTGCAAATTGCTACTCTTTGGTGACTTGTTTTTAAGAGTCACAACCAGGTTCATAAGAATTTTAAAGCTTTAGAGCCAAGCAAAATCTATGTGTGATGTTACATTCCCTCAAATTACAATACTAAACAAGATTAATCACTTATAATGAGTAAAAACATGAAATGCAAAAGAAAATTAAAAAATTTAAAAACCATTAGTTAACATTACATATAACACTTATCTAATGTTCAGAAAACTTATATAAACCAAGAAATATTAAAAAACAAATTGGTATACTAATGATTTACTATCTACTGTAGTTCAAATAAATATAGAAACGTTGAAACTTAACATTTTGAAAATTTTCTGTTGGTAAATCTTTAAATAAAATTACGAGAGTTGCTAAACAGTTGCAAAATAGTTTCAATGTCAGGTGCTAGTCGCAAAAAAGTCGTATGTATGTGGGTAAGTTGTGACTTATTTGTAACTTTCCATATATTTAGTTGCAAATTACTACTCTTTCGTGACTTGTTTTTAAGAGTCACAACCAGGTTCATAAGAATTTTAAAGCTTTAGAGCCAAGCAAAATCTATGTGTGATGTTACATTCCCTCATATTACAATACTAAACAAGATTAATCACTTATAATGAGTAAAAACATGAAATGAAAAGAAAATTAAAAAATTTAAAACCATTAGTTAACATTACATATAACACTTATCTAATGTTAAGAAAACTTGTATAAACCAAGAAAAATTAAAAAAACAAATTGGTATACTAATGATTTACTATCTACAGTAGTTCAAATTAAAGTAGAAACCTTGACACTTAACATATTGACAATGTTCTATTGGTAAATATTTAAATAAAATTACGAGAGTTGCTAAACGGTTGCAAAATAGTCTCAATCTCAGGTGCTAGTCGCAAAAAAGTCGTATGCATGTGGGTAATTTGTGACTTATTTGTAACTTTCCATCTATTTAGTTGCAAATTGCTACTCTTTGGTGACTTGTTTTTAAGAGTCACAACCAGGTTCATAAGAATTTTAAAGCTTTAGAGCCAAGCAAAATCTATGTGTGATGTTACATTCCCTCAAATTACAATACTAAACAAGATTAATCACTTATAATGAGTAAAAACATGAAATGCAAAGAAAATTAAAAAATTTAAAAACCATTAGTTAACATTACATATAACACTTATCTAATGTTCAGAAAACTTATATAAACCAAGAAATATTAAAAAAACAAATTGGTATACTAATGATTTACTATCTACTGTAGTTCAAATAAATATAGAAACGTTGAAACTTAACATTTTGAAAATTTTCTGTTGGTAAATCTTTAAATAAAATTACGAGAGTTGCTAAACAGTTGCAAAATAGTTTCAATGTCAGGTGCTAGTCGCAAAAAAGTCGTATGTATGTGGGTAAGTTGTGACTTATTTGTAACTTTCCATATATTTAGTTGCAAATTACTACTCTTTCGTGACTTGTTTTTAAGAGTCACAACCAGGTTCATAAGAATTTTAAAGCTTTAGAGCCAAGCAAAATCTATGTGTGATGTTACATTCCCTCATATTACAATACTAAACAAGATTAATCACTTATAATGAGTAAAAACATGAAATGAAAAGAAAATTAAAAAATTTAAAAACCATTAGTTAACATTACATATAACACTTATCTAATGTTAAGAAAACTTGTATAAACCAAGAAAAATTAAAAAAACAAATTGGTATACTAATGATTTACTATCTACAGTAGTTCAAATTAAAGTAGAAACCTTGACACTTAACATATTGACAATGTTCTATTGGTAAATATTTAAATAAAATTACGAGAGTTGCTAAACGGTTGCAAAATAGTCTCAATCTCAGGTGCTAGTCGCAAAAAAGTCGTATGCATGTGGGTAATTTGTGACTTATTTGTAACTTTCCATCTATTTAGTTGCAAATTGCTACTCTTTCGTGACTTGTTTTTAAGAGTCACAACAAGGTTCATAAGAATTTTAAAGCTTAAGAGCCAAGCAAAATCTATGTGTGATGTTACATTCCCTCAAATTACAATACTAAACAAGATTAATCACTTATAATGAGTAAAAACATGAAATGCAAAGAAAATTAAAAAATTTAAAAACCATTAGTTAACATTACATATAACACTTATCTAATGTTCAGAAAACTTATATAAACCAAGAAAAATTAAAAAAACAAATTGGTATAGTAATGATTTACTATCTACTGTAGTTCAAATCAAAATAGAAACGTTGAAACTTAACATTTTGACAATTTTCTATTGGTAAATCTTTAAATAAAATTATGAGAGTTGCTAAACGGTTGCAAAATAGTTTCAATGTCAGGTGCTAGTCGCAAAAAAGTCGTATGTATGTGGGTAATTTGTGACTTATTTGTAACTTTCCATCTATTTAGTTTCAAATTCCTACTCTTTAGTGACTTGTTTTTAAGAGTCACAACCAGATTCATAAGAATTTTAAAGCTTTAGAGCCAAGCAAAATCTATGTGTGATGTTACATTCCCTCAAATTACAATACTAAAGAAGATTAATCACTTATAATGAGTAAAAACATGAAATGCAAAGAAAATTAAAAAATTTAAAAACCATTAGTTAACATTACATATAACACTTATCTAATGTTAAGAAAACTTGTATAAACCAAGAAAAATTAAAAAAACAAATTGGTATACTAATGATTTACTATCTACAGTAGTTCAAATTAAAGTAGAAACCTTGACACTTAACATATTGACAATGTTCTATTGGTAAATATTTAAATAAAATTACGAGAGTTGCTAAACGGTTGCAAAATAGTCTCAATCTCAGGTGCTAGTCGCAAAAAAGTCGTATGCATGTGGGTAATTTGTGACTTATTTGTAACTTTCCATCTATTTAGTTGCAAATTGCTACTCTTTCGTGACTTGTTTTTAAGAGTCACAACAAGGTTCATAAGAATTTTAAAGCTTAAGAGCCAAGCAAAATCTATGTGTGATGTTACATTCCCTCAAATTACAATACTAAACAAGATTAATCACTTATAATGAGTAAAAACTTGAAATGCAAAGAAAATTAAAAAATTTAAAAACCATTAGTTAACATTACATATAACACTTATCTAATGTTAAGAAAACTTATATAAACCAAGAAAAATTAAAAAAACAAATTGGTATACTAATGATTTACTATCTACTGTAGTTCAAATCAAAATAGAAACGTTGAAACTTAACATATTGACAATTTTCTATTGGTAAATCTTTAAATAAAATTACGAGAGTTGCTAAATGGTTGCAAAATAGTCTCAATGTCAGGTGCTAGTCGCAAAACTGTCGTATGCATGTGGGTAATTTGTGACTTATTTGTAACTTTCCATCTATTTAGTTGCAAATTGCTACTTTTTTGTGACTAGTTTTTAAGAGTCACAACCGTGTTCATAAGAATTTTAAAGCTTAAGAGCCAAGCAAAATCTATGTGTGATGTTACATTCCCTCAAATTACAATACTAAACAAGATTAATCACTTATAATAAGTAAAAACATGAAATGCAAAGAAAATTAAAAAATTTAAAAACCATTAGTTAACATTACATATAACACTTATCTAATGTTAAGAAAACTTATATAAACCAAGAAAAATTAAAAAAGCAAATTGGTATACTAATGATTTACTATCTACTGTAGTTCAAATCAAAATAGAAATGTTGAAACTTAACATATTGACAATTTTCTATTGGTAAATCTTTAAATAAAACTTCGAGAGTTGCTAAACGGTTGCAAAATAGTCTCAATGTCAGGTGCTAGTCGCAAAACTGTCGTATGCATGTGGGTAATTTGTGACTTATTTGTAACTTTCCATCTATTTAGTTGCAAATTGCTACTTTTTCGTGACTAGTTTTTAAGAGTCACAACCGTGTTCATAAGAATTTTAAAGCTTAAGAGCCAAGCAAAATCTATGTGTGATGTTACATTCCCTCAAATTACAATACTAAAGAAGATTAATCACTTGTAATGAGTAAAAGCATGAAATGCAAAGAAAATTAAAAAATTTAAAAACCATTAGTTAACATTACATATAACACTTATCTAATGTTAAGAAAACTTGTATAAACCAAGAAAAATTAAAAAAACAAATTGGTATACTAATGATTTACTATCTACAGTAGTTCAAATTAAAGTAGAAACCTTGACACTTAACATATTGACAATGTTCTATTGGTAAATATTTAAATAAAATTACGAGAGTTGCTAAACGGTTGCAAAATAGTCTCAATCTCAGGTGCTAGTCGCAAAAAAGTCGTATGCATGTGGGTAATTTGTGACTTATTTGTAACTTTCCATCTATTTAGTTGCAAATTGCTACTCTTTCGTGACTTGTTTTTAAGAGTCACAACCAGGTTCATAAGAATTTTAAAGCTTAAGAGCCAAGCAAAATCTATGTGTGATGTTACATTCCATCAAATTACAATACTAAAAAAGATTAATCACTTATAATAAATAAAAACATAAAATTCAAAGAAAATTAAAAAAATTTAAAAACCATTAGTTAACATTACATACAAATCTTATCTAATGTTACGAAAATATTTATAAACCAACAAAAATTAAAAAAAGTCGTATGTATGTGGGTAATTTGTGACTTATTTGTAACTTTCCATCTATTTAGTTTCAAATTGCTACTCTTTCGTGACTTGTTTTTAAGAGTCACAACCAGATTCATAAGAATTTTAAAGCTTTAGAGCCAAGCAAAATCTATGTGTGATGTTACATTCCCTCAAATTACAATACTAAACAAGATTAATCACTTATAATGAGTAAAAACATGAAATGCAAAGAAAATTAAAAAATTTCTAAACCATTAGTTAACATTACATATAACACTTATCTAATGTTAAGAAAACTTGTATAAACCAAGAAAAATTAAAAAAACAAATTGGTATACTAATGATTTACTATCTATAGTAGTTCAAATTAAAGTAGAAACCTTGACACTTAACATATTGACAATGTTCTATTGGTAAATCTTTAAATAAAATTACGAGAGTTGCTAAACGATTGCAAAATAGTCTCAATCTCAGGTGCTAGTCGCAAAAAAGTCGTATGCCTGTGGGTAATTTGTGACTTATTTGTAAGTTGCCATCTATTTAGTTGCAGATTGCTACTTTTCGTGACTTATTTTTAAGAGTCACAACCATGTTCATAAGAATTTTAAAGCCAAAGAGCCAAGCAAAATCTATGTGTGATGTTACAATCCCTCAAATTACAATACTAAACAAGATTAATCACTTATAATGAGTAAAAACATGAAATGCAAAGAAAATTAAAAAATTTAAAAACCATTAGTTAACATTACATATAACACTTATCTAATGTTAAGAAAACTTATATAAACCAAGAAAAATTAAAAAAACAAATTGGTATACTAATGATTTACTATCTACTGTAGTTCAAATCAAAATAGAAACGTTGAAACTTAACATATTGACAATTTTCTATTGGTAAATCTTTAAATAAAATTACGAGAGTTGCTAAACGGTTGCAAAATAGTCTCAATGTCAGGTGCTAGTCTAAAACTGTCGTATGCATGTGGGTAATTTGTGACTTATTTGTAACTTTCCATCTATTTAGTTGCAAATTGCTACTTTTTTGTGACTAGTTTTTAAGAGTCACAACCGTGTTCATAAGAATTTTAAAGCTTAAGAGCCAAGCAAAATCTATGTGTGATGTTACATTCCCTCAAATTACAATACTAAAGAAGATTAATCACTTGTAATGAGTAAAAGCATGAAATGCAAAGAAAATTAAAAAATTTCTAAACCATTAGTTAACATTACATATAACACTTATCTAATGTTAAGAAAACTTATATAAACCAAGAAAAATTAAAAAAACAAATTGGTATACTAATGATTTACTATCTACTGTAGTTCAAATCAAAATAGAAACGTTGAAACTTAACATATTGACAATTTTCTATTGGTAAATCTTTAAATAAAATTACGAGAGTTGCTAAACGGTTGCAAAATAGTCTCAATGTCAGGTGCTAGTCGCAAAACTGTCGTATGCATGTGGGTAATTTGTGACTTATTTGTAACTTTCCATCTATTTAGTTGCAAATTGCTACTTTTTTGTGACTAGTTTTTAAGAGTCACAACCGTGTTCATAAGAATTTTAAAGCTTAAGAGCCAAGCAAAATCTATGTGTGATGTTACATTCCCTCAAATTACAATACTAAAGAAGATTAATCACTTGTAATGAGTAAAAGCATGAAATGCAAAGAAAATTAAAAAATTTCTAAACCATTAGTTAACATTACATATAACACTTATCTAATGTTAAGAAAACTTATATAAACCAAGAAATATTAAAAAAACAAATTGGTATACTAATGATTTACTATCTACAGTAGTTCAAATAAATATAGAAACGTTGAAACTTAACATTTTGAAAATTTTCTATTGGTAAATCTTTAAATAAAATTACGAGAGTTGCTAAACGGTTGCAAAATAGTTTCAATGTCAGGTGCTAGTCGCAAAAAAGTCGTATGCATGTGGGTAATTTGTGACTTATTTGTAACTTTCCATATATTTAGTTGCAAATTACTACTCTTTCGTGACTTGTTTTTAAGAGTCACAACCAGGTTCATAAGAATTTTAAAGCTTTAGAGCCAAGCAAAATCTATGTGTGATGTTACATTCCCTCATATTACAATACTAAACAAGATTAATCACTTATAATGAGTAAAAACATGAAATGAAAAGAAAATTAAAAAATTTAAAAACCATTAGTTAACATTACATATAACACTTATCTAATGTTAAGAAAACTTGTATAAACCAAGAAAAATTAAAAAAAACAAATTGGTATACTAATGATTTACTATCTACAGTAGTTCAAATTAAAGTAGAAACCTTGACACTTAACATATTGACAATGTTCTATTGGTAAATATTTAAATAAAATTACGAGAGTTGCTAAACGGTTGCAAAATAGTCTCAATCTCAGGTGCTAGTCGCAAAAAAGTCGTATGCATGTGGGTAATTTGTGACTTATTTGTAACTTTCCATCTATTTAGTTGCAAATTGCTACTCTTTCGTGACTTGTTTTTAAGAGTCACAACCAGGTTCATAAGAATTTTAAAGCTTAAGAGCCAAGCAAAATCTATGTGTGATGTTACATTCCATCAAATTACAATACTAAAAAAGATTAATCACTTATAATAAATAAAAACATAAAATTCAAAGAAAATTAAAAAAATTTAAAACCATTAGTTAACATTACATACAAATCTTATCTTATGTTACGAAGATATTTATAAGCCAACAAATATTAAAAAACGTCGTATGTATGTGGGTAATTTGTGACTTATTTGTAACTTTCCATCTATTTAGTTTCAAATTGCTACTCTTTTCGTGACTTGTTTTTAAGAGTCACAACCAGATTCATAAGCATTTTAAAGCTTTAGAGCCAAGCAAAATCTATGTGTGATGTTACATTCCCTCAAATTACAATACTAAACAAGATTAATCACTTATAATGAGTAAAAACATGAAATGCAAAGAAAATTAAAAAATTTCTAAACCATTAGTTAACATTACATATAACACTTATCTAATGTTAAGAAAACTTGTATAAACCAAGAAAAATTAAAAAAACAAATTGGTATACTAATGATTTACTATCTATAGTAGTTCAAATTAAAGTAGAAACCTTGACACTTAACATATTGACAATGTTCTATTGGTAAATCTTTAAATAAAATTACGAGAGTTGCTAAACGATTGCAAAATAGTCTCAATCTCAGGTGCTAGTCGCAAAAAAGTCGTATGCCTGTGGGTAATTTGTGACTTATTTGTAACTTGCCATCTATTTAGTTGCAGATTGCTACTTTTAAGTGACTTATTTTTAAGAGTCACAACCATGTTCATAAGAATTTTAAAGCCAAAGAGCCAAGCAAAATCTATGTGTGATGTTACAATCCCTCAAATTACAATACTAAACAAGATTAATCACTTATAATGAGTAAAAACATGAAATGCAAAGAAAATTAAAAAATATAAAACCATTAGTTAACATTACATATAACACTTATCTAATGTTAAGAAAACTGATATAAACCAAGAAAAATTAAAAAAACAAATTGGTATACTAATGATTTACTATCTACTGTAGTTCAAATCAAAATAGAAACGTTGAAACTTAACATATTGACAATTTTCTATTGGTAAATCTTTAAATCAAATTACGAGAGTTGCTAAACGGTTGCAAAATAGTCTCAATGTCAGGTGCTAGTCCGTAAAACTGTCTGTATGCATGTGGGTAATTTGTGACTTATTTGTAACTTTCCATCTATTTAGTTACAAATTGCTACTTTTTTGTGACTAGTTTTTAAGAGTCACAACCGTGTTCATAAGAATTTTAAAGCTTAAGAGCCAAGCAAAATCTATGTGTGATGTTACATTCCCTCAAATTACAATACTAAAGAAGATTAATCACTTGTAATGAGTAAAAGCATGAAATGCAAAGAAAATTAAAAAATTTCTAAACCATTAGTTAACATTACATATAACACTTATCTAATGTTAAGAAAACTTATATAAACCAAGAAATATTAAAAAAACAAATTGGTATACTAATGATTTACTATCTACAGTAGTTCAAATAAATATAGAAACGTTGAAACTTAACATTTTGAAAATTTTCTATTGGTAAATCTTTAAATAAAATTACGAGAGTTGCTAAACGGTTGCAAAATAGTTTCAATGTCAGGTGCTAGTCGCAAAAAAAGTCTGTATGCATGTGGGTAATTTGTGACTTATTTGTAACTTTCCATATATTTAGTTGCAAATTACTACTCTTTCGTGACTTGTTTTTAAGAGTCACAACCAGGTTCATAAGAATTTTAAAGCTTTAGAGCCAAGCAAAATCTATGTGTGATGTTACATTCCCTCATATTACAATACTAAACAAGATTAATCACTTATAATGAGTAAAAACATGAAATGAAAAGAAAATTAAAAAATTTAAAAACCATTAGTTAACATTACATATAACACTTATCTAATGTTAAGAAAACTTGTATAAACCAAGAAAAATTAAAAAAACAAATTGGTATACTAATGATTTACTATCTACAGTAGTTCAAATTAAAGTAGAAACCTTGACACTTAACATATTGACAATGTTCTATTGGTAAATATTTAAATAAAATTACGAGAGTTGCTAAACGGTTGCAAAATAGTCTCAATCTCAGGTGCTAGTCGCAAAAAAAAGTCGTCTGCATGTGGGTAATTTGTGACTTATTTGTAACTTTCCACCTATTTAGTTGCAAATTGCTACTCTTTCGCGACTTGTTTTTAAGAGTCACAACAAGGTTCATAAGCATTTTAAAGCTTAAGAGCCAAGCAAAATCTATGTGTGATGTTACATTCCCTCAAATTACAATACTAAACAAGATTAATCACTTATAATGAGTAAAAACATGAAATGCAAAGAAAATTAAAAATTTAAAAACCATTAGTTAACATTACATATAACACTTATCTAATGTTCAGAAAACTTATATAAACCAAGAAAAATTAAAAAAACAAATTGGTATAGTAATGATTTACTATCTACTGTAGTTCAAATCAAAATAGAAACGTTGAAACTTAACATTTTGACAATTTTCTATTGGTAAATCTTTAAATAAAATTATGAGAGTTGCTAAACGGTTGCAAAATAGTTTCAATGTCAGGTGCTAGTCGCAAAAAAGTCGTATGTATGTGGGTAATTTGTGACTTATTTGTAACTTTCCATCTATTTAGTTGCAAATTGCTACTCTTTCGTGACGTGTTTTTAAGAGTCACAACCAGGTTCATAAGAATTTTAAAGCTTAAGGGCCAAGCAAAATCTATGTGTGATGTTACAATCCCTCAAATTACAATACTAAACAAGATTAATCACTTATAATGAGTAAAAACATGAAATGCAAAGAAAATTAAAAAATTTAAAAACCATTAGTTAACATTACATATAACACTTATCTAATGTTAAGAAAACTTGTATAAACCAAGAAAAATTAAAAAAACAAATTGGTATACTAATGATTTACTATCTACAGTAGTTCAAATTAAAGTAGAAACCTTGACACTTAACATATTGACAATGTTCTATTGGTAAATATTTAAATAAAATTACGATAGTTGCTAAACGGTTGCAAAATAGTCTCAATCTCAGGTGCTAGTCGCATAAAAAAGTCGTATGCATGTGGGTAATTTGTGACTTATTTGTAACTTTCCATCTATTTAGTTGCAAATTGCTACTCTTTCGTGACTTGTTTTTAAGAGTCACAACAAGGTTCATAAGAATTTTAAAGCTTAAGAGCCAAGCAAAATCTATGTGTGATGTTACATTCCCTCAAATTACAATACTAAACAAGATTAATCACTTATAATGAGTAAAAACATGAAATGCAAAGAAAATTAAAAAATTTAAAAACCATTAGTTAACATTACATATAACACTTATCTAATGTTCAGAAAACTTATATAAACCAAGAAAAATTAAAAAAACAAATTGGTATAGTAATGATTTACTATCTACTGTAGTTCAAATCAAAATAGAAACGTTGAAACTTAACATTTTGACAATTTTCTATTGGTAAATCTTTAAATAAAATTACGAGAGTTGCTAAACGGTTGCAAAATAGTTTCAATGTCAGGTGCTAGTCGCAAAAAAGTCGTATGTATGTGGGTAATTTGTGACTTTTTTGTAACTTTCCATCTATTTAGTTGCAAATTGCTACTCTTTCGTGACTTGTTTTTAAGAGTCACAACCAGGTTCATAAGAATTTTAAAGCTTTAGAGCCAAGCAAAATCTATGTGTGATGTTACATTCCCTCAAATTACAATACTAAACAAGATTAATCACTTATAATGAGTAAAAACATGAAATGCAAAGAAAATTAAAAAATTTCTAAACCATTAGTTAACATTACATATAACACTTATCTAATGTTAAGAAAACTTGTATAAACCAAGAAAAATTAAAAAAACAAATTGGTATACTAATGATTTACTATCTACAGTAGTTCAAATTAAAGTAGAAACCTTGACACTTAACATATTGACAATGTTCTATTGGTAAATCTTTAAATAAAATTACGAGAGTTGCTAAACGGTTGCAAAATAGTCTCAATCTCAGGTGCTAGTCGCAAAAAAGTCGTATGCCTGTGGGTAATTTGTGACTTATTTGTAACTTGCCATCTATTTAGTTGCAGATTGCTACTTTTCGTGACTTATTTTTAAGAGTCACAACCATGTTCATAAGAATTTTAAAGCCAAAGAGCCAAGCAAAATCTATGTGTGATATTACATTCCCTCAAATTACAATACTAAACAAGATTAATCACTTATAATAAGTAAAAACATGAAATGCAAAGAAAATTAAAAAATTTAAAACCATTAGTTAACATTACATATAACACTTATCTAATGTTAAGAAAACTTGTATAAACCAAGAAAAATTAAGAAATCAAATTGGTATACTAATGATTTACTATCCACAGTAGTTCAAATTAAAGTAGAAACGTTGAAACTTAACATATTGACAATTTTCTATTGGTAAATCTTTAAATAAAATTACGAGAGTTGCTAAACGGTTGCAAAATAGTCTCAATGTCAGGTGCTCGTCGCAAAAAAGTCGTATGTATGTGGGTAATTTGTGACTTATTTGTAACTTTCCATCTATTTAGTTGCAAATTGCTACTCTTTTGTGACGTGTTTTTAAGAGTCACAACCAGGTTCATAAGAATTTTAAAGCTTAAGGGCCAAGCAAAATCTATGTGTGATGTTACAATCCCTCAAATTACAATACTAAACAAGATTAATCACTTATAATGAGTAAAAACATGAAATGCAAAGAAAATTAAAAAATTTAAAAACCATTAGTTAACATTACATATAACACTTATCTAATGTTAAGAAAACTTATATAAACCAAGAAAAATTAAAAAAACAAATTGGTATACTAATGATTTACTATCTACTGTAGTTCAAATCAAAATAGAAACGTTGAAACTTAACATATTGACAATTTTCTATTGGTAAATCTTTAAATAAAATTACGAGAGTTGCTAAATGGTTGCAAAATAGTCTCAATGTCAGGTGCTAGTCGCAAAACTGTCTGTATGCATGTGGGTAATTTGTGACTTATTTGTAACTTTCCATCTATTTAGTTGCAAATTGCTACTTTTTTGTGACTAGTTTTTAAGAGTCACAACCGTGTTCATAAGAATTTTAAAGCTTAAGAGCCAAGCAAAATCTATGTGTGATGTTACATTCCCTCAAATTACAATACTAAAGAAGATTAATCACTTGTAATGAGTAAAAGCATGAAATGCAAAAGAAAATTAAAAATTTCTAAACCATTAGTTAACATTACATATAACACTTATGTAATGTTAAGAAAACTTGTATAAACCAAGGAAAATTAAAAAAAACAAATTGGTATACTAATGATTTACTATCTACAGTAGTTCAAATTAAAGTAGAAACCTTGACACTTAACATATTGACAATGTTCTATTGGTAAATCTTTAAATAAAATTACGAGAGTTGCTAAACGGTTGCAAAATAGTCTCAATCTCAGGTGCTAGTCGCAAAAAAGTCGTATGCATGTGGGTAATTTGTGACTTATTTGTAACTTTCCATCTATTTAGTTGCAAATTGCTACTCTTTCGTGACGTGTTTTTAAGAGTCACAACCAGGTTCATAAGAATTTTAAAGCTTAAGGGCCAAGCAAAATCTATGTGTGATGTTACAATCCCTCAAATTACAATACTAAACAAGATTAATCACTTATAATGAGTAAAAACATGAAGTGCAAAGAAAATTAAAAAATTTAAAAACCATTAGTTAACATTACATATAACACTTATCTAATGTTAAGAAAACTTATATAAACCAAGAAAAATTAAAAAAACAAATTGGTATACTAATGATTTACTATCTACTGTAGTTCAAATCAAAATAGAAACGTTGAAACTTAACATATTGACAATTTTCTATTGGTAAATCTTTAAATAAAATTACGAGAGTTGCTAAATGGTTGCAAAATAGTCTCAATGTCAGGTGCTAGTCGCAAAACTGTCGTATGCATGTGGGTAATTTGTGACTTATTTGTAACTTTCCATCTATTTAGTTGCAAATTGCTACTTTTTTGTGACTAGTTTTTAAGAGTCACAACCGTGTTCATAAGAATTTTAAAGCTTAAGAGCCAAGCAAAATCTATGTGTGATGTTACATTCCCTCAAATTACAATACTAAAGAAGATTAATCACTTGTAATGAGTAAAAGCATGAAATGCAAAGAAAATTAAAAAATTTCTAAACCATTAGTTAACATTACATATAACACTTATGTAATGTTAAGAAAACTTGTATAAACCAAGGAAAATTAAAAAAACAAATTGGTATACTAATGATTTACTATCTACAGTAGTTCAAATTAAAGTAGAAACCTTGACACTTAACATATTGACAATGTTCTATTGGTAAATCTTTAAATAAAATTACGAGAGTTGCTAAACGGTTGCAAAATAGTCTCAATCTCAGGTGCTAGTCGCAAAAAAGTCGTATGCATGTGGGTAATTTGTGACTTATTTGTAACTTTCCATCTATTTAGTTGCAAATTGCTACTCTTTCGTGACGTGTTTTTAAGAGTCACAACCAGGTTCATAAGAATTTTAAAGCTTAAGGGCCAAGCAAAATCTATGTGTGATGTTACAATCCCTCAAATTACAATACTAAACAAGATTAATCACTTATAATGAGTAAAAACATGAAGTGCAAAGAAAATTAAAAAATTTAAAAACCATTAGTTAACATTACATATAACACTTATCTAATGTTAAGAAAACTTATATAAACCAAGAAAAATTAAAAAAACAAATTGGTATACTAATGATTTACTATCTACTGTAGTTCAAATCAAAATAGAAACGTTGAAACTTAACATATTGACAATTTTCTATTGGTAAATCTTTAAATAAAATTACGAGAGTTGCTAAACGGTTGCAAAATAGTCTCAATGTCAGGTGCTAGTCGCAAAACTGTCGTATGTATGTGGGTAATTTGTGACTTATTTGTAACTTTCCATCTATTTAGTTGCAAATTGCTACTCTTTCGTGACTTGTTTTTAAGAGTCACAACCAGCTTCATAAGAATTTTAAAGCTTTAGAGCCAAGCAAAATCTATGTGTGATGTTACATTCCCTCAAATTACAATACTAAACAAGATTAATCACTTATAATGAGTAAAAACATGAAATGGAAAGAAAATTTAAAAATTTAAAAACCATTAGTTAACATTACATATAACACTTATCTAATGTTAAGAAAACTTGTATAAACCAAGAAAAATTAAGAAATCAAATTGGTATACTAATGATTTACTATCCACAGTAGTTCAAATTAAAGTAGAAACGTTGAAACTTAACATATTGAACGTTTTCTATTGGTAAATCTTTAAATAAAATTACGAGAGTTGCTAAACGGTTGCAAAATAGTCTCAATCTCAGGTGCTAGTCGCAAAAAAGTCGTATGTATGTGGGTAATTTGTGACTTATTTGTAACTTTCCATCTATTTGGTTGCAAATTGCTACTCTTTCGTGACTTGTTTTTAAGAGTCACAACAAGGTTCATAAGAATTTTAAAGCTTAAGAGCCAAGCAAAATCTATGTGTGATGTTACATTCCCTCAAATTACAATACTAAACAAGATTAATCACTTATAATGAGTAAAAACATGAAATGCAAAGAAAATTAAAAAATTTAAAAACCATTAGTTAACATTACATATAACACTTATCTAATGTTAAGAAAACTTATATAAACCAAGAAAAATTAAAAAAACAAATTGGTATACTAATGATTTACTATCTACTGTAGTTCAAATCAAAATAGAAACGTTGAAACTTAACATATTGACAATTTTCTATTGGTAAATCTTTAAATAAAATTACGAGAGTTGCTAAACGGTTGCAAAATAGTCTCAATGTCAGGTGCTAGTCGCAAAACTGTCGTATGTATGTGGGTAATTTGTGACTTATTTGTAACTTTCCATCTATTTAGTTGCAAATTGCTACTCTTTCGTGACTTGTTTTTAAGAGTCACAACAAGGTTCATAATAATTTTAAAGCTTAAGAGCCAAGCAAAATCTATGTGTGATGTTACATTCCCTCAAATTACAATACTAAACAAGATTAATCACTTATAATGAGTAAAAACATGAAATGCAAAGAAAATTAAAAAATTTAAAAACCATTAGTTAACAGTACATATAACACTTATCTAATGTTAAGAAAACTTGTATAAACCAAGAAAAATTAAGAAATCAAATTGGTATACTAATGATTTACTATCCAGAGTAGTTCAAATTAAAGTAGAAACGTTGAAACTTAACATATTGAACATTTTCTATTGGTAAATCTTTAAATAAAATTAAGAGAGTTGCTAAACGGTTGCAAAATAGTCTCAATCTCAGGTGCTAGTCGCAAAAAAGTCGTATGCATGTGGGTAATTTGTGACTTATTTGTACCTTGCCATCTATTTAGTTGCAGATTGCTACTCTTTCGTGACTTGTTTTTAAGAGTCACAACAAGGTTCATAAGAATTTTAAAGCTTAAGAGCCAAGCAAAATCTATGTGTGATGTTACATTCCCTCAAATTACAATACTAAACAAGATTAATCACTTATAATGAGTAAAAACATGAAATGCAAAGAAAATTAAAAAATTTAAAAACCATTAGTTAACATTACATATAACACTTATCTAATGTTAAGAAAACTTATATAAACCAAGAAAAATTAAAAAAACAAATTGGTATACTAATGATTTACTATCTACTGTAGTTCAAATCAAAATAGAAACGTTGAAACTTAACATATTGACAATTTTCTATTGGTAAATCTTTAAATAAAATTACGAGAGTTGCTAAACGGTTGCAAAATAGTCTCAATGTCAGGTGCTAGTCGCCAAAACTGTCTGTATGCATGTGGGTAATTTGTGACTTATTTGTAACTTTCCATCTATTTAGTTGCAAATTGCTACTTTTTCGTGACTAGTTTTTAAGAGTCACAACCGTGTTCATAAGAATTTTAAAGCTTAAGAGCCAAGCAAAATCTATGTGTGATGTTACATTCCCTCAAATTACAATACTAAAGAAGATTAATCACTTGTAATGAGTAAAAGCATGAAATGCAAAGAAAATTAAAAAATTTCTAAACCATTAGTTAACATTACATAAAACACTTATCTAATGTTAAGAAAACTTGTATAAACCAAGGAAAATTAAAAAAACAAATTGGTATACTAATGATTTACTATCTACAGTAGTTCAAATTAAAGTAGAAACCTTGACACTTAACATATTGACAATGTTCTATTGGTAAATCTTTAAATAAAATTACGAGAGTTGCTAAACGGTTGCAAAATAGTCTCAATCTCAGGTGCTAGTCGCAAAAAAGTCGTATGCCTGTGGGTAATTTGTGACTTATTTGTAACTTGCCATCTATTTAGTTGCAGATTGCTACTTTTCGTGACTTATTTTTAAGAGTCACAACCATGTTCATAAGAATTTTAAAGCCAAAGAGCCAAGCAAAATCTATGTGTGATATTACATTCCCTCAAATTACAATACTAAACAAGATTAATCACTTATAATAAGTAAAAAACATGAAATGCAAAAGAAAATTAAAAAATTTAAAAACCATTAGTTAACATTACATATAACACTTATCTAATGTTAAGAAAACTTATATAAACCAAGAAAAATTAAAAGAAATCAAATTGGTATACTAATGATTTACTATCCACAGTAGTTCAAATTAAAGTAGAAACGTTGAAACTTAACATATTGCCAATTTTCTATTGGTAAATCTTTAAATAAAATTACGAGTGTTGCTAAACGGTTGCAAAATAGTCTCAATGTCAGGTGCTAGTCGCAAAAAAGTCGTATGTATGTGGGTAATTTGTGACTTATTTGTAACTTTCCATCTATTTAGTTGCAAATTGCTACTTTTTTCGTGACTAGTTTTTAAGAGTCACAACCAGGTTCATAAGAATTTTAAAGCTTAAGAGCCAAGCAAAATCTATGTGTGATGTTACAATCCTCAAATTACAATACTAAAGAAGATTAATCACTTGTAATGAGTAAAAGCATGAAATGCAAAAGAAAATTAAAAAATTTAAAACCATTAGTTAACATTACATAAAACACTTATCTAATGTTAAGAAAACTTGTATAAACCAAGGAAAATTAAAAAAACAAATTGGTATACTAATGATTTACTATCTACAGTAGTTCAAATTAAAGTAGAAACTTGACACTTAACATATTGACAATGTTCTATTGGTAAATCTTTAAATAAAATTACGAGAGTTGCTAAACGGTTGCAAAATAGTCTCAATCTCAGGTGCTAGTCGTAAAAAGTCGTATGTTGTGGGTAATTTGTGACTTATTTGTAACTTTCCATCTATTTAGTTGCAGATTGCTACTTTTTCGTGACTTTTTTTAAGAGTCACAACCATGTTCATAAGAATTTTAAAGCCAAGAGCCAAGCAAAATCTATTGTGATATTACATTCCTCAAATTACAATACTAAACAAGATTAATCACTTATAATAAGTAAAAACATGAAATGCAAAGAAAATTAAAAAATTTAAAAACCATTAGTTAACATTACATATAACACTTATCTAATGTTAAGAAAACTTGTATAAACCAAGAAAAATTAAGAAATCAAATTGGTATACTAATGATTTACTATCCACAGTAGTTCAAATTAAAGTAGAAACGTTGAAACTTAACATATTGCCAATTTTCTATTGGTAAATCTTTAAATAAAATTACGAGTGTTGCTAAACGGTTGCAAAATAGTCTCAATGTCAGGTGCTAGTCGCAAAAAAGTCGTATGTATGTGGGTAATTTGTGACTTATTTGTAACTTTCCATCTATTTAGTTGCAAATTGCTACTCTTTCGTGACGTGTTTTTAAGAGTCACAACCAGGTTCATAAGAATTTTAAAGCTTAAGGGCCAAGCAAAATCTTTGTGTGATGTTACAATCCCTCAAATTACAATACTAAACAAGATTAATCACTTATAATGAGTAAAAACATGAAATGCAAAGAAAATTAAAAAATTTAAAAACCATTAGTTAACATTACATATAACACTTATCTAATGTTAAGAAAACTTGTATAAACCAAGAAAAATTAAGAAATCAAATTGGTATACTAATGATTTACTATCCACAGTAGTTCAAATTAAAGTAGAAACGTTGAAACTTAACATATTGAACGTTTTCTATTGGTAAATCTTTAAATAAAATTACGAGAGTTGCTAAACGGTTGCAAAATAGTCTCAATCTCAGGTGCTAGTCGCAAAAAAGTCGTATGTATGTGGGTAATTTGTGACTTATTTGTAACTTTCCATCTATTTAGTTGCAAATTGCTACTCTTTCGTGACTTGTTTTTAAGAGTCACAACAAGGTTCATAAGAATTTTAAAGCTTAAGAGCCAAGCAAAATCTATATGTGATGTTACATTCCCTCAAATTACAATACTAAAGAAGATTAATCACTTATAATGAGTAAAAACATGAAATGCAAAGAAAATTAAAAAATTTAAAAACCATTAGTTAACAGTACATATAACACTTATCTAATGTTAAGAAAACTTGTATAAACCAAGAAAAATTAAGAAATCAAATTGGTATACTAATGATTTACTATCCAGAGTAGTTCAAATTAAAGTAGAAACGTTGAAACTTAACGTATTGAACATTTTCTATTGGTAAATCTTTAAATAAAATTACGAGAGTTGCTAAACGGTTGCAAAATAGTCTCAATCTCAGGTGCTAGTCGCAAAAAAGTTGTATGCATGTGGGTAATTTGTGACTTATTTGTAACTTGCCATCTATTTAGTTGCAGATTGCTACTCTTTCGTGACTTGTTTTTAAGAGTCACAACAAGGTTCATAAGAATTTTAAAGCTTAAGAGCCAAGCAAAATCTATGTGTGATGTTACATTCCCTCAAATTACAATACTAAACAAGATTAATCACTTATAATGAGTAAAAACATGAAATGCAAAGAAAATTAAAAAATTTAAAAACCATTAGTTAACATTACATATAACACTTATCTAATGTTAAGAAAACTTATATAAACCAAGAAAAATTAAAAAAACAAATTGGTATACTAATGATTTACTATCTACAGTAGTTCAAATCAAAATAGAAACGTTGAAACTTAACATATTGACAATTTTCTGTTGGTAAATCTTTAAATAAAATTACGAGAGTTGCTAAACGGTTGCAAAATAGTCTCCATGTCAGGTGCTAGTCGCAAAACTGTCGTATGCATGTGGGTAATTTGTGACTTATTTGTAACTTTCCATCTATTTAGTTGCAAATTGCTACTTTTTCGTGACTAGTTTTTAAGAGTCACAACCGTGTTCATAAGAATTTTAAAGCTTAAGAGCCAAGCAAAATCTATGTGTGATGTTACATTCCCTCAAATTACAATACTAAAGAAGATTAATCACTTGTAATGAGTAAAAGCATGAAATGCAAAGAAAA
The DNA here is from genome assembly GCA_028015245.1 of Cardamine occulta. Classification (NCBI taxonomy): domain Eukaryota; kingdom Viridiplantae; phylum Streptophyta; class Magnoliopsida; order Brassicales; family Brassicaceae; genus Cardamine; species Cardamine occulta. The sequence goes on from CM051367.1 coordinate 1,846,100, forward strand.
TTAAAAAATTTCTAAACCATTAGTTAACATTACATATAACACTTATCTAATGTTAAGAAAACTTGTATAAACCAAGGAAAATTAAAAAAACAAATTGGTATACTAATGATTTACTATCTACAGTAGTTCAAATTAAAGTAGAAACCTTGACACTTAACATATTGACAATGTTCTATTGGTAAATCTTTAAATAAAATTACGAGAGTTGCTAAACAGTTGCAAAATAGTCTCAATCTCAGGTGCTAGTCGCAAAAAAGTCGTATGCATGTGGGTAATTTGGGACTTATTTGTAACTTTCCATCTATTTAGTTGCAGATTGCTACTTTTCGTGACTTATTTTTAAGAGTCACAACCATGTTCATAAGAATTTTAAAGCCAAAGAGCCAAGCAAAATCTATGTGTGATGTTACATTCCCTCAAATTACAATACTAAACAAGATTAATCACTTATAATAAGTAAAAACATGAAATGCAAAGAAAATTAAAAAATTTAAAAACCATTAGTTAACATTACATATAACACTTATCTAATGTTAAGAAAACTTGTATAAACCAAGAAAAATTAAGAAATCAAATTGATATACTAATGATTTACTATCCACAGTAGTTCAAATTAAAGTAGAAACGTTGAAACTTAACATATTGACAATTTTCTTTTGGTAAATCTTTAAATAAAATTACGAGAGTTTCTAAACGGTTGCAAAATAGTCTCAATCTCAGGTGCTAGTCGCAAAAAAGTCTAATGTATGTGGGTAATTTGTGACTTATTTGTAACTTTCCATCTATTTAGTTGCAAATTGCTACTCTTTCGTGACTTGTTTTTAAGAGTCACAACCAGCTTCATAAGAATTTTAAAGCTTAAGAGCCAAGCAAAATCTATGTGTGATGTTACATTCCCTCAAATTACAATACTAAACAAGATTAATCACTTATAATGAGTAAAAACATGAAATGCAAAGAAAATTAAAAAATTTAAAAACCATTAGTTAACATTACATATAACACTTATCTAATGTTAAGAAAACTTGTATAAACCAAGAAAAATTAAGAAATCAAATTGGTATACTAATGATTTACTATCCACAGTAGTTCAAATTAAAGTAGAAACGTTGAAACTTAACATATTGAACGTTTTCTATTGGTAAATCTTTAAATAAAATTACGAGAGTTGCTAAACGGTTGCAAAATAGTCTCAATCTCAGGTGCTAGTCGCAAAAAAGTCGTATGTATGTGGGTAATTTGTGACTTATTTGTAACTTTCCATCTATTTAGTTGCAAATTGCTACTCTTTCGTGACTTGTTTTTAAGAGTCACAACAAGGTTCATAATAATTTTAAAGCTTAAGAGCCAAGCAAAATCTATGTGTGATGTTACATTCCCTCAAATTACAATACTAAACAAGATTAATCACTTATAATGAGTAAAAACATGAAATGCAAAGAAAATTAAAAAATTTAAAAACCATTAGTTAACAGTACATATAACACTTATCTAATGTTAAGAAAACTTGTATAAACCAAGAAAAATTAAGAAATCAAATTGGTATACTAATGATTTACTATCCACAGTAGTTCAAATTAAAGTAGAAACGTTGAAACTTAACATATTGAACATTTTCTATTGGTAAATCTTTAAATAAAATTACGAGAGTTGCTAAACGGTTGCAAAATAGTCTCAATCTCAGGTGTTAGTCGCAAAAAAGTCGTATGCATGTGGGTAATTTGTGACTTATTTGTAACTTGCCATCTATTTAGTTGCAGATTGCTACTCTTTCGTGACTTGTTTTTAAGAGTCACAACAAGGTTCATAAGAATTTTAAAGCTTAAGAGCCAAGCAAAATCTATGTGTGATGTTACATTCCCTCAAATTACAATACTAAACAAGATTAATCACTTATAATGAGTAAAACCATGAAATGCAAAGAAAATTAAAAAATTTAAAAACCATTAGTTAACATTACATATAACACTTATCTAATGTTAAGAAAACTTATATAAACCAAGAAAAATTAAAAAAACAAATTGGTATACTAATGATTTACTATCTACTGTAGTTCAAATCAAAATAGAAACGTTGAAACTTAACATATTGACAATTTTCTATTGGTAAATCTTTAAATAAAATTACGAGAGTTGCTAAACGGTTGCAAAATAGTCTCAATGTCAGGTGCTAGTCGCAAAACTGTCGTATGCATGTGGGTAATTTGTGACTTATTTGTAACTTTCCATCTATTTAGTTGCAAATTGCTACTTTTTCGTGACTAGTTTTTAAGAGTCACAACCGTGTTCATAAGAATTTTAAAGCTTAAGAGCCATGCAAAATCTATGTGTGATGTTACATTCCCTCAAATTACAATACTAAACAAGATTAATCACTTATAATGAGTAAAAATATGAAATAAAAAGAAAATTTAAAAATTTAAAACCATTAGTTAGTATTTCATATAACACTTATCTAATGTTAAATAAACTTGTATAAACCAAGAAAAATTAAAAAAACAAATTGTTATACTAATGATTTACTCTCTACAGTAGTTCAAATTAAAATAGAAATCTTGAAACTTAACATATTGACAATTTTCTTTTGGTAAATCTTTAAATAAAATTACGAGAGTTGCTAAACGGTTACAAAATAGTCTCAGTCTCAGGTGCTAGTCGCAAAAAAGTCGTATTCATGTGGGTAATTTGTGACTTATTTGTAACTTTCCATCTATTTAGTTGCAAATTGCTACTTTTTCGTGACTTGTTTTTTAAGAGTCACAACCATGTTCAGAAGAATTTTAAAGCTTAAGAGCCAAGTAAATCTATGTCTGATGTTACATTCCCTGAAATTACAATAATAAAGAAGAGTAATCACTTATATTGAGTAAAAACATGAAATGCAAAGAAAATTAAAAAATTTCTAAACCATTAGTTAACATTACATATAACACTTATCTAATGTTAAGAAAACTTGTATAAACCAAGAAAAATTAAAAAAAACAAATTGGTATACTAATGATTTACTATCTACAGTAGTTGAAATTAAAGTAGAAACCTTGACACTTAACATATTGACAATGTTCTATTGGTAAATATTTAAATAAAATTACGAGAGTTGCTAAACGGTTGCAAAATAGTCTCAATCTCAGGTGCTAGTCGCAAAAAAGTCGTATGCATGTGGGTAATTTGTGACTTATTTGTAACTTTCCATCTATTTAGTTGCAAATTGCTACTCTTTCGTGACTTGTTTTTAAGAGTCACAACCAGGTTCATAAGAATTTTAAAGCTTAAGAGCCAAGCCAAATCTATGTGTGATGTTACATTCCATCAAATTACAATACTAAAAAAAGATTAATCACTTATAATAAATAAAAACATAAAATTCAAAGAAAATTAAAAAAATTTAAAAACCATTAGTTAACATTACATACAAATCTTATCTAATGTTACGAAAATATTTATAAACCAACAAAAATTAAAAAAAAAACAAATATGTATACAAATAATTTATTATCTACAATAGTACAAATTAAAGTAGAAACCTTGACACTTAACATATTGACTATGTTCTATTGGTAAATCTTTAAATAAAATTACGAGAGTTGCTAAACGGTTGCAAAATAGTCTCAATCTCAGGTGCTAGTCGCAAAAAAGTCGTATGCATGTGGGTAATTTGTGACATATTTGTAACTTGCCATCTATTTAGTTGCAGATTGGTACTTTTTCGTGACTTATTTTTAAGAGTCACAACAATGTTCATAAGAATTTTAAAGCTTAAGAGCCAAGCAAAATCTATGTGTGATGTTACATTCCCTCAAATTACAATACTAAACAAGATTAATCACTTGTAATGAGTAGAAACATGAAATGCAAAGAAAATTAAAAAATTTAAAAACCATTAGTTAACATTACATATAACACTTATCTAATGTTAAGAAAACTTGTATAAACCAAGAAAAATTAAAAAAACAAATTGGTATACTAATGATTTACTATCTACAAAAGTTCAAATTAAAATAGAAATCTTGAAACTTAACATATTGACAATTTTCTATTGGTAAATCTTTAAATAAAATTACGAGAGTTGCTAAACGGTTACAAAATAGTCTCAGTCTCAGGTGCTAGTCGCAAAAAAGTCGTATTCATGTGGGTAATTTGTGACTTATTTGTAACTTTCCATCTATTTAGTTGCAAATTGCTACTTTTTCGTGACTTCTTTTTTAAGAGTCACAACCATGTTCATAAAAATTTTAAAGCTTAAGAGCTAAGCAAAATCTATGTGTCATGTTACATTCCCTGAAATTACAATAATAAAGAAGATTAATCACTTATACTGAGTAAAACCATGAAATGCAAAGAAAATTAAAAAATTTCTAAACCATTAGTTAACATTACATATAACACTTATCTAATGTTAAGAAAACTTGTATAAACCAAGAAAAATTAAAAATACAAATTGGTAAACTAATGATTTACTATCTACAGTAGTTCAAATTAAAGTAGAAACCTTGAAACTTAACATATTGACAATTATCTATTGGTAAATATTTAAATAAAATTACGAGAGTTGTTAAACGGTTGCAAAATATTCTCAATCTCAGGTGCAAGTCGCAAAAAAGTCGTATGCATGTGGGTAATTTGTGACTTATTTGTAACTTTCCATCTATTTATTTGCAAATTGCTTCTTTTTCGTGACTTATTTTTAAGAGTCACAACCATGTTCATAAGAATTTTAAAGATTAAGAGCCAAGCAAAATCTATGTCTGATGTTACATACCCTCAAATTACAATAGTAAACAAGATTAAGCACTTATAATGAGTAGAAACATGAAATGCAAAGAAAATTAAAAAATTTAAAAACCATTAGTTTACATTACATATAACACTTATCTAATGTTAAGAAAACTTGTATAAACCAAGAAAAATTAAAAAAACAAATTGTTATACTAATGATTTACTCTCTACAGTAGTTCAAATTAAAATAGAAATCTTGAAACTTAACATATTGACAATTTTCTTTTGGTAAATCTTTAAATAAAATTACGAGAGTTGCTAAACGGTTACAAAATAGTCTCAGTCTCAGGTGCTAGTTGCAAAAAAGTCGTATTCATGTGGGTAATTTGTGACTTATTTGTAACTTTCCATCTATTTAGTTGCAAATTGCTACTTTTTCGTGACTTGTTTTTTAAGAGTCACAACCATGTTCATAAGAATTTTAAAGCTTAAGAGCCAAGTAAATCTATGTCTGATGTTACATTCCCTGAAATTACAATAATAAAGAAGATTAATCACTTATATTGAGTAAAAACATGAAATGCAAAGAAAATTAAAAAATTTCTAAACCATTAGTTAACATTACATATAACACTTATCTAATGTTAAGAAAACTTGTATAAACCAAGAAAAATTAAAAAAACAAATTGGTATACTAATGATTTACTATCTACAGTAGTTGAAATTAAAGTAGAAACCTTGACACTTAACATATTGACAATGTTCTATTGGTAAATATTTAAATAAAATTACGAGAGTTGCTAAACGGTTGCAAAATAGTCTCAATCTCAGGTGCTAGTCGCAAAAAAGTCGTATGCATGTGGGTAATTTGTGACTTATTTGTAACTTTCCATCTATTTAGTTGCAAATTGCTACTCTTTCGTGACTTGTTTTTAAGAGTCACAACCAGGTTCATAAGAATTTTAAAGCTTAAGAGCCAAGCAAAATCTATGTGTGATGTTACATTCCATCAAATTACAATACTAAAAAAGATTAATCACTTATAATAAATAAAAACATAAAATTCAAAGAAAATTAAAAAAATTTAAAAACCATTAGTTAACATTACATACAAATCTTATCTAATGTTACGAAAATATTTATAAACCAACAAAAATTAAAAAAAAAACAAATATGTATACTAATAATTTATTATCTACAATAGTACAAATTAAAGTAGAAACCTTGACACTTAACATATTGACTATGTTCTATTGGTAAATCTTTAAATAAAATTACGAGAGTTGCTAAACGGTTGCAAAATAGTCTCAGTCTCAGGTGCTAGTCGCAAAAAAGTCGTATTCATGTGGGTAATTTGTGACTTATTTGTAACTTTCCATCTATTTAGTTGCAAATTGCTACTTTTTCGTGACTTATTTTTAAGAGTCACAACCATGTTCATAAAAATTTTAAAGCTTAAGAGCTAAGCAAAATCTATGTGTCATGTTACATTCCCTGAAATTACAATAATAAAGAAGATTAATCACTTATACTGAGTAAAACCATGAAATGCAAAGAAAATTAAAAAATTTCTAAACCATTAGTTAACATTACATATAACACTTATCTAATGTTAAGAAAACTTGTATAAACCAAGAAAAATTAAAAAAACAAATTGCTAAACTAATGATTTACTATCTACAGTAGTTCAAATTAAAGTAGAAACCTTGAAACTTAACATATTGACAATTATCTATTGGTAAATATTTAAATAAAATTACGAGAGTTGTTAAACGGTTGCAAAATAGTCTCAATCTCAGGTGCAAGTCGCAAAAAAGTCGTATGCATGTGGGTAATTTGTGACTTATTTGTAACTTTCCATCTATTTATTTGCAAATTGCTTCTTTTTCGTGACTTGTTTTTAAGAGTCGCAACTATGTTCATAAGAATTTTAAAGCTTAAGAGCCAAGCAAAATCTATGTGTGATTTTACATTCCCTGAAATTACAATAATAAAGAAGATTAATCACTTGTAATGAGTAAAAACATGAAAGGCAAAGAAAATTAAAAAATTTCTAAACCATTAGTTAACATTACATATAACACTTATATAATGTTAAGAAAACTTGTATAAACCAAGAAAAATTAAAAAAACAGATTGGTATACTAATGATTTACTATCTACAGTAGTTCAAATTAAAGTAGAAACCTTGACACTTAACATATTGACAATGTTCTATTAGTAAATATTTAAATAAAATTACGAGAGTTGCTAAACGGTTGCAAAATAGTCTCAATCTCAGGTGCTAGTCGCAAAAAAGTCGTATGCATGTGGGTAATTTGTGACTTATTTGTAAATTTCCATCTATTTATTTGCAAATTGCTTCTTTTTCGTGACTTGTTTTTAAGAGTCGCAACCATGTTCATAAGAATTTTAAAGCTTAAGAGCCAAGCAAAATCTATGTGTGATGTTACATTCCCTCAAATTACAATACTAAAGAAGATTAATCACTCATAATGAGTAAAAACATGAAATGCAAAGAAAATTAAAAAATTTCTAAACCATTAGTTAACATTACATATAACACTTATCTAATGTTAAGAAAACTTGTATAAACCAAGAAAAATTAAAAAAAACAAATTGGTATACTAATGATTTACTATCTACAGTAGTTCAAATTAAAGTAGAAACCTTGACACTTAGCATATTGACAATGTTCTATTGGTAAATCTTTAAATAAAATTACGAGAGTTGCTAAACGGTTGCAAAATAGTCTCAATCTCAGGTGCTAGTCGCAAAAAAGTCGTATGCATGTGGGTAATTTGTGACTTATTTGTAACTTGCCATCTATTTAGTTGCAGATTGGTACTTTTTCGTGACTTATTTTTAAGAGTCACAACCATGTTCATAAGAATTTTAAAGCTTAAGAGGCAAGCAAAATCTATGTGTGATGTTATATTCCCTCAAATTACAATACTAAACAAGATTAATCACTTATAATGAGTAGAAACATGAAATGCAAAGAAAATTAAAAAATTTTAAAACCATTAGTTAACATTACATATAACACTTATATAATGTTAAGAAAACTTGTATAAACCAAGAATAATTAAGAAATCAAATTGGTATACTAATGATTTACTATCTACAGTAGTTCAAATTAAAGTAGAATCGTTGAAACTTAACATATTGAGAATTTTCTATTGGTAAATCTTTAAATAAAATTACGAGAGTTGCTAAACGGTTGCAAAATAGTCTCAGTGTCAGGTGCTAGTCGCAAAAAAGTCGTATGCATGTGGGTAATTTGTGACTTATTTGTAACTTTCCATCTATTTAGTTGCAAATTGCTACTCTTTCATGACTTGTTTTTAAGAGTCACAACCATGTTCATAAGAATTTTAAAGCCAAAGAGCCAAGCAAAATCTATGTGTGATGTTACATTCCCTCAAATTACAATACTAAACAAGATTAATCACTTATAATAAGTAAAAACATGAAATGCAAAGAAAATTAAAAAATTTAAAACCATTAGTTAACATTACATATAACACTTATCTAATGTTAAGAAAACTTGTATAAACCAAGAAAACTTAAGAAATCAAATTGGTATATTAATGATTTACTATCCACAGTAGTTCAAATTAAAGTAAAAACATTGAAACTTAACATATTGACAATTTTCTATTGGTAAATCTTTAAATAAAATTACGAGAGTTGCTAAACGGTTGCAAAATAGTCTCAATCTCAGGTGCTAGTCGCAAAAAAGTCGTATGTATGTGGGTAATTTGTGACTTATTTGTAACTTTCCATCTATTTAGTTGCAAATTGCTACTCTTTCGTGACTTGTTTTTAAGAGTCACAACCAGCTTCATAAGAATTTTAAAGCTTAAGAGCCAAGCAAAATCTATGTGTGATGTTACATTCCCTCAAATTACAATACTAAACAAGATTAATCACTTTTAATGAGTAAAAACATGAAATGCAAAGAAAATTAAAAAATTTAAAAACCATTAGTTAACATTACATATAACACTTATCTAATGTTAAGAAAACTTATATAAACCAAGAAAAATTAAAAAGACAAATTGGTATACTAATGATTTACTATCTACTGTAGTTCAAATCAAAATAGAAACATTGAAACTTAACATATTGACAATTTTCTATTTGTAAATCTTTAAATAAAATTACGAGAGTTGCTAAACGGTTGCAAAATAGTTTCAATGTCAGGTGCTAGTCGCAAAAATGCCGTATGCATGTGGGTAATTTGTGACTTATTTGTAACTTTCCATCTATTTAGTTGCAAATAGCTACTTTTTCGTGACTTGTTTTTAAGAGTCACAACCATGTTCATAAGAATTTTAAAGCCTAAGAGCCAAGCAAAATCTGTGTGATGTTACATTCCATCAAATTACAATACTAAAAAAGATTAATCACTTATAATAAATAAAAACATAAGATGCGAAGAAAATTAAAAAAATTTAAAAACCATTAGTTAACATTACATACAAATCTTATCTAATGTTACGAAAATTTTTATAAACCAAGAAAAATTAAAAAAAAAACAAATATGTATACTAATGATTTACTATCTACAATAGTACAAATTAAAGTAGAAACCTTGACACTTAAAATATTGACAATGTTCTATTGGTAAATCTTTAAATAAAATTACGAGAGTTGCTAAACGGTTGCAAAATAGTCTCAATCTCAGGTGCTAGTCGCAAAAAAATCGTATGCATGTGGGTAATTTGTGACTTATTTGTAACTTTCCATCTATTTAGTTGCAGATTGGTACTTTTTTGTGACTTATTTTTCAGAGTCACAACCATGTTCATAAGAATTTTAAAGCTTAAGAGCCAAGCAAAATCTATGTGTGATTTTACATTCCCTCAAATTACAATACTAAAGAAGATTAATCACTTATAATGAGTAAAAACATGAAATGCAAAGAAAATTAAAACATTTCTAAACCATTTGTTAACATTACATATAACACTTATCTAATGTTAAGAAAACTTATATAAACCAAGAAAAATTAAAAAAACAAATTGGTATACTAATGATTTACTATCTACTGTAGTTCAAATCAAAATAGAAACGTTGAAACTTAACATATTGACAATGTTCTTTTGGTAAATATTTAAATAAAATTTCTAGAGTTGCTAAACGGTTGCAAAATAGTCTCAATGTCAGGTGCTAGTCGCAAAAAAGTCGTATGCATATGGGTAATTTGTGACTTCTTTGTAACTTTCCATCTATTTAGTTGCAAATTGCTACTCTTTCGTGACTTGTTTTTAAGAGTCACAACCATGTTCATAAGAATTTTAAAGCTTAAGAGCCAAGCAAAATCTATGTGTGATGTTACATTCCCTCAAATTACAATACTAAAGAAGATTAATCACTCATAATGAGTAAAAACATGAAATGCAAAGAAAATTAAAAAATTTCTAAACCATTAGTTAACATTACATATAACACTTATCTAATGTTAAGAAAACTTGTATAAACCAAGAAAAATTAAAAAAAACAAATTGGTATACTAATGATTTACTATCTACAGTAGTTCAAATTAAAGTAGAAACCTTGACACTTAGCATATTGACAATGTTCTATTGGTAAATCTTTAAATAAAATTACGAGAGTTGCTAAACGGTTGCAAAATAGTCTCAATCTCAGGTGCTAGTCGCAAAAAAGTCGTATGCATGTGGGTAATTTGTGACTTATTTGTAACTTGCCATCTATTTAGTTGCAGATTGGTACTTTTTCGTGACTTATTTTTAAGAGTCACAACCATGTTCATAAGAATTTTAAAGCTTAAGAGGCAAGCAAAATCTATGTGTGATGTTATATTCCCTCAAATTACAATACTAAACAAGATTAATCACTTATAATGAGTAGAAACATGAAATGCAAAGAAAATTAAAAAATTTTAAAACCATTAGTTAACATTACATATAACACTTATATAATGTTAAGAAAACTTGTATAAACCAAGAATAATTAAGAAATCAAATTGGTATACTAATGATTTACTATCTACAGTAGTTCAAATTAAAGTAGAATCGTTGAAACTTAACATATTGAGAATTTTCTATTGGTAAATCTTTAAATAAAATTACGAGAGTTGCTAAACGGTTGCAAAATAGTCTCAGTGTCAGGTGCTAGTCGCAAAAAAGTCGTATGCATGTGGGTAATTTGTGACTTATTTGTAACTTTCCATCTATTTAGTTGCAAATTGCTACTCTTTCATGACTTGTTTTTAAGAGTCACAACCATGTTCATAAGAATTTTAAAGCCAAAGAGCCAAGCAAAATCTATGTGTGATGTTACATTCCCTCAAATTACAATACTAAACAAGATTAATCACTTATAATAAGTAAAAACATGAAATGCAAAGAAAATTAAAAAATTTAAAAACCATTAGTTAACATTACATATAACACTTATCTAATGTTAAGAAAACTTGTATAAACCAAGAAAACTTAAGAAATCAAATTGGTATATTAATGATTTACTATCCACAGTAGTTCAAATTAAAGTAAAAACATTGAAACTTAACATATTGACAATTTTCTATTGGTAAATCTTTAAATAAAATTACGAGAGTTGCTAAACGGTTGCAAAATAGTCTCAATCTCAGGTGCTAGTCGCAAAAAAGTCGTATGTATGTGGGTAATTTGTGACTTATTTGTAACTTTCCATCTATTTAGTTGCAAATTGCTACTCTTTCGTGACTTGTTTTTAAGAGTCACAACCAGCTTCATAAGAATTTTAAAGCTTTAGAGCCAAGCAAAATCTATGTGTGATGTTACATTCCCTCAAATTACAATACTAAACAAGATTAATCACTTATAATGAGTAAAAACATGAAATGCAAAGAAAATTAAAAAATTTAAAAACCATTAGTTAACATTACATATAACACTTATCTAATGTTAAGAAAACTTATATAAACCAAGAAAAATTAAAAAAACAAATTGGTATACTAATGATTTACTATCTACTGTAGTTCAAATCAAAATAAAAACGTTGAAACTTAACATATTGACAATTTTCTATTGGTAAATCTTTAAATAAAATTACGAGAGTTGCTAAACGGTTGCAAAATAGTCTCAATGTCAGGTGCTAGTCGCAAAACTGTCGTTTGCATGTGGGTAATTTGTGACTTATTTGTAACTTTCCATCTATTTAGTTGCAAATTGCTACTTTTTCGTGGCTTGTTTTTAAGAGGCACAACCATGTTCATAAGAATTTTAAAGCATAAGAGCCAAGCAAAATCTATGTGTAATGTTACAGTCCCTCAAATTACAATACTAAAAAAGATTAATCACTTGTAATGAGTAAAAACATGAAATGCAAAGAAAATTAAAAAATTTCTAAACCATTAGTTAACATTACATATAACACTTATCTAATGTTAAGAAAACTTGTATAAACCAAGAAAAATTAAAAAAACAGATTGGTATACTAATGATTTACTATCTACAGTAGTTCAAATTAAAGTAGAAACCTTGACACTTAACATATTGACAATGTTCTATTGGTAAATATTTAAATAAAATTACGAGAGTTGCTAAACGGTTGCAAAATAGTCTCAATCTCAGGTGCTAGTCGCAAAAAAGTCGTATGTATGTGGGTAATTTGTGACTTATTTGTAACTTTCCATCTATTTAGTTGCAAATTGCTACTCTTTCGTGACTTGTTTTTAAGAGTCACAACCAGCTTCATAAGAATTTTAAAGCTTAAGAGCCAAGCAAAATCTATGTGTGATGTTACATTCCCTCAAATTACAATACTAAACAAGATTAATCACTTTTAATGAGTAAAAACATGAAATGCAAAGAAAATTAAAAAATTTAAAAACCATTAGTTAACATTACATATAACACTTATCTAATGTTAAGAAAACTTATATAAACCAAGAAAAATTAAAAAGACAAATTGGTATACTAATGATTTACTATCTACTGTACTTCAAATCAAAATAGAAACATTGAAACTTAACATATTGACAATTTTCTATTTGTAAATCTTTAAATAAAATTACGAGAGTTGCTAAACGGTTGCAAAATAGTTTCAATGTCAGGTGCTAGTCGCAAAAATGTCGTATGCATGTGGGTAATTTGTGACTTATTTGTAGCTTTCCATCTATTTAGTTGCAAATAGCTACTTTTTCGTGACTTGTTTTTAAGAGTCACAACCATGTTCATAAGAATTTTAAAGCCTAAGAGCCAAGCAAAATCTATGTGTGATGTTACATTCCATCAAATTACAATACTAAAAAAGATTAATCACTTATAATAAATAAAAACATAAAATGCGAAGAAAATTAAAAAAATTTAAAAACCATTAGTTAACATTACATACAAATCTTATCTAATGTTACGAAAGTTTTTATAAACCAAGAAAAATTAAAAAAAAAACAAATATGTATACTAATGATTTACTATCTACTGTAGTTCAAATCAAAGTAGAAACTTGACACTTAAAATATTGACAATGTTCTATTGGTAAATCTTTAAATAAAATTACGAGAGTTGCTAAACGGTTGCAAAATAGTCTCAGTGTCAGGTGCTAGTCGCAAAAAAGTCGTATGCATATGGGTAATTTGTGACTTATTTGTAACTTTCCATCTATTTAGTTGCAGATTGGTACTTTTTCGTGACTTATTTTTCAGAGTCACAACCATGTTCATAAGAATTTTAAAGCATAAGAGCCAAGCAAAATCTATGTGTAATGTTACAGTCCCTCAAATTACAATACTAAAAAAGATTAATCACTTGTAATGAGTAAAAACATGAAATGCAAAGAAAATTAAAACATTTCTAAACCATTTGTTAACATTACATATAACACTTATCTAATGTTAAGAAAACTTATATAAACCAAGAAAAATTAAAAAAACAAATTGGTATACTAATGATTTACTATCTACTGTAGTTCAAATCAAAATAGAAACGTTGAAACTTAACATATTGACAATGTTCTTTTGGTAAATATTTAAATAAAATTTCTAGAGTTGCTAAACGGTTGCAAAATAGTCTCAGTGTCAGGTGCTAGTCGCAAAAAAGTCGTATGCATATGGGTAATTTGTGACTTATTTGTAACTTGCCATCTATTTAGTTGCAGATTGGTACTTTTTCGTGACTTGTTTTTAAGAGTCACAACCATGTTCATAAGAATTTTAAAGCTTAAGAGCCAAGCAAAATCTATGTGTGATGTTATATTCCCTCAAATTACAATACTAAACAAGATTAATCACTTATAATGAGTAGAAACATGAAATGCAAAGAAAATTAAAAAATTTTAAAACCATTAGTTAACATTACATATAACACTTATATAATGTTAAGAAAACTTGTATAAACCAAGAATAATTAAGAAATCAAATTGGTATACTAATGATTTACTATCTACAGTAGTTCAAATTAAAGTAGAATCGTTGAAACTTAACATATTGAGAATTTTCTATTGGTAAATCTTTAAATAAAATTACGAGAGTTGCTAAACGGTTGCAAAATAGTCTCAGTGTCAGGTGCAAGTCGCAAAAAAGTCGTATGCATGTGGGTAATTTGTGACTTCTTTGTAACTTTCCATCTATTTAGTTGCAAATTGCTACTCTTTCTTGACTTGTTTTTAAGAGTCACAACCATGTTCCTAAGAATTTTAGAGCTTAAGAGCCAAGCAAATCTATGTGTGATGTTACATTCCATCAAATTACAATACTAAAGAAGATTAATCACTTATATTGAGTAAAAACATGAAATGCAAAGAAAATTAAAAAATTTCAATATGTTAAAAACATGAAATGCAAAGAAAATCTCCTTCATTGATGTTCTCAGTGACTTTTCTTGCAAAGATGGTGCTAGCTATGGCCTTGTGCACATATCTGATCATATGACTTCTGATTTGTGCGCTCTTGGACCTAGAAGATGAGTAGGTATTCTTTCCTCCTATTGTTTTCCACAACGCTAAGAGTTCGTCCTTTTCAAAGTCTTGGCTAGTTTCTGTTCCACTTAGGAATCCGAACAACTTATCTAGCTCCTTGAAAGTGCGGGTGAATTCCTTTTCCCTGATTGTGAAGCTGATGTAGCCTAGCCCTCCATCTGATTCAGTCGCTGGCTCATCTTCATAGAAGTACACATTCGGAGAGGAGAGGAAGTGACAAGTTCCCTCCTTGTAAGCCTCAAAATCGTAGCTCATGAAGGTTGCAAGGGTGCATATCTCAAATAGGTACTCCACGTCTCTGAAGATACCAAGCTCCTTCATGGACTCGCAGTAAGGATACCTTGTACATGTGAAGGTCAAGTCTAGGAAACTATCAAGGAGATCTTCTTGGCTGAGCTTCTTCTTTGCCTTCTCCACATGTTTCTTAGCTATCTTTTCTTCATCGTATTTGCTTTCACTACCAATATCCTCATCCATGAGCTCCATTGGCTGCTTTCTTTGAGCTATATCACTCTTGTTCTTAGAGAACTGCCTAACTGCCTCCTCATCAGCCTGGTTCATTGGTTCCTTCCCATGAGGTTTAGGTCCCCTTAGCTTTGAGAATTTCATTGCTATTGCCTTAGCTGATGGTTGTGGTGCTGCTGGTAACTTGGTTGGGTACCTGAAATGCATCAAGAATGGAAAGCATTAGTCATATTCGCATAAACTTGGCATCCTGAGTCTTGGGCTCAGACTCGACATGCATGTCGAGCTTGTATGTCGAGTTCACCCTAACATATTGAAACAACCCGGCCCGAAAACTACTAAACCGGGACCGGTTCAACAAACGTAAACCACACAACACCGACATTTTTAAATTTCTAACAACTTAACCAATTAATCCATTTATTCCAACATGATAATAAAAAAAAATGTTCTAACAATCTAGCGGAAGCAATTCAGCAACAAGCATTAATCTAAATAAAAAATATCCAATATAAATAAAATAAATGAAAACTATCTCGGTATGTCATCCTGGTCCGTCACCGCAGTTCCACGAGCTTCAGCTAGCTTTATCCTTTCCCTTACCTGCGCCATTACGAATAGACGCAGTCAGTATTTAATAAATACTGAGGAGGCGATCAACCCGTCTACTAGGTCAATTAGGACAAAATTATGAAAATACCCCTCCGACATAATCAAATGTCCGGACTCGACAAACAACACAACAATGATTTAATAAAATTAATTCACCGCAAACTAATGAATTAAATCAATCAACGGCAATTTAAAACACCCAAAATTGACTAAAACAATTAATTCTCAACACTTAATTCAACAATAATTCATAGAAAATTACATAAAATAATTTCATAAATAACGGTAATTTCTAGCAATTTTCTGAAATTTATCTCAGCAATAAAAACACCGCGAAAATCACAAAACACAAAATTAAATCCTAACACTGAATTATCTCGGGAAATAATTCCGTAAATCATCCGACCACGGTACTGCACTCACCATAACCACTAGTAGCCCTTTCCGATACAACTTTTCTGCGACTTCCGGAAATTTTTTCCGCGCTGTCTACACCCTCAAATCCCGAATCCGCAACCTAATAATAATAAAATATTATTAATAATATTTAATTATTAAATAATAATTAACTTCACAATTTATAACAACGTAAGTCGTCTTCTTTGTTGCAGAACAAACCCGACGCCAACAACGTCACCGGCGTTCACCGTTCGTGATCCCAGCCTTGACAACACCACCTTGACGCAACGGCCTCACCACCCCACACGATATGGCCACGCGATCCATCACCACACACCGTCACATCACCGACGTGTCTCGAGCACACCAGGTCCGATCCACAGACACGAACTACTCCGGTCAACCCGACGACAACACGCCACCACATTTCGATCAAAATCCAATCACATCATCTCCGTGCCTCCTCATCGATCAACAACGTCATAACATCGACACCCTCACCTATGTCACCGACACGGCTTCAAGATCTCCCACTATTCCGCCGTCACGACGTGTCGACCAACCCCGTGACACCACTCTCCGGCCAACACCCATCGAGACTCAACAACGATGAACCACAACAACACATGATCCAACTACGAGAGGGAGACCCTTACCGTGATATGAGAAACTTGATTCTCCACTCAGCCCAGCCACCACGGAGCCCTAACTCGCGATCCTCCTCTTCCTCTTCTTTTTTTTTTCTCGGCGTTGGTTCACGGACAAGACGAAGATGACTGCTCTGGGAAAAGAAGCGTGATTGCGTAATGTATAAAGGAGATTAGCTTAGGGTTTTCATCCAAGTTCCCCAAATTGCTACAAGGTCCCTCTACTTTTCCAGCTTTACAAATTGGCCCCAAAAATTGGCCCCAAAACAAATTAAACCCGCCAGCCACAAATTGTTTCAAACAATTCAGCCCTTACTTTTAATTTCTCCAACTAAAACCCCAAATATCAAAATTACAGATGTTACACATATTATTTAAACATTCAACGATCACATCAACATAAGAACGAGCAATTTCCAAATTATAATTCTAAAGAGCCAGGAATTTAGGCATAAAAGCATAGCTTAAATTGATTTTAAACAAAGGCAAAGGCTAATAATCGGTTTCAAGCAGGAGCAATTTCCCTGGTTCTTTCTATACTCCTTTTAACTCATTAAAACACAATAGCAAACATCAATCATGATTAAACCAAGTTAAGAGAGAAAGAAATTTCAAGTTCTAGGAGGAATTAAATAAGTAATTCAAGTTTTAGCTCAAGAACATGAAACTTCAAAACCTAGAAAATCATCACTCACGCAACAATTCAACCACATAAACCAGTTCTAGAAGCATAATACATCAAGCCAAGGCTTTCAATCCACTAATTTCAACCAGCGATTTTCAAACCCATAAAGTTTTCATAAATGATGGAGTTTCAGAATACTTACTTTGGTCGGATTGAGAGCTAGAGATTGTGAATAATTTTCACAAAAACATTAATAAAATCGAGCTACAAGTCAAAAATTTGCTTGAAAGAAAGCTTTGAAACTAAAAACAAGAGAGACTAAGCTTGAAAAATCGCAACTGAGAGATGTGTGAGGGAGAGAGGAGAATGGTGTCTTTTTAAAGAGTGAAAGTGGTTCTGACTAAAAAATGCGCATGGGATTCAAATTCAAACCAATTTCAAATTCAAAAATCCACGCTTTAGAGGGAACTTGGTGCTGACTCGAGTCGCCTCATCGTGTCAACAGTTTGACCAAATTGATGCTTCTAGCTCGATCTAGACGTCGAGCTTATGCGTCGCGTCTATGCACTTGTCATTTCCAGTTCTTTGTTTCCTGATCATCTTATGCTCAAACTCCCTTGCTTTGAGCCGACAACTTTAAAAACTAGAAAACAGATCAAAAACGCTAAAAACTTAAAGCAATATGTACAAGGATAGACATGAGACTTCCTCCCAAATGAGCTTGTTTTAAGTCTCTAAGCTTGACTTTCCATACTCATTAGGCTTGGGGTGGTTCATAGAGAGGAACTGAGGTCCCCTATGGAATGATTCTATCAGCCATATAGGGCTTGAATCCTTACCCATTCACTGTGAATTCACAAGGTAGAACTTCATAAGGTAGAACTTCCTTGATGCTGAATGGTCCTGACCACCTTGACTTCAGCTTGTCTGGGAAAAGCTTGAGCCTCGAGTTGAAAAGAAGCACTTGATGACCAACTTTGAACTTCTTAGGTAGAATTCACTTGTTATGAAAATCTTTTGTCCTCTCCTTGTAAACCTTGGAACTCTCATAAGCATAAAGTCTGATCTCCTCCAACTCATGCAAATCCATTGCCCTCTTCTCTTGGGCTGTCTTATGATCAAAGTTGTGAAGCTTTGTTGCCCAGATGGCCTTGTACTCAATCTCCACTAGAAGGTGGCAAACCTTCCCATAGACCAACTGAAACGGTGTTCTCCCTATGGGAGTCTTGAATGCAGTCTTATAAGCCAGAGAGTGTCATCAAGCTTGGCTGCCCAATCTCTCTTTTAAACTCCCACTTCTCTTGTAAGGATAGCCTTTATCTATTTATTGGAAACCTCCAGTTAGCTACTGGTATGAGGTTCATAAGGTGTAGCTACCTTGTGCTTTACTCCATAATTCCTCAAGAGGTTCTGTAGCAGTTTGCTGATAAAATGGGATCCTCCGTCACTATAAAAACTTGTTGCACACATAATGTAGGGAAAATGATTATTTTGAAAAATTTCAAGACAACCTTAGCATCATTTTTTAGGCTAGAAATGACTTCAACCCATTTGAAAACAGAGTCTATAGCCACCAAGATGTAACCATAATTCTGCTTGAAAGACCTTCTAAACAGTCTTGAATGTAGCAAAATGTCCTCCATAAGCAAAGCCACGACAATGCTCTAAAACATTTTTTCACTTCTTCTTTTGCTATGCCTCTTCTAAATAGACAATCTGAACCTTTCTTATAGAAGTATGGTTCATCCAAATAGTAATGGTTCACATCTCTGAAGAACTTCTTTCTTCTGTATTTTGTAGGCATCCAAACTTTTTGGGATTTCTCCACATTTCTGGTAGTTAACCAAATCTGCATACCAATGTCAACCACTGTCGTGTCGTTTCATCCCTCATCCCGATCCACGTAGCCGATCAACGTTCATTCCCTGTTTGTTCCTCGTGTCCATCGTCATTGCGTTGTCCCCAAACCACGTCGATAACCCACGTCCCGCATCAAGTCATCCTCGTGTCGGACCCCCTCGTATTCCTGAGAGCCCTCATTTCCGCAACCTAAACACCATTTTGAATTGTTGCAACCTGTTGGAGTTTTCCTAGGACTGAATCCTATTCAGGATCACATCAAGTGGTATCAGAGCACACTCCCCCCCCCCAGGTTGTGTCTAAACCAATCTATTTGACCCTTTACATTCCGATCAATTTTATCTGTGACTGTCAGAATTTTCATAATTATTTGGTGATTGATAAAATCGTGAAATCAGTTTCTAAAGGACCTTTTACGAGTCTAGTTTCTGTTAAAATTGATTTTGGAAGTTCTGAAAATGATTTGATATTTTAATCTGACCGATCAACTTCAAGTGTTTTTGCTCGAAAAGGTTTTCTGCGATTTTTAGTGTTTCGATTTTCATTAATTCGTTTTAATTGCTAAAATTATAAGATCGGTTGGATCTGTTTTGAAAAAGATTATAGTATTTGAGAACATTCTTTCTAAAAATTTCAAACGAAGTTTGGTAATTTTCTCTGTTCGAACAAACCAAACTGTCGCTTGGGATTCAAGCAAGCTTGCCGAGTGTTTGTGGTTGTAATATTTTGGGCAGTTTTACTTGTTACTTGTTTGACTTTGGACAGGTACCATGGTGGAAACCAGCCATGATGAAGAAGAATCCGCAAACTCGAACAAGCAACTTATTGATTCTTTTAGAGCCATGATGGATGAATAGCATGGCGACTATGAGAGCTGAATTAGAAAGATCCATCAATGATCGACTTAGGAGGCAACCACCGCCTTGTGATGCTGAGCAATACTATAGCCAATCCTCTAGATCACATCATTCAAGAAGAAGACGACCAAGGGAGGATCAACCCCTTAGGATCAACCAAGCCAATCCTCGAGATCCTTTAGCCAGCCTTAAGATCGAGATCCCATCTTTCCATGGAACCAATGATCCGGAAGAATATCTAGAATGGGAGAAGAAGGTCGAGATAATTTTTGACTGCAGAGAATTTACCCAAGACCATAAGGTTCGGATAGCCCTAACCGCATTCAAGGATTATGCTTTAAGTTGGTGGGATCAGTTGGTAACTTCTAGGAGAAGGGCAGGAGATCTGCCTATAGAAACATGGAACCAAATGAAGATCATTATGAGGAAGCAGTTCGTACCAAGCCATTACCACCGAGAACTACACCTAAAACTAAGGAGCCTATCTCAAGGAAGCCGATCTGTAGAAGAATATTACAAGGAGATGGAAACCCTACTGACTAGAGCTGATGTGCAAGAGAATACGAAAGCCACTATGGCCAGATTTATGGGCGGACTTCACCGAGAAATAATAGAGCGGTTTGAGGTTCACCACTATGTGGAAATGGAGGAGTTTCTCCATAAGGCTATCATGTTCAAAAAACAACTTAAGAGAAGGAACCCTAAGCCCGGGTACACTTCCACGAGGTTTCACCAAACCCGAGATGACAAGCCGAACAAGGAATACAAACCATTTTCTAAACCCAAGCAAGAAGAGCCGCGACTTAAAGGTATTGACAAGGGGTCAAGTACCAAAACCAGAGAAATCCAATGCTTCAAGTGTAAAGGTTTTGGTCACTATTCAAATGCATGCTCTAATAAGAGAACCATGGTGATTCAAGCCAATGGAGAGCTAGAATCAGAAGAAGACCAATCGGAGGCTGAATCTATAGAAGAACATGTAGCCATGCCAATGGTGGGAGAACTTTTGGTCACTAGGAGAACTTTGAATCTGCATACTAAGTTTGAGAAAAATGAGCGTAGAGAGAATCTATTCCATACTTGTTGCTTAGTAAAGGAAAAGGTTTGCAGTTTAGTGATCGATGGAGGCAGTTGCACCAATGTGGCGAGTGAGTCCATGGTAGAAAAGCTAGGGCTAGCGATCATCAAAAGAGCTAAGCCTTATAAGTTGCAATGGCTTAACAATGAGGGAGAATTGGAAGTCAAGAACCAGGTCCTAGTCCCTTTGTGTATAGGAAAATATGAAGATGAGGTCCTATGTGACATCTTACCAATGGATGCTGGCCATATACTCCTTGGAAGACCTTGGCAATCTGATCGGAATGTAATGCATGATGGGTTTACCAATAGGTATTCATTTGAGTTTAAGGGCAAGATAAACATTTTAGTGCCATTAACCCCACAAGAGGTTCATCTAGACCAAATCGCCTTGAAGAAAAACAAACCCACTTCCGAATCCAAGCTCAAGCAACCGGCCAATCTCATGATCAAGCCTCAACAAGGGAGTTACTCTCCATCCCTACTATTTGTATTTAAAGAATGCCTTCATACTAACCAAGCCATGCAGGAGTTCCAAGACGTGTTCCTAGAGGGGAATCCACGTGGATTACCACCCATCCGAGGAATAGAGCACTAAATCGACTTTTTGCCTGAAGTTTCTCTTCCAAACAAAGCCGCCTATAGGACCAACCCTCTAGAAACCAAGGAGCTTCAACAAAAAGTCACCGAGCTAATGGAAAAAGGACATATCCATGAGAGCATGAGTCCATGCGCCGTACCCGTTCTACTTGTCCCTAAGAAAGATGGAAGTTGGAGGATGTGTGTCGATTGCCGAGCCATCAACAATATCATTGTAAAGTATCACCATCCTATACCTATACTAGATGATATGCTTGATGAATTGCATGGATCTATTATCTTTTCAAAGATAGATCTTAAAAGTGGATATCATCAAATTAGGATGAAAGAAGGGGATGAATGGAAAACGATATTTAAAACTAAGCATGGATTGTATGAATGGTTAATCATGCCTTTTGGGTTAACAAACACACCTAGCACTTTCATGAAGTTAATGAATCATGTCCTTAGGGCATTCATAGGTCGTTTTGTGGTTGTTTATTTTGATGACATCTTAGTTTACAGCCGCAGCCTAGATGACCACGTGGATCACCTTAGGAAAGTTTTGGAAGTGCTTAGGAAGGAAACCTTGTATGCCAACCTTAAGAAATGTACTTTTAGAACATATAACCTTGTTTTTAGGTTTTGTGGTAAGTGCAGATGGCATTAAGTTTGATGAGGAAAAGATTAAAGCCATCAAAGATTGGCCAAGTCCAACGATTGTAAGCGAAGTAAGAAGCTTCCATGGCCTTGTCGGGTTCTATAGGAGGTTTGTCAAGGACTTCAGCACAATAGCAGCTCCAGTTACCGAGGTTATCATGAAAAATGTTGGTTTCAAATGGGAGCAAGCTCAAGAAGAGGCGTTCCAAGCCTTGAAGGACAAACTCACACATGCCCCGGTTCTATCTCTTCCTAATTTCGATAAAAACTTTGAGATTGAATGTGATGCTTCAGGAATTGATATTGGTGATGTTCTTATGCAGGATCAAAAGCCCATAGCCTATTTTAGTGAGAAACTTGGAGGCGCCACACTCAACTATCCAACTTATGATAAGGAGCTCTATGCGCATATTAGGGCTTTACAAAAATGGCAGCATTACTTATGGCCCAAGGAATTTTTCATCCACACGGATCATGAGTCTTAAGCATATCAAAGAACAACATAAGCTCAACAATAGACATGCCAAGTGGGTTGAGTTCATTGAAACCTTGCCATACGTGATCAAGTACAAAAAAGGTAAGGAGAATGTGGTAGCCGATGTTTTTCTACAACATGTCATCCACAATCTGATGGGAAAACTGAAGTAGTCAATAGAACTTTATCCGCATTATTATGTGCCCTCATTAAAAAGAACCTTAGGACTTGGGAAGAATGTTTGCCTCATGTAGAATTTGCTTATCATCATGCTAGGCATTCCGCATCTAAACATTCTCCGTTTGAAATTGTTTATGGGTTCAATCCCATCTCACCTTTGGATCTAATACCTTTACCTTTGAGTGAAAGGACAAGCCTTGATGGAAAGAAAAAGGCTGAGTTTGTTAAACAGATTCATGAAAAGGCGCGGAGCAATATCGAACATAAGACCAAGCTTTACACCAAGTATGCAAACAAGGGCTGCAAGGAGTTGACTTTCAAAGAAGGAGACTTGGTGTGGATTCATCTAACAAAAGACCGGTTCCCTAATGAAAAAAAATCTAAGCTTATGCCTAGAATGGATGGACCGTTCAAAATCACCAAAAGGCTTAATGACAACGCCTACCAGCTAGATCTCCAAGGTAAGTACCAAGTGAGTTCAAGTTTCAATATTACTGATCTAGTGTCTTATTTTGCAGATGAAACCGATTTGAGGACAAATCCTTTTCAAGTGGGGGAGGATGATGAGAATGTGCCCATCAAGGAACTTGAACCAGAACTACATGAGGATGAAGAGGACCATGAGGATCAAGGGAAGCAGCTTGTACCCGAGCAAGGACATGAAGATTTGCGCATTCCTCTTGACCCCATCACTCGGTCCAAGCAAGCTAAGCTTAAGACCACTTTGCAACACCTCCTCAACACTATACCGGACAGTTTAGGAAATGCTAATCCAACCAAATTGGTTGTGATACATGTCCCAATGGGTTTTCCAAACAAGGTTTTTAATGAGACAAGGCCTCATCAGTTTTTCACAAGCCTCTTGATAAACCCAGGCCCATTTCTTCTTCAAAGCTGTGGAATCTCATTCAAAGGATCAGTCAAGCTTTTCAACTTACCATTTAATGTTTGTAGAATTCCAAGGGATGATTGTTGTTAAGTTTCATGCATTTGAACCCTATATGTATTCGCGAGTTTCTTCTTATTAATCTATCAAACTTCTTAATAAAAATCACTTCTAATTTGTTTGAACATATTGCTTGCTTATTGTGTTTGGATCTTCATTGTCACGCCTAGCAAGTTTATCGAAAGTCTTAAGGATCCCTTTACCATCCTTAGGAAGTTTCACTCGATCCACCTCTTGTTCACTAGTCGGGTCTTAACCCTTCCCCGAACAAGTTTTGATAGTCCAAGGGTCATCCCTAACCGTTGGATGTGTCACCTCGACCCATCGCTCGTTCCTCGTGTCTTCCATCGTCGTGTCATTTCCCTTTACGTTGACGATCCTCATCCCAAACCACGTAGCCGATCATCACTCGTTCTTCGCGTCAACCACTATTGTCCCGATCCACGTAGCCGATCAACGTTCATTCCATCGTCATCGCGTTGTCCCCGAACCACATCGATAACCCACGTCCTGCATCAATTCTTCCTCACGTCGGACCCCATCGTATTCCCAAGAACCCTCATTTCCGTAACCTAAACCCCATTTTGAATTGTTGCAACCTGTTGGAGATTTTCCTAGGACTTCACATCAGAACCCTAGATCGAAGTTATAGTAGTTTGAGTTTGCTTTCCAATGGAAGTGGTTCTAGAGTCATTTGGATCAGCCGTTAAGGAGTTATGACCAATTTACTGAACATCGGTATGATGCAGCGGCCAGACAACACTGTTGGAGATTTGACAAAAAGCATCTGATGAATTGGTTGGGCATTTCCAGTGGTCAAGACAGACCGCTGGCTTGTAACAGGCTGCTCCAACGACCAAGACGCACCACTTGGGATGCATCTGAAGATCTGGTTTAAGTTGCTAAACTGAATCTGAAATTATTCAGTTGGTTATGTGTTGAACCGATTTTCTTTTATATTTTACTATAAATACTCTCTAAACCTAATTATAAATCTTATGCTTTGTTTTTCAGATTTTTGTCTTAACCTTTTTGGGTTTTCATAAACTCTTTGTATGAGATTTCTTAATTCAAAGTATCAAATCTATTTATTTTCTTAAATCCTCATTCTATTCTTCACATATTTGTGATTATGCATCAATCAAACCAATTGATTTGTGTTTCCATGGATATTAGGGAGTAGTCTTTTTTGATGAGTTTTGGGTGTGGTAATTCAGATGATTGATGGATTGTGATAACATCGTATTTTGACCTATTTTTACTATGGTTTTCATATTGTTTTATGAGAGATTTGTGTGATTTCAAGGGTAAATAAGCTATTATCGAGTATAGTAGTCAAAGAGGTTTTATGGGTTTTATGGAAAAATGGACCAAAAGAGGAGCAAAACCCATTTTAATGCAGTTTCAGAGCACCAGAAGTTTGGAAACACTTAGAGACCTTCCCATGGACCAAATTTGGAGTTTTCCATATCATTGGAAATATGGACGAGTCAAGATTCACATGGGACAAGAATTAAAGCAATTTATTCAGCAGTTTGGAAGATGAATCCCGAGGAGTGAAGACATGTCAACTAAAGCCAAAAGCTCCATCACCTCGGTCACAAGCACCCATGAATGAGGCCTGGCCTCTTGAGCACCTCGGTCACAAGCACCCGTGACAGAGGCCTGGCCCCTCTGTCTTCACACTTACCAAAATGATGAGTTTAGCCTCCAGAACCCTAAAACCGACTTCTTGTGCCCCAAGACTTATAAATACTCATCTAAACCTTAGGGGTTTTGTGTGACTCACATGTGCTTCCTCACCAAAACCTTAGTTCATCTTCATCTCGACATCATAGCATAGCAGTCCGGAAGGAGCCCCACCAGCCTTTTTGTTCGTAGAAGCCTTGGTGTTAAGTATCTCTTTTCTCTACAATCTCTCAATACTTTTTAATCACTAAACCTTTTTCTATATCTATGAATCAATTTCACCTTGGTTTGATGATTCTTTTAAGCATGCTTGAGTGATTTTCTTGTTGGGTTTAGAGGGTGGAATCAAAAGGGGGGGGATGTGATCTGTTTTCTTTAAGTGGCGAGTTTATTGTAGTTGCATCATCATCTATACTATTTTTTTGGTCTGATCTCTTTCTTAATGCATATAGTTAGCGTTATAAACTAGCTATTCATCTTAGGCATCTAGTTAATGCTATCCGCTAGCTTAGTTTGTTTGAACCTATATTGGATGAGTATCATGTCATAACAAGCATATGCCACTTAATTATGGAGTTTTATGGACTAGGATTGAACCTGATTTTAATGCTTTGACATATGTGTTGTTACCTGCAGAAGTTGAGTTGCAGGACATATAGATTTTAGCCGGTTTTTTCTATGGTCATAGGTTGATCGAACTTTCGTGTTTTATAATCTGAGACTTAGGAGTAGACATTCATTACATGAAATTATCTTGAATTGTTTGATCACAGAATTCCGGCGAACCCTTGAATACCCAACATCTTTCTTTTATTGTTTTACATCGATTTCCTTGCATCACTTTATGCGTGACAAAACAAACCTATCTTTTTTATTCTTGAGTTCTAGCCTTACCTGTTCCTCTTGATTTGCAAAAAAACTTTTCTCTTTGTGGGATCGATACACCTTAAGTACTACAATTGATTGATGTGCACTTGTAGCTTGTTGATTGTGAGTCCAAAGGAAAACTCTGGAGAACAAATCCGCTCCACATGAAGTTCTTGGTGCCGTTGCCAGGGAGAGATTCCTTGGTTGCAAGTTTACGAACTAGAATAACGTCTAGAACATTGTGCTACTGATTTTTCTTTGTGATTTTCATTGTTTCAAGAGACCTTGAGGATGGACCTCGATGCAGCTGTTAGCGCACCACAACACCATGGACAGAGACTCCTCCAGACCATTCTCTAGCTCACCTTCTAGAGCTTACCAAAGCCACTACAAGAAAATATGCCAGTAACGACGAAGCTTTACGTCGAAATATAATCGTTGTAAATAAGAAAGGATATTACGAGTACTTTACGACTCAAAAGAATAAATTCGTCATAAATTGGACTTCTATTTACGACGATTTACCAGCGTTTTAACGACGAAATTGATGTTCGTCGTAAACTAGTCGCCATTTAACGACTAGTTTACGACGTAGTATAAAATCATCGTATAAAAGTCGCAATTTAAAGACTCGTTTATGACGTGGTTCATTTGAAAGGTAATTAATATATATTATTTCACTAAATATTTATTTATTTCAATAATCTATATAAATATCTTATATTATATATATATATATATATATCAGCTTATTTGTGACTCAAGTACAAGAAGCCATTGAGGGAATATCAAATGATGAAATTAACAAGCTAAAAGATCAACACTTTGTGATGTGGTTGAAAGCACAAATACGTTTATTTATGAATCAACAATTTATAAATTATGTATGGTTTTAATTATTTGACATTTAATTAATGATGTATACTTTTATATAATTTTTAATTTAGGTTGATTATGACGATCCATTTTATCCACCATGGTTTCATGACTTACTTCAAGGTCCAAGCTCAAGAATAACCACTGCTCCCATGTATTTCATGCGAGGATATGCATTTCATGCTTACGAGTATGGAAAAAGGCGAGCAACCGGCAACTATGGAGTATGTGTCAAAGGAGAATCAGGCTTTTATGGGATCTTGCAAGAAATAATTGAAGTGGAATTCACTGGATTAGTGAAGATGAAATGTGTTTTGTTTAAGTGTGATTGGTTCGATCCTAAAGTAGGCACATGTGTTCGTTACAACAAATTTGGAGTTGTTGATGTCAATGCCGGACTAGGATACAACAAGTTTGAGCCTTTCATCTTAGCATCTAAAGCGGAACAAGTTAGCTTCATTCCATATCCGCGAGTTAAAACGTCTAGAATCACTTGGTTATCAGCTACTACAGTGATGCCAAGAGGTCGAATTATAGGAGATGAAGCACCACCATTGCAACAAGAATCTGCTTGGATTGATATACCAACATTATCGGATCAGACAACAGATAACTTTCTACTAATTGATCCAGAAGAAGCTGAATTTGAAGATCTCCCTTATGATACAGAGAGTGGCAACGAGAATGACGAGTTTCAAGAAAGTGAGGATCAAAGCGACGATTCTAATGAAGCATCCGATAATGAATCAGTATAATTAAATATATATCAATTTGTGTGTCTATTTTGTAATAAACTTTAAAGTTGTTTATGTGTTTAACTTATTTTTATATCATAAAATGATATCATTTATAAAGCTTTACAAATTTAAATTCTATAATTATTAGAGATTAATTATAAGTAAAATAAATAATTATACTAAAGATCATTTAAAAAAATATATATATAGCTTTGAGACAGTTTTACGATGATTTCTCGTCAAGCCGTTGGATATCGTTGTAAATTCATCGTATACTAAACAACGCGTTTACGACTACTCAATGTTAACTCGATGTTATTTACGAATCGTCGTAAAACCGTTGTTAATTTAACAACGGATTTACGACGACTCGTAGTGACATCGTTGTAACTCCGTTGTTCAAATTTGAAAATAATAAGGAAACTTGATCTTTGAATCCTATAGTTGATAGATTTTGCTTAGGAGAATAATTACCTTAACTTAAATAAGCAATACATCCTTTCAATGATTATTTGTTAAGTTATATAACATATATAAGGAGGACAACACAAGGTAATCATGAAAGGTAAAAATGAATTATATTTCTCAACCTTCATACTTAATCTTGTAATCTTGTAATCTTGTAAAAATGTTTAGGCTATAAGGGTTTTTAATGTTTAGGGGTTTAAAACTCTAAACCATATAACCTTACATTGGATTTACAATGATTCGTCGTAAATCTGTTGTAACTAACAACGACTTTACGACGACTCATGTTCGGATATTACGACTCAGTTACGACAATTATGGTTAAAGAAGTGTAGAGCATGCCACGTGCAGACTACGCGTGCATGCAACGTTCGTGTGTTATGACTAGTTTATGATGATTCGTCGTAATGACGTCGTAATGCTTGACAACCTGTTTACGACGGATTGTCGTATGATCGTTTCAAACTTACAATGAATTTACGACGAGCACAAAATCTATATATACGAGGGACACCACCCCGTCCGCGTCATTCATTTCACTCTAAGCTCTCTCTCTCTACATTGTCTCCGCCTTCTCTCTAAAAGGTAAATTTTTTTATTCTATTTTATTTTTTAAAACTATTTTAGTTGTTAGGATTAGATTTTAGAAATAAGTTTGGAATTATTAAAATTGCTAGGATGTTGATTTAGTTTTAGAATTTTAAAAAATTGTTAGTATTATAATTTTTAGGATAATGTAATAAATTAATTTTTGAGCGATTAAATTTCTTTGTATTTATTTTTTTATATTTTGTTTTGAATGTTAATTAATGCAGATGGTTCAAAAATCACGTCAGTACTATGGTGATCTTTTTCTACGAGGAGATCTTACTAGATCGAGTTCTGAGAGGTCGTCGTCTTCTTCTGCGGCTGATATGGTTCCTGAGAGGAGATCATCCGAATCAGTGGCCAATACAGCATAATCTCCACCACCGCCACAACCACCTGAAGCCCCACCGGTTGCATCTGCAGGAGCACTTCATCCGGACCTATTAGTACCGCCAGATGCTCCGTATGCTCGTTTTACAGTGGAGGATCTCCTCGTCCAGCCTGGAGGAGAATGATTGCACCGGTTGGATCCCAATGGTCCTCAGGAAACTTTCTAGTATGTAATTATTATACTTTTTATTTTATTTTAAACATATATATTACATATATTTTTAAAATAATTAATTTATTTTTAAATATTTTTTAAATGTTTGGTCTGGATAATAAGGTGGGACGTAGCATTTCGGAGACAATCAAGGGTTACTTCTCCGAACCTCATCCAAATTGGTCCCAAACACCGGATCACGTCAAGAAGACATGATTTTAATGTTTTGAGGTATATGTTTTTTTTTAATTTTTTAATTTGTGTTTTATATTTAATATATTACTAATTAATTTATTATTTGTTTTTTTCCAGCAAAAATGGAATTGAGAGCCTGCCATCAATGAGCATGTCAAAGAGGAATTCAACAAAAAGGCGATGAGGCGACTTGCCAACACCGTCTCTGATTGGAAGGAAGTTTGGCTCCTCAAAGGGAACGATGCCAAACCCATTTTCCTCACTCAAGCCGTGTGGGATGGTCTTATTCGTTTTTGGCATGATCCAAATTCGGTCCGAGTTTCCGCCAAGTGTTCGAGCTCTCGACTTACAGTTGATGAGGATGGATATTTGCCTATACCTCATACAGCCGGACAGATACCCTTTGTGGGTGTCCGTTTGAAGATGGTAAGTATATTTATTTAGTTTATCAAAAATTTAATTATAATCTCTTAACTCTTATTTTTTGTATTTTTTAGGCTGAAAAACAAGGGGGAGAACTTCCGTCCCTTTCATCGTTGTTCGAGCGGACCCATAAAAAGAAGAGTGGAGTTTTTGTAGATGCCAGATCTCAGCGAATCTACGATGATACCACCACTAGGATTGAGGAGCATCAGACACAGCTTCCTGAGCAAAGCGAAGATGGTACTCCCGTGGCATAGAGTACATGGGATCAAGACAAGATCTTCGAATCAATATTTATTATATAATTTATTTCCTCCCATTTACTTAATAATTTTATTTATGGGAGCTGAGCTGAGATTGCATCTTTTAAGGATCTCCAACAACTAACAACCCGCAAGCTTCAAGGAATGGATAGCTTATTTGACATTTTGGCGGAAGGCAATCCAGAAATGCAACGAGCTTTGGAAGCAAAACGTGCGGCGTATCGAGCAGAGGAGTTGGGGCAATCATTGGGCCAACCACAAGATCAAACCGACTTGGATCGGAGAGCCGCAGAAGCCGCTCATGCAGACTTGTTTGCGGATATAGATTTGAGTAGTTAATAGATTTTTAGATTTTTATTTTATGTTTTTTTGTATAAACTTTTAAATTATGTTTTATGTATAATTTTTTTCAATTTAATTTTGTTTTAATTTAAAACTTTTTTATATAATTTTAGTTTACTAATTAATATAAAAATTAAATAATTTAAACTTAATAATTTATATTAAAATTAAATTATTTTAATTTTATTTGTAAATGAAATAGCTTACGACTAATTAACGATGACCATACTCGTAAAATCTAACGACAAGTTTACGATGGCGTATACATTTACAATGCATCTACGACGCTTTGTCTTACGTCGAGTTCACGACGAATTAAATAGGCGTTGTTAACTTGTCGTAAAATATAAGGACAAATACAGTAGTCGTTAAATAGTCGTAAATAGAACGACGTATATCTTTACGACTCATATACAACGCCATGTTTTATGTCGAGTTTACGGCGAATATTGTTCCTTGTTCACAATACGACGAGTTTATGATGATTTGTCTATTACGACGATTTCATATTCCTCGTAAAATCGACGTACTACTCTGGTTACGACGAATTAACAACGATATGGGTCGTTGTTGACCTCATGTTTTCTTGTTGTGGGCTACTCTCAGCCATCTCGTGGTGCACCATTGATAAGGCACTCTGGATGTCCATCACACTCTCAATCCTCTGGAGATCGCTCAATGAGACCAGCTCATCGCAATGGAGCAACTCATTCATTCAGTGGGTACCTCTCGAACCGACAGTATCACTCTATGGATAAGAAGTTTGATTCAAGGGAAGTCATGAGGATTGATGCATATGAAGACTATGAAGCACAACTGTCGGATGCTTTCACTGAAAAAATGATTAAACTTATGCAGCAATTTTCCTGAGAGCAGAAGAAGTACCATGAAGAACTTGATGCCAAGTTCTCTAAGATGGAAGCTGAATTCGGCTCAAAAATCTCTAAACTCACCAATCAAGTTTATCACATTGAGGATCGGATACATGGTATTAACCAAGAGCTACTGAAGCATGTTGAGTACTCTCAGGAGCAAGATGAAAAGATCTTTGATGCAATGTACTTAATTTGTTTCACTGAAGAGCGCCTTAGAAGAAGGATAAGACCTTTGCAACAAATGTCTGATGATCTTGAAAATGGTGATATACTTCATGAAGATTCTGAATCTCAACAAGGAGAGACACTTGACCATACTCATGAAGAAGAAGACTTAGGAGAAGTCTACTGTTGTATGACTACTCGGAACCAATACTAAGAATTTCCGAAAACCAAAATTCTCACCAATTTTGAACTCATGAAGAATCCGGCTATAGAGGTAACTTCAGACCACCGCCAGCACCTTACCACAATTAAAGGGATTAGAGAGCACCCCAGGTCTCCACCTAAGCCACTTTCGATATCCTTACGTGAGGAGACCCGAGGATTTTCAGAACCGGCTTTAGCAGACCAACTCTTCACATCGCCTTCCACGCCAACCTTTTGAAGATCATGCCACTGCATATGCAGAACCAAGAATTCTAGAGGAGAGACTTGAGAGTATGTTGAAGCAATGTTTAGAAAAACAGGAGTCGAATTCAAGAAAATTCAACGAGAGGATTGATATTATTGAAGGAAGCATTTCGGGGCTAGCTAGCCGAATCACCCGGCTTGAATAGAAGAGTGAAGACAGAGGACTAACATTGGAGTATACCTCTAGACTACTAGAGGAAGTCTAAGATGAGGGAGACAATGAATCGTTGCATGACATCGATTGCAACATGGTTACTACTCACAAAGAGGCAATGCCTTTGCAAGAGCTCGAAGAAGGCATAATCTTTCGGGAAGAAGATGAGGATCTTAGGGAGACAAGACCCACCCGCAACCTCTATGGTCTGAGCCTGCTTAGGAACTGATGGTATCCTCATATGATAAGCCTTAGAGATCTTGGAGACTTCAACCAAGCTGTTAGACAGCTACCGAGTGGTTCATCTTTTGCAAGAGCTTGTTCCATATACCATATTGATCGGTTCTTCTTGGAGAGTTCTGAAACAGGAGCAGAGATGAGGGAGCTTTATGAACAAGCCTTGTGCATAGACCTTATGTCATCGAGAGCTGCAGGGAAGATTGGTTTGAAGCATCTTCAACCTTCAGACATTCTCATTGGACTTGCGAACTCCTCATCTACGACTCCCGAAGTTATGGTTTCGGACTTCAATGTGAGAATTGGGAACTGCAATGTTCCTACAGACTTTCAAGTCATCAAGGTTGAACAAGTAAGATCTTCACAACTCATCTTAGGAGGGTCCTTCCTAGCTACAGTAGGAGCTCTCATTGATTGGCCGAATAGGAGGATATCATTCGCCAATATCATTCGTACCTTTTGTTCCGGCGTGCCAACGCCCAAGAAGAAACTATGTGGATTCTAAGAGAATGCCACCAGAGCTTGAAAGAACCAAGAGGCTTTGTCTAAGGACAGAGAATTCTCCTCACCTCACATAGGAGACGAACCCAAGTCTAACCAATGACTTTAAACAAGCGCGCTTAGTGGAAGGCAACCCACTTGTAATTTTTCTTTTGACTTTAGTTTAGATTTCTTTTTGCTTTTGATCTTTGCATGTTTTATTTCATATTTTACAGAAAAGAAAATACAAAATAAAAAAATAAAAAAGCCAAAAAAGAGAAAAAGTCGAGTTGGAGACGACCTAGGTCATAGAGGCCTGTGACCGAGGTCCCAAGAAGGGCCAACCCTGGTCACGAGGGCCTGTAACCGAGGTCTGAGGATGGCAACATCCAGAGGTTTGTACCAAAGTGGCAAGAAGAATCCCAAGTCTGGTCAAGTTCATTTGGACAATGTATGCAGAAGGCAACATATTGATAATGTCATTGAAATCAATGCTAAAAGTCCCCACCAAGCAAATCTCATCTCCAACTTGAAGCAGGACAACATGAGGCCAAACCTAGGTCATGGAGGGCCGTGATAAAGGTCCTAAAAAGGCCACACCCCGGTCACGAGACCCCGGGACCGAGGTTACGAGTTTTTCTTAGGTTTTTCTGAGTTTTTCTGAGGTTTTGAGGAAATTTCGGGAAATATTGTTGATGAGTATATATTTGATCATATGGAGCTTTACAGAGATAACAACACAACCTTCAGTAGTCATGCACATTCCCCAACACCATTAATTGCATTAAACCAAGTCGAGGCCGCTTCATCCGGTCTAAAGTCGCGACCGAGCCATTCATGGCTTGTGAACAATATCCCAATCAACTCGACCAAATGATCAAAGATTGAGTACTCAAGATTACATGAGTATTTAAGGAGTAATGATCGAGGAACATTTGGAGAAAGAACTCAAGATTGGAGGATTATACGCTTTTGAGCACCGCGACTAATCTGTGACCGCATGATTCACAAAGGAGGGTGAATATTCAAATCAACTCGATCAAAAGAGGTACAACTTGATACTCACTGAGAAAATGGATATTAGGAAGTTTTGAACGAAGATATTTTAGGTTTGAAGATGGCCAGTTACCAACATCGCGATCCTAGTCGGCACCGTTCCGTAGCTATGTGATTCACCAAGGTTAGAGAACTTTGTGAAATTTCCCAAACATATGATCTGAGATCAAATATTCTATGACCAATTGAGTATTTTGGGAGTTATGACTGGAGAACATTTGAAGAAAAATCCTTATAATCAAGAAATGTTTGAAGCTTAACACCACGGACCGATCTGCGACAGCCGATGACATGATTCGTGGATAGAAATAAAGATTAGGTTCAATCAAATGGTCCAATATTGAATGTCTAATGATATGAGGACATTTAGGAGATAATGATCGAAGGAGACATGGCCATATCAGGCTACATTTTGAGATTCTCATACGGACCTTATGCGGAATCGTGTTCGGGCTAAACCATCGAACATCTCCAGAAAAGTGTCCAAATCTCAAATTTCACTTGGTAAGTATGCATCCTAGGCGGTCTTGATGCGGACATCGACCCAATAACTGAACCACCTAGTGAAGACACAAGTTACGAGCATACAGAAGAAGCAAAGACCCAGGCAAAGACTCACGAAGGTCCCATGACATGAGCAAAAGCCAAGGAGTTGAGTTTAGGACCGAGCAACGAGCATGAAGCGGATCAAAACCATATCAAGATTCCGGAGATAGATGGACCCATAACAAGAGCCAAGACTAAGAAGCTAAGGGAGGAATTTAACATCTCCATACAAGCCCTACTCGACACAACGAAAGATGTCCCGAACAACGGACCGGCCACCGACCAAACTACAATGACTTCTCAGACAAGGTAGGTACAATTTGTGTTTAATTATTTTCGTCTCCTTGCAGGTGATATGGCCGCGGCCTAATGGCTCTATTCAGCTCACATTGAGTCTAGTTCGAGTCCTTTTAATTATTTATTTTTATTTTTGTGTGTTTAAGTACACTTTCCTTAGAAGAGGACTGCTTGTTGTTCTCATTGAAAGTGTGTGTCATTCGAGTCTTTTTTATTCTTACAAGTCCTGTTGTTTTGAGTTGCAACCCTAGGGGTTGTAGCTGAATGGAATATTATAAAGTTCCATGGCCGTGTATCTTTCTTTGGATCCCATCATCCATAAAGAACCGAATTTTCTAGAAGTTGTCAAACTTTGTCGCAGATCTTGTCTTTGTGTGTGATTCACAAAGCCTTGAGTTCTCAAGCTGTATCAAGGAGTCTCTCATCCTCTTTGTGGTGCTTATCACTCCATCATCACATCCCCTCATCAGATTTCACAAGAGGAGCTTCGAGCTGCTTGTCTAACCTTTCCATCCAACCGGTTGCGAGTTGTTTGCGGAGGAGGAGCTTCGAGCTAACTTCGTTCACTTCAGATCTGGACCAAAGATTCCCCTAACTGAGTCTTATATCATCTGATATCAGAGCCTTCAAAAGCTCCTATCCCTTAGGTTATTTCGTTCGTCTCCTTATTTTCGTTTCTGTTTCAATTCCTTCATAAAATAAATCATAAAAATCAATTTCCGTCTGTTCTGTTGTTTGAATTTTATAAAATCAAAACAAAATCATAAACATATTTCGTCTTTTGTTTTGGCTTCTCAACTCGCATTATCATCCAGGAAAATTGTTGTCATTAATTTAGAAATTCGTTTGATATTTTAGTTCTTTGAAAACAAAAAAGAGGTACTTCTAGGATTCATCTTAGTGCATCGATTGCTTGTCTTGGTAACTGCTGTTAGGACGAGTGTTTTCTCTTGCATTGTGTTCAATTCAGTCCTTGTTTCATCTATCAGTTAAGTCGAGTTTAAGTTAGTTGTGTGTTATTGAGTCTGCATCATCTAGTAGTCTTGCTGTCTACGAAGAGATCAGGTTTGTCGCTTGTTCTTATTCTGTCTGCGAACTGTTCTTTATTTCTAGCTGTGTCAGTCTTGTTTTTTTTCTGTTTTGCATCATATCATCTGTCTGCATCTAGTACCTGTTAGGATTCATATCATCTAGCTATCGATCTTAGGTACCGTGCATCATAAATCATCACCTCGCATATCGCATCAGAGTTATTTGTGGCTTTTGTATCGGTTCCCTCTTTCCTTTTTTTTTGGTCTTGTTTCATCTGTGTCAGGGAAAATTTCCATTGTGTCCTTGGCACCTTGAGTACGAGGACGAGTTGAAGCTAAAGTTCCAAAAAGAGGAAAAGCCGAGAAGAGGAAGTTTTCCATTTCCCTTATTCGTATTTTACTTATTTTTGATTCCTTGATCTGGATCTCTTGACTATATTAAGGAGACATGGCTGAAGGAGGACCAGAACATCAAGAAGCCCTCATGGAGGTCTTGCAAGCCTTGAGAACTGAGATGAGGACCATGAGCCAACAAGTCGGCGAACTTCGTCAAGATTTTGACAATCGCCTAAACCGCTTAGAGCAACCTCAATGGCAGCAAGCAGAACCAAACTAACGAGTGCAGGGAGCTCAGCAACTGCCGCCAAACCATCTTGACCCTGAAGAATAAGTACTCCCAGAGTCTGATGGAGAGTCACTCGACCCACTAGCGCTGCAACATCGAAGAGTTGATCCTAGAGAGACTAATCATGATATTGAACTAACTCCACCTTCTTTTGCAGGAAAAAAAAGACCCTGAAGCTTACATGGGTTGGGAAAGAAGACTTGAGTACATCTTCGAATGCTATGGATACCAAGAGCACAAAAAGATGGCTTTAGCCGCGACTCAAGACATGGAAAACGCCTTAGCATGGTGGGATGGAACAGTGGCCGAACGGAGACGATTTCATTTTGGAGCTGTAACAACATGGACTGACATGAAATGCCTCACGAGTTACGGTATGTCCCTGAACATTTTCGTCGCGACTTGCAAAAATGTTTCCGTAAATTAACGCAAGGACAAAGGAGCGTGGAAGATTATTTTGAGGAATTTAAGAAATTAATGAACTCACTGGAGCTGGAAGAGTCAGAGGAGGCTATGATGGCTCAGTTCATAGATGGATTACAAGAGAGGATCCAACGAAAAGTAGAGCAGGCCAAGTACGGCAGCCTACATGAGCTTCTACACTTAGCAGTTCAAATCAAACAACAAATCAAGAAGAAGGCGAGCCTCATCACTCGACCAAGGAACTTTCCACAAACATGGCGGAACAACACACCAAAGGTTCAAGAAAAGGGCAAGGCCATAGAAATAGACTCACGGTTCATATCAAGACCATCCGAGCCCCAAAGGAATTTCCGTGAAGATCAAGGTAAGTCTTCTAACAAACTAATCGTACTCGTGACATAACTTGTTTTAAGTGTCAGGGACGAGGTCACATGGCAAGAGACTGTCCGAACCAGCGCGTGATGATCCTCACCAACACGGGAGAGTATGAGTCACAAGACAAGGCTGGAGATGAGTCCGAGGAAAACAGAGAAGAAATCGAATATCCGGACACGGGTGAATCACTCATGATACGGCGAGTACTCAATGTTCAAATAGGACCTGAAGAAACCAAGAAAAGAGAAAATCTCTTTCATACATGATGCACCATTGATGTGATCCTTGGTTGCAAGGAATCAAAATGGTGGATTGGCCGGCAGAAGTGCGGGTGTTGTCGGGAAAGCGAGGGGTTTGGCACGAGGGTGGCTCGTGGCGGAACGTGGATTGGCAACGTGGGATGTAGCGTAGTGCGATAAAGGTTCATATGGGGAATGGAACGATGATCGGGATGAGGATCAGCGACGTCGGTTGGGAACAATGCGACGATGATAGACACGAGGAATGGAACGACGATCGGAATAAGGAACGAGCGAGGATCGGCTACGTGGATCGGGACGAGGATGGAGCGAGGTGATACTTCCAAAGATTATGATCGACCCTTGGACTATCAAAACTTGTTATCGAAGGGTCAAAGACGCAATGCTATAAACAAGGAGTGGTAGTGAGTGATACTTCGTAAGGACTATGGAGGAATCCTTAGACTATTGAAAAACTTGCTAGGAGTGCGGATGAAGAAACGAACACAATAAGCAAGCGAATGATCAAAACATTGTAAGAGATTTTTGATAAAAGGTTGATAGATTGATAAGAAGAAACCATCAGATACATATAGGGTTCAAGGATGCAGGGAAAATGATAAACAACTCTTGGAATTCTACAAAGCATTAAGCTAAAACTTTGAACATTTGAATCCCTCCTTGACTTCAGATTCCGCGGTTTGAGAACATAGAAATGGGCTTGGGTTTATCAAGAGGCTTGTGAAAGAGTGATGAGGCCTTGTCCCATTTAAAACCTTGTTTGGAAAACCCATTGGGACAAAACCAAACGAAGAGAAAAAGAGTACAAGTCTCATCACCTCTCTTGATAAACGTTTAGGCAGCTTGGATCACAACTAGTGTAGTTGGATTAGCACTCCCTAAACTGCCCTGGATGGTGTTAAGAAGATATTGCAAAGTTGTTTTGTGCTTGGCTTGCTTTGACCGAGTAATAGGGCCATGGGAAATGTGCAAATCTTCATGTCCTTGTTGCTCTGGTTCAAGCTTCTTCCGTTGATCCTCATTTTCCTCCTTATGCTCATGCTCCTTGCTGGCCATGCTCGCATCATCCTCCCCCACTTGAAAAGGATTTGACCTCAAATCTGCTTCTTCTGCAAAATAAGGAACCAAATCAGTAATATTAAAACTCGGACTTACTTGGTACTTACCTTGGAGATCCAGCTGGTAGGCATTGTTGTTGAGCTTCTTGATGATTTTGAATGGACCATCAATTCTGTGAATAAGCTTGGATTTTCTTAGGGAACCTATCCTTTCTCAAATGGATCCTTACCAAGTCTCCTTCTTTAAAGACCAACTCCTTGCGGCCCTTGTTTGCATGCGTAATGTATAACTTGGTCTTGTTCTCAATATTGACTCGAGCTTTCTCATGGATCTGTTTAACTAGTTCAGCCTTTTTCTTTCCATCAAGACTTATCCTTTCATTCATAGGTAAAGGCATTAGATCCAAAGGTGAGATGGGAGTGATCCCATAAACAATTTCAAAGGGTGAATACTTAGATGCAGAATGCCTAGCATGGTTATAAGCAAATTCAACATGAGTCAAACAATCTTCCCAAGTTCTAAGATTCTTTTTAATTATGACACGCAACAATGTAGATAGGGTTCTATTAACTACTTCAGTTTGACCATCGGATTGTGGATGACAAGTTGTAGAGAAACAAAGCTTAGTTCCTAGTTTAGACCAAAGCGTTTTCCAAAAATAACTAAGGAACTTAGTGTCTTTATCCGATACAATAGTTCTAGGCATGCTATGAAGTCTAACTATCTCCTTAAAGAACAATCCGGCTACATGAATGGCATCGTCAGTTTTATGACAAGGATGCAATGGAATAGGTAAAGGAATATATGAACCGTGGTTTTGGATTGTGGATTTGGCTTGTTTACAAGTAACACATCGTTGACAAGTTTTCTCGACATCACTTCTCATATGTGGCCAAAATAAATGCTCCTGTAATACACTTAATGTTTTTGCCACGCCAAAGTGACCCATAAGACCACCTGCATGAGCTTCCTTGACAAACAAGTCTCGCAAAGAAGAATCCATCAGCTTTGTAATATTTTTCCGCACCAAATTTCTCACAAGAAGCATAGATATCTTTGAAGTCAGCATCAGTAGCATATAGTTCTTTTATTTGCTCAAATCCTAGTAGCTTAACTTTTAAAGAATTCAAAAGAACATACCTCCGAGAAGTAGCATCGGCTACTACATTCTCCTTACCTTTCTTGTATTTGATCACATAGGGAAAGGTTTCAATAAACTCAACCCACTTGGCATGTCTTTTGTTGAGCTTATGTTGTCCTTTGAGGTGCTTGAGAGATTTATGGTCCATGTGGATAACAAACTCCTTGGGCCACAGATAATGTTGCCACGATTGTAAGGCCCTAGTAAGTGCATAGAGTTCTTTGTCATAGGTTGGGTAATTGAGGGTGGCGCCTCCAAGCTTCTCACTAAAGTATGCTATTTGCCTTTGTTCCTGCATGAGAACAGCACCAATACCAATCCCTAAGGCATCACATTCAATCTCAAAATATTTATCGAAATTAGGAAGAAATAAAACCGGGGCGTGGGTAAGCTTGTCTTTCAAGGTTTGAAAAGCGTTTTCTTGAGCTTGCTGCCACTTGAATCCTACGTTCTTCTTGATAACCTCAGTGAGTGGAGCTGCTATCGTGCTAAAGTTCTTTACAAACCTCCTATAAAACCTGGCAAGGCCATGGAAGCTCTTTAATCGGCTTACATTCTTTGGACTTGGCCATTCTTTGATCGCTTGAATCTTTTCTTCATCAACCTTAATGCCATCTGCACTTACCACAAAACCTAAAAAGACAAGGTTTTCCATTCCAAAAGTACATTTCTTAAGGTTGGCATACAAGGTTTCCTTCCTAAGCACTTCCAAAACCTTTCTAAGGTGATCCACATGGTCTTCTAGGCTGCGGCTGTAAACTAAAATGTCATCAAAATATACAACCACAAAGTGACCTATGAATGCCCTAAGAACATGGTTCACCAATCTCATCAAAGTACTACGTGCATTTGTTAATCCAAAAGGCATGACTAACCATTCATGCAATCCATGCTTAGTTTTAAATGCAGTTTTCCATTCGTCCCCTTCTTTCATCCTAATTTGATGATATCCACTTTTAAGAAACACATCTTGGAACTCCTGCAAAAGAAATTGGAT
The DNA here is from genome assembly GCA_028015245.1 of Cardamine occulta. Taxonomy (NCBI): domain Eukaryota; kingdom Viridiplantae; phylum Streptophyta; class Magnoliopsida; order Brassicales; family Brassicaceae; genus Cardamine; species Cardamine occulta. The sequence goes on from CM051367.1 coordinate 1,887,308, forward strand.
TTTGCTAGGAAGCTCCTGCATAGATTGATTAGTATTAAGGCATTCTTTAAACACATAGAGTAGGGATGGTGAGTAACTCCCTTGTTGAGGCTTGATCATAAGATTGGCCGGCTTTTTGAGTTTGGATTTGGCAGTGGTTTTGTTTTTCTTCAAGGCGATTTGGTCTAGATGAACCTCTTGTGGGGTGAACAATACTAGGATTTTCCTCTTGTCCTTAAACTCAAATGAATACCGATTGGTAACCCATCATGCATTACTTTAAGATCTGATTGCCAAGGTCTTCCAAGGAGTATATGTCTAGCATCCATTGGTAAGATATCACATAAGATCTCATCTTCGTATTTTCCTATGGACAAAGGAACTAGGCCCTGGTTCTTGACTTCCAACTCTCCCTCATCATTAAGCCACTGAAACTTATAAGGCTTAGCTCTCTTAATGATCGCTAGTCCAATTTTTTTAACCATGGACTCACTCGAAACATTGGTGCAACTACCCCATGAATCTGGCCATGGTAGCTTCACTATCCTCTCGAACATCGGCTCTAAGCAACAAAGTTTCCATCTCCTTATAGCATTCTTCTACGGACTTACTCCCTTAAGATAGATTCCTCAACCTTAGATGCAGCTCTATATGGTAATGACTAGGTTTAAACCTCTTCCTCATAATAATTTTCGTTTGGTTCCAGGTTTCAATAGGAAGATCTCCTGCCCTCCTCTTAGAAGTTACCAACTGATCCCACCAACTTAGAGCATAATCCTTGAATGCGGTTAGGGCTATCCGAACCTTATGGTCTTGGTTGAATTCTCTGCAGTCAAATATTATCTCGACCTTTTTCTCCCATTCTAGGTATTCTTCCGGGTCATTGGTTCCATGGAAAGATAGGATCTCGATCTTAAGGCCAGGTAAGGGATCTTGAGGATTGGCTTGGTTAATTCTAAGGGGTTGATCCTCCCTTGGTCATCTTCTCCTTGAATGGTGTGATCTAGAGGAGTGACTATAGTATTGCTCAGCATCAGAAGGCGGTGGTTGCCTCCTAAGTCGTTCATTGATGGATCTCTCTAGTTCAGCTCTCATGGTTGCCATGCTTTCGTCCATCATGGCTTTAAAGGAGTCACGAAGTTGCTTGTTGGAGTTTACGGATTCTTCTACATCATGGCTGGTTTCCACCATGGTACCTGTCCAAATTCAAACAAGTAACAAGTAAAACTGACCAAGATATCACAACCACAAATGCTCGGCAAGCTTGCTTGAATCCCAAGCGATAGTTTGGATTGATCGAGCTGAATAAATCGTTCAAACGATCTGCGGAATGTAAAAGGGTGAAATGGATTGGGTTAGACACTGCCTGGGGTGGAGTTTAGCTCTGATACCACTTCATGTGCTCCTTGGTAGGATCAAGTCCGAGGATGATCTCCAACAGGTTGCAGGGAATCGAAATGGTAGATTGGCCGGCAGAAGTGCGGGTGTTGTCGAGAATGCGAGGGGTTCGGCATGAGGGTGGCTCGTGGCGGAACGTGGATTGGCAACGTGGAATGTAGCGTAGCATGACGATGGTTGAGATGGGGAACAGAAAGATGATCGGGACAAAGAATGAAATGGTGGTCGGGACGAGGATCGGAGACGTGGGTTAGGAACAATGCGACGATGATCGACACCAAGAATGGGACGAGGATGGAGCGAGGTGATACTTCCAAAGATTATGATTGACCCTTAGACTATCAAAACTTGTTCTCGAAGGGGTAAAAACCTAATGTAATGAACAAGAGGTGGTAGTGAGTGATACTTCGTAAGGACTATGGTGGAATCCTTAGACTATCAAAAAACTTGCTAGGAGTGAGGATGAAGATCTGAACACAATAAGCAAGCGAATGATCAAACAATTGTAAGAGATTTTTGATAAAAGTTTGATAGATTGATAAGAAGAAACCATCGGATGCATATAGGGTTCAAGGATGCATGAAAAATGATAAACAACTCTTGGAATTCTACACAGCATTAAACTAAAACTTTGAACATTTGAATGCCTCCTTGACTTCAGATTCCGCGGTTTGAGAACATAGAAATGGGCTTTGGTTTATCAAGAGGCTTGTGAAAGAGTGATGAGGCCTTGTATTATTAAAAACCTTGTTTGGAAAACTCATTGGGACAAAACCAAATGAAGGGAAAAAGAGTACAAGTCTCATCACTTCTTTTGATAAACGTTTAGGCGGCTTGGATCACAACTAGTGTAGTTGGATTAGCACTCCCTAAACTGCCCTGGATGGTGTTAAGAAGATGTTGCAAAGTTGTTTTTAGCTTTACTTGCTTGGACCGAGTAATAGGGCCATGGGAAATGTGCAAATATTCATGTCCTTGTTGCTCCGGTTCAAGCTGCTTCCATTGATCTTCATTGTCCTCCTTATGCTCATGCCTCTTTCTGGCCATGCTCTCATCAACCATCAATGGCAAGGTTTTCAATTTAATTATAGATGGAGGCTCTTGTACTAACGTGGCTAGCAAGCTTCTTGTTGAGAAATTAGGTCTCGTGAGAGCCAAGCATCCACGTCCGTACAAACTGTGGTGGGTCAACGACAAGGCCGAGATGAAGATCACCGAACAGGTAACAGTTCCATTTAGTATTGGCAAGTATCATGATCAAGTTACTTGTGATGTAGTGCCCATGCAAGGCAATTTGACCGAGAAACTCAACATGATGGACGTACTAATCACTACTCGGTCACACACAACAACCGTAAGTATACTCTCGCACCCCTCAGTCCATCACAAGTGCATGCACTTCAAGTCAAAATGGCTAAGGAAGGAGAGGTAAGTAAATCAAACCTTTACGTAAGTTATGGATCGGTTGGCAAGACCCTTGGTGCCAAGGGCGCCGTATTACTAATATTCTACAAAGAATGTCTAAGTGTAGATACAGTGAACTAAGCATACCCGAGGAGATTCAGCCCCTACTTCAAGACTACTCGGACGTGTTCTTTGAAGATCTACCACCAGATTTATCTCCGCTAAGAGGTATAGAACACCAAATCGACTTGGTTCCGGGATCAGCTCTGCCGAAAAAATCCGCATACCGAATGAATCCGGATGAGAGCAAGGAGCTTGAAAGAAAAATCTGAGACCTACTAGACAAAGAATACATTCGGGAAAGTCTCAGTCCATGTGTCGTACCCGTTCTGCTGGTACCGAAGAAAGGAGGCACTTGGAGAATGTGTATGGACTGCCGCGCCATCAACAACATAACAATCAAGTACCGGCACCCAATACCACGCCTTGACGACATGTTAGACGAACTCAGCGGGTCCACCCTTTTCTCGAAGTGCAAATGCGCGAAGGAGATGAGTGAAAGACTGCTTTCAAAACCAAACAGGGACTATATTAATCTATAGCAAGAACTTAAAAGACCATCTAGAACACCTAGAGCTTGTATTTAAATCGCTTCAGAAGGAAAGCTTATACGCTAACCTTAAGAAGTGTGTCTTTTGTACTAACAAACTTGTCTTTTTAGGCTTTGTTATTAGTGAGCAGGGGTTACAGCTGGATGAAGAAAGGATCAAAGCTGTCCGAGAATGGCCCATGCTTACTACCATCGGACATGTTCGGAGTTTTCATGGCCTAGCTAGCTTTTACAAGCGATTTGTGAAGGACTTCAGCACTCTAGCTGCACCACTCACAGCCGTGATAAAAAAGAACCAGCCTTTCACGTGGGGAGCTGTTCAAGAGCAAGCCTTCAACGCCTTGAAGGAAAAGCTAACACAAGCACCAGTTCTTTTTCTACCTAATTTTGATGAGATTTTCGAAATTGAATGTGATGCTTCAGGTATAGGAATTGGAGCCGTGCTTCACCAAAGCAAGAAGCCCGTGACGTTTTTCAGTGAGAAACTCAATGGAGCCGCCCTCAACTACCCGACATATGTCGAAGAGTTGTATGCTCTAGTACACGCCTTACAAATGTGGCAACACTACTTGCTATCCAAGGGTCAAACAACAGTTACAAGGAGACATGCAAGATGGCTTGAGTTTATAGAAACATTTCCTTATGCCATCAAGTACAAGAAAGGCATGGAAAATGTGGTAGCCGACGCCCTATCCCGACGCTACACACTCATTACCATGCTAGAAGCCAAGATCATGGGATTCGAGCACCTCAAGGATCCTGACTTCTCCAAGGGTGATGAAGCTTGTGGTAAGGGTGAATTCCATTCATTTTACTTGCATGATGGGTTTCTTTTCAGAGACAAAAGATTATGCATACCCCGAGAATCCATGCGAGACTTGCTACTCAAGGAAGCTCACAAAGGTGGCCTTATGGGTCATTTCGGCGTTGACAAAATGCTAGCCGTAGTGGCGGACCACTTCTATTGGCCCCATCTCAAGAAAGATGTCAAGAAGACTCGTTCAAGATGCGTCACTTGCCATAAAGCAAAATCCAGGTCCCATCCTCGCGGTTTATATACCTTTACCTATCCCTAACGCACCGTGGGAAGATATTTCCATGGATTTTGTTTCAGGATTACCGCAGGTTAAGCATAAGGATTCGATATTCGTGGTGGTTGATAAGGCAGGTACGATTTGTGTTCAATTATTTTTGTCTCTTTGTAGGTGATATGGCCGTGGCCTAGTGGCTCTATTCAGCCCACATTGTGTCTAGTTCGAGTCCTAGTAGAGTCCTTTAAATTATTTCTTTTTATTTTTCTGTTTTAAGTACACTTTCCTTATAAGAGGACTGCTTGTTGTTCTCATTGAAAGTGTGTATCATTTGAGTCTTTTATTCTTACAAGTCCTGTTGTTTTGAGTCGCAACCCTAGGGTTGTAGCCGACTGGACTATTATAAAGTGCCATGGCCGTGTATCTTTCTTTGGACCCCATCATCAATAAAGAACCAAATTTTTTTAGAGGTTGTCAAACTTTGTCGCAGATCTTGTCTTTGTGTGTGATTCACAAAGCCACGAGTTCTCAAGCTCTATCAAGGAGTCTCTCATCCTCTTTGTCTTGCTTATCACTCCATCATCACGTCTCCTCATCAGGTTTCACAAGAGGAGCTTCGAGCTGCTTGTCTAACCTTTCCATCCAGCCGGTTGCGAGTTGTTTGCCGAGCAGGAGCTTCGAGCTAACTTTGTTCACTTCAGATCTGGACCAAAGACTCCCCCAACTGAGTCTTATATTGGGTCTGATAAGAAGGAATGACATACTAGTGTACCAAGCTGAAGAATCAAGCAAGGAAAGAGCAGCCAAGACCGGTCCCGACAAGGAAGGCCAACCCCGCTCACAATGCCTCGTGACCGAGGTTCTCACCCTGTTGCCTTTGTCAAAGATAATCCACACCTTATGCTTTGCCGACCAAGTCCATGTTCCACCACACCGATCTGATCGCTTCACCGAGCTGAACTAATATCTTTATACATAACAACTAGTCACCATGGAGAAGATTTCAACCATGGCAGTCATGACATCAACAAGATACCATCACCACCATCTCACCATTGACACCACCACCATTATATCATTGACTTTATTTTTATTATCTTTATTATCTTTATTTATCTTTCGCATATTATTGATGGTTTTTAGGTTTTTATCTCAGGAAAGATGCAACTAGAAAGTTCTTCACAAAGAATTCAAAGGACCAGAGCGAGTCCATCCGATGTCAAGCACCAACGAAAGAAACACCGGTTAGTCACCAACAAACCAATTCGAGGTGACATTGTTTTTAAACGTAAGTATTTCTTCATATTTTCATCCTTTCTCTTTCTTATTTTCCCACGGGGGACGATGTTATTTAAGTCTAGGGGGAAGGATGTTCCATCCTTTACTAATGCTACACTTTCTACTTTGTTGACTTGAGATCTTTTTCCCCTTTTTACATCATAATCATTCTTTTTTAATCGATTCAATCTTTTTTCATTTTTATTGAGTCAAAACTATTAGGGAACCATGATCTTGTTTTATTGGATTTTCTGAATTGACGAACACTCTGATGATTCTATGCTAAGCCGCGGAGCTGAAGTTCAGAAAGGCTATGAGCTGACTCAACATTCCCCAAAACTTCTTTACATCGGGGAGTAAGGTAAACCAAAGTTGTCTCTAAAATCTATTTAAACCTAACCTGACATTCAATTTCTTTCTAAGAGATTGGTATTCGTCGGGCAAAGACCTATTCAAACATTTAAGACACTGTAAATCTTCACAAGTATATTTTACCTCTCCTTCCCCTTCGTAACTCAAAGTCAAGCCAAGCATAATGAATTCCTATCTATCAACTTCAGTAAACAGAAATGAAATGCAATAGGAAACTAAAGACCAGCAACAATCAAAGCATAGAAAAAAACAGCAAAGTACATGAATGAAAATCAAACGGGGCAAAGATGCTAGCAAATATAACAAAAGAACTCAAAAGAATAAAAGCTCCTTGGGATGGGGTAATTGACCATTGACTCTGCTTAATCAACCCTAGATGTTTAACAAAACTCATACAGAGCTAATCCATATGCAATAAAATCAAAAGCAAACAAATCCACTTTCATGATAGAATTCACCGAGTTAAGCTACCTCCAGACCTAATTTTCATTAGCAAAATATAACCAGACAAGAAATAAGATTCAGTTTATTAAAGCCAATAAACACTCTAGACAACCAATCCTTTGGGCTAGATATATAAATCTCCGGAACTAGTTTTTCCATGCATTTAGTCGAATAATTGGTTGATGTGGAAAGCCTAAGTTCTAATTCCAATCGAAAAAGCTTTAATCAATTATAAGCTTAAACATCTAAGGAGATCTAGGACCTCACTAATCTACCCCATCCTCAAGAACCCTAATCACTACTCAGAAATCACCATCACAAATATAAACCCAGAAATCAAAATTAATGACATAATCATAAAGAGGAAGAAGAAACAAGAGGAATTGAAAAAGAAACTAAGGGCAAAAACTCAAAATTAAAGAAAATCTGGATTACAAAAGCATAAATGTTGCTATGGAGGCTGAGTATTGTTCAGAGAATAAAAACGAGATCCTTAGGTTAATGACTTAAAAAGGGTATTTATACCCTTGTTCAAAACCCTAAAACAGAAAAAGACAAAATAAGGTAAATAACTGGTATGTCGAGTCCTTATCTCGAGCTGGGTGAAAAATCCAAAGGTGGTTCCTTTGACTCGGGCTTGGGTTTTTTTGGTCAAGTCTACCATGTCGAGTCAGGTAGAAAATCCAAATATGGCTCCTTTGACTCGGTCTCGAGTTGTTTGGTCAAGTGTACTACGTCGAGTCAGGTAGGAAATCCAAATATAGCTCCTTTGACTAGGGCTTGAGTTGTTGGTCCAGCTTTCTCTTCGAGTTGCACCAGATCAAGTTGTTGGTCGAGTTTCCACATCGAGTCAACTACATTCTCCTCTTCTTTTCTTCGAAATAGTCCTAAAAAGCTCCGTAATGCACCTGATAACAACTCCCAATGCAAGGATGTATGCAATGCTAATGCAGAACTACTAAGTATGCAAAGTGGATATAAAGGACTATGAATGGTATGAACAGAAGGTGAAACAATGCTAAAACGATGATAAATGCATGCTTAAAACAGGTAAAATATAGAGATATCACATAACCCCATAGAACCGATACGAAAAGGTAGCTCCTAACCAGCTTTGAACAATCAAATTGCGTCGAAGATGAAATGCTGGAAGCAACACTCAAAGACTTGTTGATAAAGGGAGAACACAAAGAGGAAGTACCATCTAAACCAACATCAAGACAGAATCAAGCATGTCAAACATTGTACTCCCTCTATACACCAACTATACAAGATATATAACGAGCAAAATTGAAGCTAACTCTAGAGAGCATAGACGAAGGGGAAGTCAAACCGGACTGGAGAGCCAATGAAAATAATAACCTATGAAACCCCAAGCTAATCATAATCATATACACTACTCAGCTAACCTAATAGAGAATCGTAAGGTAACATTTTCATTGTAAGAGGAAGCCATACTCGAACAACACAACTATAAATAAATCACCATCTATTGCAATCCCCAAGGCAAAACCAAAGCAGGAACTTACCTGGGTAACCAGCGAAGGAAGAATTCGAGCCAACTCAATGGACGGCGAAAAACCCAACTCACTCAAACTCAAGTCAGCATTCTCGAGAACCAAAAGAGAGAGAGAGAGAGATCCCCATTAGCATTAATTAACCTACCAAGAGACGTTGGGAGAAATCGACGCCATGACAAAAGGACGGGGAAGTCTAAAATCAGATCTCGCATACGTCCAATTGAATCTCCACGCATATGTATCCGAGGAAGAAATTCGACAAAGTGGGGTCAATAGTCTCAAAACACTATATATCTAAAACGAAAATCTCAAAACACCACCTTATAAACTGATTTTCTCTATGAATTATTTTTAACGAAAACTGGCAGTTTTACTGTGTTACCTTAGACGAAATTGAATATTTACACAGAAAACCTGGGTTTTATTTGCTCACCCAAAACTAATCGGATCTAACTCGGAGACCCAAATTTTCATTCAAAATCGCGTTTCAATACCTAATTTTTCAAAATCAAACTCAAATCAAAACCTCTCTATCTCCTCATTCGTGATACTAGGGATAACTACCCTTAATTTTCAACACCATTGTTGTGTTTGATCGATAACCCATGTATGAGAAGATGATTGAGACATGGGGAGAAGGAAGAAGAGCAAGGACTGATCTCCGGTTCTGGTTCCAAATGAAATGATTTCTCAAAGAGTCGGAAGAAGTAGAAGAAGGAGATAACCACCAGATTCCGGTTCAGAATAATGAGAGGGTGTGATCTCCAGTTCGGAATAATGAGGAGGTCGCTTAAGTCGGAAGGAGTGAAGAAGACAAAAAGATTGAAGAAGCAGAATAGATTCGGAATGGTGAGTGCAAGCGAGCTCCAATGACTAAAAAGTGAAGAAGATGTGAAAGAAGAGAGCGACCAATCTCCAGTTGGCCTGAATGAAGAAGAAAGAGATACATAAGAGGGAAATACAAGCCAAACCGTGAGTAACTCAACATTAAGTAGTTGGATTCGATTGATATCTTGATTCAATTAGACAGGTAGAACTAGGGAAAACTAATTCGTTTTAGTTTAGAGAAAATCAATTGCTCTTTATGTCATTTGTTTTAGTTAGGGAAAACCAATTGCTATTGATGTCATTTGGAATTTAATTTGTGGGTTTTAAGAAATACTAGTATTAATATGTATAACTGATGGGATACTAGTAGAACTAGATAAAACTAGTCTGATATTGGTAATACTTGTTGTTCTAGGGTTCCAAGGAGGAAACAGAGACGCCACTACAACCTCTGAGAATGTACTTCCCACCTTCGGAGTATAGGAAGAAAATAAAGTTATCGACAAGCTGTTTTATCCATGAAGCGTTAAAAACGCTAGATGATTTGACTTAGCTGCCAGAATAAGAGATTGACAAGGTTAAAGACAAATGTTTACTGAAGACTATCTTTGTCTTATGTCTTATGGTGGTTGTTTGAATTCATAGTACTATGTTGGTTTTTTTTTTGGTATTTTAATTCGTAGACCTGGTATTACTTGGTAAAACTATCCTATTAACTTTTGTCTTTTAAGTTGTACTACTGGTAATACTTGGTAAAAATAACGACACAATTCAAGAACAAGCATCTTACAAAATAATGATAAGTCTTAGAAAATCAAAATCGAGGTAAAGATGATGTCTCGATGGAGGAGATGATGGAGATGATGTCTCGATGGAGGGAATGAGGAGAATAAAGAGAGAATAAAGGAGAAGTCTTGGTTTAAAGGATGAGAAGGAAATGGAGGGAAAACCCAAATTTTGGGCTCCAAAATTAAAAAGAATTTGGGGTTCAGCGCCAAAATAACTTTCTCACGTGCGCCGTTTTAAGTCACATATGCGCACCAAATTACATAGTTATATGTAAGATAGTAGTTGTACCATGGTTCCGAAGTAGTTATACTTTGGCTGTTTTTCCATTTTAATAAGTATTATATACACTTAAATTATTATTTTTTTAGTTTTATAGTTGATGTAAACCGATTAACATATAATTCTTAGTGTTTATGCATTAATATGTTAAAACCTATATTTCTGTAACTTCAATATCCTAAGTTGGTTATTATGTACAAAGCCACCTTAAAAGTATAAGGATTATATTGTGTAGATTGTTTCATAACAACTTAATATATAGTATTATTATAATTTCCTTCTTAATACATATTGTAACATTTATTTATCATGTTTACAATGCGTATGATTGATTCTTAATACAAAATGTAACGTTGTAACATAATTATTATTTTCCATTATCAACTTTCATCAGTTATACCAGTTATTCCTGTTGTATCAATATTGTTGGTAATTTATAAATATTTTATTAAATTTATATCCGTTGGGGTTCTACAAACCCAAGTCAACTCTATCATTAGTATGATATTGTTTTGTTTGGGCCCAAGTGGCAAAGCCAGCACAAATTTAAACTTGGAATCCTTCCCAAAAAGCTTCATTCTAATTGGTGATTGACTTGACTTATATATTAGACCATTATTTTCTAATCTTCTAATGTGGGACACTGGTTTGTCTACCAACAATACTCCCCTCAAACCATGGACCACTAATCTTAGTCTTTCCTCCAGCAAAATCTTGGCACCAACACCCCTTATTCGCAAGATTCTCTTGAGGCACTCTTCTTATTGTGTCATATTGATGGCTTTTTCCACGCCGAACATGCAGCCCACACCCACTTCCCTAGGTCCACATTTTTGACATAGGCTTTGATACCAATTGTTGGGCTTCTACAAGACCAAGTCAACTCCCTTTTAGTATGATATTGTCCACTTTAGGCCAACTGGCCAAGCCCACATAGATTTGTTTTGGGCTCTTTTCCAAAAAGTCTCATACTAATTGGTCATTGACTTGTCTAATATATTAGAAACTTATTTTATAATCTTCCGATGTGGGACATTGGTTTCTCTCTCAACAATCCTCCCCTCAAACCATGGACCACAAACTATAACCTCCCCTCCAGCGAAACCTTGGCACCTAGGCACCGCCTCTTATTTGTAAAATTATTTTGAGGCACTCTTTTTATCATGTCACATTAAGGGTTCCTCCTACACTAAGAATGCAGCCCACATCTACTTCCCTAGGTCCACAGCTTTCAACCTAGGCTCTGATATCAATTTTTTGGCTTTTGCAAAACCTAGTTAACTCCCTCATTAGTATGATATTGTTCGCTTTGGGCCCAAGTGGCAAAGCCCACACAAATTTGTTTTTGGAATCCTTTTCAACAGGCCTCATACTAATTGATGATTGGAACACCCCTTTTTCACAAGATTCTCTTAAGGCACTCTTCTTATTGTGTTCCATTGAGGGCTTTTTCCACACTGAACATGCAGCCCACACTCATTTCCCTAGGTCTACATTTTTTGACTTTGGCTCTAATATCAGTTGTTGGGCTTCTACAAGCCCAAGTCAACTCCCTATTAGTATGATATTGTCCACTTTGGGCCAACTAGCCAAGCCCGCATAGATTTGTTTTTAGCTCCTTCACAAAATTCCTCATATTAATTGGTCATTGACTTGTTTTATATATTATAAACTTATTTTATAATCTTCTGATGTGGGATATTGGTTTGTCTCTCAAAAATATCCCATGAAAATACAATTTTACAATGTTGTAAGATTGTAAAAACATTTTAACATTGTAAACCAGTTTTTCGCAGTTTTTGCAGTTATACAAGTTTTTCATTAGTTATACATGTATTTTACCAGTAGTCTGAGAACCAATATATAGAATAACGAAAAACGAGTTGTATGTAGATGTCCAAACAATTATATAGTATTACAAAACAAAAGGTGATAATCAAACACTACTACGATTTTCAAATAACAACCATTAGAGTCCTTGTCTCAGCCGCCTTTTATTCTCTGTCCTTGAACATAATCATCACCAATATCCGATATATTCATACCGTCATCCACACCTTCATCACATGATACGATTCCATCCTCTTTAGTATTATCATCATCATCCATTAGCACCTCATGTTGTTGTTTTACTTGTTCTTTTCTACGTACCGAGTAATGGCATTAGCTCTGATTTCAAATTTGAATGCATCTCGTCATAGTTCTTACCAAAAGAACTTCTGCCTGCTCTTGTTAGTTGCTCGGGCAGTTCCAGTATAGTGATGACCTCCACAAACAAAAAACATCTACAGTTCTCTTTATCAATGGACGTTAGATAAACACACTCATCCTAACCATCAGAAATAGTAAACTATTCCTCACATCCCACCAGTAGTGGATAGTAACTCAATTGCAATTTAACCTTACTTTCATCTAACACAAGCTTCTTGAATATCCTAGGTTCTATCCTCGACAAAGTTATTTCCTCCACTGATGTCTTCAACATTAAACTATATATGCAACCTTGGCATTTAAAATGTATGCTGACGTTGTTGCTTATTGTATCCTGCAAAAAGAATGCAAAAAACTCAATCAGTAATACTAGTTTTACTACTTAAACTACATTTCTCAATAATACCATTTTTACTAATTATACTACATTTATCAGTTATACTAGTTTTACCCGTGTCTCCTATCATAAGAACTCAAATTGGATCGTTCCGAGTTCTAATCTACAATACACAACAATTTAACCACTGAAATCTATTTCTTACTATTTTAAAATCCTAATAGATCCAGAAATCATGGTAAAACACCCAATGTGCATAGAATCAAATTCTCAATTTGCAAATATAAAAAAAAAAAACCTGGATTTTGAAGCTCAAGGGAAGCGAAGTAACGGTGATGCAGAGCTCAACCTCTGACCTCGACAGCGCCGGAGAAAACTCGAGGTCGTTGTCGGAGGTCGTTGTATTCGAGACGAGAATCCAAGTTTGGATTCATATTTTCTTGCCCTTTTTTCTATTTTTTTTCTTTAGTTTTTTCCTTTAAAAAAAATTAGTATAGAAGATTTAGTAAGGGTATTTTTGTCTTCACACATTTTATCAAAAATGAAGTGAGTTTGTAGATTATTGAGGGATATAGGAGATTTTGTTGTTTGAAGAAGTGGTGTTTTGAGATGATGGCTTAGAGTTTTTGCCGCTCAAAAGATGATTTCTTCCTTGCCAATGTTTTAAAAAGAATTTAACATTGTCTATTTTAAAAAAAAAACGTTACCTCATTAGTTAAAATAAAATTTCTGATTAAACATATACTTAAATCATTTTTTTATTGATGTCACTTATTTAATCATTCAGTAATAATAACTTATACATATTAATTTAGACTTTATGGCGAATAACTAATGTAAATAGAAACATAGCAATGTTTGTTATTCATCATACTCACTGGAAACAATGCACATCCTGGTCTTATGGAAACTTGATCACACAGGTGATGCCATAAAATATTGGTACGCTTTAACCAGTCCTACAAGTGAAGCAGCCACAACCACCAGGGCTGCTACACCCTCAACTACTGTCTTCCTCCATAGTCTTTGCTTTAATGAGCCAAACTTGTTATGAAATTCAGTTGCACACTTTGCTACATTTGTCATATTATCATCTGCTTTAGGGTCTAGAGTTTGTGATGTGGCTCCCTTCAATGGCAGTGAAGGACCTGTTGCTATAGGACTTGTCCTTGGCATTGTAATATACAGAACTCCCTTTGAGAACTTTGCACGAATCTCATTTATTCTGCAATTTTTTGCAACTTTTGTTTCTTTCTTAAACCTCATTGACTTGGTTTGGTCCACAGGATAGGTTCCTGTTATTGTTAGTGTACCATTGTTGTTGATCTGTATTTTAAGATGTTCTTTCTTCAAACCTATTCATACACCAATTCAATTTTTCAATGATAGTTTATAGAAATGATGATTTTTTAACAAAAAAAATGATTAAAATTGTAATCATTGTTTCTTTTTTCTATTAACCACACGTTGAATTTAACAACATGTCTAGTAGCTCAAACCGGGGAAAAACAACTAGCATACGACTCATCTTAATTCCTAGACTTAACACTAGCGGCCAAACAATCCGTTTGGAAATTCAAGAAACTTGGAATTACAGAAAAAAAGTAAGAAGAAAAGTAGCAGCAATGTAGAATCAAAGGAAGCCCTTTAACAAATAATAATTGTGGAATCAAGGTATCTATATAATCTTTGGACAAAGTGAGAAACAAAGTACAGTGGAATAAAAGTATAATGAAATATATTTTAATAGAGTAGTCCTGTGTAATGCTATATTTCGATTTGAAATATAGTGATCCATGTGCAAGTTTTATTTTATTTTGTTTTGTTTTAACAACTTGAATCTCCAAGCACCGGTATCCGAGGAAAGGGATATCGGAGAGGCAAGCGTTGGTGGCTAGGGTTTGGCTATTGGGAGGGTTTTTTTTACTGTTGAATATATATAAAGTATACTTCTGGATTTTCTACCATGGAAGAGATTCTTTTAATAGTTTTTATATTAAAATCATACAAAATAAAATTCACAATTCATTATTGAATTGCTAATATATTGTAACCTAAGAACAGGATATCTATTATTTTTGGGTTGTTATAAATTTAATACCTGAAGGAAGATGTAGCTCAAGAATGTCTATGTTTTCCGTTCTCTTCCATCCACAAAAGGGTTCGATTTCATCGTAAAAGTGGGTGGGTCCACCTTCCATATTTACTGCGTTTAAAAAAAATGTTAATCACCAAAAAAAGTAAAACAATATTGTTGAAAATCTCTCTCTAGTTTCAAATTTTGTTGGGAATAAGGAATTGGTTATTGTGAAGATGACCCATATATTTGTTTCTGTTTTATATTTCTCTGTTCTGTCCAAGGAGTTTCTTCCTGGATTTCCTATGTACGGAATGATTCGTTTACTACCCATAAAGATTTGCTTTAAGAATAATTTAATTCTCTCTTTCGACTTTCGAGTTTATATATTTCGTTGTATCTTGTGAAACTGGTGTTTCTTCACATGCACAAATCTTCGTCGATGTGGTTCCCAGAGATTCTTTTTTTTTTTCTGTACTTTTTTTTTTAATCTTTGGGTTACTGCTGCTTCATTTTTTACACCTAATTTTTCACGTGTTCTCCAAATCAGTTTTACTTTTTTTTTTCTCGAATTGTATGGTTCTTTCTCTAGTATATTTTTGGCTCTATGTTGCTTTCCCATTTTTCTTATGTTTATGTTGACGTTGTAGGAGCTCAAAATAGCAACACTACAGAAATGTAACTGAAACTAAAATTCCCAAACGTTAAGGACAGAAACGTGTGGAGGCAAGACAAATTTTTGTTTCCTTAACTCTTTGAATCACCCTTAGTAAGACGGAAATCAAAGATTCAAGAATCCTACGATATAACCACTAATAACCGGTTTCACTACCACTAGAACAAACGGTTCTATACAGACTATTACCCTATGATACTCTTGAGACACTTATTTAGAAACAGAGAAATTGTTGGAGTTTTTGCCTTTGTGTATGTGTGTAAAATCGTTTCTATCTATAAGACGACTTGAAGCGTGAGTTTTTATAGAGATTTTTCTTACCACGGATTAAAAAAATTCAAACTCAAATCAAGGGAGAATTGGGTATCGTGATGAAACCACAAACTCCATGAACCTGATTTTCCGGGATCATCAAAACAAAGGAGACCATGCCTCAAGTATTTGACTCTGATTTTATTGTCTCTTGTTATCTATGTTCAACCCTACCGAACTTCCTCCGGAACTCCAACTTCAGCTACGCCAATCCATTATGGCCCATTTATATTCACACACATTTTTTTATTAAGCCTATTGGCTTAATTAAAAAAAAAATAGGTCCAACCATCCCCCGCATGAATAGAAATGAAACTAAACATATGAAAACCCAATAAACTTTAACAAACTAAACTTGATTTGACTAGACTAGATGAGACTTGACTAAACTAGACAGACATTCGAAAGTATAGGAAAATGTTACTCTGTCTGAAAAGTAGCATTTTCCAGTTTTGTACCAATCATTTTGAATATATGTTGGAGTTACTCGGTTAGGAGGTGAACATGATGTCTTGAACCACCCAGACTTTGATATAAATCGAGACAACATGTATTGCAAATCGATATTTGCCCGTAGAGCTTAACTTCTCTATTGTGTTCATTTTGTCCTTCAACATTCCTGGTTATTCATGAGTGAACTTGGAGAATATAACCTTACTTTCATTCTCCTAGAAACGGTCCCACTAAACACTCACTAGGTGATCAGCCATTAGCTTTGTTTTTTCGAAGCATCCTGTAATAATTCACGAATATATCAAAACTACCTCAACACATACAAGTAGCACTGTTTATTTTTATATTTTAGGAATTGGGTATAGACATAATCTTTTAGTGCTCAGCTCTGAACCAACTTATTTTTTTTTCCCTTTGAACCTAGATTTTTGGATCTCCAATCTCTCTGTAGCAGTTTCCATCATGCGCCATCTTTTTTATAGGCTTTAAACCCATTCCTCTTGGTTATTTTACAACTTGATCTCGACAGATTTTTGGTAAATGGATCAGCCAATTTTTCAGCTAACTTGATGTACACCCGTATAGAATTGTCTACTGGTCTTGTGTCTCCTTCTACTATGATGAGATTTACCATTTTATAATTTTTTAAGTGTCCGAGATATAGCTGATTGGCTATCACAGTGTACTCGTAATGCCTGCACTAGTTTTTCCCACATTGGGATATCTTCCAAAAATTTTTGAAGCCACTCTGCTTCTTTTGCTGCTTTATCTAAAGCTATATACTCTGATTTCATGGTTGATCAAGCCAGGAGAGTTTTCTTGGAAGATTTCCAGGATACCGATGCACCACCTAATGTAAAGACATACCCACTTGTTGATTTTGAGTTTCTGGAATTTGATATCCAGTTGGCATCATATAGCATTCTAACACAGCTGGTTTTTTACCGTAGTGCAGTCCACAACTTTTAGTGTGTCTAATGTAGTTCAACACTCTAGTTATGGCCTTCCAGTGAGTATGGCCTGAATTACTCGTATAGCAACTTTGCACATTTACTAAGCGTGTGATATATGATGATTTTAGCTCATATTTACTAATGTTTTCTAGTCATTTTTCGTGTTTTTAGAGTCGTTTTTTAGTCATATCAGGTCAGAAGGAAATCTTTGAGCATGGATTGGATGGACTGGAGCTGCTGGAGCTTTTGGAGCAAAACGGAGTGGATTTGCAGCAAAAGAGCATAATTTACACACGGAGCACATGCTCCGGTTTCGGGAGCACATGCTCCACCGCCAGAGAAAAATAAAGAACCCGATTTGACCTAATTTTTGTCGTGAATAAATAAGGGCAAGCTGCCTCTAGAAACGACACGCTGACTTCAATCCTCACTTTTAGATTCTCTTTGATTTTTCTCTCCTATTCCTCTTTGATTTCTATTGCCTTCCTACTCCTTTCATCATCTTTTGTTCTCGTTTGTAAGATCTGGAGGATCAACCACTACTTTGTTTGAGAAGAATTCTGAACCTTATTCTATTTCTAATATTATTCATGAATTCCTTTTATTTCATTGTTGTGTTTTATTATTCCATGTCTGAGTAGTCTTTAGCTAGATTAAGGTTTTCAAAGGTATTCATGAAATGATAAACTGAGCATAAATAGGATCTATATATTTATTGTCTTTGCCTCTTGTTGAATTTAATGTTTAGATTAAACTGATCACTTAGTCTATGATTTCAGGTTAACCTATTCATCAAAAGTGCTTTAGGTTGCTAGAAAAGACATTGGTGAGAAATCTGTCCCCAGCCAACGACAATTGATGCTACGGCTGAGTGTGAACATATTGAACCCATTCGCTAATGCTTGTCTGCATCTCAAGGTCCAAACGACAGTTTAGGTATTTAGGTTGCTAGATAAAGTTGTCGGCGCCACGACAGTCGGTCGGTCTTATTTTTATGTTTGAGTTCTGGACCTGTGCTAAATTGTATCTTGAATAGTTGCTCAAATTTCATCTCTGAATTACCGATGAAGTACCTTTGAGTTGTTTGATGTGCGTCAGGTTTCCCTTTAATAACAACAAAATCTCTAAACTGCAAGTGCAGAGTAAATCGATCATATTATTAAAGGTATCGATCCTACAGAAAGTAACAGGTACGCAGATTGAATTCAAGCAAAGAAATCTAACTAAGACAAAATATGAATGGGGTTTGTTTTTTGGTTTTCTAATGAAATGAGAAAGTAAGTAAATGAAATTGGTTGTAAGATATGAGATTAAGCCATTGGGCGTTCTAGATATTATCTCAGGGTTTCCATGGTTCTCAAGCAATTCAAGTGAAAGATCATATGCAAATGTTATCCGTCATAGGTCTTAACTACGAAACACAAATGAAAAAATAAGCTATAGTTCATAAAATGAATCTCTAAAGTCTCCACACCCCATTACTCAGCTCACGCAGGCAACAACATATATCAACCAACAAGATAAACAAGTTCAATACGTTCACAAAGCTCCATAACTCAACTTACGCAGGTTATGAAACGAAGCTTCTGTAACACTATTTCCGAGAAGTAGGTTTATGCAGGTAGCTCTCCTATTCTCTTAGCTTAGTCCTTGGTGATCAAAACAAGCAACATGCATTAAGCAAAAAATGTCTCAAGAGAACTCTAAAAATAGACAAAAATCTGATCTAACAACCTAAGTGAATTGAACCATGAATTGCCATCGATATCACCCCATTGTCTCCAAGGGTGTGTCGAAGTGTTGTAAAAGCCATAGGGTTTTCATCTTAAACTTCGGTATTTATAAGCTTGGTGTTGGCTTACGTCAAAAATATCAAAACTACATCGTATTTGTAAGTGTTGGGCCACGGGATCCAACCTCGATCATATGGGCTGTTACCGGGGTGAGTATTAGGGCTGGTCTCGGTCGTGAGAGATATGGCCGGGGTCTCAAAGAGGCTTGACCTCGGTCACACTCCTTGTGATCAAGGTTGACAAGTTTTCACTCTTTGGGTTGTATCTTCCAAACGGCTGAATGGATTTCTTCCATTCTTGTTCGAGGTGAATCTTGATTCTCGTTGCTTTCCATAGACACCAAGATCTCTAATTTTCTGCATGGTAAAGTCTTCAACTAATTCCATACTTCTGATGCTCTGGAACTATCCAAAAATGGGTTTTTCTTGTCTTTACGTCCTTTTTGCTCCAAAACTTCTAAAAGTCTCCAAGAAGTAGAAATGGTGGAAAATGGCCTTGAAGTGTCCATATACACTTGTTTCTTAATTGAAACCCTAGTAAAAACTTATAAAAAGTGGGCAAAAATTAGATGTTATCAACTCTCTCAGACTTAGACTTTGCTTGTCCTCAAGCAAACAAGAAAGCGAAATCCGGTGGAGAGGTTTAAAAATCACAGAAACTCTTCTATGATCAGAGACAATGCAAATTTTGTAGTACATAGATTCATATTAGAACATCCTCACTACAGACTAACAACATTCTCAAGTGTGGTCCGTCTATCTCAAACCTACAAAAGAGCTTACTATGCAGTTAACTCCCTACCTTCATTAAGAGTTGCATAACCGCAAGAGAGTATAAACCATTGATGTTCACAATTTCCAACCACTTCTTCATGTAACACGTCACTCATTTTCTTCTTTTTCCTCTTTTAGTTCCCCCAGACTTAGATTCTAGTGGGATCCTCTGCAAACACTCTATGTTTTATTTTCTTTGTGATATAACCTTTCTCGGGATCACTTGTGCTATGAGATTCTTTTATTTTGTAACTATTTCCATTCCTTTCGTTTTTCTTTTTCTTTTTTTCTTTTCTCTTTTTTTTAAAAATTTTTTTTTTGAAAGGGGAAACGATACATAAATTTACACAAGTCTCGTAAGCAAGAATTAGGTATCTTTTATTTTGAATAAACACTAGACTAAATCGTCACTCCATATCTACTAAACGAGAAGGAAAAATAGAGTGAAATGAGGCCTAAGAGGTTATGGTTTAAGGGTGGGAACCACTAAGAATGAGTGGCCATTCAGGATCAACAGAGAGTGATAAAAAGTATAAAGAGTCCTGAATGTGCTGCTTGTTTTCCTGATCTAATACCTCTAATGATAACGAATTAAAGTCAATACTAAGGTTCAAATGAAATGGAGTTAACATCAGATCCAACCGTGTCTTTGTAAAATGAGACTTCATGAGAAAATTTATGCGGGTTCTAGGTATTGTCCGTTCTTTAGCGAATCCTACAAAACTTATCCTTAGGAAATAAAGCAGAACATATAAAGTCGAGTTCATCATATCATAGGGTCATAATTTCCTATAAATTTTTGACTCAATAAAAGACTCAATGAAAAGACATTAAAATGACTCAAAAGAAATAAAATTGTGTGAGTAACAGATAAACGTCCCCGCAGACTTAAATCACACTTTCTCCAATGTGAATAAATCCAGAAAAGATGGGAAAATAAAATAAATGAAAAATAAGTTCATAAAGGTAAGGGTAGAACGAGTGAACCTTGACTTCTCAGGAGGTTCTGGTGCTCAATGGTGGACTAATAAAGTTATCCGGGATCTCAAGTTCTCTTATGCATTTGCGCGATGAGAATGCAATGCTCGGCGATCTTTTGTTCCAACTCTATTCCTGTGCTCTCTCTTTTGTAGGAAATTACAAATTTTACACAAGCTTCCACGGGAGATGACACAGCCACTTATACACTGCTTGATGTCGGGTGAGTGGAAGTCTTTCCTTTACTCGTGGTAAGCGGAACTCATTCAGTAAAGGGTTCCAGCTTGTGAATCCATCACTAAGGCGTGGCATGGTAGCGGAAGGGAGTAGAATGGTGCGTATCATTCTAGGAAGAGTGTGGTACTTGTATCCAAATTTCTCGGGGTTGATGCTTGTTCCTTCAAGTATCCTCATCTTCCCAAGTTTCTCTAAATCCAAATGGTTTTCCTTGAATGTGTAAGGGCATCATGCTATATCTTCACTAACCGATTTACTAAGAGTGCTGCATAGTTGACTCTTCTCGAAAAACTAACAAATGGGTTTGTCAAGACAAGATGATCATCACTAATTACGTTGTTTTGGGTGTTACGTGAGAAGATGGTGTTGGTGAGGAGCTTGTGAATGCATCTAATGGCCGGGTGGGAGAGTGAGGAAGCCTTAGTCTTCCCACTAACAAAACTGTTGCATCCGAAGTGTTTCCATATCCCATTGGTATCTTCCGGGCCAAAGTCTATCTCGTCTTGGTACTCAAATCCAGGAGCGGTTCCGAGTTCAAAAATGGAGATGTTGTATTGTTTACCATTGATTTTGAAGTAAAGCATTCCATCTTGCGTTAACGGTGCATGTGTGGGTAAGAAAGTGTGAACGTGAGAACGAGTTGTCGTGCTTCTTTTTCATAAATATCTTGGTGAGTGGACTCTTAAGAGAGTTTGTAGTCAAATAGCACTCAACCTCAGTTGCAAAACCAATGGCTTGAAAGGTGGTGTAATCGACATCATGCGCCACGGTAATATGCATAATATAACCTCATGTGTTATTTCATATGCTTCGAACTATTCACTGTTTTGATGATTTTTCTGAAGGGTATGGATGGAAAGATTCAATTCTCGAAGAAGTTCCTTTGATGTAGATGCTTGAACTTTGGTTGGAAGCCTCTCTTCTCTTCTACGAACTAACAACACCTTCTTCTCTTTAGACTCTTTGTCTTCTTCTTCTCTTTCTCAAAACTCTTTTACGATTTCTTTCTTTTTCTCTCACTAGAATTTCTCTCTTCAAGATGTGATGAGAATTCTCAAGCTCCATGGATTTTTTATATAGGAAATGGAAGGCGGTTGGCTTGCATTGCACGATGCAACGCATGATTGCCAAATGGTGAGAACTTGCTCACCAAGCTATTCCTTCACATCGTACTTCATACGATTTCTCCTTTGGTTTATCCGGTAAGGCTCGGTACACTCTTCTCCGATAAACTTTGATGGAAAACTTGCTCACTAAGTTTTCTTTCCGGCTTGGTTACCAAGATTTCTTCTCCGGTTCTTCAACTCTTGGCTCTTCATGGTCTCTCCGATCATACAGGTATTTGCTCCATTGTTTCGTGGCTCGGTCCTTAAGTAAGGATGTGGGTCATTACATTTATGGTACCTAGAATCGAAATGTATAAATTTGTACAAGTTAGCGATATGGCTCAATGAGAAACAAATATCAATCCATTATATTAGAGATATACCCATTAAATTGATTTAGCAATTAAAAAATGTTCAATATTTAGAACCAAGATCTCGAAACCAATTTTTCAATTTTCGGATTCAATGATGACTTTCACAAAATTTTGTATTCAAAGTTTTAATTTAAAGCATGTTCATGTGAAATATCAATATAATTCCTCATACCTATACTGAATAATGTCTAAGGAACCGATTTTTAACCAATTGCATCATCGATTTCGTCTCCAATTAGGTCACAAAATTTTAGCATATAAAAAATCAAATTCCATCAACAATATATCACCAAAATCGTAGGGTAGATAACCTAGAAGCATATATGTGAGTTCTCTATCTATTACAAGTAAAAAAAGCTATTGAATCAATAAAATTTAAAAATACCTCTTCTGAAGTTCAAAGAGAAAAATAGAAATTCGAGACATACCTTGGGTGTGTTGTGAATATGAGAAGAGATTTGTGATCCCGTAATGATTGGGTTTAGAGATTATGAATCAATTTTATAAAGCCCCAACTTTGAAAAATATAGATTTAAAGTGTTTTATTTCCCAATGTAGTTGGAGAAGGGATAAAAGTTTTTCTGAATCTAATGAATCCAGATTTCTATTCAAAAACAAGTTTTAACCTAAAAGGTTGGGCTTTTGAAAAGAAAGGGAAAAAGAAAACTTACATGTGGGGGCCATGTGGTTATGGTCTTTGGAAAAACTTACAGTGGATTATTTTCCGAGAACGGTTCGGTTTGGCACAGATGTGAAGTACAGTTGATGGCAATGTTCTTTTTCATCATTCATGGTTTTTCTTAATGGATGGAAAAGTTTTAGACGGCTCGGAAACAAAAATTGGGAATTTGGAAAATTGTACCTTGGGCCTCGCTCACAGAGTATGTGATGACCTCGGTCATGGCTCTTGTGTTACCGAAGTCGGCTGTTCCTCTTCTTTCTTTCTTTGGTTAGGTTTGTTATGTCTCTCATGATTGTTTTCTCAACCTGTTCCAATGATATAATAGTTTATTTGACAATAGGGTCTAGGTTAGACACTTAATGATTTTCGGAATTACAACGGTTCCATGAGGTTCTTCGATGTCTTGGTATGAACATGGTTCCGTGAGGATTTTTCTTGCTAATCTTAAAATCTAACCTGTTCATGGTTATTTTTTTGTTTCGATCACTGTCTCCAGAATATTACTCGGGAATATTGATCCCTGATTAATTTCTGCAAAGAAAATCTCAAATGGTATGGTCGTTCATGTTACATACCTTGATGTTGATAATTTCTCAAAATACTCCAATCATGGACTTGTTTTCTCTGGGAATTGTCTTCAGAGTAAAGAAATTACCGGTGAATATTTAATCTTGGATGATTCTGACAACTTCAACTTTCGTCGGATGGTACGGTCCTTATCTTCTTTACCAAAATTATCTCGATCATTACTTCATAAATGTCCTCATATCATTAGACATTAAACCTCCGATCATTTGATCAAACCAATTATATTTGTGGCACGTCTTCGTGGATCTTTTGGCAGTGGCATGGTCGTGGAACGGTCAATGGCATTGGATACTAGAAATCATTCAATTTAGGCTTCCTTCTTTCAAAATTTCTTCGATCATTACTCTCGAAATACCCAATTTACTGTTGAATATTCGATCATTGATCATTTGATAGAGCAAATTTGAATTGTGGCAAGAATATGTTGACAACAGAATCACGGCTTTTCATAGTCAGCTATGGCTCGATCCTCGGACCGGTGTGGTTTGGGGAAGTGCATACGACCATGTATGTGTGTGTAGACAACTTTAGAGTGCTCCATGAAATAAAAAGGTTGTTGGAAATTCCAGACCCCGACCTTGGCTCTGACATCTGTCAGAGGCTCTGTGATTGAGGTCGTCCCTTCTTGTGACCTCGGTAACGGCTTGTGTGATCTAGGTCGCTTCCTTCTCTTTGTTGGCTTTTCTATTTTATTTTTGTATTTGATGAAAACCTGAAACAAAACATGAAAACATCAAAAGTAAAAGGAAATTAAAACTAAAATTTGAAAAGAAAACTTACAAGTGGGTTGCCTCCCACTAAGTGCACTTGTTTAATGTCATTGGCTTGACGTCGGTAGCCAGTTAGGCTTGAGAAGTAGTAGTTTTGGGAATTGTTTGTCTTTCAGCTCCTTTGATGTTTTGATAGTCGGCTCCGGCTTCTATGATGAGTTGTCTTTTTGTGGATGTCTCAAAAACTTTTGCATGAAGAAGAACCTCCTTCGTATGCATTGTCATTTCTAGGATTTGTTCCTTGCTTTCCTTGCTAAGTTCAGGAGAAGGTATGATCTTTATCTTTGAAATTTGAGGCTGCTCGGGTGGCTTGGATGGCAGCTTCCGAGTCTTCTTGTTAAGACGTTGTTCCCCGTCTCGGCTCTATCGATATCGGGATCGATTGATTCTCCATCAAATGGAGCTTGTTGAGGTTTTGGTGTGGAGATTATTGGATTGAAAAATTTCTTGTTGGTATTAGCAAAGGTTGTACTCTTGTTGTTGTCGTCGATGTCAAGGACACTGTGGTCTTGGTTCCTTAATTAGGCCATGTTCTAGTTGGTCGATGTCTTGGATTGGAGTTACGGCTTCAGAGTTTTGGCTCCTTGTCATGCACTGCAAATCCAAAAACAAAAACTAAAAGGGAAAATAGAGGTTATTCAGACACAAAAAAGATTAAAGTAAAATAAAATTGAAAAATTCAAAGTATCTTAGACGAGAGTTCTTATGGAATTCAAAGGCAGCTAGTTAACTCCCCGGCAACGGCGCCAAAAACTTGATGTGATGTATGAAGTTTTTCTTTAATAACACAACTTCTTAAACTGCAAGTGCACGGTGAATCAGTCATACTATTTAAGTATCGATCCCACAGAGAGTAATAACTACGCGGATTGAATTCAAGAAAAGAAATCTAACAAAGACAAAATATAAATAGAGTTTTTTTTTGGGTTTTCTAATGATTAAGCAATGAAATGAGAAAACTAGTAAATACAATTGGTTCTTAAAGATTATATTAAGGCGTTGGGCGTTCTAGGGATTATACCAGGGTTTCCATGGTTCTCAAGAAATTCAAGTGGAAGATCAAATACAAAAGTTTTCAGTTATAGATTCTCAACTACGAAACACGAATGAATAAACAAGCAATAGTTCATAGAATGAATGTCTAAAGTCTCCACATCCTATTACTCAACTTAGGCAGGCAACAGTAGTATCAACAATCAAGATTAACAAGTTTGATAAGTTCACAAAGCTCCATAACTCAACTCATGCAGGTTATGACGCGAAGCTTCAGTAACACTAGTTTTGAGAAGTAGGTTTATGCGGGTTGCGCTCCTATTCTCTTATCTCAGTGCTTGGTGATCAATTTATGTAACATCCATTAAGTAAAAGATGTCCCAAGAGAACTCTAACAATAGTCAAAAATCAGATATAGCAACCTAAGATAATTGAACCATGAATTCCTATCAATATCACCCCATAAAACTCAACAAAGAGAACTACTTGCTCACGATGCAAAGAAATGCAATAGATATCATGAAAATAACATCATAAACAATTCAATATAGCAAAGGGGGTTCAAATGAAACTTCTCTAGATGTCATAGAAGATAACTTGTCTCCCCAAAAGCAAATAAGAGTAGAGAGATATGAGAAACAATGAAGAACAAGGATGAACTTCAAAAGACGACTTATAGGGTTTTGGAGGTGAGAAAAGGGCTGCGGCTGAGGTGTGACAGATTATTTGTGAGGCCATCTCCAAGTGTGTGTTGAAGTGTTGTAAAAGTCAAAGGGTTTTCATCTTAAGCTGCGGTATTTATAGGCTTGGTGTCGGATTAGGTCAAAAACATCAAAACTACGTCGTATTTGGAAGTGCAGGGACAAAGGCTCCAAACTCGGTCATGTGTTCTGTGACCGGGGTGAGTAGTAGGGCAGCCCTCGGTAGCGGGAGCTATGGCCGGGGGCTCTAAGAGGCTTGACCTCGGTCACACTCCTTGTGACCGAGGTTGACACATCTTCACTCTTTTGATTGTATCTTCCAAACGGCTGCATGGATAGCTTCGATTCTTGTCTGAAGTGAAACTTGACTCTTCTCGCTTTCTGTAGACACCAATATCTATGGGTTTGCTTCAGGGGAAGGTATTAAACTAATGCTAAACTTTTGATGCTCTGGAACTGTCCAAAAATGGGGGTTTCTTGTCTTTGTGTCCTTTTTGCTCTAAAATTTCCAAAAGTCTCTATGAAGTGAAAATGGTGGAAAATGGTCTTGAAGTGTCCATAGTCATTTGTTTCTTCATTGAAACCCTAGTTTAAAATATAAAAAGTGGGTGAAATACGTTGTTATCACTAATCAACGTTAGCTGCATTAGATATATCTATAGTTTGCTTGCTTGGTTCATCAACCTAACTAACGCATAGAGATCATAGAAAAGAGAGAACTAATTCATAAAACCTGATCTATAACAACATCCTAATCAATCATTGAAAACCCTTTGGCTAAATCCCTACACCCAACAAAGAGAGTACACATACATAACAATAGAGAACACTATGAATGATTCTATTGATAACATAAAATGAAATCCAAAGTAACAGAGAAAAAAGGGGTTTAAAATCAACTTGAAAGAGAAGATCTATCTCCCCAAAAAAATATGAAACTAAGGACGGAAATATCCAGAAAATACCACTTGTTACTGCTCAGAGACGAGCTGAACATATATATAGTAAAACCCTAGGACCATGCCACCCACCTTCAGGACTACTTCAAGTTGACGAAGGCCGAGGACCAGCCACCCACCTTCAGGACTACTTCAAAACTCTGAACTTATACAGAATGAAACTCAACCCGGACAAATGCACATTTGGAGTAACCACGGGGGAATTCCTTGGCTACATCATCACACAGCGAGGGATATAATCCAACCCAAAGCAAATCGCCGCCATCGAGAACATCCCCTCGCCCAAGGACAAACACGAGGTACAACGCCTAAGCGGAAGGATTGCGTCATTAATCGGTTCATTGCCAGATCAACGGATAAATGCCTACCATTTCATTAACTGCTAAGGAAGGAGCAAAAGAAAAGGCTTAGCCTTCGTGATAGTTCAGGTATATTATTGTATTAATAAATAGTGAGCCCTAAGAATTTATTAATAAATAGTGAGCCCTAAGACTTACCCCACTGAGTAATTTCCAATTACTTACCCATTTCTTTTCTTGCAGATAATCAAGATGAGTAGTTCCAGAATTAGTTAGGCCGAGAGGCATAACCACAAATTTAAAATATCTATATCTGGTCGGAAACGTTTTGTTAGATATATCACAATGTTGGATTCGCACCTAATGATAGCACGCTGTTAGATCAACCATAGAGAACGAACTCGCTCCTTGAAAATGATCATTAAAACTTCCAAAAATAATATACCAATGTATAATAATATTAAGGGAGTTAGAACTCACCTAGAAACAGATTTTCAACTTAATGAACCCCTTAACAAAATTTTTACGAACACCCTTAAATACAAAATAAATCATCTAAAATCAACCATTGATCAGAAGAATACGATCAATATATCATCTGAAAGATTTTGACAAGAGTAGTCTGAATATGGAATCAAATTTCCCAAAAAACATTTTAAAAACGACTGAACCGACCTCATTATTATTTGTTTTTTACATAAAATATGTCAGAATTCGATCACATGAGCTTTTTCCCCATGGTCATCTAAGTCAGGGATCGGTTTTAAATGTGACAGAACAGGTCTAAAACATTATCAGTTAAAAGATATGAATATCAGATTAAAGATCTTACAGCTCAAAATTCGATCAATTCAGAACACTAAATGAAAACGGTCACTTGGGGTGCATTCAGGAGATTGAAACGTTTTTAAAGAGCTATAGATTGTACCATAATTTTCCCTATAAACAAACCACCATTAAAGAGCTTGAAGCTCAGATACATGGAATAAATTAAAGAAAGAAGAATATGAAGCTTACTAAACACTTCTACTAAGGCTGGAAACAACACAGAACTAAAGCAGGGATAACAGAGGGGCACAACCAACCTAAACCATCACAATTTTTGATCATAAATTATCAAAAAATGTACATAGGAGGCAAAAAGGGTCTTCAAAACTTAGCAAAAGGCTAAATTTGGGGTTTTAAAATACATAAAAGTACGTGGTATTAGGGTTGAAGGATGAAGATTCGAGTTGCGAAAAATTATCCCTCCGTTTTCGGAATAGAGGAACATCTTGCAAGGTGGCTTAGTCTTTGCAATCTCTCTTTAAGACTCTAGTCTGGTGCAGTTTACTACGCTATGTTTTTTGAATTTTTCTTTACTCTTTCTATTTTTATCAGTTCATTCATGTAAATAACCATAAGTATTTCTATGAATGAATATTACATTCAACAAAAAAAACCAACACCAGCAACAAAAAGACAACTCCTATTATTTTAAACGGATGAATGAGATACATATATATATATGGCTTTGGGGATCATGGGATGAACCACTATTATTTATTTATTTCCCGTTTCTTTTTACTCATTCTTTGTTATTTAGCTATCTTGTTACATGGTTATTTCATTACCTACGCCGATTGTATATTAATTCTTCGATCTTATAAACTCATATTGTCATCTCATTCGCTCACATTCATATCATTAGTCAACAAATCAAGGTAAAACTATCAAATTTAGACTCCTTCAGAATTTTAATGTCAAACAAAGCCCGCTAGTGTTGTAAAAATATATATGTCAAACAAAGCCCGCTAATGTTGTAAGAATATATATAAGGAGTCTTGTTTCACAATAAAATTTTGAAGGGTCTTAATCAAGAACTATCCCATAAACCAATTCAATCAACATAAATTTTCTATTATCAATATTTATATAATAATTCAACTTACAAATTCAATCAATCCCGTTTCACCCATTCGACCATTGGTGTCGATGGTTGATTGTGTGAAACCCTCAAATTCTAACCTTTGGACCACTTCAATCACTCTTTTAAATGATTTTTAATTAATTAATTTTATTTTTTTCTTTTTGGATATGAAATTAATTTTATACTTTAAAAATTAATTAATTAATAAGTAACTTCATCTGGAAATATAGTAAATAATAAAATGGATTGACCAAACTTGTTGACTAAGTTTATAGTCAAATTTTAGTTTTGGAAAAATTATGGCAATATAGATATACCAACACAATCAATTATCTATATAAAGAATGTAAAATCAGAAACAAAACGTAAACCAAATTGGGTGAATATATATGTTCGGTTTTGACGAAAAGATTTAAAAAATCTTATTGAAAACGTCGATAGGTTATTATGAAGTTGTGAAAACAATAAATCTTTTAGAAATTCCTAAAATATTTCTTACTACGTATGTTCTATACATTAATTTTTTAATATTGATTTTGAATTTTATTTTTATAGGTTATTTTTCTTTGGAAAATATCTACAAAAGAGTTAGCAACATCCTCTAGAAACATCACTAATGACGACAACAAAGTTTCCATCTCTTTTATTGCTTTTGTTGATGGTGTTTACTCTTATCCTTTTGCCTATGATAGCAGGTGACATTTATTTGTTGAATGATACATTTTCTCAAATGAAAAATAATTTTCTAACTTCTTTTAAATAAATTTTATGAAAATTTGAGTTTTTAAATTGGCTGAGTCAAATTCATTAAGTACAAAAAATACATCCAAAAATGTTAAATATTATATGGATTATTTTTGTATCTAATATGTTAGTATGTTTGTTAATGAACCAATTAGGACAATATTACGACTGTAAGAATGACAGTTGTACACTCACACCGCCATGCTTTAGAAAATGCAAGTCTATGGGATACCCCAGAGGAGGAGAATGTCGAATATATAGTTTTGGTGGTGAATGTTGTTGTGAACGCAGTTTTAAATTTCAATATTCACCCGTACCTAGTCTTCCTAACTAGTCAACTCTTCATTTTATATGTCTTCATAATTATATATTAATAAAAACCATATATTCTAATATCTTTCTTGTATCATCCAAACTCTAATGAATAACCAAAAAATATCATCTCTTTTATGACCTACATGATGTTTGCTCTCATCCTTGTACTATTGATTTCAGGTCTTATGTCTTATATATAATCGGAGACATTATTGGATTTACTAACGACATCGTTGTAATTTAGACATGATATCAACACTTATGATTGCGTTCATATTACAATGTATTTCATGATGATTTATCTTTGAACAAACAACACCAACAACAAAACATAACTCCAGTTATTGTAAACGGATGAATGATATGGTTTTGGAGATCATGGGATGAACTAATATTATGATTTATGTCTCATTTCTTGTTACTCATTCTTTGTTATTTTAGTTACATCGTTACATGATTACTTCACTACCTACACTGATTTTATATTCTTCGACCTTATAACCTCATACTGTCATCTCATGCCCTCACATTCAGATCATAAGTCAATAAATCAATTCAATCAACATTCATTTTAATTATTATCAATATTTATAGAACAATTCAACTTACCAATTCAATCAATTCAATCAATCAATCAATCTAGTTTGACACATTTGACCACTGGTGTGGATGGTTGGCTGTGTGAAACCCTCAAACTTTAACTTCTGAACCAATTCAGTCACACATTTAACTGATTTTTTAATTAATTTAGTTTTCTAATTTAATATTTAGAATATTATGAAATAAATTTTACTTTAAAAATAAATATATTAATATGTTACTGCAATTTGAAATCTAATAAATATTCAAATACATTGACTAAATTTTGAATAAGTTTATAATCGAATTTTAGTTTTTGGAAAACTTACGGCAATATAGAAATACCAACACAATCAATTATCTGTATATAGAATGTAAACCCGACAAATATGAGGTAAACTGAGTGAATATATAACCTTATTTTGAGGAAATGTTAAAAAATTCTTATTGAAAAGGACTACAAGTTATTAACGTGTTGTGAAAAACAGTTAATCGTTGAACAACTTCTAAAATATTATTACTACGTATATCCTATACATTAATAAAATAGGCCAAATTTTATTAAAAATTTTTGAAAGTAGGTCAAAAAATTTCAAATTAAATAATTAGGTTTTTACTGAGTAAACGTCAAAATAATCCCTGAGTTTTTTTTTAAAATATTATTATTATTATTATTGTTATTATTAGTTAATATCAGATTTTAACTCCATTGTCAGTATTTCATTAAAAATAAATAAAAAATAAAAATTCGAATAGAAACTAAAATTACGATATAAAAGTAACGATTTCTGGATCTAAAAGTTACACTTTATTTTTATTACAGTTTATGATCTCTTTAGTGCAGAACATCAACACCGCCGTTCAATTGCATCGATCCTCGCTGCCTTCATTTGTTCAAAACTTCAACGTTGCCGTCTTTTTCAATTATTCCCGCTGTATGTATAGCTAGGTAATATTTCTGTTTTGAATTTTGTTATTTTTTGTGTTTCAAACTGAAATGATAGACTCGAAATTACTTGGAAATTTAGTTGGGAGAGTGCTATGCATGTATAAGTTGTTATTCCCCATGTGTGATGTGTGTACTTGTGAATGGCCAAAACTAGTGACTTCTCGGCTAAGTGACTAGATCACCCAGATAAATGAAATCCATGATCCAATGAACTTCTTTTCCGACAATCCGACTCAAGCTCAATTCTTCTTAGAATTCATGTACGTTCTTATACCATTTACTCACTAAAATCATTAAGTTTATATTTTGTTTACCTTAACCAAGATGACCGTTCATCCATAGCCTAAGTTAGGGGTATTACTGATGTGAGTAAGGTTTTAACCCAAACAATCAGCACCGCAAGTGCACAGGAAAGTGCACGGTAGTATAGTGTTCGGATCGAATCCACATGGAATAGAGTGCGCTATAGATCCACAGATCTAAACAGAGCTAGAATGAAGAATATTTGGTGTTACAGAAAATCCAAATATAAATCAGAAAATAAATTATGAATTTAAATCAATTAAAACAAAAATTGGGATCGGAGAAATCTCAGGGATTTAATAGTTAAAAAATATCTAACCGGATTAGCGGTTCAATGAAATAGATCTAGAACTCATAATAGAGTAAACAAATAAACCACCTTTCGTATGCAAATATTATCTTAGTCATAAATCTGTTAGGATCCTATGCTAGCATTTATAAACAAGTCTGATAGAGTTCACTTGATAATCCAACCTCGACTTTCATTGGTTGACAATTTCCAAGCCTATAAACTATTGATTCATGATAATATAACCAATGATTAGTTGTCTTAGAAAACCTATATATCAATTGCTATATTCGTCCATCCTAACAATAGAATTAAAACAATAGAAATAGAGATATAATATTCATAACCCTATTCTATCACAACATCCTAATAAACCATTAAAATCCCTTTGAATGAATCCCTTCTACCAACAAACGGATCTACTTCCATGGCAAAGGACTGAGAGATAATGATGGATGAAAACTTAGATTGCATAGAAAGAGATGAAGAAATAATAACAATAGATCCAATATTCAAAGGAAAAAAGTATAGATCTAAAAATGTCAAAAGAACAAAGGAAAAACTCTGAAAATAGACTGACGGTCTCTCCTCGAGTCTGACACGAGCTCCTCTTATTTATAAGGATTCATTAGGTTAAAACCGGAGTAAATAAAATATTTTAAGAATATTCATCAGTAGGATCGATTGATCCCATCTTGGAATGGTCGATCCGAGAGCCCATTCTTGCATCTGCTTCATTTGCTCGCCAGATGGACCTGTCTTCAGTAAAATGGGAATAACTCTTGAACAAGGAATGATTATTACTTGAGACCTGTTCCAAATGAAAGCTAACTCAAAGGGCTATCTTTCGTAAAAATCGCATTGCCATCCGATATGTATAAGGCCTCCAATGAATGTCAAACGTCTGGAGCTTCTGCATTACTCTGTATCTTCAAATCCGTATTTTCATCATAAAACATCATGCTTTGCTCCAATGACTTGTAAACCTGTACAAACCTTAAAAGAACCAAAACGACAAAAAACCTAATCCTAAACTCTATAAAAACTATAAAATACTTATGAAATTAAAGGTATAAAACCCTTTAAAACCTTGACTCATCAGTTCTCCCACACTTGAATTCTTGCTTGTCCTGAAGTAAGCAACAAGAAAAATGAAACAAATATAGAAGAAAGGTTTGAAAAATGGGAACTTACGCATCTCTTTACCATAAGCATAGCAAACATTATCATCTCTAGCTCTCGGAATCTAAAGAAACTTCTGAAATCTCCATTGTTGGCCTTTTAACATTCATTAATCTCAATCGCTAAGGGCTAGTAACGGGGGGCCATTTTTACGGTGAAGGTTACGCATCGCTGATTGAACTCCGGTGCAAGCCAATGCATGCGCAAAATCTAAGTGAGACGGAAACCAAAGTTGGTGCACAACCTCCTCTGAGTAAGTTTCTACATAAATCCTAATAGAGTTGTTATGGTGCCTAAGATAAATATAAAGAACAATAAAAAGGTTTTTTTTTTTGAATAAGTCTCGGGATGAGACAGGATCGGTCGATCCCAACTTTATTTTTTTTTCTTTTTTGAGAAGGAGAAGTTGGAACCAGTTCTCACCATACGATGACTGCACCCTTAGACAACTCAAACTAATATTGATGAAGTACATATGATAGAAAGCTTACTCAAATATCCTTAGAATATTTGGTTGTATCGGCCTCCATATTCTGTAGTTTTTGCACTTGGTTGCACATCCTGCATTATCTTGATTGTAACCTAATCCATGGTACCAATCCAATAAGGATGGCCATCAACACTAGGGTCTTTGGACATCTTATGATATTCCTTCTCTCGCATCTTTCGCCTTTTGCGTGGAGGATATGGAAGTTTAGGCCCATAAGGTTGTGGGGGCACATAGGGTTGTTCCATTTCAGCAACAAATTTGGTTCCAGACCCTTTAGCCTCAAAAGAGTGATTCCGGATCTGTTTTCATGTGAAGACTCATGGGATCGTTCGATCCAAGATTGGATTGGTCAATCTTCGTCTTCATCCAAAAAATCTGGAATTATCATCTCCTTAGATCGATCGATATGTGGGGTGAATCGATCGATCTCAGTGCCATGTGAACTTGGAGCGACTTCCTCTCCACTTCTGAGCGTGATGGTTCCGATGAACTCCTTTGGATTGGCTTCCATCTTCCCTGAAAGACATTCTAAGGGCGTTTTGACCGTGGCAACAGTATAACCAGCTTGAGTTTCCAAATATCCCAAGTGAGTACTCATGGATTCATCCTTCCAATTAAGATCATTGAACATCACATCCAACTTAGCATTGATATTCGAATCAAAAAATTTCTGACCTTCAGAAACCTGCTAGAACTTGAGTTCAATCCTGTCTTGAGAACCACAATCCATGCATGAAGCTCAAACCAGCGGTCCTGTCTTGAAATCCATGCATGAAGCTCTGTTTTGGTTGAACTGTAGCGAGTGGTTGAGCTTGGAATTCCTGATTCTCAGAAAAGTTTCGCTTCCCTTGTATGCGCCTTTAGAGGCATGTCTTCTTTAGCAGTGATGTCTCCAGTTCCCTGTCACTCCCGAAGGGTCCATCCTTTTGATCATAGTCTGGGAAACGGTTAGCATTCATCGCAGCAAGGTTATCTATCAAATCTGTCGCCTCTTCCAGCGTATTGCTAATAAAATCACCCCTACTTGCTATATCCAGCGCCATTTGGTAATTCCATTCAATTCCGTTGAAAAAAAACTTGTTGTATCCGCGTCCCAGTAATTGTCGTGCTGATAACCTCTGAGATACTCCTTAATACAGTCCCATGCTTTGTAGAAATATTCATTAAGCTCCTGCTCAAAACTTGCTATCATATTCTTGAGTGGAATAGATCTAGCCCTAGTTAAAAATTTCCTCAAGAAAGCGGTTCTACACTCTTACGAACTAGTAATAGATCCAGGTGGTAAGGATTTCAACCATATGTATGCTTTATAACTTAGAGAGAATGAAAAGAGTTTGCACCATAGATAGTCTGGAGGCATGCCAATAGGGGTAGTGATGCTGCAGTTAATCCTCGAAATCCTCAATTTGGTCAATAGGACTTCTGAAGACAAGCCGAGAAACTGGTTCTGCTTGACTAGAGTGATCATCTCAGGATCGATCTCATATTCTTGCCCCTTGATAATTGGTAGGCAGGTTGTAGCACGACTCTCATAAAACATGTGTGAGATGTTTTGCTTAGCCAAACTAACTTGGCATTGTGGTTGCTCTTGGTCACCCATTATACTTGTATCTGAAACTACAGAGCAAGAAAAGTTCAGGTTAGTATATAAAATCGGGTTCTGGGATCGATCGATCTTGGAAAGGATCGGTCGATCGTGAAAAAGGTAGGATCCATCGATAAAAAAAGAATCGATTGATCCGAAAAGTAAATCGGAAAAATAAAAATTAAACAGAAAGTAGGATGAGTCGATCTTGTTTAAGGATCGGTCGATCCAAGAGACAAAAATAAGAAAGACGAAAATAAAATAAATGCAGAAAAAATATTCTCGACTAGGTTTAAAAACAAGAATCTAAAGGCAATTCATATTCCTTGGCAACAGCCCCAAAAACTTGATGTGAGTCAGGTTTTAACCCAAAAAAGCAGCACCGAAAATGCATAGTAAAGTGCGCTGTAGTATAGTGTTGAGATCGAATCCACAGGGAATAGAGTACGCTATAGATCCGCATATCTAAACAGAGCAAGAATGAAGAATATATGGTTAAAAATCCGAATATAAATCCCAAAATAAAATAAGAATTTAAATCAATTAAAACAAGAGTTGGATCGAGGAAATCTTGGGATTTAATAGTTAAAGGACATCTAACTGGATTAGCAGTTCAATGAAATAGATCTAGAATTCAGAACACAGTAAACAAATAAACCACCTTTCGTATGCGAATATTATCTTAGTAATAAATCTGTTAGGACCCCATGCTAGCATTTATAAACAAGTCTGATAGAGTTCACTTGATAATCCAACCTTGACTTTCGTCAGCTGACAATTTCCAAGCCTATAAACTATTGATTCAGGATAATCTAACCAATGATTAGTTGTCTTAGAAAACCTATAGATCAGTTCCTAGGTTCGTCAATCCTTACTATAGCATTAAAACCATAGAAATAGAGATCTAATAATAAAACCAGAAATGTGAATGACCTGAGTCAAAGGGCTATCTTGTGTCAAAATCTCATTGCCATCCAATATGTGGAAGACCTCCAACGAATGTCAAACTTCTGAAGCTTCTGCATTACTCTGCATCTTCAAATCCGTATTTTGATAATAAAACATCATGTTTTGCTCCAATGAATTGTAAACATGTAAAAACCTTAAAAGAACCAAAAAGGCACAAAAACTAATCCTAAACTCTATAAAAAGTATAAAATACTAATGAAATTAAAGGTATAAAACCCTTAAAATCATGACTCATCAATTAAATTATCCCCTCCTTACTAGAATTCGTCTCGAATTCTGGCTGGTTCGGACGGTCCTGCTTCATTGGGGTTTACTTCTTCTAAAAAGAATTCTGGGTACTTCCTTCAGAATTCTTCTTCATCTTCCGATGTAACTACCTTACAGTGTCTCTTTCCCCATGTCACTTGAATTTGGGAAATTTCTTTCTTAAAAAGTTTTCGAATACGACGCTGACCAATACCTATGGGTCCTTCAGGATAGGTCAGGGCTGGTTCCACTTCTTGTGGCTCCACCAAATTTTGGGTCTCGTATACACTTCCTTAGAATTGAGACATGGAACACAAGATGGATAGTCATGTGTGCCGGTAATGCTAAGCGATAAGCTACTTCTCCAACTCTTGCAACAAGGGGATATGGTCCAACATATATTGTTTCAAATTTTCCTATTATTCCAAAAGGATCTTTGCCCTTTCCTTTTACGGCAACGACCCTCAGGTAAACCATATCTCCAACGGAAAATTCTATTTCTCTCCTCTTTTGATCTGCGTACTTCTTTTGGCGGTCTTGGGCATTCTTCATATTAGTCTGAACCACTTGAATTTTGTCCATCGTCTCATCAATTAGTTTATGCTCGAACCTTTGTTATCTCCATTCTTTAGTCCAACACAAGGGCGTTCGGCAAGGTCTTCCATATAGGGCTTCAAAAGGAGCCATGCTGATACTAGCATGGTAACTATTGTTGTATGAGAAGTAGATTAATGTTAAATGGTTTCTCCACTTTGTAGACCAGTCTAGTACGCACATTCTGATCATGTCTTCAATGGTTTTGGATGGCTCACTCTGTTTGTCTATCCGTCTTGGGATGATAGGTGGTATTGATAAACAGACTGGTGGCCAAACCTCGTTGTAACTCTTTCCAAAACAGTGCCGTGAACTTTGGGTCTCTATCAGACAAAATATTTTCCGGTACTCCAAGTAGGCTAATCTTGCTTATACGTCCTTATATATCTTAGTACTCCCAGAATGGATACTAAGCTTGGTATGATGTGCCAGTCTAAAATTTTCTTCTCGTAAACCATCTTGATTTGGCACCGTAATTCTTCCTTTAGTAACATAGTTCC
The DNA here is from genome assembly GCA_028015245.1 of Cardamine occulta. Classification (NCBI taxonomy): domain Eukaryota; kingdom Viridiplantae; phylum Streptophyta; class Magnoliopsida; order Brassicales; family Brassicaceae; genus Cardamine; species Cardamine occulta. The sequence goes on from CM051367.1 coordinate 1,925,166, forward strand.
ATCGCCAGATATGTGATGTCCATTAGGATTACTTCCTCCTCCTTGATCTTGTAATTCTTCTTTGATTTTTTGGAAACTTTCATATTTTTCTTGCGCTTCACAAATTCTTTGCAGTAAACCAGCATGTTGTATGCTTGCATTCCTAACGGCTCACTAGTTTCTCCATCTATTTCGGCTAGCCTACGCTTCTCTAACTCCTGATTTAATATCTCGAGATCTTTTTCTGCATCTACTTCCAAATTTTGACGGCTTAAGGCATCTGCGACGACATTTGCCTTACCGGGATGATATTGAATCATTATGTCATAGTCCGTACATCTTCTTTGTCGCATATTTAAATCTGGCTGTGTGAACAAGTATTTAAGGCTTTTGTGATCAGTAAATACCTGAATCGACTCTCCGTACACGTAAGATCTCCAAATCTTTAGTGCAAAAAAAATGGCATCCATCTCAAGGTCATGAGTGGGATAATTCTTTTCATGCTTCCGAATTTTTCTTGAAGCATAAGAAATAACTTTCTCAGTTGCATCACCATGGATCCTAAACCAACTCGTGATGCATCCGTATATATGATGTATGGCTTGCGTGGTTCTGGTAAGGCTAACACCGGTGCGGTAGTTAAAGCCTTCTTGATCTTATAAAAATCGTCTTCAATCTTGTCATTCCAAATAAAGGGTATTCCTTTACCGGTCAATTGTGCCAAGGGCTTTACAATAGAGGAAAACCCATGCACAAAATTCTAGTAATATCTAGCTAATCCAAGAAACCCTTGTTGCTCCTCTTAATTGATCTAGCAACTCATCAATTCCTGGTAATGGGTTCTTGTCTTTAATTGTCATATTATTGATTCCTCGATAATTAATAAAAATCTCATGCTCTCGTCCTCTTTCTTCACCAATAGGACTAGAGCTCTCCATGATGAGGAACTTGGCCGTACAATTCCTTTTTCAAACAGATCTTCTAGTTGTTTCTTCATCTCTGCTAGCTCGGCTGGGGCCATTCAATATGGTGCCCTTTCTATCAGTACAGCTCCAGGTTCCAAATGAATCGTAAAAGGATGACTCGGAGGTGGAGCTTAACCTTCTAAAGGCTTAAACACGTTTTCAAATTCTCTTACTACTGGAATATCTTCAATCTTCAGTTCCTCTTCAGGGTCATTTCCAATGGTTGTAAGGGTGACTAAGTACACTTCTCCTGCCTCTAATTCTTTCTCAACCCTCATTGCGGTCAGAAATGACACAACTGGACTACGGTTGATTCCATGTTAAGCTAATTGCGGTCGATCATTTATTTCGAATGTGACTCTACATATAGCACAATCTAAGTGAGCTCTATTGCTTGATAACCAATCTATACCTAAGATAATTTTCTTAACGATCTAGGGATACCATTTAAAGGCTAGCTAAAACGCTAAATTCACAATCCTAAAATATACGCTTTCAGCCTTAAGGAGTTGATTTCCTGGGGTTTGAAAGGACATATTCACTTTATTTATAAGGAATGCTTCTTTGATGGGGTCTCATTAGTCAGACGGCCCGGTGGTGGGTGATTCGCTGCCTTAGCTGGTTTTACTTCGGGTCTAGGATTCTTAGTTGGGCAGTTGTTTGCATAATGTATTTTTTCTTTATATGCAAAGCATACTACATTTGGACGGCCTAGTGGCTTACTCGGCGATAAAGCAGATGGGCAATCTCGGGCGAAATGCCCAGGTTGACGACAAGTAAAACAGAGCGATGATGAATCACCTATCGTTCCTTTTGTTTTCCTCTTTGTAATCTCTTGACCTCTCGGCCTTCTCTTACACTTTCCTTGCTTCTTTGGTTTAGGTACTGGAATTGATCCAGTTCCAATCTCTTTTATCTCCACTTCCTCTAGTCCTTCCATGATTCTTTCCTCCACATTCGCAGATCTCTCACCTGCTTATATATAATTGCGAATTAGTAATATTCGGAGTGGGTTTCGAATTTCATATCGTAAACCCCTAAGGAATCTCCTTGTCAGGGCGGACTTATCTCCTTATTTTGTATATTTCTGAAGTCTTGCAAATTCTGCTTCATACTCTCGCACACTCTTCGCTCCTTATCTGAGCTCAAAGAACTGACTTTCAAGTCAGTATCTTTCTTTGAGAGGAAAATATTTCTGTTCAAATTCACGGTGGAATTCAGGCCATGTTGGACAGATAAAATACCCTTTCTCGATATTTTATCCACCAATTCAGTGCATCCTTCTCTAAATAATGCACTCCAATGTCCTTTTTATAGTTTTCTGGACACCGGGTGGCAGCAAAATTCCTCTCCATATGCTGGAGCCATGCTTCTGCTTCGTATGAATTTGGGCATCTAGAAAACTTCTGGTACGTATGTTCTTCATTATCATGACCATATTAAGAAAATCAGGAGGTGGTGATGGACTTTGTTGGGTATTAGCAATAACTTGCTGTTGATTCTTCATTTGGTCTAACATTGAATATAGCACCCTCATCATAGATTCTCCCTCACGTACTTCGGGTGCGTGATATTGTTCAGGCTCATTTCTTTGACGGTAATGCACATCTCTTGGAGTATTTTGACGCTCATTACAAGGTTGTGAGTTCACTCGTGGTTCTTCTAAATTCATAGACTCATCTTGAACATGCATTGGATTAGCATGTCTACTTGAGACAGACATCGATCTTTCAAGTGAAATTTCATCAGACCCTCAAGAACTCTCAGATACCACTGCGTTAGTTCTTGGTATTGCCCTTTTATTAGCCACATAACTGCCCGGATTAGCTTCATCTCTATACCATAATTTCTGTAACCAGTTGGCAATCCCGAAGACCGTCCTCCACTTTCTTCTTGACCCGAAATCTGCAACAATGACTAAGGTAAGTCCTAACCCATCTACCTAAATTTAGCTTTCAACGTTACCAGTTTAATCCTAATGACCTTTTGCGACTCTTTTTGACTAAATAAAACATTTGAAAATGTTTTAAAACTGCTGGCCCTTATGAGCATTATGAACCATGCTCTGATATCATTCTTTTAACGCCACCTAACCGTTCTATAAACAGAACGGCTGAGTTTGCTACTTGACGATACTCGCGAACAAACAACCGAGGTTACCAAACGAATTCGGTTTCCTTAGTTATTCGAACACAAAATGTATTTATAAACATCATGGTTCAAAAAGTACGACCAAGTTTAACTGGCCCGGGGAGGGGGGACGCTCCAAAAAGCTATCTACACAAACATTTATTCTTGAAAACATATTTACAAAAAGGTATATAAACCTACATTGGTATCCAATTGTGCAAGCTTCCCCTAATTCTTACCCTTCGATGGTTTTCCTTCAAAACAAGTAGTATCATGAGTAATTTAATATTACTCAGTGTCCAGTCTTATACGATAATAATTCCCAGCCCAACCCCAAAAACACGCAAAGAGTTAATATTATCATAAATAGATGGCGTGGAAGCCTCACAACAATTATCAAAAATCCTATTAGCATGCTATTAATATTGTTCTATAAGGCCTTCGATGATTTCGATCTCCCAAAAGGAATGTCTAACACTTTTAGCCGCGAAGGCTAGAAATGATCCACATCCCTTCCGACACATTCTTAGTGTCAATACCACATCATTATGCAGTGTTTGCCGGTAGCGAACCGTCCAAGCCGATGGGATAATCTCGACATCATACTAATTACTAGATATGCAATACATTATTTTAAATTAACCTGCACATCCTAGTATCAACTATAATCCAACGAATAATAATTCAATCATGAATATCCGTGTCTTACGACACTCACACAAAGCAACAAAGCATAGGCAATATTGCTTTATCTTACGTAATATTCAAAATAATTCATTAGATCCGAAATTTGCATAACCGTATAAACGGAATATCGGAAATCATGCAAGAAAATTACAAGTATAAACTCGGAACCTCTTGTATAATTAATTAATAAATAAAAATTGATAAACCAAACAAGTGCTACTACACATACTTCAGAACTCACAGAATTCGGCTGATTGGCTAAGGACTCTCGACCATTTCCTACTTTTTTCCTAGTTAGCTTGGCAACGTGCTTCTTAGTTTTTATCTAGTGGGGTAAACTAAATGGGAAGCTAAAGGGGGGAGGGGGTTATATAGGCGAGGCAAGGTTGTTTTAAGGGGCTGGAGCTTATCCATCGGATGGCAAGGAAGGAGCGCAAGGAACAAGCTACCGACCCCTGCATTGGTGACCAATCATCAGCCGCGATTTTAATCTGAGCCACACACTCAGGTCGGTTCATCAAGCAGGTGACGCAGCTGCCTCCGTCCTTAAGCAGCTCCAAGATATGGTCAGTCCATGACCACTCATTTTTTGCTGATCAAAGAACCTGCGCGAATGGGTTTTGATTTGTTCCGTGACCCACACTGATCATTCCACACTCTTTCCGCAACGTGACAATTCCTAATATCTATTTTTCACGTGGTCTAAGAGAATTAAACGTGTAAAACTAAGTTTACTCGGTCAAAACTAGTGAATTCTCAGCTAAGTGACTAGACCACCCAACTAAATGAAATCCATGACCTGATGAACTTCATTTCCGACAATCAGACTCAAGCTCAATTCTTCTTAGAACTCTTGTACGTTTTTATACCACTTCTTCACTAAAATCATTAAGGTTATATTGTGTTTACCTTAACCAAAATGATCGTGCATCCATAGCCTAACACCGGGGTATTACAATTATCCTCATCATGGATTGGCTTTCCACAAGCATCAAGGGCATCAGCTTGCTTTTGTCGATTGATGTCAAGGACAGCTTGGTCTTGGTTCCTTAACTCAGCGATGAGTTGTTGTCATCGAAGTTTTATACGTTCTAGTCGATTAATGTCTTGGATTGGAGTCGCGGCTTCAGAGTTTTGGCTCCATGTCATGCACTGCAAATCCACAAACAAAAAAAAAAAGGGAAAATAGAGGTTATCGAGAAACAAAGAAGTAAAAGCAGAATAAAATTGAAAGATTCAAATGAAAATTCTAAGTATCATTTACAAGAGTTCTTATCGAATTCAAAGGCAGCTAGTATACTTCCCCGGCAACGGCGCCGAAAACTTGATGTGTGTGTAAGTTTTCCTTTAATACGACACAACTTCTTCAAACTCTAAGTGAACAGTAAATCAGCTGTAGTACTTAAGGTTATCGATCCCACAGAGAGTAATAGCTACGCAGATTGAATTCAATGACAGAAATCAAACTAAGAAAAAAATATGAAAGAGGTTTGTTTTTGATTTTCGAATGAATGATGCGATGAAATAATGAAAGCAAGTGAATAAGTCGGTTGTAAACGATAAGAGAAAGGCGTTGGGCATTCGAGGAGTCATCTCAGGTTTTCCATGGTTCTAAACAATTCAAGTGAAAGATGCATATGCAATTTTTTTCAGTCATGAGTTCTCAACTACGAACATGAATAAATCAAATAGTTCACATAATGAATGTCTTAAGTCTCAGCACCCTGTTACGCAACTTACGCTGGCAACATCATACATCAATCAGGAGGATAAACAAGTTCGATAAGTTCACAAAGCCCCATAACTCAACTTACACAGGATATGACGTGAAGCTTCAGTAACACTAGTTCCGAGAAGTAGGTTTACGCGGATAGCGCTCCTAATCTCTTAGCTCAGTGCTTGATGATCAATTCAAGCAACATGCATGAAGTAAAAGATGTACCAATAAAACTCAAACAATAGCCGAAAATCATATCTAACAACCTAGATGAATTGAACCATGAATCCCCATCGAATCACCCTATAAAACCCAACATAGATAACTACTCTCTCTTGATGCAAAGAAACACAATAGATATCATTCGGAACATCATCATAAACGAATCTATAAATCAAAGAGGGTTTAAAGGAAACTTCTCTAGATGTCACAGAAGAAAGCTTGTTTTCCAAAAAGAAAATACAACTATGCAAGAGACGAGAAACAAAGAAGAACAAGGATGAATCTTCAAAGGCCGGCTTCTAGGGTTTGGAGGTGATGAAGAGACTTTCGTGGAGGTATCTTAGGGCTGTGGCTGCTGTGGTGGTGAATCATAGGAAATCACACATCTCTCCTTGAAGGCACGGAAGTCACACCCAAAGCATTAGGTTATATATGTATTTATAGGACTTGGGATGTAGAAAGTTGGTTTTAGGGTTTCGAAACAAAAATCAGCATTTTGGGCTAGTAGGCGGCTGGGTTTATCACTACAAGAAAACTGCCAGAAACAGATGGATTATTCCATCGGAAATCCGTCGGAAAATGCTCTTTCCGACGGATTTACGACAGAATCATCTGTCTGTTCTAACTTGTCGGAAATGAAAAGTTTGTCAAAAATCCATCAAAATTTTGGACGGAATACCGATGGATTGCCGAAGGTCCTTATTCCGACGGATTACCAACAGATTCCATCGGTCGGTCAATCCGTCGGAACTACGTCAGAAAATGGTCCGTCGGAAATCCGTTGGTATTAAATCCGTCGGAAATCTGTCTGAATTTTCCGACGGATTTTCGATGGACTATTTTCTGACGGCATTCCGACGGACCATTTCCCGACGGATTTCCGATGGACAAGTTATTTTTTAATTAATTAATTATATAATTAATTTTGATTGAAATATATTAAAAATATAAAATAAACTAAAATTTAATTAATTAATTTTGGAAATTAAAATTAAATATAAAATTATCCAATATTCAAACAAAATAAAGTAAAATATTTTAAATTTAAATAAAAAACAAATTTAAAAACTAGAAAACTATTGTGGCGGTTGCGGCGGCGGATATCGAGCTATGAATGCTCGAATTTCTTGCATTTCCGTTCTCATATCTTGGACATCTTGCGCTTGTCGTCTCATTTGCTCCTGATCTGTCCTCCGAGCATCTTGAAGCGTACCAACCTTCGTCTTCAAACTCTCAAGCTCAGTAATTTTCTCTACAAGTTCCGCCCTAATATCCGAACTTGAAGAGAACGGTGAAGACACCAAAGATGCCAAATCTTGCGGAAGACCAAAAAGACGACCTTTGGTTTTTGGAGTAGCCTGCGAAACAAATTAAAAGAAAATTTTATGTAAATAACAAGTAAAATACAAAAAAAGTGTAAGAAAATGTTTTAAAAGACTAATCTTATACACAAATTCGTTCAATGTCTCAATTGGAACTTCTGTACAGACAGGAGTTCCATCAACGTTTGGCTTAGATTGGAGAAACTCTACTCCCAGCCGGTTCACGGTGTCGACAATCTCCTAACCAATTCCATCTTGTATGAGGCCGGTCTTTTTGTTGGTGTGGAAATCGGTGAACAACCTCAGGTTCGATGGTTCCAGACCATCTTTTTGAAACTATAATAAATAAATGAATAAAATAAACTATAACTTAAATGTAAATATTGTGAATGAAATAACTTACAAGTTGTTTGCGCCGTGTTTTCTTGCTTGTTGCTCCCAAATTGTGCGTCACCATTCCTTTTCCTTTCCGCTCGCTCCTGCGGTTGGTTAAATGGGTTGCAGCATCGGCAATCGTCTTCTCTTGCTTCCAGTACTCTATGAACACGTTCCATAGCTCCGGGTTCGCAAGCAACTCTCTTGGAATATCATTTGCATTCTACTTGTCCTTCCACTCGTTCAGCTTGCGAGAGTACATTAATCCAGCTTTTTTATCGAACTCACGTCTAACTATAGACTTGAGTTGCGGCTCCCATGTGAATTCTTGCTGCAAAAAAAAAAATTGTGGTTAATATATATATATATATATAATATTAAAATTATATTTAATATATAATAAATATTTACGCAAATTGTCAAAACCACATTTCTTGATCATCCATAGGCATGCTTGTGTACGTCAGGTACGGACGTTGTAGCATCCCGTTGAGCATTCGGTTAGTGGATTTCGAGATTCCATTACCGGATTCGTCAAACCTACAAAAATAAGAAATTAATAAAATTCGAAAATTTTACAAAAGAATTAGAAAATATTAAGAAAATAAAAGAGCTTACCAAGTCGATCGGCCTTCACAATCCGGATGCAGCAAAGTGTGATTCTGTCTCCCCGGTTGTGACACAAAATCTTCGACACTCATTTGCATCGGGAGAGAAGCCGCTTCAACGGGTTCTTGAGTTTCTGGAACCTCAGATTGACTACCACTCGAACGTCGTGATGACGCACTCAAAAGTTAAAAATACAATGTTAAAAACAAAAAATATTAAAATATTAAAAACCGAATAACTATATAATTAATATATAATAAATATGATTAATATATAATAAATATTAAAATTCATAATAATTTGAAAAAAATTATAACACTTAAAATTAATACATTTTCGAAACAATTTGAAAAAAATATAACAATTTAATATTAAAATAAAAACATAAAATTTACATATAAAATAAAAATAATTTCAATACTATAATCCTCATTAATTTCTAAATCCTTCTAAAATCTTACTTTAAAAATATAATCTCAAAATCACAAAATGTTCTAAAATCAAAGAAACCATTCCAAATTTTAAAACCCTAAATCTAACCAGTGTAATCCTAAAACTAACCATTCAAATCCTAAATATAAGCATTAACATCCTAAATCTAACAATCTAGCAAACCAATCCTAAATCTAACCCTTCAAAATACCAAAATCTAGAACACATAAAAATCTCACTAAAACACAATCCCTAAAACCCCAAATCGGTGAAATCCGTCAGAAATTCCTGATGGATTTCCGACGGATTTGGGGTTTCATGGTTTTTATTTAATATTTCACAGTATATTGTCAAACTCATTGATGGCTTTTGTTTATAAATTTTTTAAAAAAATATAATGGCAAACATTAAATTTTTATGATTAGTTTTTCTTTATTTATTGTGTTTTAATTGTTTTTGAATTATTGAAATGTACTAATATGTTCGAATATACAAATAAAAAATATCATCAACCAAAACAAAATCAAATAATTTAAATGAACTACTCTGATTCAGACGATGATCCTTCTTGCAGAATTGAGTCTGAATCGTCATAAAATTCACCATGTTCTTCCTCTGAGTCTGAGTGAACTATATCATCCCCGATTTTTGTAAAATCAATCACAAGATCGACATCAAAGGAATGCTGAACCAGATCCATTGAAACACTGCTAATTGGTTGTAAAGTATCGTGTTTGGGTACTCCATAAATTATTCCTCGAGGATTAATTGCAGTAACTGTGATCCACGGGTCGGCCAGACTTGTAACTCGAGGATAACGTATGTAGCAAACCTAAAACAAAATTATAATTAATTACCGTGCATAAAACTGTTGATTTAAATAATACTTATATAATATATAAGTTAAAATACCTGGTCTGCTTGAGAAGCTAGAATGAATGGGTCATATTTATCTAGTCTCCGTGTTGAATGAACAAACGTCGCACCAAATTGGTCCACTCGAACACCACTCCCAAGACGTGGATCATACCAATCACAGAAAAAAAACAGTGCATCTCAAATCCATAATTTCTGGGTAGTGCACTTCTAATATTTCTCTCGGAATGCCATAGTAGACTAAATCACTAGATTGAGTCAAAAGACCATAATCTGAAGTTGGCCTCGTTCTTTCTTCATCATATACCCGAAATGCATATCCCCTAGTGCAATACCTTGGTATGAAGTTGTGAGGTATTTAGGACCGTGCACGATTTCCACTAACCATGCCGGAAACGACTGACCACTTTTAATTCCTTCAGAAACCTATAAAATTTAGAAATAAATTATAAATTATTATATTCTTTAATTAATTATTCAAAATTAAATTCAATAACCGTACTTATTTAATCACTTATGTAGAATTGTAGCCACGTATTAAGGCCGAGACATAAATTCTGTCTCGTTTTGGACTTGAAGTTCTTCTTGTGATTTTTCTGGAAAGTAGCCACGTATTAAGGCCATGTAGAACCTCAAGAAACACCACATATGTAAGTTTCCCCAAAATGTAGGATTATTTTACTATTTAAATTTTAAAACATGTTTTTACCTTTCATATTCTGCAATATCCTCCTAGTTTGTTAGGATATACGTATGCAATTCTGTAAACTCCTGATGTGAAAGTTTTCGCTTCTTTCCTTTTCCACTCGCTCGACCAACTTGGGAAAATAACTCTGGGGCATACATGGGATAAATCGCTCTCTCACCTTGATCATCATGGTGACTTGGACGTCTACTCTTTGTACAAACTTCTGAAGCAAAATAATATTTAGCAAAGTGTGAGGCTTCTTCATTAAGGCTCTGTGCGACAATAGATCCCTCAACTTTTCTTAAATTTTTAACCTTCTTTTTCAGATGAGACATTACCGCTCAAAAGGATACATCCAACGGTATTGAACAGGCCCTGCTAGTGCTGCTTCTCGTGGAACATGGATTGGAAGATGTTCCATCACATCAAAGAAAGATGGCGGAAAAATCTTCTCAAGATTGCAAATAATCACTGGTATATTAGCTTCTAAATTTTTAATATCGTCCACTGTAAGTTTTCTCGTTCATAAATCCCGAAAAAAACACCAATAGCTGCATATAAAACATTTATAAAATTAAGATATATATAAAATACATGTTAAAACTTATATGAATTATAAAAATGATATATACCTGCAATTACTTGGTGGACACCTTTACGAAGAAGATGCACAAAGGCATATGGAAGGAGCCGCTGCATCACAACATGACAATCATGACTCTTCATCCCAGTAAACTTGCCTTCATTATGATCGATGCAATTTCACAGATTATATGCATAACCATCAGTGAATTTGACATCATTCTGAATCCAATCAAAAATGCTTGCTTCTTATCAGCTCCCAATCGATACGCAGGAAAAGGACATTTACCATTAGGAAGAACTTTAAGAAAATCTCGAGCGCAATACATTGGCAAGTCTAATCTAGACTTCATGTTGTCAAAGAAGTATTTCTCAACGTGCATAACATCTAAATTGTGTCTCAATAGATGGTCTTTCGAATATGGCAAATCCCAGAAAAAACTCTTGTTGTGCCAATTATGAAATACACCGACATTGTCTACGAGATCATGTCCATTGCCACCACAGTAAGTAGTCTGCTCCGCACCAAAATCTCTTAACTGCTCCAATATACTAATCCCGTCTATCTCAGGAGCTGAACTCATTGGCTATGCCATGTGTTGAGATTTAAATAACCTTTTCACCCTTTCCGTTAACGGTAAAGACCACATCCGTTTAAATGGAATCAGAACTCTGCTACTAGTTTCCTGATAACGGGATTTACGACAAAAGTGACACATGTTGCGGTTTTCATTTTCTCTCCAATACATCATACAATTATCGACGCAAACATCTATCATCTGATACGGTAAACCAAGACCAGATACAAGTTTTTGTACCTCGTAGTATGATGCTGGTGAAAGATTATCTTCATGCAAAATATCTTTCACAAAATCCGCTATCGCATCGACACATTCCTCCGCCAAATTGAAGTCTGTCTTGATAGTCATCATTCTACTCGCAGATGATAATGGTGAATGACCTTCTCTACAGCCACTATATAATGGCTGCTTCGCTGCATCTAACATATCAAAAAACCGGCGAGCTTCTACATTAGGTTCCTCAACCCTATCTCTGTCATCACTAGCTGACTGCATATTCTCCCTAAATGCATCATTCACCATCTCAATTGTTCCTACACCGACATCTACTTCTGTTCGTTCTCCTACACTATCAACAATATATGTTTCGCTAGTACTACCATACTCAAAAAAATAAGTCTGACTCCGGATTCCTCATCTCCATCCATCCATGATCAAAAATTATTTGAAGAAGATATTTAATGAAAATATTTTGAAGAAGATAACTTAGAATAAGGTATTGTAGAAAGAGTTTGTAATTATGAATGAATGGAGAATGATGGGAAGAAATATATAGAATCACAGTCTGTCGGAATTCTTTCAAAAATCTGTCAGAAAATAACGGCTCGAACAACGGCTATAATAACGTTCAAAATTTCTGACGGATTTCCAATGGAGATAGAGATATCCATCAGAAATCCATCGGAACATAACGGCTCCAACAACGGCTACTACAACGGTAACATCAACGTTTATAATTTCTGATGGATTGTAGTCCGTCGGAAATTTCTGACGGATTTCCAACATATAGGATGTTTTCGGAATATTATCGGATTTCCATCGGTTATCTGTCGGAAATTTCTGATGGATACAATTCCGCCGGAAAATCCATCTGTTTCTGGCTAGCTTTCTTGTAGTGTATGACCTCAGTCGTGTGGGTTCTGGATGGAGTCATCAGGAAGGCTGACCTCGGTTAGGGGTGCTCGTACTGACGTCTTTAGGAGGCTTGACCTTGGTTACAGTCCTTGTAACCGAGGTTGACAGGGCTTCAATCTTCGAGAGATATCTTCCAAAAGGCTGAATGGATTACATTGAATCTTGTCTTCCGGTGAATCTTGACTGCTCTAGCTTTCCAAGGACATAAAGATCTCTGAATTTGCTCAAACGGGAAGGGCTTCAATGAATTCCAAACTTCTGATGCTTTGAAACTGCTTCAAAACGGGTTTTGCTTCACTTTGTGTCTTTTTTCTCCAAAAGTTCTAAAACTCTCCAGGATGTAGAAATGGTGGAAAATGGCCTTGAAGTATCCATAATCATTTGTCTCTCCATTGAATCCCTACTAAAAACTTATAAATAATAGTCGAAAATACAATGACAGACAACTCGCCGCACACTACTACAACAAGAAGATTCGGGACAGAACCTTCGTCGAAAGAGATCTGGTGCTCCGAAAATTCTTCGAGAATGCCAAGGAGGAAAACGCTTGTAAGCTCGGTGCTAATTGGGAAGGCCCTTAACAAATAAAGAAGACCGTGAAACCTAGGGTCTACCAATTCATGATGATGCGAGGAAAACAACTGCTACATCTATGGAACTCCATGAACCTCATACTATACAGCTACTAAGAAAGAAAAAAAATATTTATGATCTACGTTTAGGCTTGAGCCCAACTCATGATATATCATGGTTTTTACCAGTTTTTAAGCCATGATATATGTATATAATCGAGTCTTTTATGTGTCTTTCGAGTTGCTATCGAGTCTTTTATAGGTTTACACATGTTTGGGATTATTTGGAAATTTTAGAGCATTCATGAAGCATTGTAGCTGAGGAATCGAAATTGATGTCTTTGAAGTTCAACTAAGTCGAGCAACACGATTTCTGTGTTCGTCAACACACAACCTGATTTTATTAGCCACTTGGAGACAATAACTTAAGCAGATTTGCAACTTTGCCCAGAAACTTCATATATTTAAAAAACAACCCCAGCTTGTGTTAGACCATTATATTTAGGGTTTTTAGACTTGATTATCTGATCTTTCATCTTATATCTGGCTATCTGCCTTATACTTTTAAGAGAAGATTTCGAACCCCTATTCTTATTTACTCTGTTCTTTTATGATATCTATATGATTCATGTCTTTGTTTTCCATTGATATGTCTGAGTAGATACATTGTTAGGTTTAGGGATTCTCATTAGGGATTTCATGGAATGATATATTGATTGATTCGTTAGGATTCAAACTTGATAGCTCTTCACCTAGGGTTTTAAAGCTTGTTCTAGATTAATCACCTAAAAACTTGTTCTTAGCTAGGTTGACAAATCGACACGAGAGTGTGGTTTGAAACTAGATAAAACATAGAGTGAGCAAATTAGATAATTGCAAAGAGATTTGGATTAGATAATTTGTGAACAAATCAACTTGTGCTTAATGCTTGTTTAGAGTTTAAGATTCGCAAAGATATTTGGTTTCTTAGGTTTCATTCAAAGTAAATTCTCGCAGCGAGAGCTGGTTTATTTAATCATTGTGTTTGAGTTCTAGAATGTGTTCTTAATTCGATCCTACCAATTAATTGATATTCATTACTTGATTTCGTGAGAAATTCCCTAGACTTGACACTTTCCCATCTTAATAACCAACCAATTTTTATTATTTATTTGCATTGCTTTTTAATTTACTTCAGATTTGCTAAGCTGAATTTGAAACAAAAAAAATCTATCGTGAAACTGTGAGTCTTTGTGGATTCGACCCCTAATACTACCGTGATCTCTTAATTTGAGAGAGTAGCTTGAAGGTATAATTTGAGTATATCAACTCATTGGGTACGTAGGCAACCCGAACTCGGGTTCAGCTATTAAAATAATATTATATATATATTTTAATGTTACATAATATATATATATATATATATTATATATATTTTAATATTATATAGATATATATATCTGAAGCCGCAGCTTGAAAGTACAAAAGGAAGAAGCAAAAAAAGGGAAAGAAAAACAACCATTCTACAAAGCTATGCATACAAGGACTAGCAATGGTGCAAGAAAACTAAGAAGAACTCGCTTCGGCAGCAGACACCCGACGTTGGGCACCCTGCCTCGAATGTTGCATATCGTTAAAGATCCTGCACAAACCTTGGGGGATAAGGGAAAATTCTTCTAAACCCTGCTTCGCCAATAAGAAGGGCTTGCTGTCAAAATTTAAGCACAACAGCCGGAGCTCGCGGGTCCTCACCAGAGTCTGATCCCGTTTCTTGTGCAACACCTTAAACTTAAGGTTGATGCTGCGAGAGTAACAACCTATGGCCTCAAACTTCTCTATCTCCACTGTAATCATGCGACGTTCATGCTACAGATTTTTGAGCTCGACGCAAACCTCTCACTAGACTTGTCCCAATCGACATAGACCAAGACTCGGAGTAAGCCATAAAACAACCAAACTAAAATATAACCCACATACGGAAAATGACACACACCTCCTCATAAAAGTCGGATGCAGCTAACCACTCTCAAACGTGGATCAATTTCTGTGCTCTCTTACAAGGATATTTGATACGAGGACTACAGTCAAAGTAAAGGTGCCCAGGAAAGTCAAGTCCATCAGAACCAAGATAGCGATTGAACATGCTGGATGACTGATATATCATGGTATTTACAGTTTTTAAGCATGATATAAGTCTTGTTTTTAGAGTCTTTTCGTTGTTTATCGAGTCTTATTAGGTTCAGGTACGAGCTGGGCTGTGTTGAGGCATATTTGGAGCATTTTGGGGCACTTGGAGTTTCGTAGCTGAGAAGCGCAACTCATAGACTATTCTTGGTGTTGATGTCGACCAACACCACACACTGGTGTCGCTCGACACCGGTGGCAGACACTGTTTCAGAATTGCAAAACTTTCCTAGAGTTTTCCTTATTTTCAATCTAGTCTTTTTCATGTTTTTTTGGAATAAATAGGATTCTTAGGTGATTGTTTACACCTACGTTTCATTCTATGCTACAACCATCTTTTGAGATATTTTTGAGAAGATTTATAAAATCTTTATCTCTTCTCTTGATTATTTTATGCAATCTATTCAAACTATGATTTATGACACGTTAGTTTTTTTGCCCATCTAAAGTTAGACATAGATAATCTCTCCAGCGATAGTTGATTGATTTTACCATTGTTTTTTGAGTTCAAAAACTGCTAATTTATTTAACATGCAATTCTGAATTACCTGAGAATTTTCCTAAGCTTAGTTCTTTTGCATCTGAATATACTTCGATTTTAATTTTTTTGCTGTTTTCCTTTAATTATAATTTCCATTGTTTCACTTAATTCATAAACTGAAAATTTAGTGTGTGAACATGAGTACTTGTGGATTTGATCATAAGTGCTACAGACGATCTCTTAACTTGAGCATATCAAATGTTGGCGCCGTTGTCGGGGACTCTTTGATTCACCATTAGATTTAAGTTAGAATTTGTGTGTATTTTTTTGTTACTTACTCATTTCATCTTTTTCTTTAGTGAAAATACACCAGAATAACTCTACTCTTGATGTTAATTTTTAGACTAGCCTGCTAAAAATGATCTTACTAGTATAACTTTAATCTTTTATCCAAAGACAAAATTACCCTTTATCCAAACTTAATAAAATTGTAATTTTAGAATTTTGAAAAATATATTTTAAATTTAAATTATTACAATTACAACAACAAACAACCATCTATTATTTGCAAAGATCCAATTCCCAGAAACAAGGATGACTTGCTCCATTTTATTATGGAGAATCAATAAGATGCTTAGATATAATATACATCTAAGTAAATAGAGAAAGAATAAGATATAAATTCATATTCTAAGGAATGAAGGTAAAACTGAATGAAAGGTTGTGAAAGAAGACGAAGGAGGCAGATTAGAAACCCTAAAAAAATCGTGATGGTAGTTCCATTATTTGTGAATAGTTTTTCTTAATTTCGTCATTAATTAAGGAAAAATTAAGAAAAATCTGCGACTTTATTATGACAAGTCTGCTATAAAAAATCTGCGGTAACATGTTTATAGCAAATCAGCCATAGTAAGTCTACGGCCACTGAAAATATTAATCTAGTTAGAAAGTTGTCTACGGTAAAAAGAGTTAAAAATCTACCATAACTAATGTATATTTTTTGGAACTTTATAAATCTACTATAATTGGATTCAAATCTGCAATAACTAAAAGGTTAATCTAGCAATTAATTTTTGTTAATAAAATCTACGGGCACTGCTATATGAAACATGACTCTGCTACAACTAAAAAAAATCTGCAAGAAAAAAATCTCTGCCATTTAAAATCATCTGCAAAAAATAAAATCTACCGTAGCAAATTTTAAATGGTAAATGAAAATAGAAACTACTGCCATGAATTTTAAAATCTACGATGACTTTAAAACTCTTTAGTTAGAAAAAGAACTCTGCCATGAATTCAAATCTGACATTCAAACAAACCTACTATAACATAGAACCGCATATTTAATTCGCAAATATTTCAGTGAGCGGTGGCAATATCGTAAATATGAGGAATTTTTCCAAACTTAAATAAGATGTGGCATTAATTGATAATGACACTCTTATTATTAGGTTTTTCCTAACACATGATTTCAAGCGTATTTATGTGATCAAAAGAACTCATATAACCTTAATTTTTTCAAAGTTAAACTAACAATTAAAATACTAGTTTTTCTAGTTTTTCTCCCTTTATGTTATGTTTCTGGAGAAATGATGAACCGACTTGTCTTGGTAAGAGACGAAGCTGGAGGGTTGCTTGGTTCAGAGGGTCATGTACGGAATGCGCATGGTCAGAGACTTGATGCTGACGGAAACACAATACTTGAGGTCATCGTTGGTGTCGCTCGACACCCAATCGCCAAGAATGGTCCGTAGAGATATAATGGAGCCAATGCAGTTGATCGTATCATGATACTTGGTGACTATGACAGGCCTGATCAATTCTATGCTAGTAGGTCTTCTATTTGACCTCCTGCATTTCAGAAGAATGACTTTGAGCTTAAACCCACCTACTACACTCGTGTTGGACATCAGTATTTTCATGGTCCTTCCAATGAACATCTGATGGGTCACAGTGAGATGTTCAAGTATTGGGCTACATGCATTAAAGCCAATAGTGTGTCTAGTGACTACCTTTTCTGCAAGCTCTTCCCATACTCTCTTGTTGTGGACTGAGAACAATCCCAAACATTCCTACAATGCTATTTTGGTGGAAAGTGAATTTAAATTCATGGAAAGTGATGAGGATTTTGGAAACACACAGCCAATGTCGACCGATGCCACCCATGGGTGTCGCTCGACACCAATGGGAATTCCTGAGAATTTGAGTCAAAACGTTAAAAAAGATGGACAAAAATCGATCAAGCTTGACACAAAGGTGTCAACACCACCTGTCAGTGTCGACCGACACCAGCTGGGTGTCACTTGACACCAGTCCTGGACAGATTCGGAACTTCTCACAGCACCTAAATAGATTGAGGAAAGAGTTTACAAACCCAAAATCCCATATCCTAAGAACTTGAGGAAGTCTAAACAAGAGTTGGAGGAGGCCAGATGCAAGGTAATGATGGATAAGGTGATGATTGATCTACCTCTAGTTGATGATGTCAAGCTTTCACCTCTACTCAAGAGGTATGTTAAGAGAATTGTTTCTAATGGTGTAAGTCCTGAGGAAGGAGCTTCGCTTACCAAAGACATCAGTGCAATTTTCTTGAATAATACCCAACAAAAGAGGAAAGGAAAGCAGAAGGAAGATATTGCCTCTAAACAAGTTAGTGTCATGATTAAGAGTACGATTATTGAGAAGCTACCTGATCCAGGAAGTTGTGTGCTGGATTGCTCTATCTCTGCAGGAAGATTTTCTCAATCTCTTTGTGATCTGGGCTCAAGTATCAACTTTATACCTCATTCTTTTGTTGTTAGAGTTAGGATGACTACTTTCAAGCCAACGAGGATTTATCTTATCTTGGCTGATCGATCCAAAAGGATTTCAGAAGGTGTCTTAGAAGATGTTCCAGTGCGAACTGGATATTGTTTAATTCCCACAGACTTTGTGGTGTTGAAATATGAGAAAGAACCTACGGAGGCTACAGCTGGTGCCATTATTGATGAAATCAGAAGCATAAGAGGTTTGAATTTAAGTGATCTAGACATGACCTTTGACACGGACAAGCTGAGAAAGACACCCACCATTGATGGTCAAACATTCTTTGTAGAAACCTCCACATACATACTGTTGGGTAAGTTAGGGTGATTCTAGTGACCAAGTGAGTAAGCAAGATTCTAAGCTTGAGAATTGGAGTGGATATCATCTCTACCACACTAGGCTGAAAAACGAGGTACTACCGACTAGCAAGTTGCTGGAGGAAGCTGTTTTTGTGATGGAGACAGGGATTTGCAGAGCTGGATTGCAGAAAATTTTAGATATCCGAGCTGCACAAGTTATTATCGATCAAACACCAACCATCGTTGTCGGCCGACACTAGGCTAGAACAGACGAATAAGTGTTGGTCGACACCCTCTGCAGGTTGGCCCAGATTAGTCAGAAATAACTGGTTTTTGAAATGGTCTCAATGCTGAAGTTCTGGGAGCAATTTTCAAACAGAAAGCTTCCACATCTCACACTCCATTCACCCCGGGAAAAGAAAATGTACGCACTTTCTAGAGCCAAACCATCTGATATTAAAGGTGCAAAGACAATTTTACAATAAACCAAGCCACAAGATTATCGTAGTGTGCTTATTTCTTCTATTGATGATTTTGCAGGGAAAATAATGTCCCACCTAGACTGCCATCCCGCCTAGCTAATGTTCCTCACTTCCTTGGAATTTCTCATGCACCGAATGCTTATACTCTACAACGGATGAGGCGAAAATTTTCTGAGAGGCATTCATTACCACTCTCTTGTCCGCCAGAAGCTTGAGCTCCGCTGCCAAGTCAAGCTACTGACTGAAAACAAGCGTTTAGTGGGAGGCAACCCACTGGTAAATTTTCTATTTCTTTCAATTTTTCATTTCTTATTCTTATCTATTATGTCACCAACCTTAGGTTTGGTAACACTAGGGACAATGTTATTTAAGTCTATAGGAGGTAGTTGCTAACAATATCTTTTATTTTCTTAAAGTCAAGTTGAGTCTATTTTATCCAGTCAAAATTGGTCTGAAACTATGATAGTACTGAGGAAAGCACCACATTTTGCAGTAGCCTAATTGACCATTGATTCTACCCAGACTTGAATCCCATATTTCCAACAAAAACCCACTAAAGCCTGAGCTAATTTATGTTTTTTACCTCATCAACGTAATCAATGTCCAATAGGCTTGACTCCTCATTCATACCGAACAAGATACAACTTGTGTGGAATATAACTGGTTCTCCTCTCCCTTGATCTAATTAATAAATATATAAAGATGAGATGATTATCTTTTTTGTAAAGGGGTAGAAAATTTTCCGTGACCTCATTATTTTACTTAAGATTGAGATGATCACGCAAAGGTGGAAGCAAGGTTAGTATTTTCTAGTGATAACATTATTCGTCTACACCTTTGAGTTATAAAAAAAAGAAAAAATCAAAAGCAAAAGAATAGAGAATAAGAAAATGAATAAGTCTGGGGGAGAGAAAGAGTAGCAAGTGTTGTATGGTTGTCTGGTTTTGGTATTGTATGAGAATGAGTGTAGAAGGTTCTTGGCATTGAAAGCAGAGATTAGACCCATCAATGAAGGGCTTACAAGGGTTATGTTGTGAAATTTTGGGTATTATCAAGAAAACTGCGACTGCTAGCCATGAATTACATGGTGGTATTGATGTTGTCAAGTTAGAAATTTCTAGTGGATTACTAAGGTGAATGTGAGTGTGGGGCTTTGATAATGATATGATTTTCATGTTTCAAACTTTTTCCTTGGGTTTAGTATTTTGTTTGTTTGAGGGCAAGCAAAGACTATGTCTGGGGGAGTTGATATATCATGGTTTTTACGGTTTTTAAAGAAGATATAAGTCTTGTTTTAGAGTCTTTCCGGTGTTTACTGAGTCTTATTAGGTTCAAGTACGAGCTGGGCTGTATTGAGGCATATTTGGAGCATTTTGGAGCACATAGAGCTTTGTACCTGAGAAGAGCAAATCAGAGACTATTCTTGGTGTTGGTGTCGACCAACACCACCCACTGGTGTCGCTCGACACCGGTCGCAAACACAGCATTGGAATTGTAAAACTCCCCCAGATTTTTCCGTATTTGCAATCTAGTCCTTTTGTTGTTTTTGTAATAATAGGATTTTTAGGTCATTCTTTAGACATACATTTCATTCTACGCTACAATAATGTTTGGAGAAGATTTCTAAACTCTTTATCTCTTCTCTTGATTATTTTATGCAATCTATTCAAACTATGATTTATGTTTCATTAATCATGTTTGAGTCATTTGGGTTTTCAAAGGTAGAAGATGAATTGCTAGGTTGATGGTTATTTAGGATTGAGTATTAAGAGAGTTCTTCATCTAGATTTCTCTTATTGCTGATTCTAGATTCATGACCTAGAATCTGATTTTAGGTTGATTAGTTGACACCTGAGTATAATTGATTGTCTAAACTGTCTTAGATGGGCAAAACAACTATTACCAAAGAGATTTTGTAAACAATCGAACCTGAAATTAATGCTTGTTTGAATTGAAGAATTTAGCAAAGAGATTTGGAATTCTAAATTTAGACATAGATAATCTAAGCAGCGAGAGTTGATTGATTTTACCATTGAATTTCGAGTTCGAGAACTGATCTTATTAACAATCCTTATAATTTATTTAACCTGTAATTCTGAATTACCTGGGAATTTTCCTAATTCTAGCTCTTTTCCATCTGAATTTACTTCGATTTTAATTGCTTTGCAGTTTTCTTTTAATTTCAATTTTCTTCTTTAGCTCAATTCGTAAACTGAAAATCTATTGTGTGAACGTGAGTCCTTGTGGATTCGATCCCTAAGTACTATAGACGATCTCTTAATTTGAAAGATTAGCTCAAGCTTAAATTTAAGCATATCAATGACTCATCCTCTTCGGACTGATCATCAGAATCATGTTAGAATAGTTTCCCACAATCGTCAAAGTCATCAATCTTGTAAAACTCGGCCAAAACCCCGAAAGAAACCAGCATGCCATACTGAGCCAACCATGAGAAGTAGTCTGCCCCCTCGGAGTTCGAGGAGATGACAATAGCATCAGCACCACCACTGGTCTAAATGCTGGATTCCACACCCAATAACTAAATTGGTTAGAGAAATGAAATAGAATTTGCTTATGATAATGATGTAAAATAGAAAATATCTCTGTTAAAGGAAAAGTGTAAATTTGATTATATTGATTTCGAGTAGCAAAAAGATTGATCCACATGCATGACCATGGGGTCTATATCTATACACAAATTAAGGATTAAATGCTAAAAATAAATACTAATGAATTATATGATTCTCCTTTAATCCGTCCATTTTGATTTGGTCTTTAATGTTGTAACGACTTGTACTTGAATGATTTCCTCCTTCGGTTCGCAGATTTGTCTTGCCTCGTGGACACTCCTTCCTTTGCTTGCTTCTTCCTTCTGCGAGGCTTCACCACTGATTGAACCCCAGTTCGCTCCATCCAGCCATTGTACATCTCGCCCGTCCTTTCGGGGTTCGGCTGTCTTGGCGCTTTGATGCGCGTCTTTATTAAATATTGATTTTTATTGATACGCGGGAAACCCTTCCACTTCCCACAATTTTCGTGACGGTTCTGTATCTCAAATCAGATAAGTTATTTTCCTGATTTCTTCTGTACTCTTTGCTAATTGTATTGCCTTCGCTTAATTGATTTTCAATTTATTCGTCCCAAAGAATTTCATTACGCTTCGTATTCTTTGATTCAATGATTATATCAAAACCTTCGATGAATTATTTTTTTTTTCCACAGGAAAATGCTGAACGACATCGTTTGGTGACTGTTCCATATGTAAAGATCAATTCGGCCTTCATACTCCATGATGCTCAAAACATGAATCTACTGAAGGTATTAGAGAGTTCTGCCAAATTCGACCGGGAGTCGAATTCGTTCTACCAAGCCCTGACGAGTCTCCAGAATCAATTCGTGATGGCTATATGTGCGTTTATGAGATTTACTTTTATGGCTGTGGTCTGTTTTTCTGATCCCTAGTGAACTTCTCTTATGTCTTTTTCCTTTGGACTGGTGTTCCCGCAACTGTGCCCGAAGATGCTTCGCCACATACGGTGTTCGCTAACTCTTGATGCGGAGGCTATCTTATTGTTAAGTTCAAGTGACTTTTTGAACTTTTCGGCATTCGCCCTTGTTCAAGTTATTCGACTAAAGTTTCTGATGACGAAGACATTGAGGAGCAAGACGCTAATTTACATTGAAAGAGGGGGAGTGTAAATCCTGATCTTAATTCCCAGAGATCTATAACAAGGTCTCAAACTGTTGATAAAGGAAAAGGTCATGTGTCAATGCCTCTGCCTCCTCTTCATTACCCACCCCAGAAGACTTCTCAAGATAGATTTCCTGGGGAGAACTGGAACTCGTAGGATATACGGAATAGACGAAAGCGTCCCCGAAATGCTGGTTCCTCTTCTTCCGGAAATACTTCAAATGCTTATCATCCTGTTTTCAGTATGTACCAATCTTGATATATATATATATATATAATTTATTTTTTCAAAATTTCCATGCTCATTCATTACCCTTTTGCAGCTAGGAATGAGAACCGAATGGTAATTGCAGAGTCTTTCATGGAATTCACGTCTAGGGGCATAGAACTCTTCTTCCCTTTGACCAATGGGACCGGGAAGCATTCTATCCAATTGGCTAAGGTATGTAACCTACGTTGTGATAGTAGCGTCCTCCGCGTGTCGTTCTAACTTCTGGTTAATCTAAACTATTTTCAAGTGTCTGCAGGTTATAACGAAACAGTTCGCTTTTATGAATCGGCTGTTAGAGAGAGAGTTTCGTCGGAGGATTTGATTGCAATGAATAAACAAATCTTTTTACAAGGTTGAGATGGATGGATCAGAGTTGAGAATGTTATGATTCTATAGTGAGAAGTTTTTTTGAATCCCTGTATGCCCTGGTATGCCCTAAACGCTCTAACTCCACTTAAACGCAAAAAGCCCTTTCATACCAACCGGGGTCTACCCTGAATGATGCCTTCTCCTGAGAAATCCCACGCTACATTTAATGAATGTAAGGAGTTGACTGAAGTGAATGCCAAGCTCTTTTACAGTGTTGAGATGGACGGATCAGAGTTAGGAATGTTGTGCGTCTATAGTGAGAAAGTTTTGGTTGAATCCCTGTACTAACAGGTTATCTATCCCGAGCATTGTCTCCAATCATAGGAGAGTTTCTGTGATTTTCAAACCTCTTCACGAGTTTAGATTTGTAGTTTGCTTGATGACAACCAAAGTCTAAGTCTAGGGAAGTTGATATCATCGTAATTTTTGCCCATATTTCGTATATTTTTATTAGGGATTTCATGAATAAACTAGTGATTATGGAAGCTTCAAGGCCACTTTCCACCATTTCCACTTCTGGAGACATTTGGTAGTTTTGGAGCAAAAAGGATATAAGAAATATTAAAACCCGTATGTCGACAGTTTCAGAGCATCAGAAGTTTGGCAACATTTGAAGACTTTCCCATAGACCAAATTCAGAGTTCTTGATGTCTATGGAAAGCTAAAAGAGTCAAAATTCATATGGGACAAGAATCAAAGCAATCAATTTAGCCGTTTGGAAGATGTATTCCGAAGAAGGAAGGCGTGTCGACTGAAGCCAAAAACTCCATCACCTCAGTCACAATGCCTCGTGATCGCGGCCTAGCCTCTTGTACACCTTGGTCACACACAACCATGACAAAGGTCTGGCCTCTCGTCCTTGCACTTATCAAAATGACGTAGGTTTGACATCTTTTGACCTGATTTCGGAACTGAGCCGATAAATACCACTTGTTGGGCAAACCGTAAAGAGAGAGCCTCTCTAGGAGACAAACAAGGAGATCCACGACCTCATCACTTCAGCAGCCACCGCTGCCTCCTTCTTCGTCGCCCAAGCCCTAGAAGTTCCTCCTTATCAGTTTTATCCTTGTTCTTCATTGTTTCTCCTCTCTTGTACTCTTATTTTCTTATTGGGAAGACAAGTTATCTTCAGTGACATCTAGAGAAGTTTTCTTTGAACCCCCTTTGATATATTGATTCGTTTTATGATGTTTTACTTGATGTCTACTGCATTTAGTTGCATCATGAGCGAGTAGTTCTCTTGTTGGGTTTAATGGGGAGATATCAATGGGATTACATGGTTCCATTCACTTAGGTTGTTAGATCTGATTTTCATCTATTGTTTGAGTTCTCTTGGCACATCTTTTACTTAATGCATGTTGTTTGAATTGATCACCAAGCACTGAATTGAGGAAATATGAGTGCTATCCGCATAAACCTAGCTCCCAGAACTAGGGTTACCGAAGCCTCGTGTTATAACCTGCATAAGTTGAGTTATACGACTTTGTGAACTTATCAAACTTATTTATCCTACTGGTCTAAGCGTGTTGTTACCTGCGAAAGTTGAGTAACCGGGTGTGGTGACTTTAGATGGTCATTTCATGAACTATGACTTGATTGTTTAGCCGTGTTCCAAAAACATCATAGGCAGCTCCATCTTCTTTATTTGTTGGTGTAGGCAGCAAGCTACTCTAGCTCGGAGGTGGTGTGGGACACATGAGATGAGTGTGCTTCCGTCATCAATATCATCTTGATATTCTTCACCTTGGTTCCTTGAGCTATCACCTTCATCTAGCACTTGCTTGCCTTTGTCATGCACCATCTTAGTCTGCATCTCGGCATTAAGTATGGGCCAAAATTTTCTTCTTGTGGTTCTAGTGTCCATTATGTAGTACGTAGAACAAATTAGCAACTTGGCTCAATGAGAAATAAATTTAAATCCATTACAATAGGTGTAATTATGTGATTGAAATGGACAAGTCAAAGCATGTTCAATGTTTGAAATCAATAAACCAACACTTGAGTCTTACTTTTCGAATTCAATGGTGATTTTCACAAAATTTATGCATCTGAAACCAAGTTCAAAGCAAAGCTTAAGTGATAAATCCATCCAAATTCTCTTATCTAAAGTGATTATTGCCTAAGAGATTAATTTCTAACCAATTGCATCATCAATTTCGTTTCTTTATGAGTCACGAAATTTAAGCATATCAAATAGTCCAATTTCATCAACAATTCATCACACAAATTGATGGTTATATAACCTAGAAGCAAGTCTTCAAGTCCTCTATCAATTCCAACTAACAAAAGCTAATGAATGAAGAGAAATTAGAGACACCTCTTTTGAAGCTCAAAGAGAAAAATTTAGAAATTAGAGAACATACCTTGGATCCTTGATGAGTGTGATAAGAGATTTGTGATCTCTTGTAGATTGGGAACTTGGGATTCCTATCAATTAACAAAAACCCAAATTTTGAAAAATATGGATTCAAAGTGTCATATCTCCCAATAGAGTTGGAGAGATGATAAAAGGTTCTTTGAATCTTTAAAATCCACTTTTCAACATAAAAACATAAAACTAGTGATTAAAGGTGTTGGGTGTCTAGGGATTATATAAGGTTTCCATGGTCCTAAACAAATCAGGTGATAGATCTATATGCCAATATGTTTTCATAAATAGTTCTCAACTACGAACACAGATAAACAATCAAGCCATAGTTCATGAAATGAATGTCTAAAGTCACCACTTCCCGTTACTCAACTTACACACGCAACGACATGCTTATACCAGAAGGATAAACAAGTTCGATAAGTTCACAAAGTCCTATAACTCAACTCACGCAGTTTATAACACGGAGCTTTGGTAACACTAGTTCCAAAATTCCCGTTAAAACATTAATTGTTGATTCTGGTGCTTCTCATCACATGATTAGCAACTTTAAACTCATTAATAATGTTAAACCTGCTATTGGAAATGTGGTAATTGCAAATGGTGATAGAATTTCCATAAGAGGGATAGGAGACTTAAAACTATCTGATAGGAATTCTAAAGCCTTTTTGATGCCAGAGTTCACTGTTAATCTTGTATCTGTGAAAAGGGCAACCAATGACCTTAATTGTTATGCTATATTTGGTCCTAACAGATTTCATTTTTAGGATATTGAAAGTGGAAAGGTTCTTGGAGAAGGGAACACTAAGGGGGATTTATACACTCTTGTGGATTCTCCAACCATGAAAACTAAACCTCTTTCTTTTAAATCTTGTTATGCTGTTAGTTCAAATAAATTGTAGCATGATAGACTTGGTCACCCACATGCTCATCCGTTAGAAATAATGTTACCCCATGTTGTCTTTGATCATAATAATTGTGAAGCTTGTATTCTCGGAAAGCATTGTAAAATTGTTTTTCCTAAGTCCTCAACTATATATGAAAAATGCTTTGATTTTGTTGCATTCAGATGTATGGACTACTCCATGCTTATCTAGGGACAATAATAAATACTATGTGACATTTATTGATGAAAAATCAAAATACATATGGATCACATTGCTTACATCTAAGGATAGAGTATTTGATGCATTTGTGAATTTTCAATCATATGTTACTAACCTGTTTAATGCCAAGATAAGGGTACTTAGGTCAGACAATGGTGGAGAATATACCAGCCACAAGTTCAAAGAGCACTTAGCCAAACATGGGATTCTGCACCAAACTAGCTGTCCCTACAAACCACAACAAAATAGTGTAGCTTAAAGGAAGAATAGACATCTTATGGAGGTGGCTAGGTCCATGATGTTTCACACCGATGTACCAAGGAGATTTTGGAGTGATCTCATCAATAGGATACCAACAAGAGTCTTAAGTGATAGAACTCCATTTCAGGTATTAAATCAAACCAAACCCTCCATTGACCACTTACAAGTTTTTGGGTGTGTTTGTTTTGTACTAAGACCAGGTGAACTAAGGGATAAACTACAAGCCAAGAGCACAAGATGCATGTTTCTGGGCTACTCTACGACTCAAAAGGGCTACAAGTGCTATGACTTCTCAAGATTGAACCATTGTGTCAAGGGATGTGAAGTTCATTGAGCACCAGGTTTACTATAACAGGAAGGATAGGGATAGCTTGAAGGATTTGGCAAGATCTCCATCAGACAGAGCTTCTACTCTTCATCATCTCATAAGTCATCTTGGCAATCCTCCTCCACGAAAAGATCACTCGGACAATACCGGAACAAATCAACAAGGGTTGAAAACTCTGGAAACAACAACCCATACAAACAATGGGAATATTCATGAAGCTTTAAACACCATGTGAGACACTGGAACCACTCATGAGAAACCAACCTCACTTGACATGGAACAAGATAAAGATCAAGATGAGGGAGTCGCTACTAAAGAAGTGGTTCAAGAAGATCAACAACATGGACTGGAGCCAGAACTAAATACTCCTCTTAAAAGGAGTACAAGACAAAAGTTTGGTCCGGAGCACTGGAAGCAAACTAGAGTCTATTTCAACAATCAAGTTGTAGCCCATCCAATACAAGATGTATGTTCACTTGCCCTCTTGCTAGCTTCTCATCAAGTCTTCCTTGGGAAAATTGATGCTCATTGGATTCCTAAGAGCTATGAAGAAGTCAAAGAAAGTGATGAATGGCTAGGAGCTTGTGATGATGATAAAGGTGCTATGGAAAGGAACTATACATGGGATGAAGCAGATCTATCTCTAGAAAAGAAGGCTGTTAGCTCCAGATGGATTTTCACTATCAAGTATCTAAGCAATGTAATATTGAGAGGTACAAAGCGAGGTTGGCGGCTAGAGGGTTCACACAAATGGTTTGTCTAATGGATCTCCTCTTGAAGATGGCTATAAGGTCAAGCGAAAGGGGGACAAACAGGACAAGAAGGATATCCAAGAAGAAGATCCATTAGACAAACCATATGCAGATCCTCTCCAATACCGAAGACTAGTGGGTAAGCTTATCTATTTGACTCTAAAAAGACCTGACTTATGTTTTGCTATAAACCAGGTGAGTCAATACATGCAAAAACCCGCAGTCTATCATTGGAACATGGTGGAGAGGATATTCAGATACCTCAAAGGGAGTGCGGGACAAGGCATATGGATGGGAAAGAATGGGAATGCCAAGATTGTTGGTTATTGTGATGCAGACTATGCTGGTGACACGAATGATAGGAAGTCAACTATTGTATATTGCACGTTCATTGGAGGGAATTTGGTGACATGGAAGTCTAAGAAGCAGAAGATAGTTTCATGCTCAAGTGCTGAATCTGAGTATAGAACAATGAGGAAGCTCACGGAAGAACTTATTTGGTTCAAGGCACTTCTCAAAGATCTAGGAATTGAAACCACAAGACCCATCACCATGCATTGTGACAACCAAGCTGCTATACACATTGCCAGCAACTCAGTGTTTCACGAGAGAACCAAACACATAGAAGTTTACTGCCACAAAGTTTGAGAGAAGATCGAAGAAGGAGTCACACTACCATGCTTTACAAGAAGTGAAGATCAACTAGCAAACATCTTCACCAAGGCTGTGAGTCTTAAGGTTTGCAAACACATCTACAGCAAACTAGGACTTATGGATCCAACTCATCCTTGATCATATACCTATTCATAGACGTTATGCTTTTTTCCTCATCATAGATTTTTTTCCCAAGTGGTTTTTTCTATGATGAGGTTTTTACCGAGGTAACGCCTATGTAGGTCCAAGCTTAGTCTTTGTTCACCGACGACTAAGCTTGAGGGGGAGTATTGAGAAAAGGCATTCCATGTTAAAGGAGGGTGTGGTGTAATCTACTTTTGCTGCTAAAATGCTGAGGATCACTATTTGCTACAGTTTCTCATTTTAGGACTTCCTCCTTCCTCTATAAAAGCAGGAGCCTACCCTTGTATTTTAACCTAATTTTTCTCTTCTTTTATTCTCTCCTGCCATGGCTGCGCCCCCTCTCTATTCTCTCTTCATTTTTCATCAAATCTCAGTAACTATTCCGCATTAGTCTCTTAAAATCTCACAGTGTTCTATGTTTCGAGTGGGCAGAAAATACCTCCTCATTGAGTAATCCATTACTCATCCTTTTTATCTTTTTCCTTAGGTTAATATTTGCGGTTTGAAGTTGTGTTATAGGTGAGACCAATGAACAACATGTTGTCTTGGCATGTGTTGTGGGACATGTGTTGTAGTTTTCTTTTCTTCAATATCCCTTAAGCTAAGGAAGGCATTATATTTAGTGATTGGTTTGGGTTCTCCTTCAATTTAATGCTTATATTTCATCCTATTAATATCTTTTACAAATGGTATATTATATTTTGATATGTTTTGGTTCTCACATCTATCAGGGTGTAGGATTTATGGTATATGATTTACAGTACATTCCGAATATACACTTATAATAAATAAATCTTAATAATTTTAATAGTTCTTTAAATATTTATATCAAATTAAGTACTTTCTTCCAATCGTTTCTTCTATTCACTCTATTGATTGGTAACCTTATAATTGGTTCATTTGCAAACAAGACAGTTGAAGGTTACCAATCAAACCCGATGTGTTCGTTGATAAAAAGAGTTTTTCAAAAATACTATTTATACATATTAAAAGTTATTGTAAGGATGAGTGGTTAAGATGTGTGTCTGCTAAGTATATATGACCATGTCTTTTCCACGTGCATGACTTTCTCTCCCATTTTTTTTTTCACAACAACCACCGTTGAGCTTAATTTATGGCCAGAGCACAGCGACTCCGACAGTACAGGTTCCGGTCTACCCTATTCAGTTCCTATTTGCTTTCTGCATTTTCTGAGTGGTGGTCTTGCTGGTGTCTCTGGTTTGTGAAGATTCAGAGGTTATGCTTGTCGGGGGTTCATTGTTGTGGACGCGTGATGGTAGGCTTCTACGGCGTTCTTCCTCCTCTTCTCTTTTTTCCCAAAGTTAGGTGGTTCATCTCTCTGTCTCTTCTCTCTTACGATTTTGCGCTGACGGTTGCAGATTTGGTATTTCTCTCAGGGAGTTTCGATGGTTGTTCTGGTGTGTGAGGACAAATCAGAAGCCTCTGTTCATCTCGGCCTATTATCCAAGATGATGATCTACTATTAAGATGCTTGGACATCCCTCTTTAGCTTTGTGGCAAGGTTTCGTAGAGATGAATTAGGTGGTGGTGTTCTTCATCAGAGGCTTAGTATGAGTGAGTCTCTGGTGGCTTCGTTTTATTTGTATCGTTAGTCGGAGGCTAGATCGGCTTGGATTCGGTAGTGGCATTCCATTGTCTCCTTCCAATTTGACTCCTTCCAATACTCCGTAAGTAGCTTTTAGTGGCGCGCATCTCAGAGTGGTGACTATTGTGCTGATGTTTTCATTTTCACGGGTGACTTAGTGGTAGAGAGTCACCGGGTCTGTCAAGGGCTTGATATTTTAAGATTAAACCATGTGGCCCTAGCCTCTATTTGCCTCGTACAAATGGTTAGGCAGCCTAAATTCCCACGGAATCCGACTTTTTATGAGAAAAGAACTCGGAAAGAAGAAAAAACTCGAAAAAGAAGAAAAATACTGAATTGGTTTGATATGTATAACAATGTTGGATGATTACAAATGAGGATCCCACCCCTTATTTATACAAAAGTACCTCTGAAATGGATGGTGGAGATGAAACTGATCGAACGACCGATATTTAAGATATGACTTGAAATACAAGATATTCATAAATGTGGGCGGATTTGAAAGGATATGATCAAGGAATCCCAATAAGTGGTGGGCGTATATGTAGGGATATGGCTTAGTGACAAAGTATTGAGAGATATCCTTTCATACTTGACCAAACATGTGGAAGTTTCTTGAGATGGATACAGCCCACAAAAAATGAAAGAAAATGGGTCGTGACAGGTAGCTTTGTTTTATGTGTGCGATTTTGACGGTTGGTTTGTTGGCTTGGTTTGACGGTGGCATGTCTTCATTAGACTAGGCCTCCATTGTGGCCTTCTCACTTCCCTTAAAAGCATCTTTTGTCTTTTGGATTTTAATGCGGTGTGTGTTTGTGTTTCAAGTTTTCCACAATCACACAATGAATAAGCTGCAAGAGCACAACAATCAGTTGTAGTACTTAAGGTATATTGATCCCACGGAGAGAGAAGTTGTATTGTAAATCAAGAGGAACAAGTAAAGCTAGAACTCAATAATAAAATCAAGGGTTTTCTTTGTTGTGTCATGCAACAAGTAAAGCAATAAAACGAATGTAAACAATAAAACAAATATGTTGGGTGTTCAAAGGATCTCCGGGGTTCAGTGATAATCAATTCAAGATAAACTCATGTAAATGCATGTCTATTCCTAAGTCTCGGACTATGAAACAAAAAAGTTCGATTAACTTATTACCATAGAGAAAACCGGCTGAATCAATATGTCCTGGTACTCAACTCACGCAGGCAACAACACATATATCAAAGCATTAATATCAAGTTCAATTATAAACCATAAAACTCTATAACTAAGTGGTGTGTGCTTGTAATGACGCGATACTCATCCAACCTAGTATCAAACAAACTAAGCAAGCGGATAGCAAAACCTAGATGCCTAAGATCAATAGCTAGTTCATGATGCTAACTATATGCATTAAGAATGAGATTAGATCGAAAGAACAGTATAGGCAATAATGCAAAGACAATAAACTCGCCACTCAAACAATATAGATCACATCCCCCCCCCTTTGATTAACACTTTAAACCCAAAAAGTAAATTACTCAAGAATGCTTAAATGAATCATCAAACCAAGCTTAAAGTAATTCATGGAATGCATAAATAAAAGAATAAGGTTTGAGAGATTACAAAGTACTAAGAGATTGAAGAGAAAATTGATGGTGGAACTACAAAGGCTTCTACGAACAAGAGAGGCTTGGTGCGGCTCCTCTGGTCGTCTATAAGGTTCCTGGAGGTCTTCTAGAGTCGAAATTCAGTTACAATTGAAGGCACACAAAACCCTAATGCTTAGAGATAAGTATATATAAGCCTTAAGGTCTAAAAAGTCGGTATTAGGGCTTTGTATGCTAAACTCGTCATTTTGATAAGTGTTGAGGCAGGAGAGTCGGCCTTGGTCACGGGAATTTTGACCGAGGTGGTGTAGAAGGCCGGCCCCGGTCACGGGTCCTATGGCCTAGGTCATCAAGAGGCTTGGCCGCAGTCACGGGCAGTGTGACTGAGATTGACATGTCTGCACTCTTCGGGTTGTATCTTCCAAACGGCTGAATTGATTGCTTTGCTTCTTCTCCAAAGTGAATTTTAACTCTTCCAGCTTTCCATAGATATAAAGAACTCAAGATTTGGTTCATGGGAAGGTCTTCAAAGATTACCAAACTTCTGGTGCTCTGAAACTGCCGTAAATCGGGCTTTGCTCGTGTTTTAGTCCATTTTCCTTTAAAACCTGTTTGGCACTCGAAATACTCGATAAAAGCCTATTTAACCTTGAAATCATATCATACTCTTCATAAAACCATATGAAAATGATATAGTAAAATCGGGTAAAAATACGATGTTATCAGCTATGGTTATGGCTTCTCAAGTAGTGCTACTTAGACACATCAGAGGAATGCTCCGGTGAAGCACTGGGGGGTTTTTGGCATCGAAAATTTTCTTGTAGTGGCTTCTGTGCTGTCGGTTGCTATTTAATTTGTTGTCTGGTTCTTTTCTTGTGTTAGTATTCAGAGAAACTATAGGCACCTTTTCCTGTAGAGATTTGAGGATTAGCCTCAAGAAAAGGTTTACTTGTGGCAACGACGATGAGAACTTGAGTTCTTTCGAGCTGAGGAAATCAAGCAATTTTCTGAACTTCCTAACCCGGAAGCGGTATCTCTTGATCGGGTTTTTTTTGTTTGGTTCCCGCGTGTCTTTTCTTTGCTGTGTATTTTTTCGTTCTTTGTTGTATTTGTAGCCTTTTACTATATATTTTTGGTCGTTCCATCTTTTAAGTTTTCATTGTAACTAGAGGTGGGCGTTCTGATTTATGGTTTGGTTTCGGTTTGGTTTTTTCGGTTTTACAGTTTTATAGAAAATGAAACCATTTAGAAACCGTTTAAAATACTGTTTGGTACGGTTCGATTTTCTCAAGTTTACTGTTTAACCATAAATAATTTGGTTCGTAGGAAGTTCAACATAAAAAGCAACATAGGAAGTTCAAAAAAATAGAATCCAAATCAAATAAACAATAAACCCAAATCATAAATCTAAAATCAAACCAATAAAACTAGAAGCAAAATGAAAAAAAAACTTCCGTCGTCATTATCAGCCATGATTGTTCATCTCTTCAGTCTTCACGTTGTTTATAAATCTCTGGTTCATACAGAATAAAATAAATCAACAATGACAATTAGCATAAGATATTAAGATCTAAATACTTAACAATTTAGCTGAAGATAATAAAAAAAATACGAATACAAATCTTCTTGTAAGGAATCTATAATTCCGTTTCTTCTAGTATTTTGTTGTCTTCTTGTAGGGTTTATTTATTTATTTATTTATCTAGAAAAAAGTTTAGTTTTCTTAAAGTTAGCTAACCAGAATATTTATTAGACTTATTACTTATCTAAAAGAAATTTAAAAAAACAAAAATAAAAAACAAAGAAAAACCGAATGGTTTTACGGTTTTAAACCGATCTGAACCGAAACCGAAACAATTTCTATAATAGTAACCAAATGGGTTTTTAAACTAAATCAAAACCGAACTGAAATACTAATTTATGGTTCGGTTCGGTTTGTTTTCTTGGTTACGGTTATTTTGTAACTCCTTCCTTAATTCAAAACTCGATAATAAATAGTTAACATGTGTACCCATAAAGAACTTGAGCTCTTTTTGTAATTGTCCCTAAAAATTAATAACAAAATAAGTAATTAAATCGTAGTATTAATGGGTCGACTTCTGGTGTTGAAAATGAGATAGATGATGGTTTACATTCCATTCCATCAACGACTAAAATCGTAATCTCGCAATTGCTCTTTTCTAGAGGTGTCCAATCCGGTTTAACTGATCTGAACGAAACCGAGAACATACTAAACCACTGATCCTAAAAACAAAACGGAAGGAAAAGAATAAACCAATTCGGTTTCTTTTCCGTTCCAACTCGGTTTCACTTTCAACTTTAAAATATCCAAAAAACCTTTACCAAACACCGAACAATAACCTGCCCAACATATAAGGATTAAAACCTCAATTTCTTTAAACATATATACTATTTTATATCAAACCCAAAATCAAAATTGTATCAAACCAATCCGGATATCCTTATACAAAAAAAATCAGAAAAACCAAATAATCTGAAACCG
This sequence comes from Cardamine occulta, assembly GCA_028015245.1. Taxonomy (NCBI): domain Eukaryota; kingdom Viridiplantae; phylum Streptophyta; class Magnoliopsida; order Brassicales; family Brassicaceae; genus Cardamine; species Cardamine occulta. The sequence continues at coordinate 1,959,907 of CM051367.1, forward strand.
AAAACTGTTGATTAAAGTACTCATTGGTCCGTTTTGTATTGTAAGAGCTAACCATAAAAATCTCAAAAGGGACCTCAAGTGAGTCGTCCCATGCTTCAGCACTTCATTAGAAGCATCTTCAACATCTTCTTCCATTGATAGCCTAATATATTCTCTATGAGCAAAACGATCCCACTCCGTCCATGTTGGATTAGCCCGCTCCTATGTATTAGGAAGTAATCATAGAGCTATGAGTCTCTCTATAATAAGTAAATTACTATTCAAAAATGTGTTGGTGACATATAATTTACCTGGCGGATGAGGAAGGGATCACGCGTTTCAAACGCCATAAACTTGTTAAGGTTGAAAAGTATATTGAAGACCTTTCCAGAAAGCTTAGAACCCTTCAAATCATTCAAACAAATGTAACCTTCATCTTCTGGTTTGACCATGTCGCATAATTGGCACAAAATATCTTCGAACAGCACTGCTTCTTGCGCCATACATTCCATTCTATGTAGCTGCTCCTCGTAAAAGAATTGCAGCTCGTTCTGCGTCAATACTCCATTTGCATCTAAATCTATGCACTTGAACCTATAATCATCATCAAACATTAATAACATACCATATCTATCACCAAATAACACATACATAAAGACTTTCTATATATAAAACAAGTTCATCATTCTCACCAATACTCAAGACTAGGTTCTGATGACTTATCTTCTTCAGCCAATATAAAGTAAACAAAATCTTCATAACCCATCTTTCCTTCAGTTTTACTAATAAACTTCCTCAGTACCTATATACCTAGACATAGTGACAACAACATTCCAAAAGCTAGTAGATAAAAGAAAATGAAGATCCAAAGTAGCAAACCTGAGAAAAGATTCGGTCTATAATCCTGTAAGTGAGTGCATAATTACGATATTGAATGAGATTCTCTTTGTCGGTCAAGAAATCATGATCTGTATCCAGCTCCCAGAACTTGCAGTATATTACATATAAATGTTCATACGAGAAGTACCTAATAAACAGTAAAGAGTAAGAAAAAGGCGTTAATTTGGCCAATTTCAATATTACTCATTAATCTTGAGCCACCTACCTCAACACCTTATTGATGTCTTCTTCTTCATCAGCATGTTGCATAGCGTCAACTAAATTTCCTCGCTTAAGCTCTCTCAAGGTTAAATGACCAGTTCCACGCCTATTTATGTAGTATTATATTCTGTAGATTACAGTTTCAGCTGTTTCCAAAAGTTTTCCTCAAATATTACAATGGATCCATATATTCAACTTTGCTTTTATCCGATATACCTTTTGAGCAATACTATCAAATGAAAATCAAACTAAAAGATATTAAATCACTTCATTCATAGTAGTGGACTAACCATTTCTATCTTGAAATCAGGTGTGCCTTGTATGAATTCAAGACCAGGGTGTGTTGCCAATAATTCTTGAAGTACAGGCTTGAAATCATCCTGTCATAATATTCATAAAATTTATCACAAGTTCAATAAAGACATCAACATACATCTAACTGTGTGACCAAGGAAAAAAAGTAATATTAAGTGCAGCCCAGAAAACCCACCTGGACAAGATACTTGTGATCTGGTTGCTTCTGTATTGCAAAGATCTGAGTTGTTGTCTCCTTTGTCAACATATTTCCCTTAACCCAATAATCAATGAAGGCTTCTCCGTAAAAAAAGTTGACAAAACCACTATGTATGAACATGTGTGTTGAAAAGTCCACACGCCAAAACAAAACCAAGATCTCTAAATTAATATATATTCTTAACTTTTTCATTTTTTTTCTTTCAAATATTAAACTCTGTAGGTAAAAAATGTAACAGGTTTCAAACCTTTTCACAAAGCCAGTGTTATGGTATCAACTTTCTTGAAAATGGAGGTGGAAAAAAAGGATGGAACCTTGCAGATCTCAGTAGTGACCAGTTTAAATTCTGAGAATTAAAAAAAAAAGACATGATTGGTCACTAAATACTAGATATAAAGATATATAAAAAGAGAAACTAACCAACCTTGCATATTCAAACCATCCTCATGGCCATAGAAAAGACTGTTAATCTTAGTTATAGATTGCTCTTTCAAGTCATTTGGTGGTGGAGGACCATCTTCAAAGTAAAACTACACATTAAATACAGAGTAACAGACTAATTTTAGTACCAGAAAAAAAAAATGCAGAGGAGAATATAAATCCGATTAGTGACACAAGACGGTACAGAACAAACAGTGGTATCACCATCTTCTTACCGCCTCACTAAATGGTTACCACAGCATTCCAATTTTATCAATCAAAACACATTATTAAACCACATTTATTTTCCATCAATTGATACAGCATTACAATTATAATGAATAAAAGGTGATAGAAATGTAGACCTGAGGAATGAGCTCTTTAACATGATCAGAAACTACTTTGAGAAGAGAGTTAAGGTTACAGAGTCCAGTTCTCTGTCTACTGATACGAGGCGAACCAGTTGAGTTCCTTGGAGATAGAGGAGGGCCATTGCATGCCGGAAATATTGTAGCCAAAGGACTATTAGAACCTGAATTTGCACTTGAAGAGCCACTCACAATTAACGCCACTCCTGGCTTTACATCATTCACCAATGATGCGACCTATAATCATTTACACCAATATTTATTAATCTCAAAAATCACATATAATCCCAACGGATTGCGTTGGTATAAACACACATTATTCACGTTCACAATCCCTAAATCATATATTATTCTACCGTTGTTTTCTCACCATCCTAGCTCAGACACGCAATATTCACATTCATAATTCCAAAATCACATTATTTTAGTATCGTTGCGCTGTCACCATCAAAGTTCAAACCCGAATATAAAAACATCACATGCTATCATCTAACAGAATTCAGTAAACATTATAATATTCAGATATCAAAGAAAATTGAGAAAACATTACCAAGCGATTGGTTTCAGGAAGAGCAAGCCATTGATCAAAGAGCTTTTGAACGAAATCTTGATTTGCTTTCATTGACATTGGTGATGTCTCCGGTAACTGCAAAAGCTCTATATCCAACGTTATTGACTCCATCATGGATCAGATCTTTTTCCTTCAAACGGTGATCAGTTTTCTCAAATAAAATTTCTTTCAGAAAGTGAGATTGTTATTATACACATTCATACATGTGTACTACTGAGTTTGTATATAAAAGAACACAAAAAATTATGAGAGACGATTTTTACGCTCTTTCCTCCTTTTACAGTACTTTTCAATTGAAAAATCAACCCATTCACTTCGACATTTATTTTTCTCTTGTGCCTATTCAACAGAGGTATGGAAATCATTAGCTCATGGTCTATTGAAACCTCGGTTCACAACAGATTGAAATCAGCTGCTCTTCCTCATTTCCGATAGAAGACTCGACAGAGGTACTCTGTTTATCAGTCGCTATGCTTTCCAAACCACTTTCTATTCCCTACGGAGAAAGAAAAATGTTCGTCGTCATGGAGAAATACTGATCGCACCAATAGTCCTCATCAAACAAATAAACAAAAATATCTGGACCGATGTTCTACGTTATGTGATCACAAGCTAGCTGAATCTATCCAGCTCTGGTTCTTTTGAAAAAGCTCATGAGTTCTTATCATTGATGTATTTCATTCTAATCCTCTCAAAATATCGATGCACTTGATGTGAAAAACAATTTTTTTGGATTTGAATATAATTTTACATTCACTTCAAAAAAAAAAAATTCAACCCATGGAGATGCTCTCAAAGTTAGTTCTCTCCCTCATCAGTGTAGCATCTGGAATTTCAATTTAACTAGCTGAGCACCTACCTTTTTTTAGGTAAAAGGTATGTGTTAGACCAAAATCTACTAATTGATTCGAATAGCTATATCCCTCATAGTTTAATAAAAATTACATGCAAACAAAATAATTACTAGTTAATTTTGAGAAAGCATATCGTGAGAAAGAAATAGTATAGAATGGCGTAGAGGACTATACTATCTCTTGGGAGACAAACCAATGTCCCACATTAGAAGATTAGAAAATAAGTTTCTAATATATAAGACAAGTCAATCTCTAATTAGTATGATGCATTTTGGGAAAGAGTCGAAAACAAAATCCATATAGGCATGGCCAGTTGGCCCAAAGTGGACAATATCATAATAATAGAGAATTGACTTGGGCTTGTAGAAAACCTTACAATTGGTATTAGAGCCTAGATAAAAAATGTGGACTTAGGAAAGTGGGTGTGGGCTGCATGTTCGGTGTGGAAGGAGCCCTCAATGTGACACGATAAGAAGAGTGCCTCAAGAGAATTTTGCAAATAAGGGGTGTTGATGCCTAGGTGCCAAGGTTTCTCTGGAGGAAAGGCTAAGGTTCGTGGTGATTAGTTTGACGACAAACCAATGTCCCACATCGAAAGATTAGAAAATAATATTCTAATATATAAGACAAGTCAATCTCTAATTAGTATAAGGCCTTTTGGGAGGGAGTTCAAAAACAAATTCATGTGGGCTTGGCCAGTTAGCCCAAAGTGGACAATATCATAATAATAAGGTGTTGAATTGGGCTTCCAGAAGACCAAGAATTAGTATCAGAGCATAGGTCAAAAACTGTGGATTTGGGCTGCATGCTCGATGTGGGAGGAGCCCTCAATGTGACACGATAAGAAGAATGCAGAGAATCTTGCTAATAAAGGATGTTGATGCCTAGGTGCCAAGGTTCACTGGAGAGGTTTTTGAGGTCCAGGTTCATTAGAAGATTAGAAAATAAGTTACGAATATATAAGACAAATCAATCTCTAATTACTATGAGGTTTTTTGGCCCAAAGTGTAGTAATAGGGAGTTGACTTGGGCTTGTAGAAGCTCAATAATATCATATAGTTTTATGTGTTTGCCTGATATCGAGATAACCATAGAGTTATCCTAAAAAAAATGTTTTAATGAGGTAATATGCATAAATATGACAGCTAAGAAACTTATCGTTGTAACCATTGAATTATCAAGATGTAAAAAAAAACTAAATGTATTCATCCGTGCGTACGCCAATATAATCAACAAGTTTGTTTAACTGGCATATCATGTTCCCTAGTATTCGGTATTCTGCTAAGAAAATAGTTACCTTGTTATTCTTGGTAACAACACACTTAGACCAAATCGATAACAATGCACCTAGTAAAATAAGATAACTACTTCCCAGATAATATTCTTATTGGGGTTAGTTCTAAATCTAGGTGGCTTTCTTGCTTTCTGTTTGTTAGTTACACTCCCCTACAGTTAGACCTAGTTCTCAGTGATCTCAGTTCCGGCCGGCCGTCCAAATCTTTGATAGGCAGGCCCCTCGGCAAAAAAAAAAAAAAAAAAAAAATCAAATCTCTTATAATTTTTTTTTGAATGGGCGTTTTAACCTTAATCACAGCTATAACTCAATCTTAATCTCTATGTACAAACACCAGAGCAACACAACCTTTGCTGCTCAATGGTTTTTGTACTATTTGTACCATTAAAAAGATTTTTTATGCGGTCAACTCTTGCGAACCATAGCTGGACTGGTTGAAGAGTTTTGTTCTAAGAGATAAATGTTGAATAGATTTCATCACCTAACCCAAAGCATAGAACAATTGCTCCTTAACCAAAATTGACATGATCCCAATAGTGAGAGCATCCAAGAAACATCACTTGACCAACCCCCCCCCCCCCCCACCTCCTTTAAACATCCATTTAGACCATCACAATGCTTTAGAACAACTTTGGAGAGGTTTGGGAAGTATGGACTTACCGGGCTTTGGTTTAATGAAGATGGTGTCATCTCTGTTATCTCTATCTCCACAACGCAATATGTCGATGTAACCTAAATCAACAATACTTGGTAAAGTCAATGTCCTGAATGATATTTTCTTGAAGCTCTCTAATAAAATGGTGCGTATTTTCTCTTATGAAACAGCAACAATTCACCTCTGTCAAAAAAACAACCAAAAACATACATTAAACCAATGCAGCATAGCATCCCAAAACAATTCAGGTTTTTGATATATAAATACAAGTCAAGCCTTTCTTAGTCACTATATATAGTAAATTTACTCCAAAATTTAGACAAAAATGGAATAGTGATGCTACCTTTTGACTGCAGTCTAGGCTATATAAGATTAACATACATTGAAAGAATCAAGTGAGATATTTTACCAATACAAATTGCTCAGCAAAATTGAAAGTTAAAATAAATACAAACAACAAATCAAACCAAATATGAAACAAAAGAAACAGAGAGATATAAGAGTTATATAAACATAAATACAATTATGCAAAACATAAAAGTGTCTGTAGTTAAAGTGGAAAGAAACATATACCAGTTCAGAGTTCATGGGTTACAAAAGTTTGTGGCTTTCTCAGCTTTGGACTTAAGTAATTACTCATCAGAGATGGATTCAAGAATCAAGATTAAAGGTATGTATGGTATGGATGGAGTAGGCAAAAAATTCTTACTTTGAATCTCATAGATCTCTGTACTTTTCAAATCACTCTCAAAGGTGTGATTTTTTTTCCCTACTTCACCCATACATACAAACACATAATCTCAAATCCATGTTTAATGAGAATCTTAACTCTTATTGGCGTGTAACCATTGACACATCCAATGAAAAAAAAGATAATTCGAGTAAGTAAAATTACTAGCTATGAATGAAAAGATAAGACCGCGAACAAGATTTGACTTTTGAATCTGGTAAGGCTTCAAGTTCAAATAATGTGAATAAGGAGATAATGGAGGATGTTTGACAAAAATAAAAAATAAAACAAATAATGGAGGAGAAATAAAATAAAATTGAAACATTTACTGATCAGTGGAGCTGAGCTGTCCTAAAAAGAGAGTGATAAATTAAATATTTAATGTTAAAAAATTCTTTTGCATGTTTGCCTCTTACTTATACATTATTCACAGATTTACTCATTAGTTTTTAAATTATCTTAGAGTTACGATACAATAATCTGGCGATTAGAATTGCAAATAAATCAGCAGGTTATACCCAGCTTAAACTATTATGAGTGGGTTAAATAGCAAAAAGATTAAAAAAAAAAAAAAGCAGATATTGCGGATTGACCCATTACGGCCTATCAGTCGTCAGTATGGGACAAATCCATCTAGATTGACATTGCTTATAAATCCGCAAATCAAATTTTTGTTTACTTGCTTGTGTTATTTTATCAAATTCCAATTTGTTTTAAGTAAACTCTATATATGTAAACTCTTATCACACTTAATACTAATAGTTATATTTGTCGAAATGAAAAAAATTTCATTTGCTCATTTCTCTTTCAAGGGAATGTGTTAATTTCATATGGCTTTGATGGAAACTTGATAAGGGATTGGATCCTTGTAATCCCTTTGGCCCAAGATCTATTATATGAATATATCTACACAAAATCTTAGGAAGTAAAGAATTATTTATTTGAATTTATCTTACAAGAAGATGAGTGGTAGATGGTTTTCTAGCTCTATTTATCCAAAGTATTCTACTACCAAGAGATGGAAGCTTGTGTAGAGAATAGATAGAAGTATGCTTATGAGAGATAATCAAAATAAGACAAATCTCATAGTCACTCTATTTCTCATCTCTCCACCTTATATAATTCCCCACTTCATGGTATATATTAAACCAAAATTATATACCCTTAACCATACATGTGCTAGGAACCATAACCAAATCACAAAACCGTCTCTTAACTGGTCTTGTATTATTGCCATTTAATTTAACCCATAATAGAATATAAATGACATATGATTTCGTCTCTATGCAGATAACCTACATATTAATTATTTATAACTCAATAATTGAAGTCCAATTACTTAACCAAAAATTAATCACACCTTATTTGGACTAAACCGAAATGACAATCCTTAATCCATGAATTCCACATTTGGTTCACACATCTCCAAGAATCTCCCACTTGTGGACCTAAATGTGACCAAGATAATTTATGAATTAATCCTAATGAGCGCTCTTTATGATTGCCCTTAATCTCGGTATTGAAACAGTCTCATCTATTTACCATATCAATGTAGGACCAATGAGATATAACTACATTGAAGCATAATTAGATCCACAATGATCACATACACCAATACAATAAAATGAATTAGACCAAACATGGATGCATAGCATGGAAATGGCACACCAAATGTGATTATTGTGCTCTTTTCCAACTGGTCCTACCTTAACGAGATCAACTTTATGAACAACCAATACAAAGTGATGATACCATAAACACAGAACCAAATAGTGTTTAAACTTTAATTCATTAACCATATGAGCATAATAACATAAATAGATACCAAACTCCCACTAAACAGATATATCGTCTAAATCCATATGAGCAACATGCTCCCAAAAGACTTTAGGTGTAACACCTTTAGTCAGCTGATCCGCTATCATGAAGTTTGTACCTATATGCTTAATTGAAATTACATCACTTTGGATCCTTTCTTGCACAATACGATACTTTATGTCTATATACTTAGACTTTGTTGTGTTTTTATTGTTGTTCGCATATAACACTGCTGAACCATTGTCACAGAAAATCTAAAGTGGTCTTTCGACACCAGGAACTATATGCAGCCCTGTGACAAAGTTTCACAGCTACATAGCTTGATTGCATGCCTCATGAAATGCTATGTATTCTGCTACTATAGTGGATGAATCCACAAGTTTTTGCTTGGCACTTCGCCACGATATGGCTCCTTTAGCAAGCATGAAAACATAGCCCAAAGTGGATCAATGACTGTCAAGGCATCCAACATAATCGGAATCAGAATAACCAGTGATCTCGAGCTGGTTACCTCGTCTATAAACGAGCATAAGATCCCGAGTTTTTTGTAGATAGCGCATCACCTATTTGACTGCTTTCCAATGATCGATCCCCGGGTTACTTAAATATCTCGCCAACATCCCAACGATAAATGCCAGGTCTGGTCATGTACATACTTGTGCATACATTAAACTCTCAACTGGTAAAGCATAAGGAATTTTCTGCATTTCGTCAATTTCTAACTGTGTCTTGGGGCATTGCTTTAAACTGAATTTATCACCTTTAGAAATCGGGATATTTATTGACTTATAATCCTTCATGCCATACCGTTCTAACACTTTATCGATGTAGCTCTTTTGTGATAACCCCAATATACCTCGAGATCGATCTCGAGGTATACTTATAGCTAATACAAAAGAGGCTTCACCATGATCTTTCATCTCAACTTCCTTAGAGAGAAATTTCTTAGTGTCTTTCATCAAGCCTACATCGTTGGTGGCAATTAGAATATCATTAACATATAGGAGCATGAAAGTTAATTTGCTCCCACTGATCCGTTGATACACGCAATCTTTAGCATGATTTACTTCAAAACCAGATGAAATAACGACCTAACGAAATTTTCAGTACCATTGACGAGACGCTTGCTTTAACCCATAAATGGACTTCTTTAATTTATCACAATGTAAATAGTTTCTTCAATGTCACCATTGAGAATCACAATCTTTACATCAATTTGATGGAGCTCTAAATCCAAATGAGCTGTCAAAGCCATTATTATCCTTAAAGAGTTTTTTGATGATACTGGAGAGAAAGTCTATTGATAATCGATGCCTTCCTTTTGAGTAAATCCTTTAGCAACAAGACGAGCCTTATATCTTTCCACATTACCATTAACATCCCATTTGGTTTTAAAGATCCATTTACAACCAATGGGTTTAACATTTTCTGGTAATGGAACAAGATCTTAACCGCCTTTGTCCATCATGGATTTATGCTCTTCCTTCATGGCATCGGTCCACTTATCAGAGTTAACACTTTGGATGGCTTGAAAAATACTTAATGGATCATCGCTTGTCAACCCAATGCCATCCTCATGTTCTTGAAGAAAAATCACATAATCATCTGAAATGGCATTTTTCTTCTCTCTAGTGGATATTTTTAATGGCACTAATTCTTGAGATCCTTCAGGAATCTGTTCTTGAGGCCAAATAACTTGTTCCTCATGAGATTCATGTATACTTTCCTGATTTGCAGTTGAGCCAACATTTTTCACATGTTTTTCAGCTCCCACTGCAATAGGAGGAATCAAAGCCATTTTACTATGGGATCTTGATTTTTTATTTACTTTATCCTCCTCAAAGAAACAATCCATATTTTTTTTGTTCCCATCTTAAAGTTCCATATCCTCAAAAATATAGCAGTTTCTGTGTCAAACAACATCCGTCTTTCAGGATCATCAAACTTACACCCCTTAGATTTCTCCACATAACCAAGAAAGTATCAACTAACTGTTCTAGGATCCAATTTGCTTTCATTTGGATTATATTGTCGAGCTTCCGCTGGATAACCCCATACATGAAAATGCCTAAAGCTTAGAGGTTTCCTTATCAATAACTTAAAAGGCATTTTAGTTGGTGCTTTCGTTGGTACTCTATTTAGAATGTAAGCCGCTGCCTTTATTGCTTCACCCCAGAGGAATTTTGGGAGAGTAAAGAAAGATATCATAATTCTAACCATATCCTGAAGTGTCTGGTTTCGTATTTCCGCTACACCGTTCATACTTGGAGTACCTGGCATGGTGTATTGTTGAACGATTCCACACTCCTCTAGGTATTTGGCAAATGGTCTTGGACGTTGTTCACCACCATGATCAGATCTGACAGCTTTAATGTGTTGACCAAGTTGAAGTTCAACTTCAATTATAAACACATTGAAAACATCCAAGACCTCTAATTTCTCATGTAACATGTAAAGATAACCATATCAACTGAAATCATCTATGAATGATAAAAAATAGCAATGTCCATTACCTAAAGCCGTAGGGAATGGTCCACACACATCCGTATGTATCAACTCTAAGACTTCTGAAGATCGATGTGTATCTTTCCCTCTTTGGTTTGTTTGTTTCCCTTTGATACAATTGACACATTGGCCAATATCCGAAAAATCAAGGGTGTCCAAAACTTGATCTGAAATGAGATGCTTAATTCTCTTTTTAGAGATATGACCTAAACGTTTATGCCATAGTGCAGCAGAAGTCTTATTTATCAAATTTTGTTTTGTACCACGTGTGTTAATATTCAAATTTTCAGGGTAGAAAGCAACACAATCAAGTACATAAAGATTGTCTATATTAGCCAAATGACCCATGCCTATTACATCCGAATGATTTGAAAGGGTAACCTTATTGCGTCTAAAACACGGTACAACATAAATCCCTTCCAAATCCAAAAAACGGCCGGTCTTTAACAAAATCCTAAATCTTCCTATTGCTTCCACTTTAACGCCTTTACCCTCACCCACATAAATCACCTTTTCACTTTCATTGGGTTTGCGGTAATGGAGGCATCCCTGCATTGACACACTTATGTTAGTTGAAGCACCTGAATCAACCCACCATGTATCTTTCGGTACAGAAACTAAATTCATCTCAGAACAAACCAAAAACGAGAATCATACCCTTATTGGCACGTCAAGTTTGATACTTGGGACATGCCTTCTTTAAATGAAATGACCCTTATTATGGCAAAATAAACATTTTTGTTCTTTGGCGATACATGATGCCTATTTCTTTTGTCCATGATCACGTCCTCAATCAGCAGCATTTTCCCCATTCTAAACTTAGGTGAGATTCCCTTCGAGGTTGTGGCAACAAGAGCACTTTCTGTATTTTCTTTCATCAATCTATCCTCTTCTTGGACACAATGAGCTATGCGCTCATTAAGACTCCATTTGTCTTTCTGACAATTATAACTCACTTTGAATTAAGTAAATTTTCTAGGAAGCGAAATGAGGACCAAACACACTAGGACATCATCAGCCAAAGGAAGTTCAAGTGCCTTTAACTTAGATTAAATATTAGACATTTTCAAAATATACTCCTTTAGCCAGAATCACCTCCTCAGACACCAAGTCCCTAAATACCGATGGAATAGAGTGCTTGATTAACATAAGACACGTGTGGTTTGGGTTCATAATAAGAATTCTTATTGTGACATCCACATAGTCAATGGGCATAGTACCAAAGACTGTAATGTCCTCAAAAATCACTTGGATGAGTTATGGTCCACTAAAGATTTCTCAGACTTTAAGATCGAAGATTTCGTCGAGCAATATCATAAAGATCGTGAAGATGCAAGCATAGAGCCACTGGAAAAGAAACTAAAAAATTCGGAGCATACTCCAACCGAACCTCCGAAGAATAGACGTAATTATTGGAGGCTTGAAATTATGTCAAGTCACAGTCCATGCAATCAAAATGCATAAGTAGGCTGCTGTTATGCAAGTGAGTAGAGAACCAAGAGAAATAAAAATTAATACGTTGATAACCTTTGAATATTTCAATACACAACACCTCGCCAAACTTCATGACGATACATTGGTGATAACTCTTAATATTGCAAACTTTAGAGTTTCCAAAGTCTTAATTTATACTGCAAGTTCAGTTGACCTCATTTTCCTAAGTACTCTACAAAAGATGGGTGTTAACAGGGCGGATATAGTTGGACTTCCAACCCTGCTCATTGCTTTCACAAGCAAAACGTCCATCTCACTTGGAACCATTAGATTATCTGTGCTCGCAGCATGAGTTTCAAAAATTGTCGAATTTACAGCTTTTTATCGGCCGGCTACGTACAACGTCATTTTGGGAACCCCTTGGATATACCAAATGAAAGCAGTATTTTCCACTTGTCACCCATGTGTCAAGTTTCCAAGTCCAAATGGAGTGGAGACAGTTAAGGGAGATCAAGAGATGTCTACATCTTGCTACCTCATGACTCACAGGCTAAAGATCCAAAAGCAATTAAAAAACCCTGAGGCATCAAAGGGTTCGACATTTCCTAGTGGATAGAAACCAATCAATGTGTCCATTGAGGTCATGATTGATTAGGAACATCCGGATCGGGTGGTGAAAATCGGTTCGAGGCTCAAAACAAAGTTGCAAGAAGAGCTAAATGAGTTCTCATCAAGGGCATACAAATTCTTTCGCTTGGTGTATCGATGACATGTCGGGCATCGATCCTGCAATCATCTCTCACGAGTCATAGGTAGGCCAAAGCTTTAAGCCAATAAAACAAAAAAAGAGACAGCTCGGTCCTGACCGAGCTAAAAAATTGAATGACGAAGTAAATAGGCTTCTCAAAGCTGGTTTAATTCACGAAGTCAAATACCCAGATCGAGCCAATCCATGGTACTTAAAAAGAAAAATGGAAAGTTGAGAGTTTGTGTTGATTTCATGGATGCCTTTTCCAGCTATAATCAGGTCCGAATGAATCCTAATGATTAAGAGAAAACTTCATTTATCACTGACAAAGGAATTTACTGCTATGTACTAATGCCCTTTGGATTGAAGAACACTAGAGCAACATATCAGCGCCTTGTCAACAAGATGTTCAACAAGCAACTTGGGAAAACCAGGGAAGTCTACATCAACGACATGTTGGTTAAATCCCTCAAAGATTCCAAGCATATCCAACACCTCGATCAGTGCTTCAAAATATTGAAAGAATATGACATAAAGTTTAATCCAGCGAAGTGCACCTTCAGTGTACCGTCCGGAGAGTTTCTTGGGTATATAGTGACACATCAAGGCATTAAGGCAAATCCAAATCAAATCAATGCATTTCTTACGATGCCGTCATCACAGAACTTCAAAGATGTACAACATTTGACTGGAAGGATTGCAGCCCTCAAGAGGTTCATATCCCGTTCAATCGACAAGTGCCTTTCTTTATATCATCTACTGAAAGGAAACAAACAGTTCGTTTGGAGTTACGAATGTGAAGAAGCTTTTAAGCAACTAAAAGCATACCTTACCACTCCTCCGATCCTTTCCAAACTAGATACTGGCGAAAGACTGTGCCTTTATATTTCGGTTTCTGAATATAAGGTGAGTGGAGTAATCATACAGAAGGATCGAAGAGAGCAACAACCTATCAACTATGTGGGCAAAAGTTTAACGAGCCTATAGACTTGTTACGCGCTGATGGAAAAGTTCGCACTCGCTGTGGTGGTTTCAGTTCGGGAGATAAAACCATATTTTCTCACATCAACCCCTCACCAAACAGTCCAACATGCCCCGTGCCAATCAGAACTTCCCACGAAATGGGTGATCAAACTCAAATCCTCAAACAGCGAAGCAGTTTCAGGCGATAAAAATAAGACCTTGCAACTCTTTGTGGACATGCCTTCATCAAAACAAGGATGTATGGTTAGAATTAGGCTCAAACAGTCAGTTCAATTTCTTCCTGCTTTTAAACCAAGTACGCAGTATCCGTCATTGGGCTTCGCCTCAGCGAAGGAATTAAAGCACGTGATGGGGAACATAGTAACTTCTCGTTTCAAATTTCCATCAAAATAGTTTAAGCACTCTAAGTCTGGTTTCCGTAATAAGGTTTAAGTACCATTCACATTAATGATTGGATTGCTCACAAGGGGTATACTCCCTCACTCTTAAAGCATTAGCAAAGTGGGTAAGAAGTTCGGCACGCGAATTTTTTACTTTCTTGCGTTTTATTTCCAGCACTTGCTAAAATCTATTATTGTATGAACTACAAGTTGCTTGATCCTAATATGGGTACGTAGGTGATATGCTCAAATCTACCCTTGAGCTACTCTCTCAAATTAAGATATTACTATAGTACTGAGGGATCGAATCTACAAAGACTCAGGGCTTCACACAATAGATATCAAAATTTCTAATTAAGCTAAACAACAAAATAATTAAAAGTAAAACCAATGCAAACTAAATAGCTGATAAAATGGGGTGTAAATTCAATAAGAGAAGAAGCTAGACGTAGGGAATTCAATTAAGGAATATTCATAATTGCAAACTGGGCGGATTCAATTCAGGATGCATGTATGACGGGTTCTTAAACTCATAACACAATTGTATGATCAATCAGCTCTCGCTCCAATGATAACTATACTTAAATAACATAATTCCAAATCTCTTTGTAAACTCTAATGATAAAGGATGCATTAATGTCATGTATTGTATGTTCACAAAATCCCTAAACCAAATCTCTTTGCAAGTAGGCTATTTTTCTCATTTAAGATTAGTTCAAGATATCAATAACACTCTCATGTACATTAATTATGCTAAGATGCTAGATTCTAGGTGATCAATTCAGATCTAGTATAAATTCAAATCTAGATGAAGAACAATTATGGTAATCCTAATATGTTATGCCCAATCAAACAATTAATCATAAATCCTTGAAAACCCTAGATCTAACAAGTAGATTACTGAGACATAAACAATGAAACACAAATCATTATCTGAATAAACTGCATAGAATAAATAAAGAGTATGAAAGGAGTTCAGAATCTTCTCTCTACAGGGTGAGTACTGATTCTTCTCTCTAAAGAACTTGATAAAAAAACTAAAAACTTTTTCTAGACTTCTAAAAACTTAGATATATCTAAAATACGGAAAGAAGTGGTATTATAAATAGTTAAAACTCTTGGGACAACTTTGTAATTCTTCCAACTTGATAAAATCTTGGATGGCTTCGATAGTTGTGACCTGTGTTAATCGACGTGAACACCTTGATTCATCTCCAAGTTGATTTGCTCAGCTGCAAGCCTCCAAAAGCTCCAAAATGCATCAACAAGGTTTAGCTCATACTTGTACATAATAAGACTCAAATAATACCAAAATGACTCTAAAAACCATACTTATATCATGGCGAAAAACCATAAAAACCATGATCCACACTCACATCACCCTTCGCCTCATTGCTAGCACTCGCAGTTTTCTTGATAATACCCACAACTTCACAACATAATCTCCTGTAGGTTCTTCATAGATGGGTGTCATCTCTGATTTCAATGCCCAGAACCTTCTAGATTCATTTGTCATTTAACACCAAACAAGATAACTAAACAAATCTTGGTACTCTTTCTCCCCCCCAGAGTTATTCTTTTCTTTATTCTATTTTTTATGAACTTTCTTTTCTTCCATTTTTTTTAATTCAAAGTGGTAAGCAAATAATGGTATCATAGGAAAATCCTAACCTCGCTGCGGCCTTTGCGTGATCATCCCTTATATCCATGTAAGATAATGAGATCACGGAAAAATTTTCTACCCCTTTACACCGAAGAGAATTAATTCATCTTTAGACATTAATTAATTTTGATCTAGGGAGAGGAGTACTATTAATAATCTACAAAAGTTGTATCATGTCTGGTATGAATAAAGAGTAAAGCCCTTAGAACATTGGTCACATCGACGAGATAAAACAAGTAGCTCAGGTAAAGCGGGTTTCTGTTGGAAGTATGGGAGTTTCAAGTCAACCAGTCAGCATTTGATTTTTCCATTAGTCTCGGATTCAAGTCAGAATTGAATCAATGGTCAGTTAAGCTTCGGCAAAATTTGGTGGTTTCCTCGGTACTATCATTGTTTCGGACTGATTTTGACTCAATAAAACAGAAATTTTGAAAAAGTTGGGCTGACTCTCAAAATAATAAATAGAACTAAAAGCTACCTCCCCCAGACTTAAACGACACTGTCCCCAGTGTTATCAAGCCTAAGGATGGTAATAAAGAGATAAAAATTAATGGAACAAGAGTGAACTGTTATGTTAGAAATTGTAACCTTATGTGTGTTTGTATCGACCGACACCCAGGGGTTGTATCGATCGACACAATGTCCGTAATCCGACATTAAACCTCACAATCATCTATGCTTTCCTTTCATTGCGTTTTCTCACAAGTTAACCAGATGGATCACTTAAACACAAGTCAAATAGCAAGCAAATATCATAACCAAACATGTTCAAACAAGTTCCAGAGCAAAAGAAAACAAAACAAAACAAAAAACAAAACTGACTCAAAACCAAGAAGAAAAATGACTCAAGCTTAAAAGAAAAAGAAAAAAACATACTAAAAACAGCAAGTCTAAATCGGTCTTTAAACATAATCATCATCAGAGGTAGGGGGTATGCTATGGTCAAGAGGAGGACTGCGGGACCATGTTCAAGCTAGAGGAGGTCCTGTGCAAGTGACACCTGCTGCTATGAGCTGCTACATACTCCTGATGGTACTCACCATGTATCTCCTGAATGATGGACCATCATCAGCATAACCTGCAGGAGGTTCAGGGAACTCAAAGCCTGGAGCCGAAGTCTCGGGCGATGCCTGCCGAAACTCATCTACCACTGCGAAAGGTGCAGCACTAGAAGAAGCTCCATGACGAAGCCTGTGGCTCAAACCCGGACTAAGAATCAACCCATCGGGCATGAAGTATAAACGCGTATCATCACGTCGGATAGAGAGAGAGCTGGTGGGAAGCTTTACATTCCCTACCTGTCCATATGCATCAGTAAAAATCCATATGTTGTTGGTTTTCATGCATGTGACATGGCTAACAGAATCAAGATCCATGGCTAATCAATCTGTATTGCGAGATGCATTAGAGAGGAGGATGTCCAAACGGCCAAAGATTGGGGTCAAGAGACTCCCAACATGCTGAAACCGCTTCTTGGGAAAAGCCTTGGTCTTGAGCGAGGTAAGGTGATGCACGAAGACGGCTCCTAGGTTCAGGTCCGTGTTAGGCACGGCATACTTCCAAGTATTCACAGGAAACATGTGGGCAAAACAGCACATGAGGAGCATGAGATCTGACTTCCTCGTCTTGGTAGGATCAGACTCGCACAAGAATGTGCTAGCAATGAGGCGAAGGGTGACCTAATGGCGGGATGACAGACATCAATCTGCTTTGAAGAACCGGTATCGTACTCTCCATTTCAAATGTGCGACCATAGAGTCTTGATGTCGCTCCACTCAATGTCGAATGTGACTTCAGTACCATCCGTCCTAAAATAGTATAAGTCACACAAATCCCGAATAGTGATCCAGTATTGAACTCCTTTGCACATGAAAGTATGAACCCCTTCTTAAGCCACCTTGGCACTCTCATTGGCATAGTAAACGCGACAAGTAGCCAAGAGCTGTGTTGCCATGTCCGAATAGAGCAAGTTGTGAGTATATCCTATGAAACGTAGACCCATCCTTGCGGTGACGTGGTCAATGTCATCCTTGATCCAAAGAGTGATCATAGTCTACCTATCCTCCAAGCGTGTAGGTCTTATATCAACACTTTGCCATGCATTATAGAACAGCGTCTTATACTGATCCCAATCCTCAGAGATCGGTCTAAGCAAGTACTTGGAATGGTTTGCCTCAGACCGCAGTTCACTATCCCACTGGGGTCTCATTCTGATCTTTGCACTCTCAAGCTTGGGCCACGGAAAACGAATGTGTGCATTGGCCAGAAATTGGGAGTGGGGTGTGGCGGCGACGATAGCATCATGTGCTATCTCCAAATTCGAGGTGTCTGCCTCTTGTTTGCGAGTGCGCTTGTTCCTTGAAGATCTTCTTAAAGAAATCTTCAATAACAACAAGAAACAAGACCCAAACTCAAGCATTAGTCTATGCCGAATCTGCCGTCACACCAAATCAAATTTTAAAAATTCTCAAAAATTCTAAGCAAAAATCGAAATCACTATTCCATAACCAACAACAAACATCCGAATTCATCCTAGAGACATCAATTATTCATCGTAAAACTCTTCTAGGGTCAGTGTCGACCAACACAATGGTGTCTATCGACACGAACATATATATTCGGGTTCAAAGCTAAACTATTCAATCGTTCATCAACAAGATTCCATGAGATTTTCATCTATTGAAATCAAATTTAGTCAATCCCATACTATAGTCCTACTAAATCATCCTAACCAACAAATATTAGCAAGTATAAAGACCTAAAACGGATTATAAAAATGGAATTTCAAACCTCGAATTCCAAAGATTAGTAGAGAATTCATGAAGAACATACCTTGGATTTGGAATAAATGAGTTATGGAGATTGAATGAGGGTGAAAATCTATTGAGTTTAGACACTTGAATTGTACATATCGGTGAAGAAACAAAAAATTTTGAATTTGGGATTAAGGGTTCGTGTGAGATGGTTGCGAAAGAGGCAAAAGAAAAGAGAAGGAAAAAGAAGGAAGAGTCGGGTACTTATACTTACCTGGGGTTCGTGTCGACCGACACATGCAGATGGTGTCGATCGACACCGATGTGAACATCGATTCTACCATGTTTTTGAAGAACGAAATGGAGGATACCAAGATGATGAATTACGACAAGGATCCGGAAACAGACCCACAAGAGTGCAAATTAGAAAAGAAAGGCGCAGAAGACGTATGTACACAGTTACCGTTGGGTTGCCTCCTGTCGAGCGCTTGTTTTCAGTCATTAGCTTGACTTGGTCAGGTTCTACACTTGTTAAGAATCTTTAGAGGTGTCCGAAGGTGATGGAGGGTCATTTGAACTGAATTCATCTCCATTGTGGTTAACCATCTATGGTTTCAAAATTCTGTTCATCATCTAATCAATTGCTGTTTGTCCCTTTGCCTTGAACTCAGGAGTAATGATGGCTCAAACCTTAGCAAAAGGTCTTCATGTGCTTCCATACTGCAGCTTGTACTCGATGGTATCACCAGCTTGTCTCTGCAGAATCAAAGTCACTTGAGGATTTGTAGCCACTACCTTTCTCCGTGGTTTCTTCATCTTATCCTTTGCTTTAGGATCTTTTGCAATTTCATTGAGTGTCTCGGTGTGAAGCTTGTTTACTTCACGGTTGTGTATGTGCTCCGACCATGGCTTATCCACCTTTCTTGACCATCCATTGGCATGCTTGTGTACGTCGGGCATGACGTTGTAGCATCCCGTTAAGCATTCGGATAATGGATTTTGAGATTCCATTACCGGAATGGTCAAACCTACAAAAATGATATATTAAGAAAATTCGACACCGTGAACCGGCTTAGTGAGGAGTTTCTCCAATATCAGCCAACCGTTGATGGAACTCTTGTCAAGTTCCAATCGACACATTAAACGAATTCGTGTATCAGGTTAGTCTTTTAAAATATATTTTTTTATACATTTTTTTGGTATTTTACTTGTTATTTACATAAACTTTCCTTTTAATTTGTTTCGCAGGTTACTCCGAAAACCAAAGGTCTTCTTTTTGGTCTTCCGCAAGATTCGGCATCTTCTCTGTCTTCACGGTTCTCTTCAAGTTTGGATAATAGGGCAGAACTTGCCGAGAAACTTATCGAGCTTGAGAGTTTGAAGATGAAGGTTGGTACACTTGAAGATGCTCGGAGGATGGATCAGGAGCAAATGAGATGACAAGTGCAAGATGTGCAAGAGATGAGAATTCAAATGGAAGAAATGCGAGCATTCATGGCTAGATACCTGCCACCGCCACCACCGCCACAATAGTTTTATATTTTTTAAATTTTTTTTAATTTAAATTTATAAATTTTATTTTATTTTGTTTTAAAATTGGATAATTTCATATTTAATTTTAATTTCTGATTTTTTTTTTGAATTTTAATTTAATTTAAACTTTCAATATATTTAAATTAAAATTAATTATATTATAACTAATAAAAAAATAGAAAAATTACAAATCCGTCGGAAATCCATCCGAAACAGGTCCGTCGGAAATCCGTCAGTATCATATCCGATGTATTTCGGATGGATATGATACCGACGGATTTCCGACGGAAAAATTTCCCACAGATTTTGATGGATTTACCGACCGACGGAATTATTTGGTAATCCGTCAGAAATATGACCTTCGACAATCCGTCGGAATTCTGTCGGAAACTTCGACGAATTTCCGACAAACTTTTCATTTCCGACGAGTTAGAACAGATGGATGATTTTGTCGGAAATCCATTGGAAAAAGCGTTTTCCGACGGAATAATCCGTCTAGCTGTTTTCTTGTATTGACATATAGACCAAAATTCAGCTCAAAGGAAACTTGAAGATTGATTCGAGAGGTGCAACAAACCATGAAATGGTATAAGGGCATTTGATTTTCTTACCACATGCCTAAATACGCTTTCATGGCTTGGCTAGCGGTACAAAACAGATTGTCAACGGGGGATAGAATGTTTGCTGGAACAATAATGCTTTGACGGGGTGTTCTCTATTTACGGAGACATTGCAGACTCGCAACCACATCTTTTTCACATGACCATATTCAAAAAAGGTTTGGCATTCACTTATACATAAGCTCTTAGGCTCACAGTTTTCAACTCAGTGGGATACAATTCTAAACCGACTCGTGGACGCAAGTCAGGAGAAGATAAAGATGTTCCTGTTGATGTATGATTTTCAAATAACAATCTACTCAATTTGGCGGGAGAGAAATGATCGACGACATGGAGAAACAAATACTCATCCCATTTCAGCTAACCAAGTACATTGATAAGCAGCTTCCCAATAGACTCTCGACTATAAGAGCCATGGGAGATACTTGGGAACTTGATAAACTTTTGAATTTATTCTAGGAAAATTGTACTAGCTTCTTTATAAACTGTCGCTCTTGATGTAAAAACGCCTTTTTGAATAAATTTTACATTCTATTCAAAAAAAAAAAAACTTTATAATTCTTCAAAATTGATAACATCTTGGATGGCTTCAACAGTCGTGACCCGGGTCGATCAACACAAAGGATGTGTGTCGATCGACATGATACCCTGATTCATCTCCAAGTTGATTTGCTCACCTACAAGCCTCCAAAAGCTCCAACTACATCAAAAAGGTCCAGCTCGTACTTGTGCGTAATAAGACTCAAAGAATACCAAAAAGACTCTAAAAACCATACTTATATCATGGCTAAAAACCATAAAAACCATGATATATCTGTAGGCAGTCTGATTATTCAGATACAGCAATGAAATATTCAAAATATTTATGTTCTTACATTTATTGAGATTTTTTATTTATTTACATACTTCTTAAGCGAAATCTTTAACCAACAAGGTCGCATTTAAAATGAGTAAAGTCCTTGGGCTGATAGATTATGCATCTTCATAGAACAAGTTAGCCTTACTTTCAATTTGCTTACTCATTACCCGAATACAGTGCGGAAATTCATAACCAAAGGGTTCAGATTCAAGAGCAATCCAAGCATACAGAGAGGCTTCCATGATACCAATTTCGCAAGAAATTCGGCAGATTTGTCCCTCCAGCTCGCCTTGTCTTGATCGAAGAACTTCCCATTCATGCTGGAGCACTGCATGCTTTGCTATAAGCTGAAGAAGCTTTTCTTAGATATTAATTATATCTAAGATCTATTTCATCATAAAAGTAACAAATATACAGGTATTAAGCTACCTTCTCAATAAATTGAATTGCAATCTCTTGCTTTCGAGGCGGTAGTCCCTTAATCAAACCACAAGGAACTATCACTTGTGTAATCTGGTCAAATGATGATAAACGATGATACATCCCTATGTTAAGATATCGACAGGATTCGAGTGATAGCGAATTTCCATATTTGCCGATGAATCTGCCGGAGAGTTTCCACTATGCTGAGAGTTTGTTGCCATTGTAAAGTGAGTATAACAACACTTTGTTTGCTTGTTGTATAAATAGCAAGGGTCAAAGAATTAAAGAAGAATTTAAATAGTCAGAAATCAATTAAAGATCAATTTATGATTCTAATTGATTTCTCGGAGTACAAGATTAATAAAACTCAAGTTTCCAACCATACCCTTGTATTTAAAGCGAATAAAAAAATGTTCAAGTTTTTAGACGGGCAGCTAAAACCGACTACGTAAACAATACTATTATTTGTTGGGCTCGGTAACCGCTTCATTCCTTTGCCATGGCAGGATCAGCTCTCTCTCTCTCTCTCTCTCTCTCTCTCTCTCTCTCCCTCTCTCTTGCTTTAGCTTCCAGGAATTCGGCTCGCAGACAAGCCTCTTCGTCATCTCGCACTTTGTGCTCCCCTATTTGTTTTCTTCACAGATTCCTCATATAGCGATAGACACAGCAAGGAATCGGCACAACGTTTTCAAGACCATTCCTCTCCTATTCCATGGGATTACATTCTGATGTGATCTTGGGTAGGATTAAGTCCTAGGAAGATCTCCAACAGGTTGCAAGAAGTCAAAATGGTGAATTAAGGTGCGGAAATGTAGATTTGTCGGGTAGACGAGGGGTTACGCGCAGGGTGGCTCGAGACGGGACATGGTTTGGCGATGTGGCGTCAAAGGCTGACCACGAGGGTTGGCAACGTGGATCAGGACGTAGCAACGAGGATCGGCTACGCAGGTGGCGATGTGGATCGGAACGATGGATGAAATGAAGCGATACTTCCAAAGGTTATGAATGACCTTTAGACTATCAAACTTTTTCAAGAGAGGATGAAGACCCAATACTTCGAACAAGGAGGGGGGGGGGGGAAGGTGATTGATACTTCCTAAGGATGATGGATAATCCCTACGACTATCGAGACTTGCTAGGCGTGAAGGAATAAAGACCCGAACACTTTAAGCAAGAGAGTTTGATCAAACAAGATATGAGAAATGATTTTATTAAAATGTTTGATAACAGTACAATGGAGTCTCAGCCTCAATATAAAGGGAAGGAGGCGAGATTAGAGAGAGGAGACGCAATAAAGAGTGTGCGTTTACGATACATGCCTCGGTAAACAACACTCGGACCATGCAACATTAAGACAGTTTGAATTCAAAATAAGATAGAAAGATAAGAGATAGGTGACGCCCGTAATGTCTTCTAAATGGGCCTAGATGGATCAGTCTCAGCAAGTGACAAATGTGAGACATGAAACCCACAAACCTCATTAAAAACCTTCTCTCGGAAAATCACTTGGGAAAAACCGAAGAGTAAGGGAAAAAGAGTGTTAGTGTGTTTCATGGTCACTTGCCAAGCTCCTTGTGCATGAACCTTGGTATCATTTTTATAGCTCAAGTGATCCTCTTGAGTCATTGCTTGGCGGAGCAAGACTCTAAAATCTTGGTGATATTTCATGGTTCGAGAGCAAATCTTGGGTCCGATAAGTGCTTTCCATGCTCCTTTAGCTCTGTGCTCTTCCATTACTTAATTTCCCATCCATGCTCATGCTCCAGGTCCTTAGAGCTGTCTAGGATCACATCATCCTTCCCCTGTTGAAAAGGATTTTTCCTCAAATCTGTTTGACCTGCCACAAATAACACTAAGTTAGAACCATCAAAGAGTAACATTATGGGATGCTTACCTCGGAGATCAAGTTGATAGGCTTTATTGATGATTCTTCTTGTTAGGTGAAATGAACCATCGATTCTTGGCGTCCATACTCGTTCTCCAACCTCAAAGATCATTCTGAAGTAAGGAAGGGGTTTCTTATTCTGCATGAAAACATCTCCAATTCCTGTCCTCACAAACAATTGGATGAGATAATTTTCGAGTCCGGTGGCTCCTCTTTTACTCCTGCAAAGTTGTCAACACTTTTGGAAAAGAGCAAGCATATTATCACAGTCATGGAATCAGCACAAACAAGTAAACATATCTCAGCTTGAGTCAAAACATTATCCTTGTCATGTTTCTCTTTTACTTGTGTTTTACGACAATGATTTGATTCCAAATATTCCTTGAATAAATCTAAATTTTTCACAGTGAATTCTGGAGATAATATATTCATACTCACAGCTCTTAAATCATGAGAAAAAATTGAGACACAGAAATACTTACCTGAATAATGTTCTTGGTGTACTTGGTGAACATAGTCTCCACGGTAAATTGAAATGTTCTTGGATCTGGGGGCTCTTCTTGGATCAGGGAGTTGTTGATGAGAATGCTTCCACTCTAGAGGCTAATTTGCAATTGATAATTTTGGAATGAACAAAATGATGAAAAATCCATTTTAGGTTCTACGGAGAACATGTGAAGTGAAAAGGTCCAAGTCTCGTGGGATAAGTGTCTTGAACGTCTTAGATAGTCTCCATGTCTCCAAATGTGGTTATGAGATGCATCACAGATGGGTGGTAGTCCTATGGGGTCATCCACTGGAAACACGATCTCATAATCCTGCAAAAGAGACATCATCTCACTCGGCAGCACCGATGTACGGTCAGTTAAGCTCATAAGAGCTTCCTTATAAACAAACAATAATAATAGCTGTTTTGTAAACAATTTTTGATTAACGTCACCAGCCCTATTAAAAAAATTCGATTGCTTGCCTATGTGTTCCTCCTTGTGCTTTAGAGACAGTTTGAATTCAAAAATTCGAAATAAAGAGTGTGTTTACAAGACATGCCTCAGTAAACAACACTCAGACCATGCAACATTAAGACAGTTTGAATTCAAAATAAGATAGAAAGATAAGAGATAGTTGACGCCCGTAATGTCTTTTAAATGGGCCTAGATGGATCCATCTCAGCAAGTGACAAATGTGAGAAATGAAACCCACAAACCTCATTAAAAAACTTTTGTCGGAAAACCACTTGGGAAAAACCGAAGAGTAAGGGAAAAAGAGTGTTAGTGTGTTTCATGGTCACTTGCCAAGCTCCTTGTGCATGAACCTTGACCATAGAAGTCTTGGTATCATTTTTATAGCTCAAGTGATCCTCTTGAGTCATTGCTTGGCAGAGCAAGACTCTAAAATCTTGGTAATATTTCATGGTTCGAGAGCAAGGCTTGGGTCCGATAAGTGCTTTCCATGCTCCTTTAGCTCTGTGCTCTTCCATTACTTAATTTCCCATCCATGCTCCATGCTCCAGGTCCTTAGAGCTGTCCAAGATCACAACACATTCATAACAACGAATCTGTTTTTCACTCCGAGCAATTTGCTCTTCGAGATCTCTCATCTTCTCGCCAAGTAGTTGACGTCTTCCGCATTCTAAGCGATGACAGATGGTTAGCTGTGAAGCAGAAGCAAATAAGGGAAGATCAGTCATGAATACTTTTCAAGAAATCCCAAGCGTAATGAGAAAGCTTACCTTATGAACGAAGTATCTGGCTTCTTCTTCTTCTTTTCTGAAAAAGTCAATATGTAGTCAGGTAACTTCACCTTGTGTGCCTCGACTCCATCTCCAGAGGCAGGATCAGGGTTTGAGGGATCATCAGGACCGTTACGGGCTGGGGGAAAGTCTAAAAATTCAGCCATAGGTTCCATTGAAAGTTTGATCTCGGGGAACATCCTCTCTTAGTAAAATTATACTGCTTTATGATTAATCCCTTTCTAGTCGATGATTAGGGTGGCAACTAAAAATAAATCCATTCTAAAGAAATTATATGATAAATCGAGAGATAATAAATAACAAGTAATCATTACTCGAAAGCGTGTGGATAGAACTTTACTTTCTTCTATAAGGCAACTCCCGAAAATCGAGAAAAAATACAATTAATACCTAGAAGTCTAAAAGACTCTGGTGTTATCACCTAATTGGTGCAATGATCATTCAAGGGTTAGATTCATCCTTCAGAAAAGGATCATCGGCTAGATCTGCGAACTGAAATATCGTTCGCCATATCATATTAATTGACCTATTGGTCATCTTAAGATTAGATAATCTTCTATGTCATTGTGGGCTGCGTGCTAATGTATGGTTCGCTAGTTAAAATGTCAATCCAGAAGCCGAGCACTAGCGTCGCATTAACTAAGCCGAGCATAACCTCACTTTATTTAAGCCGAGCACTAGCCTCGCATTAGCTAAGCCGAGCACAGCCTCACATCAGTTAAGCCGAGTTCAATTCTCACACTATGATTCTATAAACGAACTAACGAGTTTGGCTTAAAAGCAGAATCAGTCCTCTTGGACATTTCATAATACGAGCTCTATCTATGTATAAAATTACCGAGGATTACTTGACATAGTTTTCCTTTAAGAACAGTTAGGGCATGTCAAGTCAGAAGTCGAGTTCCATCCTCGCATTTTACCGAGGATAACTGGATATTGTATTCCTTTATAAATGGTAAGGGTCTGATCAACACATATTTACCTTGAAAAAGACTCGTCCCAGAGTCTGAATGAACAAGTTGGACTTTGCAAACCCAACACAGCTGTTCAAAGAGAATATGAACTACAATAGTAACTCTAGTCTTTATACAACCCCCAATGGGCGAACTTATCTAATCCACTGTATCTTTACACAAATACAAAACTATAAAAAAGCATCCTAGCTAAAAATGGTCTTCAGGATAATCATCATTAAGGTCGATTGGAAGATTCATGGGCTGAGTTTCCATCTTTGGACAAAGCCTGAATGATGTCAAATCTAAGTTTAGACGCATGTTTGGAACTCATGATGGAAAATTTAGAGCCAAATTTGATAAATTGCACCTCCCTTGGGAGAGAAGACGGTTCCCCAGTAATTCCAGTAGAAGTTTGACCATGAGTCACTTCCGATCGAACAAAAAGAGGATCATCATAAGACAGCATGTCAGCAAGAAGCAAACTGTATCGTTCAAAGTCTGGCTCAGGAGATTGAATGGCTCGCAACTGAGCTTCGACCTCTGCCAAAGAGTTCTTCACCTCTTTCTTCCCTTTGATCACATCATCATCACTCCTTCCAAAAAGGGCTAGAAGGTACTGATTGCTTGTTGGCACGTTAACATCAGATTTGTAACACCCCAGTTTCTGTTATAAAGTGGTGCATTCGGAGAGCTTAAGAGATTTGATTTGGCTACATATATCACCAAAGTGCACATATATCACAAGTCTTTAGATCCTCCAGGATTAATGCACTGGCTGTCAGAAAAAGGTGGGGGCCCCAATAGACCGTGGCGGTCGGGGCGTTATAAGTGGTATCATAGTTCTAGGTTATGTCAAACTGGTTCTATTCTTGAGGTAGTCCTCAGGGCGATGAGTGCGCAACAAGGACATTGCGCTCTGTTAGTGGGGGTGATTGTAACATCCCAGGTTCACTATATAGTGGTGCATGAGGAAAGCATAAGAGATTTGATTTGGCTACCTATATCACCAAAGTTCACTTATCTTTTCCGTCATTCCTCCATTTAGAATTCAAGAGTTAAGCATGCTTAGGCTGCATGAAAGAGTGATCTATCAGGAGGTGACTTCCGGTACTGTGTGAGTGAGGTCAAAACATGAGAAAAGATCATGTGGGGTTTTGTAGGGATAGTAACAAGTCTTTAGAGCCTCCAGGATTAATGCACCGGTCATCGGATAAAGGTGGGGCCCACAGGCCTGGAGGGGACGTGGTGCACCCACGGGCCTTGAGAGAGCAAGGCCTAGGATGATCTCCAACAGGTTGCAAGGAATCGAAATGGAGGCTTAGGCTGCGGAAGTGAGGGTTATCAGAAATGCGAGGGGGTCCAACGCAAGGATGACTTGAGGTGGGACGTGCATTATCAACGTGGTTCAAGAACAACGCAATCATGAGGGACACGAGGAACGGAACATGGAACGAACGATGATCGGCTACATGGGATGGAACGAGGGTTGGAATAAGGATCGGCAATGTGAAGTGGGAACAACAAGATAATGGTTCACACGATGAACGAGCGATGATTGGCTACGTGGATCAGGACGAGGAATGAGCGATGGGTCGAGGTGATACTTCCAAAGGCTATGGATGACCCTTGGACTATCAAGAACTTGTTTGGGGAAGGGTTAAGACCCGACTAGTGAACAAGGAGTGGAATGTATGAAACTTCCTAAGGATAGCAGAAAGATCCCTAAGACTTTCGAGCTTGCTTAAGTAGGAATAGAATCCGATCACAAAAGCAAGAGATTGATCAAACAAGATAGAAAGAGATTTTTTATTAAGAAGTTTGATGATTAGAATATTACACCAGCGGTTCCTAATATAGAGTTTAAGCGCATAAAACTTAACAACAATCAATACTTGGATCTTTACTAGCATTAAACGCAAATTTGAACTCTTGGACTGATCTTTGAAGGTTCCGCGGCATGGCGAAGCAGAATTAGGCTTGGGTTTATCAAGAGGATTTTGAATAAATGATGAGGCCTTGTCTCATTAAAAACCTTGTTTGGAAAACACATTGGGACAACACCAAACTAAGGGAAAAAGTGTGCAAGACTCATCACCTATCTTGATAAACGTTTAGACGGCTTGTATCTCAACCAATGTGGTTGGATTACCACTTCCTAAACTGCCCGGTATAGTCTTAAGGAGCTGTTGCAAAGTGGTCTTAAGCTTAGCTTGCTTGGACCGAGTGAAATGTGCAAATCTTCATGTCCTTGCTCGGCTACAAGCTGCTTCCTTTGATCCTCATGGTCCTCTTCATCGTGATGTGGTTCCGATTCAAGTTCCTTGCTGGTCACGTTCTCATACAATCCATGCTTAGTTTTAAATGCCTTTTTCCATTAATCCCCTTCTTTCATCCAAATTTGATGATATCCGCTTTTAAGATCTATCTTAGAAAAGATGCTAGAACCATGCAATTCATCAAGCATATCATCTAGTCTAGGTATAGGGTGGTAATACTTTACAGTGATATTGTTGATGGCTTAGCAATCGACACACATTCTCCAGCTTCCATCTTTGTTAGAAACAAGTAGAACGGGTACGGCGCATGGACTCATGCTCTCACGGATATATCCTTTTTCCATGAGCTCAGTGACTTGCTGTTAAAGCTCCTTAGTTTCTAGAGGGTTGGTTCTATAGGCGGGGTTGTTTGGAAGAGAAGCTCCGGGCAAGAAGTCGATTTGGTGCTCTATTCCTCGGATGGGTGGTAATCTACGTGGATTCTCCTCCGGGAACACATCTTGGAACTCCTGCAAAAGAAACCAAATTTTGCTAGGTAGATCCTTCATGGGCTGGTTAGGATGAAGGCATTCTTTAAATACAAAGAGTAGGGATGGTGAGTAACTCCCTTTTTGATGCTTGATCATGAGATTGGCTTGGTTGCTTGAGCTTGGTTTCGGAAGTAGCTTTGTTTTTCTTCAAGTTGATTTGGTCTAGATGATCTTCTTGTGGGGATAACGGTACTAGGATGTTCCTTTTGCCCAAACTCAAATGAATACCTATTGGTGAACCCATTATACATTACCTCTCGATCGGATTGCCAAGGTCTTCCAAGGAGTCTATGGCCGGCATCCATTGGTAAGATGTCACATAAGACCTCATTTTCATATTTTCCTACAGCCAAAGGACCTAGGACCTGGTTCTTGACTTCCAATTCTCCCTCATCGTTAAGCCATTGTAACTTATAAGGCTTAGCTCTTTTAATGATCGCTAGCCCAAGCTTCTCTACCATGGATTCACTCGCCACATTGGTGCAACTTCCTCCATCGATCACGAAACTGCAAACCTTTTCCTTCACTAAGCAACGATTATGGAATAGGTTCTCTCTCTGCTCATTTCTCTCAAACTTAGTATGCAGATTCAATGTTCTCCTAGTGACCAAGAGTTGTCCCACCGTTGGCATGGCTAGATGTTCTTCTATAGATTCAGCCTCCGAATGGTCTTCTTCCGATCCTAGCTCTTCATTGGCTTGAATCACCATGGTTCTCTTATTGGAGCATGCATTTGAGTAGTGAACAAAACCTTTACACTTGAAGCATTGGATTTCTCTGGTTTTGGTACTTGATCCCTTGTCAATACCCTTAAGTCGCGGCTCTTCTTGCTTGGATTTAGGAAATGGTTTATATTCCTTGTTCGGCTTATCATCTCGGGTTTGGTTAAACCTCGTGGAAGTGTACCCGGGCTTAGGATTCCTCCGCTAAAGTTGTTTCTCAAACATGATAGCCTTATGGAGAAGCTCTTACATTTCCACATAATGGTGGACCTCAAGCCGCTCTATAATTTCTCTGTTAAGGCCGCCCATAAATCTGGGCATAGTTGCTTCATTATCTTCTCGCACATCGGCTCTTAGCAACAAGGTTTTCATCTCCTTATAGTATTCTTCCACTGATTTACTTCCTTGAGACAGATTCCTCAACCTTAGATGCAACTCTCTATAGTAATGACTAGGTATAAACCTCTTCCTCATAATAATCTTCATTTGGTTCCAGGTTTCAATAGGAAGATCTCTGGCCCTCCTCCTAGAAGTTACCAACTGATCCCACCAACTTAGAGCGTGATCCTTGAGTGCGGTTGGGGCTATCCAAAGCTTATGGCCTTGGGTGAATTCTCTGCAGTCAAAGATTATCTCGACCTTCTTCTCCCATTCTAGGTATTCTTCTGGATCATTGGTGTTATGGAAAGATGGGATCTCGATCTTATTGGCTTGGTTGATCCTAAGGGGTTAGTCCTCCCTTGGTCGTCTTCTCTTTGAATGATGTGATCTAGAGGATTGGCTATAGTATTGCTCAGCATCAAAAGCCGGGGATTGCCTCCTAAGTCGGTCATTTATGGATATTTCTAGTTTAGCTCTCATGGTCGATATGCTTTCATCCATCATGGCCCTAAAAGAATCAAGAAGTTTCTTGTTGAAGTTTGCGGATTCTTCTTCATCATGGCTGGTTTACACCATGGTACCTGTCCAATTTCAAACAAGTGACAAGTAAAACTGCCCAAGATATCACAACCACAAATACTCGGTAAGCTTGCTTGAATCCCAAGCGACAGTTTGGTTTGTTCGAGATAGACCCGACCGATTTCTCTATTTTAGCAATTAAACGAATTTATGAAAATCAAAACACTGAAAATCGCAGAAAATCTTTTCGCGAAAAACGCTTGAAGTTGATCGGTCAAGTAAAAATATCAATTCGTGTCCAAAGTTTTTGAAATCAAATTTATCAGAAAATAGATTTGTAAAAAGCTCTTTAGAAACTGATTTCACGATTTTATCAAACACCAAATAATTATTAAAATTCTGACAATCAACAGACAAAATCAATCGGAATGTAAAGAGGTGTAATAGATTGGGTAAGACACAACCTGGTGTGGAGTTTCCTCTGATACCACTTGATGTAATCCTGGGTAGGATCAAGTCCTAGGATGATCTCCAACAGGTTTCAAAGAATCGAAATGGAGGTTTTTGCTGCGGAAGTGAGGGTTATCGGAAATGTGAGGGGGTCCGACGCGACGATGACTCGAGGCGGGACGTGGATTATCGACGTGGTTCGGGAACAACACAATGATGATGGACACAAGGAACAGAACAGGGAATGAAGGATGATCGGCTACGTGGATCGAGAGGAGGGATGGAACAACGTTCGGAATGAGGATCGGTGATGTGAAGTAGGAACGACACGATTACGGTTGACATGATGAACGAGCGATGATCGGCTACGTCGATCGGGACGAGGAACGAGCGATGGGTTGAGGTGATACTTCCAAAGGCTATAGATGACCCTTGGACTATCAAGAACTTGTTTGGGGAAGGGTTAAGACCCGACTAGTGAACAAGGGGTGGAATTTATGAAACTTCCTAAGGATAGCGGAAAGATCCCTAAGACCTTCGAGCTTGCTTAAGTAGGAATAGAATCCGATCACAAAAGCAAGAGATTGATCAAACAAATTAGAAAGAGATTTTTTATTAAGAAGTTTGATGATTAGAATATTACACCTGCGGTTCCTTATATAGAGTTTAAGCTTAAAAACTTAACAACAATCAATACTTGGAACTCTACAAGCATTAAACGCAAATTTGAACTCTTGGACTGATCTTTGAAAGTTCCACGGCATGGAGTAGCAGAATTAGGCTCGGGTTTATCAAGAGGATTTTGAATAAGTGATGAGGCCTTGTCTCATTAAAAACCTTGTTTGGAAAACCCATTGGGACAAAACCAAACTTAGGGAAAAAGAATGCAAGACTCATCACCTCTCTTGATAAACTTTTAGGCATCTTGTATCACAACCAATGTGGTTGGATTAGCACTTCCTAAACTGGCAAGTATAGTCTTAAGGAGGTGTTGCAAAGTTGTCTTAAGCTTAGCTTGCTTCGACCGAGTGATGGGGCCTAGGGGAATGTGCAAATCTTCATGTCCTTGCTCGGGTACAAGCTGATTCCCTTGATCCTCATGGTCCTCTTCATCCTCATGTGGTTCCGGTTCAAGTTCCTTGCTGGTCACGTTCTCATCACATGAGGCTCACTGGTCTAGAGAGAATGTGGGGACACCCATGGATTGTGGCGGTCGAGCGTTATAAATTTGAAGCTGCATCTTCTTCTTCAAAGAATCAAATTGTCCAGCTATTTTTTCAATCATACCACGACAAACATCCTTCGCATTATTCCCATCCTGACTACCTCAACACTTGGCATTTGTCTCATGGAGCTTTGAAAGAGCATCATACTTCCCCTCTAGTTTATTAAAATTCTTCAAGAGAAGAGTGTTCTGTTCTTGAAGCGAAGACGATGTAGCTTGCCCAACATTTAGTTCATAATGACTGATTTGGAGAAGCGAACCATATCATTATGACCAGGAGCAAGCTGCATAAATTTCAAAAGAATCGGTAGGTTACATAACTTAGTCATTTGGATGGTGCTCTTAACATAGAGGTTCAGCGCCTTTTTGTCCCACTGTTCGAAGGGAGGAAGGGGTCTTACACCATTGGATGTAAATTCCCTGAAAGTCTCTGAGATCACTATTCTGTTCTCATGCGCAACTACAAAGAAGAATCATTAATGAGCAGAGAAACATAGAAAAATATAAATACCAATGATCGGCACGTACCTACAACATGTTGATCGGCAGCCGAAGCATTTCCAGAGGAAGAGGAGTCATCATTTGAGGCTTGTTTCTTCCTATCCCGAGGATTCGGATCGCTTCGATTTTCCCTAGGTGAATTACCTTGAGAAGTCTTCAAGGGTGGCACATGGGAAGAAGGCGGAGGAGTTAACGATGAGTCTTTCTTTGTCAACAATGTGAGATCTTGACGTTCGGGAGTTAGGATAAGGAATTACATTCTTCCTCTTTCGATGTAAATTAGCACTCGGGTCCTCAACATCTTTGTAATTAGGAACTTTAGCCGAACAAGTTGAACAATTAGGCGAACCAGGCTCAAACCAAGGTTCACGAATTGGAAGCTCGACAATCATACTAGTTCTACAGATTACATTGGCAACATTTGCAGCATGGTTCTTCTCTCGAAGCTCCATACCAGCATCATCGATCTTCCTCCTCATGTTTTTCGCGATGGAATAATTTACATTTTCAATACGTATCTTTGCTAATACGGACCACCTATGAGTGTCAACTTTAACCATCATGGGTTTGAACGGTCGGAGTGCGCCACTCTGCAAAAAGATAACCCGCAGTATGAATTAGGGGGAGGGAAAATGATTCCTAGAAAATTCCCTTCTTAATCGCAAATTTAAAGAGACTCAAAACATGTTCTAAAGGAGTAGACTTTGGGGAAGGAGCTGCAATAAACAAACCAAACAATCATAAAATAGTCTAGAATCCAAAGACAAAGTTGAAAAATGGTCTATGACGTACCAAGCATGTCAGTCTAGTCTTGACACAGAAAATTGGCAAGTTCGCTAACAGAAGAGGAATCGACCTTGAAAACGAACCAGTATTCCCTCCAACAATCTTCATCTTTAAAAAGACCAAATATCAAGGTTTTGTTGGCATGAGGGTAGCTGTTAGATGTACCCTTGCTATCAACACAACGTCAAAAAATTCACTTGGACATAATGATAAACCAACCTCCGCAGCGAGAGTAAGGGAACACACTATGTGGCGACGCATCTTCCGGCACATTTGTGAAAACGCCATTCCAAGGGGTAAAAGACATAAGAGAAGTGCATCGGGAATGGAAACAATAGGCGACAATAAAAAAACCTCGTAAATGCACATATAACCATCGCAAATTGATTGTTGAGATTCGTAAGGATTCAAAGAACGAATTCGACTTCTGACCGGATCTAGCAGAACTTCTTAATGCTTTCAATAGAATCACGGGTAGAACGCGACAGAGAGTGAGGTTTTCAGGCGTTTTGCAGCAGAAGTAGTGGAATTTGTCAAAAATTTCGTCACTGTCGTCAAGGTTATAGAGATTCAAGGAAAGAAGAAAATCACTTGGAATAAAAAAATTCAGAAGCGATACAGCAAAAATAATATAAAAAAACAACAAAAAGAAAATCGACTGAGAAAGCGATCCGGTTCGATGAACAAAACCGTCTCCATAATAGTGGGAAGTGAAAAGGTTTCCTGCTTGTTGAATAAAAAATAAATATTTAATAAAGACGCGTGTCAAGGCGTTAGGACTACCAAAACCCAAGATTTAATGGATCAGAAGGTAGAAAGCAAGGAAAACACTTAAGTCTTCCGAGCTGGGCAGCAGCTCACAGAACTTGGGGTGGGGCAAGTGATGATATCGGATCTGACCCGAAGAACCACTTCAGCAGGTCAAAGTAAAGGCTGAGTGAGTTCGGAGCAAGAAAAGACGGGCGAATTGTATAAAAGCTCGACAAAGCGAACTAGGGTCTCATCAGTGGTGAAGCCTCGCGAATGGAAGGAGCAATCAAAGCAAGGACTGTCCATGATGCAAGGTGAATCTGCGAGCTGAAGGAGAAAATCATCAAAAGTCAAGATGTTACGAAATTAAAGACCAAATCAAAACCGACAAATTAAAAGAGAATCATAGGAATAATTAGACTTTATTCGTAGCATTTAGTCCTTAATTACTGTATAAATATAGATCCTCATACTCTTGTGAGATCCTATATCCATAGTCACCTCCCTGATACACCTTTTTGCTGCTGAAACCAAGGCCAATCGTAAGCTGATCATGGAGTACTAGAAAGGTGACATAAAAGATCTTGACGCCAAACTTGCTATTGTTAAAGCTGACAAGGAGGAGGTCAAGCTGAACTTGGTTCAAGTTAAGCTCCCAAAAATTGATCCTGCATAACTCATTGCCTCGATCTTCGATTCACCCCTGGAGCTCAAAGTAAGTGAAAACATCTAATCGATTCAAGGGCTTGACCAGTTTGGGAGAAATACAACATTGATTGGTAATTCGGATGTCGCAGTGATTTGAGCAAAAGAGACCCCTGAAGAATCCTCAACTACGAACTAGATTCTCTCTCTACTTTTTTTTTGTTGGTGAAACAAGTATTTTCACAGTTTCAATCAATTGTAATGTAGAAGAGTCTCAATCCAATAAAGTGCATGTGTTAGACAGACAAGATGTGATCAAGTAATCTTAAGTCAAGCCAAATAGGAAAAAGGGAAATCTAGCAACCTAAATGGATGCAATTCAAGTGCAGGAAAAGTAAATTACATACCAACTCGATGTATCAGGCCCGAGCTAAAGAAGAAAACATACTAAAGTAAAGCACTTGATCTAAGTGATCGAGTGGTATGCTAACAAAGTGAAAACACGAAATTAATCAGTTAAACAAGCAAATTAAGCAATAAGGAGAGAGAAGTGGTCAAACGGATGGAGCAATTGATCAATGGATGCTCTAAATCAATCTAGGTATCTAACAAACTCAACCAACAGCCTAGTCCCTTGACAATGAATTCAAGACCAGATCAATCCACTTTCATGACAGAGATCCTCAAATCTACCTGCTGACATACCCAATTTTGCCAGAGCCACACATATAAACAAGTATGAAGTAACAATTCATTAAAGCTAATAAGTACTCTGAACATCTAATTCCTTACGATATAATACTCATTCTATTTAATCTAATTCCCTACGCTAGAATATGCAAATCTCTAGAAAATGCTGATCTAACATTTCATCAACACTTCTGGTGTGGAAAATTCAAATTATATAATAAGTTATAAAGATTACAAAAGCTAAAAATGAAGAACAATGGGAAAATGTTTAAGAGGCTGAAAATTAGGTTTATAGATGATAATAGTCGGACCCATTGTCATTAGGTCTGACAATGCTATTTCTGCATAAGTCCAAAACACGTAAAAAGACAAAATAAGAATCAGGGAAAATGAGGATAAACTCGATGGGTGGAATCGAGTGGTCTGTCTAGTGTGCTATGCTCCAAGTGGTCTCGAGGAAACACTGAAATCCAAGCTCGATCACTTCAGTTCGAAGTCTTCAAGTCCAATGGTGATTCCTTCTCCAAAATAGCTTCAACTCGAGCCCTTCAGATCGAGTGGCAAGGTCGGTTCAGGTACAAGCATCCAGAATATCTCCACATCTCCATAAGTACCTGAAAT
The DNA here is from genome assembly GCA_028015245.1 of Cardamine occulta. NCBI lineage: Eukaryota > Viridiplantae > Streptophyta > Magnoliopsida > Brassicales > Brassicaceae > Cardamine > Cardamine occulta. The sequence goes on from CM051367.1 coordinate 1,996,800, forward strand.
CAACCCCAATATGCAAGATGCATGCAATGCTTATGCATAAACTCCTAAGTATCCTAAGTGAATGAAAGATATATGTAATGGTATAAACAAGGCATGAATGCTTACTAAAATGGTGATAAACATATGCCAAAAACATGAAAAATACAGAGATATCAACTCCCTCAAACTAATCATTTACTTGCCCTCAAGCAAATATGCAAGATTAAGCTGGAGAAGAGGGTTAAAAATGGGGATTCAGAACCAAAGCAAGCCGATAAAGCACATAGCCCCAATTCCCTAGTTAACAGTTCTAGAATGCAATGCAGTTGAGTTCTACTTAAAAATTTTAGCCATTCTCATCAAAACAGAATCGAACCTTCAGTCTCAACCTACAAAAGCATTCAGAGCAAACAGTCCCTTTGATATTCATTAAATGTAACCAGTGAATCATGTTATGCACCACAAGTAAACTCATTTGGTCTAGGGACTGTTCAAGAGACAAAGATGGCCCCTTCTTCCTTTGGTTTAAACGTTTAGTAACAGGGATCTCTCAGGGAAAAGATTGAGCTTTCGAAAACCTTTACACCAAAGAAAATCATTTCATCTTTAGACATTAATTAATTTTGATCTAGGGAGAGGAGTACCATTTATAATCTACAAAAGTTGTATCATGTCTGGTATGAATAAAGAGTAAAGCCCTTAGAATATTGGTCATATCGACGAGATAAAACAAGTAGCTCAGGTAAAGCGGGTTTCTGTTGGAAGTATAAGAGTTTCAAGTCAACCAGTCAGCATTTGATTTTTCCATTAGTCTCGGATTCAAGTCAGGGTTGAATCAATGATCAGTTAAGCTTCTGCAAAATTTGGTGGTTTCTTCGGTACTATTATTGTTTCGGACTAATTTTGACTCAATAAAAACAGAAATTTTGAAAAAATTGGCTGACTCTCAAAATAATAAATAGAGTTAAAAGCTACCTCCCCCAGACTTAAACGACATTGTCCCCAGTGTTATCAAACCTAAGGACGGTAATAAAGAGATAAAAATAATGGAACAAGAGTGAACTGTTATGTTAGAAATTGTATCCTTATGTGTTTTTGTATCGACGGACACCCAGGGGGTGTATCGATCGACACAATGTCCGTAATCAGACATTAAACCTCACAATCATCTATCCTTGCCTTTCATTGCATTTTCTCACAAGTTAACCAGATGGATCACTCAAACACAAGTCAAATAGCAAGCAAATATCATAACCAAATATGTTCAAACAAGTTCCAAAGCAAAAAAATAAACCAAAACAAAACAAAAAACAAAACTGACTCAAAACCAAGAAGAAAAATGACTCAAGCTTAAAAGAAAAAGAAAAAAAAAATACTAAAAACCAGCAAGTCTAAATCAGTCTTTAAACATAATCAGCATCAGAGGTAGCGGGTGTGCTGTGGTCAAGAGGAGGATTGCGGGAGCGTGTTAGAGCTAGAAGAGGTCCTATGCAAGTCACACCTGCCGCTATGAGCTGCCACATACTCCTCATGGTACTCACCAGGTATGTAACATTCGTATTCCTTTTAATTGGGGTTTAGTTGGAGTATTTAAAAGAGTTGTGGGGCTGAATTGGGAAGCTTGAAAAGTTGAGGGACTTAAGGGAAATGTTGGAGAATAAAACCCTAAAATTTGCAGAAACCCTACTTATTTCTCATAATTTTCGTGGCCACCTTCAATGAGAGAAAAAGAGAGGCTGAGTGTGGCTGAAAGAGAAGAAGGAAAGCTTGCACATGAAGGAGATGCAGATATATCCAACATGTCGTGGTAGAACAAAGGTTCAACCTAGCAAATCTTTTTCAATGGTAAGGAAATTTGGTAGCATTGTAGTTAACCTTATGTCTAGAGCTACACTTTGCGGATGTTGATTTGGATTAATATTCTGAAAGTTATTCGCATTTATGTGAGGTGCCCTGTTTCAGATGCGATCTGGACCAACTTAGATTCAAAGAGACATCGCGAGTTCATCTATGGTCGGATTATCATGAAACTTTGGGCGTAGTTTCAGGACATCTAGGGGTTTATTTTCAACGGTGCGATTGGATTGTGGACGGTTAGATTCGATTCGTGATCCCATCTTTGAGGATGATTGTTTCTGTTATTTTTCCAGTTTAGGTTGAAGGTTGTTTTGTTGTTGTGGTTGGCTGTAGGGTGAGGAAGGGAGAATGTGGTTGTGTTGCTATGATATTTAAGAAACCCTAGAAGTTCCTGGAAAGGAAGGTTTCCTAAAAAGGAAAGTTTCCTGAAAAGGAAAGTTTCTTAAAAAGGAAAGTACCATCAAGGAAATCGTTGTGAGCAAAGGTGAGTGCTTGTGTGTTAGACTGTGGTTAGTCTGAGGACTTTGAGTGGTCCTTTTTTCCGTGGTTCTTGTTCTTGGTTGCTAGCATTGGTGAATGTTAGCATTTGTGCAATGTTGCCTCATTCAGTATCTTTTATACTCAGACATCTCGTTATGTGATACAGGTAAGGACTGAGTCTTGCTGGAGCTCGTGGGACCAAGGTTGTGGAGTGGATGACATGACCAGGATCCTTGTTGGTGTCATTTATGATTTAATTATTTTTATTGGATGGATTATTTAGTATTCGGTTCTGCTAGGTTGTTAGTATGATTTGAGTGGTGTTTTGGAATAAATAAAGTGGATTTTATTTATTCAGTTAAAGTTGTCAGAAATTTTTTAAAATGCTCATTTTGCATGGTTTGTTGTGTTTTTAACCGGTCCCGGTTTAGTGGTTTCCGGGACGGGGTGTTTCAATGTATCTCCTGAATGATGGACCATCATCAGCATAACCAGCAGAGGGTTCAGGGAACACAGAGCCTATAGCCGAAGTCTCAGACGGTGGCTCCCCAAACACATCTGCCACTGCTGAAGGTGCAGCACAAGAAGACGCTCCATGACAAAGCTTGCAGCTCAAACCCGGACTAAGAATCAACCCATCGGGCGTGAAGTATAGACGCGTGTCGTCACGTCAGATAGTGAGAGAGCTGGTGGGAAGCTTCACATTCCCTACGTGTCCATCCTCATCGGTAAAAATCCATATGTTGTTGGTTTTCATCCATGTGACATGGCTAACATAATCAAGATCCATGGCTAAGAAATCTGTATTGCGAGATGCATTAGAGAGGAGGATGTCCAAGCGGCCAAGATTGGGGGTCAAGAGACTCCCAACATGCTCAAACCGCTTCTTTTGGAAAAGCCTTGGTCTTGAGTGAGGGAAGGTGATGCACGAAGATGGCTCCTAGTTCAGGTCGGTGTTAGGCACGACATACTTCCAAGTATCCACAGGAAACATGTGGGCAATACAGTGCAAGAGGAGCTTGAGATCCGACTTCCTCGTCTTGGTAGGATCAGACTCGCACAAGAATGTGCTAGCAATGAGGCGAAGTGTGACCTAATGGCGGAATGACAGACATTGATCTGCTTTGAAGAACTGGTATCGTACTCTCCATTCCAAATGTGCGACCGAAGAGTCTTGATGTCGCTCCACGCAGTGTCCAATGTGACTTCAGTAGCATCCCTCCTGAAATGGTATAAGTCACACAAATCCGGAATAGTGATCCAGTATCGCACTCCTTTGCACATGAAAGTAAGAACCCCTTCTTAAGCCACCTTGGCGCTCTCATTGGCATCGTAAACGCGACAAGTAGCCAAGAGCTGTCTTGCCATGTCCGGATAGAGCAGGTTGTGAGTGTATCCTATGAAATGAAGACCCATCCTTGTGGTGATGTGGTCAATGTCATCCTTGATCCAAAGAGTGATCATAGTCTGCCTATCCTCCAAGCGTGTAGGTCTTATATTAACACGTTGCCACGCATTATAGAACAGCGTGTTATACTCATCAAATCCTCAGAGATCGGTCTAAGCAAGTACTCGGTATGGTTCGCCTCAGACCTCGGGTCACTATCTCACTGGGGTCTCATTCTGATCTTCGCACTCTCGGCTTGGGCCACGGAAAATGGATGTGTGGATTGGCCAGAAATTGGGAGTGGGGTGTGGCGGCAACGATAGCATCAGGTGCTATCTCCGAATTCGAGGTGTCTGCCTCTTGTCTGCGACTGCACTTGTTCATCGAAGATCTTCTTAAAGACATCTTCAATAACAACAAAAAACAAGACCCAAACTCAAGCATTAGTCTATGCCGAATCTGCAGTCACACCAAATCAAATTTTAAAAATTCTCAAATATTATAAGAAAAAATCGAAATCACTATTCCATAATCAACAACAAACATTCGAATTCATCCTAGAAACATCAATTATTCATCGTAAAACTCCTCTAGGGTCAGTGTCGACCAACACAACCAGATGGTGTCGATCGACACGAACATATATATTCGGGTTCAAAGCTAAACTATTCAATCGTTCATCAACAAGATTTCATGAGATTTTCATCTATTCAAATCAAATATACTCAATCCCATACTAAAATCATCCTAACCAACAAATATTAGCAAGTATAAAGACCTAAAACGGATTATAAAAATGGAATTTCAAACCTCGAATTCCAAAGATTAATAGAGAATTCATGAAGAACATACCTTGGATTTGGAATAAATGAGTTATGGAGATGGAATGAGGGTGAAAATCTATTGAGTTTAGACACTTGAATGGTACAAATCAATGAAGAAACAAAACATTTTGAATTTGGGTTTAAGGGTTCGTGTGAGGTGGTTGCGAAAGAGGAAAAAGAAAAGAGAACGAAATAGAAGGAGGAGTCGGGTACTTATACTTACCTGGGGTCCATGTCGACTGACACAGGCAGATGGTGTCGATCGATACCGATGTGAACATCAGTTTAACCATGTTTTTGAAGAACGAAATGGATGATACCAAGATGGTGAATTACGATAAGGATCCTGGAACAGATCCACGGGAGTGCAAATTAGAAAAACAAGGCTTAGAAGACGTATGTACACACTTACCATGGGTTGCCTCCCATCGAGCGCTTGTTTTTGGTCATTAGCTTGACTTGGTCAGGTTCTACACTTGTTGAGAATCTTTGGAGGTGTCTGAAGGTGATGGAGGGTTATTTGAACTGAATTCATCTCCATTGTGGTTAAGCATCTTTGGTTTCAAAATTCTGTTCATCATCTAATCTATTGCTGCTTGTCCCCTTGCCTTGAACTCAGGAGTAATGATGGCTCAAACCTTAGCAAAAGGCCTTCATGTGCTTCCGTACTGCAGCTTGTACTCGATGGTATCACCAGCTTGTCTCTGCAGAATCAAAGTCTTTGAGGATTTGTAGCTACTACCTTTCTCCGTGGTTTCTTCCTCTTATCCTTTGCCTTAGGATCTTTTGCAATTTCATTGTGTCTCGGTGTGAAGCTTGTTTACTTCACGGTTGTGGGTGCGCTCCAACCATGGCTTATCCACAGCTTTCTTATCTCCCTTTGCAACAACTTTCAGAGTGATAATATCAGAGTATTCTGGAATGGCGTCGTAGAAGACATCACCGTTGACATGATTAAAGGCAACGCTTTTGTTAGGCAAATCAACAACTGCTCCTCAGTACCAAGGAAAGGTATTCCCAAAATCAATGGCATGTGAGATCAATTAGCCATCTCCACAAAATGAAAATCACTCGGGAGTAGACAGTTTCCAATCTGAACTTGCAAGGTTTCAATGTATCACGTCGAAGTTTTCACCAAAGCACCAGCAAATGTTATTCCCATAAAGAAGTCTTGATATCACATATTCCAAATCTCATTGCAATATCCTTTGACATGAGGTTAACACTTGCTCCAGAATCACAGAGAGAATCCCGGAATCCTATACCAACAATAGAACATGGTACAGCAAATTTCCCTAGATCCTCCAGCTTAGGTAGCTTCCGAAGATAGATGGGTTTTGTCTACTGCTCATGTCGACCAACACCAAAGGGGTGTCAATCGCTCCCTCGTCACTGTGTCGGCTCTTTTGTGTTGAGCTTGATCAATTTTGGTCTGTCATTGCCTATGTTCCTTGGCAATTTCTGGGGAATTTCTAGTGGTGTTGGTGGTGTCAACCGACACATCTGACTCGTGTCGATCGACGCAAGCTCTGCAATGAGAGCTTTGACTTTTTTTGTTGCTCCGATATGCAATCGATCATCCTCAGTACTGTCTCTCTTCAGCATATCATCCAAGACATAATGGCGTTGTATTGATACTTAGGATTGGCGTCAGTTCTTCTAGGCAAAGCTCCATCGGGTCATTTCGCAGCTCCAACAGTCTAAGCAACCTGAGTATCCAATTTCTAGATATGGGTTTTTAGAGCTTCGAGTTTTCCATTTAAGTCCGTGTACAGAGCATCAATCTTACTATTGAAATCAACGGTAATCTTCTGTTGTCCCTCTAGTATCTGATCTAGCATAGCTTTCATCTCACTCTTAGAAGTTTTAGGAGAATGAGTTCGATAGTAAGAACTCCCATAGTTCCTTGTAAAGCTAATGTTGCCCCGCTGAGTATTCTGAGTATCACTCTTAGGAGCAAACCCAGAAGTGTTCTGATTACCTCTGTCGTTATTCTATTGAGCATTCTAACCGTAGTTCCTAACATTACATTGAGAGTTACCAAAGTGCTGACCATTAAATCCATAACCATTCACATAGTTCACTTCCTCTTCAATGCAGTCATCCTCTGGTTCAAAAGTTTCAACCAGTTGAGCAAAATGAATTGTTTTCTTGTTCACGAGGAGGTTGTTTACCATATCCAGTTTGGCTTTCACTTCAGCTATCTGACCGTTATCCAAACCAGTAGCCTGTTTCTTCCTCTCAAAATCCTCATTCTTGGTACTATTACTAGATGCCAAGTTCTCAATCAACTCAGTAGCAGCTCTCGGTTTCCTGATATTGAAGTTTCCATAGCTAGCAGCATCCGAAGCAATCTGATACCTCCAATCAATCCCACTAAAGAATGTCCTCAAAAGCTGAACCTCATTTATAGGTCTTAAAGGTCTAAGTCGGACCTTGAGTAAGCTGAGCAATCATATTCCTTAAGTCCTCTGACTTAGCATCATCGTAGAAGTTATCCCAAAAAGTAGTCTTCGTGTCCTTCCATGTTGTCAAAGAACCTGGCTTCAATTGCTTTAACCAATGAGCTGCTTCCCTAATAAGAGAGTATGGGAAGAGCTTACAGAACAAGTAGTCCTCTGACACTTCATTGGCGTTAAAGCTGAAAGCCAAATCTTCAAACTTCTCAATGTAATCCATTGGATGTTCATGGGTTAGAGCATGGAATGGATGTTACCCCACAAGAGTAAAGTATTGGGGTTTCAACTCAAAGTCATTCCTTTAGAAGGGAGGAGGATGGATAGCAGACCTACTATTATAGAATTGATTAGGTCTGTTGTACTCAGCAAGTGTTCTCTCCTCAGCTTCGTTCTCATCATTGTCCCGCATACCAGCATTGTCCAGGGTGTGTCGATCGACACCAACAGGATCGTGTCGAACGACAGGGTCGATGATCTTGTGTGTACTCAGTAAGTCACCTTCTCAATCATGATAGACCCCAGCGTCATCCCTCACAAGCACAATAGGATTAACCACCTCTGATACCCTTAATGCCTTGCGATTAGCTCTTTCTAACTTCTCGATCTTTTGAGAAGCAAGTAGTGTTTGATCCTTTTTGCTCCTAGTGCCGTACTTATGCATGTACCTGAAACACACAAGAGAAAGAAAAAGAAAAAGATATGCTCTAAACAAAATAAAATAAAAGTTTAGACTAAATTCTTTAACTGAAAACTAATGGTGAATTAGAGTCTCCGGAAACAGCACCAAAATTTGATATGCTCAAATTTACCCTTGACCTACTCTCTCAAATTAAGATATCACTGTAGTACTTAGGGATCAAATCCACAAGGACTCAGGACTTCACACAATAGATGGGCTTAACAATTTCAAATTACACTAAACAACAAAAGAATTAAAAGTAAAAACAAAGCAAAGTAAATAGCTGATAAGATGGGATGTAAATTCAATAAGAGAAGAAGCTAGACCGAGGGATTTCAATTAGGGAATATTCAGAATTTCGAACTGGGTGGATTCAATTCAAGATGCATGTATGACCGGTTCTTAAACTCATAATATAATGGTATGATCATTCAACTCTCGCTGCAATGATAATTATACTTAAATCACACAATTCCAAATCTCTTTATAAACTGTAATAATAAAAGATGCATTAATGTCATGTATTGTATGTTCACAAAATCCCTAAACCAAATCTCTTTGCAAGTAGCTATTTTTCTCATTTAAGATTAGTTCAAGATATCAATAACACTCTCATGTATATTAATTATCCTAAGATGCTAGATTACAGGTGATCAATCCAGATCTAGTATAAATTCAAATCTAGATGAAGAACAATTATGGTATTCCTAATATATGATGCCAAATTAAACAATTCATTATAAACCCTTGAAAACCCTAGATCTAGTAAGTAGATTACTCAGACATAATCAATGAAACACAAATCATTATCTGAATAAACTGCATAGAACAAATAAAGAGTATCAAAGAGAGTTAAGAATCTTCTCTCTACAAGGTGTGTTCTGATTCTTCTCTCTAAAGAACTTGATAAAAACTAAAAATCTTTTCTAGACTTCTAAACCTAGATATATCTAAAATACGAAAATGACTTGTACTGTAAATAGTTAAAACTCTTGGGGCAACTTGTAATTCTTGGGACTTCCAAGATGTAATTAGATACTGTTCGTTCTCTGATATTACAACACATGGTCCACAGTTTACATGGTGTAACAACAGGAAGATGGCCTCATATGCAAGAAGCTAGATCGTGTTCTTGTAAATGACTCATGGTTACATGCTTATCCTCTGTTGCATTGTACTTTTGAGGCTGGAGGATATTCTGATCACCTGCGTTGCAGTATTCAGATCAAGGTTCAAACAAAAAAGCCAAGGCGTCTTTCAAGTTTATAAATGCACTAGCAACTCTCCCTGGGTTCTTACCGTTGATAAAAAGTTATTGGTCTGAAACTGAAGAGATTGTAACTTCTACCTCCGCTCTGTTCATTTATCCAAAAAAACCAAGGCATTGAAACCGAAGATACGAGATCTTAGTAAACAGAAACTTGGGAATTTGCAGACTAGGAAAAAAGTAGCTTCTGAGGTTTTGTGTGACTAGAAGATAAAAACTATGTTGGATCCGAGTCAGAATCTATTGGAGGCGGAATCTTAGGCTTTTAAAAGATGGAAACACTTGTCTGATATGGAGGAAAGTTTCTTATGTCAACGATCAAAGCTACAGTGGTTACAAGTTGGAGACAGTAATAATCGATATTTTCATCAAGCTGTGAAGAAGAGACATATTCAAAATTCAATTAGATACATCAAGAGAGAGGACGGAACCATGACTGAAACTCAATCCGAGATCAAATTGGAAGCTGACAATTGTTTTCATTCTTTTTTTCTCAAATCTGTTCTGGAATGCACTCGTGTAAATGAGGAAGAGTTACAGGAATTACTGGGATTTGTGTGTGCAGAGGAAGATGGTCATAGGCTGACGAAAGAAGTTACAGTGGAAGAGGTGAGAAAAGTAATATTTGCTATGCCGGGTAATAAATCTCTGGGACCATATGGGTACACGGTTGACTTCTTTAAAGAAGCTTGGGAAGTAGTTGGGAAGGATGTTGTGGTGGCTATTCAATCCTTTTTTGTGAAAGGTTTAAATTCAACAGTTTTGGCCCTTATACCAAAGCACAAAGAAGCACAAGTGATGAAGGACTATCGTCCCATCTCGTGTTGTAATGTGATATACAAGGTAATTTCCAAGACCTTGGCGAATCGTCTGAAGCAGGTCTTCCCCAAATTCATTCTACCAAACCTATCTGCATTTGTTAAAAACCATTTACTCATGGAGAATTTCTTGTTAGCTTCAGAATTGGTGAAGAACTATCACAAAGATACGGTCTCGGCTAGAGGTGCAGTAAAAATTGATATCTTGAAGGCATTTGAGTCAGTTCAATGGCCTTTTCTCGTGTCTACTTTAAATTTGTGGGAATTCTAGAGCAATTTATCCACTGGCTTAGGTTATGTTTTATAACAGCTTCTTTTTCTGTACAAGTGGATGGTGAATTGGCGGGTTTTTTCAGAAGTTCAAGAGGACTCTGGAAAGGCTGTTCTCTATCGCCATATCTATTCGTAATCTGTATGAATGTTCTAGCTAAAATGATGGATAAAGCGGCAAGAGAGAAAATATTTGGATATCATCCATACTGTTAGAATCTCAGTCTCACTCACCTATGTGTTTGCGGACGGCAAGAGAGTAAGGGACAATATTCTTGATGTTTTCCTTGCGATCAAGGATCTTTACCAGTAAGGTATTTGGGTTTACCTCTTTTGACTAAGCATCTGACAGTTCATAATTATACACCCTTGATAGAGAAAATTCGATCGAGAATAAGCTGTTGGACAGCGAGGCATCTTTCATTGCTGGATTTCTACAACTTATTGTGTCAGTTATCCATAGTCTCACAAACTTTTGGATATCTGCCTTTCGCTTACCCAAGTCTTGCATTGAGGAAATTGATAAGCTATGTGTTTCTTTTCTATGGTCTGGACCAGAACTAAAATAAATAAAAAGATAAAGTTGCTTGGAAAGACGTATGTAAACCAAAGGAAGAGGGAAGATTAAGGCTATCATCGGACAGATTTCCTAAATGAGATAGAAGCAGCTATCACCAATCTACGTGAAAAAGGTTTGTCAGAAAAGAAGGATGTGATTCTGTGGAAATGCAGAGCAGATACACATTACAAGAAAGCTGGCTGCAAACAGACAGATTTTCCGACGGAATCGTATCCCTAAACCGACGAAATCGTATTTGATAATTTTTTGAAAACATTATATATGTCGGAAATTTCCGACGGATTGTACTCCATCAGAAATTTCTGACAGATATAGAGATACCCATAGGAAATTTGTCAGAAATTAATAACGTTGATGTTACAGTTGTAGTAGCCGTTGTCGGAGCCGCTATGTTCTGACGGGTATCTCTATATCCATCAGAAATCCATCAGAAATTTTGAACAATATTATAGTCGTTGTCCGAGATGTTACTTTCTTAAGGATTTCCGACAGACTGCGATTCTATATATTTGTTCCCATCATTTACCATTAATTCACAATTACAAACTCTTTCTATAATACCTTATTCCAAATTACCTTCTTCAAAATATTTTCTTCATGGATGGATGGAGAAATGAGGAATCCGGAGTCAGACTTATTGAATGACGAGTATGCCCGAGGCATAAGCGAATTCATGGAAATGGCGGAAAATCAACCATGAACCAAAAAAAGTGGTAAGTTGAAATGTCGATGTTTACTTTGCTAGAATTCTCGTAATATTAAGGTAAAGTTAGTTTGGCATCACTTGTATGCCAATGGGTTTATGCTGGGGTACAAGATATGATATTTACACGGGGAAATTTGTTTTGAGAACGAACGGAAGTAGATGTCGGTGTAGGAACAATTGAGATGGTGAATGATGCATTTAGGGAGAATATGCAGTCAGCTAGAAGTGATAGATATAGGGTTGAGGAACCTAATTTAGAAGCTCACCGGTTTTTTGATATGTTAGATGCAGCGAAGCAACCATTATATAGCGGATGTAAAGAAGATCGTTCATCATTATCATCTGCTAGTAGAATGATGACTATCAAGACAGACTTCAATTTGGCTGAGGAATGTGTCGATGCGATAACGGATTTTGTGAAAGATATTTTGCCTAAAGATAATCTTTCACCAGCATCATTCTACGAGGTACAAAAACTTGTAGCTGGTCTTGGTTTTCCGTATCAGATGATAGATGTCTGCATCGACAACTGTATGATATATTGGAGAAAAAATGAAAACCGCAACAGATGTCGCTTTTGTCGTAAACCGTGATATCAGGAAACTGGTGGCAGAGTTCCGATTCCATTTAAATGGATGTGGTATTTACCGTTAACGGAAAGGTTGAAAAGGTTATATCAATCTCAGTGCACGGCAGAGCCAATGAGATGGCATGGAAGCATCATCAAGATGGAGAGATTACACATCCTTTAGATGCAAAAGCGTGGAAGCATTTTCAATCACTGTATCCATATTTTGCGTCAGAGCAGAGAAATGTGTACCTTGGACTATGTACAGATTTTTTGGAAAGCATGGAAGACAGTACTCGTTGTGGCCCATTATTGTTACACTGTATAATTTGCCTCCATCTTTGTGCATGCATAGAGAGTTTTTGTTCCTCTCCATTCTTGTTCCCGGCCCTGAGCATCCGAAGAAATCTCTTGATATATTTCCCAGCCGTTGATATATGAGTTACAAATGCTTTGGGATCATGGTGTTGAAGCGTATGATGTTTCTTGCATGCGGTTCTAATGTGGAGATTAGCATGCTGTATTGCTAAGACAACACCGATGCATTCCAATCACCGCACGAAAAAAAAACGTGTTGGTTTGATTGTCATAGAAGTTTCTACCGAGTGATCATCCATATCGTCGGTGTAGGACATTGTTTACGAATAATAAGAAAGTGTTTGACGGTCCACCTCCTGAGATAGACGGGATTGGTTTATTGGAGCAGTTAAGAGATTTTGGTGCGGAGCGGACTCCTTACTGTAGTGGTAATGGACATTATCCCATTGATGGTATTGGTGTATTTTATAATTGGCCCAAGAAGAGTATTTTCTAGGATTTGCCATATTGAAAAGACCATCTATTGAGACACAATTTAGATGTTATGTACGTTGAGAAAAACTTCTTTGACAACATCATGAACACGGTTTTAAATGTCTAAGGGAAAACGAAAGACAACATGAAGTCTAGATTAGACTTGCCATTGTATTGCGCTCGAGATTTTCTTGAAGTTCTTCCTAATGGTAAATGTCCTTTTCCTGCGTATCGGTTGGGAGCTTATAAGAAGCAAGCATTTTTTTGTTGGATTCAGAATGATGTCAAATTCACGGACAGTTACGCATCTAATTTACGAAATTGCATCGATCATGATGAAGACAAGTTTATTGTGATGAAGAGTCATAATGGTCATGTTTTGATGCAGCAGCTCCTCCCATATTCCTTTGCGCATCTTCTTCATAAAGATGTCCACTAAGTAATTACAAGTATATATCATTTTTATAATTCATTTAAGTTTTAACATGTATTTTATATATATCTTAATTTTATAAATGTTTTATATGCAGCTGTTGGTGCTTTTTCGGGATTTATGCACCAGAACACTTACAGTGGATGGTATTAAAAATTTAGAAGCTAATATACCAGTGATTATTTGCAATCTTGAGAGGATTTTTCTGCCATCTTTCATTGATGTTATGGAACATCTTCCAATCCATCTTCCACGAGAAGCAGCACTAGGAGAGCATGTTCAATACCGTTGGATGTATCCCTTTGAGCGGTACATGTTTCATCTGAAAGAGAAGGTTAAAATTTAAGCAAAGTTGAGGGATCTATTGTCGCACAGCCTTAATGAAGAAGTCTCACACTTTGCTGAATATTATTTTCCTTCGGAAGTCTATACAAAGAGTAGACGTCCAAGTCGCCATGATTATCGAGGTGAGCGAGAGATTTACCCCATGTATGCCCCTGAATTATTTTTCTACGTTGGTCGAGCGAGTAGAAAAGGAAAGAAGCGAAAACTTTCACATCAGGAGTTTACACAATTGCATACGTATATCCTAACAAACTGTGAGGATATTGCAGAATATGAAAGGTAAAACATGTTTAATAATTTAAATTCTAAAATCTTCCTAAATATTTGGGTAACCTTACATATGTGGTGTTTTTGCAGGATCTACATGGCATGATTACGTGGTTACTTTCCCAAAAAATCAGAAGATAAACTTCAAGTTCAAAAGGAGACAGAATTTCTGCTTTGGCTACAATTCTACGTAACTGATTAATTAAGTGCGGTTATTCAATTTATTTATGAATAATTAATTAAAGAATATGATAATTTATAATTTGTTTCTAAATTTAATAGGTTTCTGAAGGAATTAAAAGTAGTATTTCGTTTCCGGCATGGTTAGTGGAAATCATGGACGGTCCTAAATACCTCACAACTTCATACCTAGGTATTTCACTAGGGGATATGATTTTCGGGTATATGATGAAGAAACAACGAGGCCAACTTCAGATTATGGTATTTTGACTCAATCTGGTGATTTAGTCAACTATGGCATTCTGAGAGAAATATTAAAAGTACATGGCATGATTTACGTTGTTGGGAGTGGTGTTCAAGTGGACCAATTTGGTGTGACATCTGTTCATTCAACACAAAGACTAGATAAATATGACTCATTCATTCTAGCGTTGCAAGCAGACCAGGTATTTTAACTTAACTTATATTATATATATATATATATATATATGTATATATATATTCTTTATATCAACAATTTTATGTACGGTAATTAATTATAATTTTATTTTAGGTTTGCTACATTCGTTATCCTCGAGTTGCACGTCTGGCCGACCCATGGATCATAGTTACTGCAATTAACCCAAGAGGAAGAATTTATGGAGTACCCGAACACGATGCTTTGCAACCAATTAGCCGTGTTTCAATGGATCCGTTGGAGCATTCCTTTGATGTCGATTGTGTGGTTGATTTCACAAAAATCGGGGATGATATATTTCACTCAGACTCAGAGAAAGAACGTGGTGAATTTTATGCCGATTCAAACTGAATTCCGTCAGAAGGATCATCATCTGATTCAGAGTAGTTCATTAAAATTATTTGAGATGTTTTTAGTTGATGATATTGTTTATTTGTATATTCGAACATATTAGTAGTTTTCATAATTCAAAAACAATTAAAAGACAATAAAAAAAATAATCATAAAAATTTAATGTTTGGCAATATATTTTATTTAAATTTTTATAAACAAAAAAGCATCAATGTGTTCGGCATTATACTGTGAAACATCAATAAACACCATGAAACCCCTAAACCGTCACAAATCTGTCGGTTATTTCCGATGGATCCCAGCAACCACGTGTCTATTGTCAAGGTTTGCACCGGTTTGACTAGCCAATGACAAGACATGTAGTCCGTCGGAAATCCATCAGTATTTTCTGATGGATTTCCGACGGCATTGAAAAATTAAACCGTCAATTCCTTTTTCGTCTCCCACGTGCCTAAATTTTTGCGGGTCAGTCGGAAATCCGTTGGAAATTTCCGATGGAACCGCAAAAATTTAGGCGCGAGTGTTCTCCAAACTCCGCATGCATTTGATTTTTTTGAATACCGACAGATTTCAGACGGATATGTCCGTCGGAAAATCTGTTTTATAAACAACTTCGTCTTCTCCGTTTTGCCATTCGCAAAAACCGTAGAAAACTTTTAAGTTCTTAGATTCTTAGATTCGTTGCTTTTGGATCAAATCCGACCACATGGCCTAAAATCCTAACAACTTGTAAGTTCCTTTCAATTAGTTTTACATTTATATTGTTTATTAGTTAGATTTTTATTTGTTTTTGATTTTGGAACTTTGAATGGTTAGATTTAGGATTTGAAAACTTTGAATGGTTTGTTTGATTTGATTAAATTTTGTGATTTTGAGATTTATTTTGAAGCAAGATTTTACAATGATTTAGAAATTAATGACGATTTTGATATTGACATTATTTTTATTTTATGTGTAATTTTGAAATTGATTAGAATTATTTAGATTTTATGTGTAAATTTTATGTTTTAATTTTGATATTGAATTGTTTTAATTTTACTATTAAAATTGATAGGAAATTGTTTTAATTTTAAGTGTTATAATTTGTTTTAGAACTATTATGAATTTTAATATTTATTATAAATTAATCATATTTATTATATATTAATTATATAGGTATTAGACTTTTAATATTTTCATATTTTTTATTTTTAACATTGTATTTTTAACTTTTTCAATAACTATGGTGCATTTTATCGATCGTGTTCCGATAGGGGTGGCGGTTCTGATGCGGCACCACGACGTTCGAGTCGTAGTCAATCTTAGGTTCCAGAAACTCAAGAACCCATTGGAGCGGCTTCTCTCCCGACGCAAATGAGTGTCGAAGATTTTGTGTCACAACCGGGAAGAGAGAATCACCCTTTGCTGCATCCGGAATGTGAAGGCCGATCGACTTGGTAAGTTCTTTTATTTTTTTAATATTTTCTAGTTCTTTTATACACTTTTCAATTTTTCTTAATATATCATTTTCGTAAGTTTGACCATTCCGGTAATGGAATCTCAAAATCCATTATCCGAATGCTTAACGGGATGCTACAACGTCCGTACCCCACGTACACAAACATGCCTATGGATGATCAAGAAATATTTTTGCAGCAAGAATTCACATGGGAGCCGCAACTTACGTCTATAGTTAGACGTGAGTTCGATCAAAAATCTGGATTAATGTACTCTGGCAAGCTGAACGAGTGGAAGGACAAGTGGAATGCGAATGACATTCCAAGAGACTTGCTTGCAAACCCGGAGCTATGGAATGGGTTCATAGAGTATTGGAAGCAAGAGAAGACCATTGCCGATGCTGCAACCCATTCTACCAACCGTAGGAGCGACCAGAAAGGAAAAGGAATGGCGACGCACAATATGGGAGCAAAAAGCAAGAAAACACGGTGAAAACAACTTGTAAGTTATTTCATTCACAATATTTATATTTAACTTATAGTTTAAATTTATTCATTTATTTATTATAGTTTCAAAAAGATGGTGTGGAACCATCGAACCTGAGCTTGCTCACCGATTTCCACACTAACAAGAAGACCGGCCTCATACAAGATGGAGTTTTTCAGGAGATCGTCGACACCGTGAACCGGCTTGGTGAGGAGTTTCTCCAATATCAGCCAACCGTTGATGGAACTCCTTTCATGTTCCAATCGACACATTGAACGAATTCGTGTATCAGGTTCATCTTTTAAAACATTTTCTTATACCTTTTTTTTGTATTTTACTTGTTATTTATATAAACTTTCTTTTTAATTTGTTTAGCAGGCTACTCTGAAAACAAAATGTCATCTTTTTCATCTTCCGCAAGATTCAGCATCTTCTCTGTCTTCATGGTTCTCTTCAAGTTCGGATATTAGGGCGGAACTTGCAGAGAAAACTACCGACCTTGAGAGTTTGAAGACGAAGGTTGGTACACTTGAAGATCCTCGGAGGATGGATTAGAAGCAAATGAGATGATAAGCGCAAGATGTGCAAGAGATGAGAACTCAAATGGAAGAAATGCGAGCATTTATTGCTCGATACCTGCCACCGCCACCGCTGCCGCCGCCACAATAGTTTTCTAGTTTTTAAATTTGTTTTTAATTTAAATTTATAACTTTTTATTTTATTTTGTTTGAATATTGGATAATTTCTTATTTAATTTTAATTTCCGAATTTTATTTATTGAATTTTAACTTAATTAATTTTTTTAATATATTTGAAGTAAAATTAATTATATAATGAATTAATAAAAAAATAAAAAATTACAAATCCGTTGGAAATCCGTCCGAAACAGGTCTGTCAGAAATCCGACGGATTTCCGAAGGACATTTTCCAACAGATTTCGACGGATTTACCGACCATCGAAATTATTTGGTAATCCGTCGGCAATATGACCTTCGGCAATCCGTCGGGATTTTGTTGGAAACCTTGACCAATATCTGACAAACTTTTCATTTCTGATGAGTTAGAACAGACGGATGATTCCATCGGAAATCCATTGGAAAAAGCGTTTTCCGATGGAATAATCCGTCTGTTTCCGGCTGTTTTTTAGTAGTGACATATATACCGAAACTCAGCTCAAAGGAAACTTGGAGATTAATTCAAGAGGTGCAACTTTCCATTAAATGGTATAAGGGCATTTGATTTTCTTACCACAAGCCTAAATACGCTTTCATGGCCTGGCTAGCAGTACAAAACAGATTGTCAACGGGGGATCAAATGATTTACTGGAACAATAATGCTTTGACGGGGTGTTCTCTATTTACGGAGACATTGGAGACTCGCAACCACATCTTCTTCACATGACCATATTCAGAAAAGGTTTGGCATTCACTTACACATAAGCTCTTAGGCTCACAGTTTTTAACTCAGTGGGATACAATTCTAAACCGACTCGTGGACGCAAGCCAGGAGAAGGTAAAGATGTTCCTGTTGAGGTATGATTTTCAAATAACAATCTACTCAACTTGGCGGGAGAGAAACGATCAACGACATGGAGAAACGAATACTCATCCCATTCAGCTAACCAAGTACATTGATAAGCAGCTTGGCAATAAACTCTCGAATATAAGAGCCATGGGAGATACTTGTTTGGGAAAAAGGGATGGTGATGTGGGATGCAACTTGATAAACTTTTGAATTTATTCCAGGAAACTTGTACTAGCTTCTTTATAATCTGTCGCACTTGATGTAAAAACGGCTTTTTGAATAAATTTTACATTCTATTCAAAAAAAAAAACTTTATAATTCTTCAAAATTGATAAAATCTTGGATGGCTTTGATAGTCGTGACCCGTGTCGATCAACACAAAGGATGTGTGTCGATCGACATGATACCCTGATTCGTCTCCAAGTTGATTTGCTCACCTACAAGCCTCCAAAAGCTCCAACTACATCAAAAAGGTCCACCTCGTACTTGTGCGTAATAAGACTCAAAGAATACCGAAAAGACTCTAAAAACCATACTTATATCATGGCTAAAAACCATAAAAACCATGATATATGTGTAGGCAGTCTGATTATTCAGATACAGCAATGAAATATTCAAAATATTTATGTTCTTACATTTATTGAGATTTTTTATTTATTTACACACTTCTTAAGCGAAATCTTGAACCAACAAGGTCGCATTTAAAATGAGTAAAATCCTTGGGCTGATAGATTATGCATCTTCATAGAACAAGTTAGCCTTACTTTCAATTTGCTTACTCATTACCCAAATACAGTGCGGAAATTCATAACCAAAGGGTTCAGATTCAAGAGCAATCCAAGCATACGGAGAGGCTTCCATGATACCAATTTTGCAAGAATTTCGGCAGATTTGTCCCTCCAGCTTGCCTTGTCTTGATCGAAGAACTTCCCATTCATGCTGGAGCACTGCGTGCTTTGCTATAAGCAAAAGAAGCTTTTCTTAGATATTAATTATATCTGAGATCTGTTTCATCATAAAAGTAACAATATACAGGTATAAAGCTACCTTCTCAATAAATTGAATTGCAATCTCTTGCTTTTGAGGCGGTAGTCCCTGAATCAAACCACAAGGAACTATCACTGGTGTAATCTGGTCAAATGATGATAAACAATGATGCATCCCTATGTTAAGATATCGACAGGATTCGAGTGATAGCGAATTTCCATATTTGCCGATGAATCTGCCGGAGAGTTTCCACTATGCTGAGAGTTTGTTGCCATTGTAAAATGAGTATAACAACACTTTGTTTGCTTGTTTTATAAATAGCGAAGGTCAAAGAATTAAAGAAGAATTTAAATAGTCAGAAATCAATTAAAGATCAGTTTATGATTCTAATTGATTTCTCGGATTACAAGATTAATAAAACTCAAGTTTCCAACCATACCCTTGAATTTAAAGCGAATAAAAAAATGTTCAAGTAGACGGGCAGCTAAAACCCACTACATAAGCAATACTATTATTTGTTGGGCTCGGTAAACACTTCATTCCTTTGCCATGGCAGGATCAACTCTCTCTCTCTCTCTCTCTCTCTCTCTCTCTCTCTTTAGCTCCCCTATTTGTTTTCTTCACAGATTCCTCATATAGTGATAGACACAGAGAGGAATCGGCACAACTTTTTCAAGACCATTCCTCTCCTATTCCGCATTCTAAGCGATGACATATGGTTTGCTGTGAAGCAGAATCAAATAAGGGAAGATCAGTCATGAATACTTTTCAAGCAATCCCAAGCGTGATGAAAAAAAATCAGCCATAGGTTCCATTGAAGGTTTGATCTCGGGGAACATCCTTTCTTAGTAAAATTATACTGCTTTATGATTAATCCCTTTCTAGTCGATGATTAGCGTGGCAACTAAAAAGAAATCCATTCTAAAGAATTTATATGATAAATCGAGGGATAATAAATAACAAGTAATCATTACTCCAAAGCGTGTGGAGATAACTTTACTTTCTTCTATAAGGCAACTCCCGGAAATCGAGAAAATACACGTTTATTCAGTAATTAATACCTAGAAGTCTAAAAGACTCTGGTGTTATCACCTAATTGGCTCAATGATCATTCAAGGGTTAGATTCATCCTTCAGAAAAGGATCATCGGCTAGATCTGCGAACTGAAATATCGTTCGCCATATCATATTAACTGACCTATTGGCCATCTTAAGATTAGATAATCTTCTATGTCATTGTGGGCTGCGTGCTAATTTATGGTTCGCTAGTTAAAATGCCAATCCATAAGCCAAGCACTAGCCTCGCATTACCTAAGCCAAGCACAACCTCACTTTAATTAAGTCGAGCACTAGCCTCTCATTACCTAAGCCGAGCACAGCCTCACATCAGTTAAGCCGAGTTCTATTCTCACACTATGATTCTGTAAACGAACTAACGAGTTTGGCTTAAAAGCAGAATCAGTCCTCTTGGACGTTTCATAATACAAGCTCTATCCTTGTATAAAATTACCGAGGATTACTTGACATAGTTTTCCTTTAAGAACAGTAAGGGCGTGCCAAGTCAAAAGTCGAGTTCAATCCTCGCATTTTACCGAGGATAACTGGAAATAGTATTCCTTTGAAAATGGTAAGGGTCTGATCAACATATATTTGCCTTGAAAAACGACTCATCCTAGAGTCTGAATGAACAAGTTGGACTTTGCAAACCCAACACAGTTGTTCAAAGATAATCTGAACTACAATAGTAACTCTAGTCTTTATACAAGCCCCAATGGGCAAACTTATCTAATCCACTATATCTTTACACAAATACAAAACTATAAAAAAATATCCTAGCTAAAAATGGTCTTCGGGATAATCATCAATAAGGTCGATCGGAAGATTCATGGGCTGAGTTTCCATCTTTGGACAAAGCCTGAATAATGCCAAATCTAAGTTTATACGCATGTTTGGAACTCATGATGGAAAATTTAGAGCCAAATTGAATAAATTATACCTCCCTCGGGAGAGAAGACGGTTCCCTAGTAATTCCAGTAGAAGTTGGACTGCGAGTCACTTCCGATCGAACAGAAAGAGGATCATCATAAGACAGCATGTCAGCAAGAAGCAAACTGTATTGTTCAAGTCTAGCTCAGGAGATTGAATGGCTCGCAACTGAGCTTCAACCTCTGCCAAAGAGTTGTTCACCTCTTTCTTCCCTTTGATCACATCAGATTTGTAGCACCCCAGTTTCTCTTATATAGTGGTGCATGAGGAGAGCTTAAGAGATTTGATTTAGCTACATATATCACCAAAGTGCACTTATCTTTTCTGTCACTCCTCCAGTTCGAACTCCAAAGTTAAGCATGCTTAGGCAGGAGTAGCACTAAAAAGAGTGACCTATCGGCAAGTGATTTCCAGTACCGTGTGAGTGAGGTCAAAACACACGGAAAGATCAAGTCTTTAGATCCTCCAGGATTAATGCACCGGCCATCAGAAAAAGGTGGGGCCCCCATAGACCATGGCGGTCGGGGCGTTATAAGTGGTATCAGAGTTCTACGTTATGTCAAACTGGTTCTAATCTAGGAGGTAGTCCTCAGGGCGATGAGTGCGTAACGAGGACGTTGGGCTCTGTTGGTGGGGTTGATTATAACATCCCATGTTCTACTATATAGTGGTGCATGAGGAAAGCATAAGAGATTTTATTTGGCTATCTATATCACCAAAGTGCACTTATCTTTTTCATCATTCCTCCATTTAGAATTCAAGCGTTAAGCGTGCTTAGGCTGGAGTAGCACTAGAAAGAGTGATCTATCGGGAGGTGACTTCTGGTACCGTGTGAGTGAGGTCAAAACACGAAAAATGATCATGTGGTAATTTGTAGGGACCATAACAAGTCTTTAGAGCCTCCAAGATTAATGCACCGGTCATCGGATAAAGGTGGGGCCCACAGGCCTGGAGGGGACGTGGTGCACCCACGGGCCTAGAGAGAGCATGGGGCTCACGGGTCTGGAGAGAATATGGGGACACCCATGGATGGCGGTGGTCGAGCGTTATAAATTTGAAGCTGCATCTTTTTCTTCAAAGAATCAAAATGTCCACCTATTTTTTCAATCATATCACAACAAAGATCCTTCGCATTATTCCCATCCGCACTACCTCGACACTTGGCATTTGTCTCATGGAGCTTGAAAGAGCATCATACTTCCCCTTTAGTTTATTAAAATCCTTCAAGAGAAGAGCGTTCTGTTCTTGAAGCGAAGACGATGTAGCTTGCCCAACATTTAGTTCATAATGACTGATTTGTAGAAGGGAACCATATCATTATGACCAGGAGCAAGCTGCATAAATTTCAAAAGAATCGGTAGGTAAGAAAAGTGCATGGAAGGACAACGTGTGAGCAAAATAAGGTTACATACTTTAGTCATTTGGATGGTGCTCCTAACATAGAGGTTCAGCGCCTTTTTGTCCCACCGTTCGAAGGGAAGAAGGGTTCTTACACCATTGGATGTAAATTCCCAGAAAGTCTCCAAGATCACTATTTTGTTCTCATGCGCAACTGCAAAGAAGAATCATTAATGAGCAGAGAAACATAGAAAAAAATATATACCAATGATCGACACATACCTACAACATGTTGATCGGCAGCCGAAGCATTTCCAGGGAAAGAGGATTCATCATTTGAGGCTTGTTTCTTCCTATCCCGAGGATTCAGATCACTTTGATTTTCCCTAGGTGAATTACCTTTATAAGTCTTCAAGGGTGGGACATGGGAAGAAGGCGGAGGAATTAACGATGAGCCTTTCTTTATCAACAATG
This sequence comes from Cardamine occulta, assembly GCA_028015245.1. Lineage (NCBI taxonomy): Eukaryota > Viridiplantae > Streptophyta > Magnoliopsida > Brassicales > Brassicaceae > Cardamine > Cardamine occulta. The sequence goes on from CM051367.1 coordinate 2,019,730, forward strand.
TGAAATCTTGATGTTCGGGAGTTAGGATAAGGAATTACATTCTTCCTCTTTTGATGTAAATTAGGACTCGGGTCCTCAACATCTTTGTAATTAGGAACTTTAGCCGAACGAGTTGAACAATTACGCGAACTAGGCTTAAACCAAGGTTCACGAATTGGAAGCTTAACAATCATACTAGTTCTACAGATTACATTGGCAACATTTGCAGCATGGTTCTTCTCTCGAAGCCCCATACTAGCGCCATCGATCTTCCTCCTCATGTTTTTCTCGATGGAATAATTTACATTTTCAATTCGTGTCTTCGCTAATACGGACCACCTACGAGTGTCAACTTCAACCATCATGGGTTTGAACGGTCGGAGTGCGCCACTCTGCAAAAGATAACCCGCAGTATGAATTAGGGGGAGGGAAAATGATTCCCTGGAAATTTCCTTCTTAATCGCGAATTTAAAGAGACTAAAAACATCTTCTAAAGGAGTACACTACAAGAAAACAGCGTTTTGGTGACTGATAAGTAGTCGCCAAATAGTCGTAAGAAGCTACGTTACGACTAATCGGCGACTAAAACATGTAGTCAGAAATCATTAGTCGGTAAACTATGGAGTCGTAAAAATAGTCGGCAAAACGCGACTACTTTACGACTACAGCACATGAACAGTGTGTAGACGGTCAATAGTCGTAAAGTAGTCGCTAAATTGGGCGACCAATCGGCGACTAAATTTGCGACTATTGAACGACTACAAAATGGGTCAAGATACAGTCGTAAAGTTTTAGTCACTAAATAGTCGTAATATTTGGTTACTATTTACCGACTATTCTATGACTAATTTACCGATTATTTGGCGACTAACAGTAACATCAAGCTTCGATAATTTAAATATTTGGCGACTACTGAGACACTATTTGGCGACTATTTGGCAACTACTAAGCGACTATGTAGGGACTATATTTTTTGTCAAAATTAGAATATGGTATGATCGATTGGTGTTTGGTTTGTTTCTCAAATGTAAACCTGTTTTGATACAAAAAAAGCCTGACTATGCCACCGGTCGTTCTAGCATAGTCACTGAGACCCAACTTGCAAATAACATTTGATTATGCCATATAAGTATTCGAACTCCAATACAAATGCTAAACATAAACAAAATCAACAAGTTCACAAAACAGGTTCATGATTTCACAAAACAGGTTCAAAAACAGAGATTAGTAAGCTAAGCTATTGTACTTGGATCTGGTTGATTGGTTGATGGAAGCAGATTGGTTTCGGTTGTTGCTGGAGTTGAATGAGAAGCCAAGAAGTCTAAAAACCGCAGATCGGTATGGCGCAGGTACTTTTCCACCAAGGAGAAATGCTCGAGCTTGTCTTTTTGCTCAGCTGCAGCTTGGGAGTGCTCTGCTTCACCGGCAGCAACCTCAGCATCACACTGTTCATTGTAAGCAGCCTGCTCTTCTATTTTCTTCTGAGCTTCCTTCAGTTGCTCTTGCATTGCAGCAAATGATGAAGGGTCTCCTGGTTGCTTGCGCTTGCCATTGAGAAGACTCTCCTTCAGGCTTCCAACTCCATAAGGAGTTCCTCTTGAATCCATCTCTGTGAACTATGGAAAGTATGAGAAAAAACCAGAATTCAAGATTGTCAATATGAAAACCAGAATATAAGAGTAACTGTGGAATGTTAAATGTGTATATTCATTGTTGTATTACTTGAAGAAAGATGCTCGTATACTCATCTGTTGTTAGCTCTTGAGGTCGTGAAGCACCATCTGAAACTTCTGAAGTCTCTGTTTGGAGCTTAGTCAGCTTCTCTTGCACCTTCTTCTCATATGTTTGAACGATTTTCTCTGCCTTCCTATTGACATAGGTACCATCTGGCTTTGTATGAGTCTTAATGAAAACCTCACCAAGACTAACCGGTCTTCCCAATTCCTCTTCCTGCAATGTTACAAAATAAACAAAGGATTATGACATAATTTAAAGTTGTTAAGGTGTAAGAAAATGAAAAAAGATACTAACCATTTCTTGTTGGATTTGTTGATACGACTTTGGCCCTGATAAATTGATGTGAGGACCAAGACCTTCACGGCCAGACATACGAACATTTGTATAAGTGAGACTCCTTACCTTTGCATCATCAGTGTCCCAGTAGTCGGTCATCGTTTTCTAGACAGTGTCGCAGATCCAATTAGGTCGCTCTCGACTAGTCCTCACAGTGCTAACCATGCCTTTCATCCGGCATTGACAGATCTCATCAAAAAACCCTTTAAATGTCCCTGTTATCAAGGGATCCCAGGTGTGGGTTTTCTACAATACAAAGACAATAGAATGATGTTAGTGAAAACAGAACAAGAGTGAAAACACCACAAGCAAACCAATATAGGACAGAAAGTAAGCATCATAAGCAAACTTTACCTCGAACTCCAGAAAGTAAACATCACAAGCAAGTAAACAGAGCCAATATAGGACAGAAAGTAAACAGAATAGCCTCTAAACATCACAAGTAAACATCAAAAGCAAACAAATATAGGACAGAAAGTAAATAGAACAGAAATATCACAAGCAAAAATCACAAGAAAACTATACCGCGAACTCCAGGAAGTATCTTTCTTGTCTGTCCCGAGGCACACATGTCCAGCTATAGTAGGGACCATCGAATTTGTTTGTAAACACTTTGGTAATTGCCCGAACCAGTTTAGATCCCTTGTCGCGATTAAACCTGCAAACAGACATGAAACAAGAAGCATTAACCATCAATAGCCTAAGATTAAACACATGAAACTAGAAGCATTAACCATCAGAGACCTTAGACATCAAACGGACCCTAAGATTAACCATCAGATACCTAAGACTAATCAAAACACATGAATCCAGAAGGGTCCTAACTAATCAAAACACATGAAACCAGAAGGGTCCTAACTAATCAAAACACATGAAACCATAAATTGAATTCCAGAAATGTTCAAATCCGATAAAAAGATGGATTTCATACCATTTTGAGTTCGGCGTCGGTGTAGGAGAGACGACGGTGGTAAACAGATGCCGATCTGGCACCATAAGCAGAGCATTCAGTGCCCGCACCGTGTCCTCCTGGAGATCAGGCAACACTGGAGATTCGTCTTTGAAGTTGTGCCCTTGAGAAGATCGATGACTCTGAGCCTGAAGTGGTGACGCAGGAGCATCCTCCACCGGAGCCGAATGATCCGCAGGACATTCTTCTCCATTGTCTTGAAGGCCGGAGTTCTGGAAAAGTTGTTGTGGCGGTGGAAAGCTCCAGACATTTGGTGCTGACGTTGAGGGTTGATTGTTGACAGCGACTTGAGGTGGAGTAGGAGTAACTTGGGTCACCAGGGTGAAGTTGTACTGCGGTGGAACGGGTTTTGGTGTTCGTGACATAGACGGTGAGGGAATGGACCCTCCGCGTCTCTGAGAAACGTTGGGACCGTTTCTCCTCCTCTGTTTTCCACCCTTATACCCTACTGGCATCATGGGCTCTTCTCTGAGAGATTCGCCGAATAGATTTGGGAAATTAGGGTTCGGAAGAGGAATCGAAGAAGAGGAAAAGAATGAGAAGAGATTAGGGTTTCGAAGAGGGATTCAAAGAATCGAAGATGAAGAATCGAAGATGAAGAATCGAAGGAGAAGAGATTCAAAGAAGAAATCTAAGGAGAAGAAATGAAGAAATCGAAGGAGTTCCGAAATCGATGAGCAAAGGTGAAAGAGGCGTCGAAGGAGATGAGTGAAGGGGAATGGGTAAATCAATGTGTTTTTCGAGCATTAGGAAGGTGGAGTTAATAATTATTTTGTGTGAAGTAACCAATTAAACACTCTGGCCTACTGGTAATACCCCACGGTTTGCTCAAATTACACCGAAATTGTCACATAGTTAACATAGTTAATTAGTAGCGTTCTTTGTCATCTGATTCATCATCAGAAGACGACAAATTACACCAAAATTCGTCTTCTGGTTCTGCATCTCCTACATCGTAATCGAGGTTTATTGGGTCTCCTTGTACGAAATTTTCGAGTATGAGATCTTCAATTATTGTCATCAATATAGCATCATCATTTTCTGTTTGCAAAAGAGTCGGTTCTTTTTTTCATATTCCCCTGAAATGTTTCCCCTCATATTCACTTTTAGAACATTGAGCCACAACTGCTTCGGTTTCTTAGTATATGGTTACGGAATATAACAAACTTGATCCGCTTGCGAGGCTGTTTGCAATATCAACATGTATATTTAAGTTATACATATGTATATCGAAATTAATAAAATGCTATATATAAATATATATATATAAGTATATACCTAGAATAAATGGTTCATATTTATTGTATTTTATCGATGAAAGAACGTCTACAATGCCACCATTGCCCCTCCGAGTGCCTCTACCAATAACAGGATCATACCAATTACACTTAAAAAGTGTGATTCGCAAATTGACCATCCTCTCGTACTCGAGTTCTATGATATCAGTTAATGTCTTGTAGAAATCAGCTGCATCGGATGCATCAGTGTAATTTTCACCTTTAACACAGACCCCATAGTTACATGTCTTTCGTCCAGCGGCATGATTCTTGGTATGAAACAAATAGCCTCTTGTAAAATAAATTGGCCAGTTTTGGCCTTATTCAGAGATCCATGCACTATCTCTTGAACCCAAGTAGGAAATGGATTTGTGGCATTCTAGTAAGTAACCTGCATATATATATATAAAATACCGTAAATATATATAAGTATAAATATATCCAGAGTTATGAATATTTTTGAGACATACATATTCTTTCACCCATAAATGATATTCATCAGCTCTTTTCGCGGCGAGTTCTTTTTCGAAAAGTCCAGGATATTTTGCAGAAATAAATTCCTCGAACATACTACACAAGACCAACACAAATATGAGAAATTAAACAAGATAATATGTATCTTAAAATGCAAACTGGGTGTGATGCCAACTTATATACCTCTCAATTGGCTGAAAATAGTCACAATTTCGTAAAACATATGCATGTGCGCATTGATAATCTCTCTCTGGGAGCCATATTTCATGCATTTCTCCACTTGGACGGCCAACTTGAGTAAACATAGAAGGTACTCCAGGGACATGATATACGGGGACTCCACCTTCATCGAATCTTGTTAACCTAACATTAAAATACATAGCACGTGTATACAAATTAAATGGCAAAGTGGACATGATGTGATCAATTTTAGCATTTACCTTGATTTCATTTGTATATTAGCGGCAAAGTATTGCTCTGAGAAACAAGCAATCTCATCATTGATATATGATTCTACAATCGATCCTGCCGCATATTTTTTGTTCTTTGCTTTCCCTTTCAACTTTTTGAAAAACCTTTCAAAAGGATACATCCACCTATACTAGACAGGGCCTCCTAATTCAACTTCATAGGGGAGATGTATAGGCAGGTGCTCCATCACATCGAAAAATGAAGGTGGAAAGATCTTTTCTAAATTGCATAGGATTAAAACTATATTCTGTTTTAGAATTTGAACGCGACTTGTATGCAAAGTTCTCGAACATAAGTCCCGGAAAAATGTTCCAACCCCTACAATATACGTGAAAATTGCATGAGGTTACTATATAAATTACTATAATCGATTTAAAGAAATAGTGGTAATTAGTACCTGATAACGCAAGGTGGACATTTTGGTCTAGGAGAACTGCAAAGATAAATGGAAGTAACCACTCCATAAAAACATGGCAGTCATGACTCTTCATGCCTGAGAACTTTTGGTTGTCCATATCAGCACAAGTAGCTAAGTCTGACGAATAACCATCTTGGAACTTAACTGCATGTTTCACACATTCTAGTAAACCTTTGTTGGCTTTTTCTGTCAAAGTGAAGGATGGAAAAGGAGCTTTACCCTCACTATCAATATGTAAGTGTGGTCGAGAGCAAAATCGTTCTATATCCAATCTTGACATAATGTTGTCTTTCGATTTACCCTTCACACTCATAAGAGTATTCATGATGTTGTCAAAAAAATTCTTCTTCATATGCATCACATCAAGACAATGACGGAGATTGAGGGCCCTCCAGTATGGGAGCTCCCAGAATATACTTTCCTTGTGCCAGTTATGTTGCTTCCCATATCCTGGCTTCTTCTTTTCGTGACCGTTTCCACCAACATCCTTTGTTTTCGATGGATTTACACCAGCCAACCGCTCGAAATATACTTGCTCGCCTGTCAAAGACGGAGGTGGATACTCTCTCGAAGCGTCTTTTCCCTTTAGGAAGTCTTTTTTATTCCTCCTCAGTGGATGACCATGAGGAAGAAATCTTCAGTGACAATTAAACCAACACGTCTTTCTTCCATTAGGTAGATAAAAAGACGTTGTATCTTCCATGCAAACTGGACAAGACAATTTACCATGGGTTGTCCATCCGGATAACATGCTATATGCCGGAAAGTCGCTTATCGTCCACATCAGCACTGCTTTTAGATTAAAATTTTGATTCAAAGACACATCGTATGCATCGACGCCATTAGACCACAACTCTTTTAACTCCTCAATAAGAGGCCGGAGGAAGATATCGAGACTAGCTCGCGGATGATTTGGCCCAGAATTCAGAATGGTAAGAAATAAATACTCTGTATTCATGCACATACCCGAGGGTAAATTATATGGCGTCAAGATCACTGGCCACAACGAATGATTACGAGACATGCCAAGTGGATTGAACCCATCCGTACATAATCCAAGATAAACGTTACGGGGTTCTTCAGCAAACCGGGGATTTTGATCTTGAAAATATCTCCACTCTGCCGCCTCAGAAGGATGACCCATTTCTCCCTCCTTTGCTTGGTGCTCAGTATGCCATCTCATTGCCGCTGCAGTCTTCTCACTCTGATACATTCTCTTTAATCTGTCAGCAATAGGTAGATACCACATACGACTATATGGTACTTTAGTTCTACGTTGGTCGTTCTTATGCTTCCATCTTTGTGCACCACAAAACAGACATTTATCTTCCTTCTCATCATCTTTCCAGAAGATCATACAATTGTTAATACAAACATCAATTGTATGATATGGGAGACCTAAATTGCGCATCAATTTTTCTGTCTCGTAATGTGACCCGGTTGACTTGTTTCCTTCTGGTAAATAGTCTGTCAAGATTCCGCAAAACGAATCCACTAACTTTTCACTCATATTATATTATGCCATATTTTGCATGACTCGAGCAGCTAAGGATAACTGCGAGTGACCTTCACGACAATCATCGTATAATGGATTATTTCCACCTTCTAACAAGTCGTAGAATTTCTTTGAATGGTTATGTACCAGTTCTTCTACATTCTGATAAGTAGTATCACCTTGATGATAGTTTTCAAAACTCACGTTATGACGAAATGCATCATTCACCATATCCACATATTTATCTTCTACTACATTACCCACTTCTTCACTCCCACCTATATACATCGTATCAACATAACTCGATCCTAAATCCTCCATATTGATTTCTTCCCCATGCTTATACCAAACATAATAATCTGGCATTAATCCTCTGCTATAAAGATGATTCCAAATAGTTGTCCCCGGGGTAAATTTCTCGTTCTTGCAAACACTACAAGGGCAGAAAAATTTACCGCCATTACTCTGTGTTAGTGGCTGGCTATTTGCAAATGTCATGAATTGCTCTACCCCCATTGTGAACTCTGCCGAGAAATTTCCCGTCTCTTCATCGAACCTCTTATACATCTACTCCCAGAAATTACTATAATTGTAATTTCCCGACATTATTTAACTAATAAAAACTGAATTTTTTTGTTTTTCGTTTTTTTTTGTTTTTTTTTTGTGAGATCGAATGAGGAGAAGAAATGGGGTGAGTTTTGCTTATATAGACATTTCTAGAGACTACATAGCGACTATACTGTGTCTGACAGGCGACTACATTATGTAGTCGCATGAATTAGTTACACCAACCCAAAAAACAAATTACACATGTTTTCCACCGGTATTTAACAACTGTTTACCGACTACTGTGCGATCCGCCGAAATGGTCGCATAATAGTCGCTAATTAGCGACTATAATGCGTCTATTATATCCCGTCTGAAATGTTGTCATCAATTAGTCATATAATAGCGACTATTATAGCGACTATGTACTTTGGTCATAAAACAGCAACTCAGTTACGACTAAGCTTTAGTAGTTGCCAAATAGTCAGAAAGTAGCACCAATTAGTCGCAAAATGCAGCGACTAAATAATTAGTCGCCATCCGCAATCACCAAAACGCTGTTTTCTTGTAGTGGTAGGCTTTGGGGAAGGAGCTGCAATAAACAAACCAAACAATCATAAAATAGTCTGCAATCCAAAGGCAAAGTTGAAACACGGTCTATGACGTACCAAGCGTGTCAGTCTAGTCTCGACACAGAAAATCGGCAAGTTCGCTAACAGAAGAGGAATCGACCTTGAAAAGGAACCAGAATTCCCTCCAACGATCTTCATCTTTAAAAAGACCGAAGATCAAGGTTTTGTTGGCACGAGGGTAGCTGTTATATGTACCCTTGCTATCAACACAACGTCAAAAAATTCACTTGGACTTAATGATAAACCAACCTCTGCAGCGAGAGTAAGGGAACACATTATGTGGCGACGCATCTTCTGGCACATTTGTGGAAACGCCATTCCAAGGGGGAAAAGACATAAGAGAAGTGCATCGGGAAACAAACCTCGTAAACGCACATATAACCATCGCGAATTGATTCTTGAGATTCGTAAAGATTCAGAAGAACAAATTCGACTTCTGACCGGATCTAGCAGAACTTCTTCATGCTTTCAATAGAATCACGTGTAGAACAGGACAGAGAGTGAGGGCCGAATTGGTCTTTCTAACCGGAACAGTTACAAGATGAGGTTTTCAGGCGTTTTGCAGCAGAAGTAGTGGAATTTGTCAAATATTTCATCATTGTCGTCAAGGTTATAGAGATTCAAGGAAAGAAGAAAATCACTTGGAATAAACAAATTCATAAGCGATACAGCAAAAATAATAAAAAAACAACAAAAAGAAAATCGACTGAGAAAGCGATCCGATTCAGTGAACAAAACCGTCTCGATAATAGTGGGAAGTGGAAAGGTTTCCCGCTTGTTGAATAAAAATCAACATTTAATAAAGACGCATCTCAAGGCGTTAGGACTGCCAAAACCCAAGATTTAATGGATCAGAAGGTAGAAAGCAAGGAAAACACTTAAGTCTTCCGAGCTGGGCAGCTGCTCACAGAACTTGGGGCGGGCAAGTGTTGATATCGGATCTGACCCGAAGATCCACTCTCTCCAATCATGACATGTGTCAACCACTTCACCTGGTCAAAGTAAAGGCTGAGTGAGTTCGGAGCAAGAAAAGACGGGGGAATCGTATAAGAGCTCGACGAAGCGAACTAGGGTCTGATCAGTGGTGAAACCTCGGGAATGGAAGGAGCAATTAAAGCAAGGACTGTCCACGATGCAAGGTGAATCTGCGAGCTGAAGGAGTAAATCATCAAAAGTCAAGACGTTACGAAATTAAAGACCAAATCGAACCCAACAAATTAAAAGAGAATCATAGGAATAATTAGATTTTGTCCTTAATTATTGTATAAATATAGATCCTCATAGTCTTGTGAGATCCTATATCCATAGTCACCTCCCTGATACAAGTTTGTGCTGCTGAAACCAAGGCCAATCGTAAGCTGATCATGGAGTACTAGAAAGGTGACATAAAAGATCTTGACACCAAACTTGCTATTGTTAAAGCTGACAAGGAGGAGGTTAAGCTGAACTTGGTTTAAGTTAAGCTCCCAAAAATTGATCCTGCGTAACTCATTGCCTCGATCTCCGATTCACCCCTAGAGCTCAAAGTAAGTGAAAACATCTAATCGATTCAAGGGCTTGACCAGTTTGGGAGAAATGCAACATTGATTGGTAATTTAGATGTTGCAGTTATTTGAGCAAAAGAGACCCCTGAAGAATCCTCAACTACGAACTATATTCTCTCTCTACTTTTTTTGTTGGTTAAACAAGTATTTTCACAGTTTCAATCAATTGTAATATAGAAGAATCTCAATCCAATAAAGTGCATGTGTTAGACAGACAAGATGTGATCAAGTAATCTTAAGTCAAGCCAAATAGGAAAAAGGGAAATCTAGCAACCTAAATGGATGCAATTCAAGTGCAGGAAAAGTAAACTACATACATCCTCGATGTGTCAGGCCCGAGCTAAAGAAGAAAACATACTAAAGCAAAGCACTCAATCTAAGTAATTAAACAGTTAAACAAGCAAATTAAGCAATAAGGAGAGAGAAGGGGTCAAAGGGATGGAGTAATTGATCAATAGATGCACTAAATCAATCTAGGTATCTAACAAACTCAACCAATAGACTAGTCCCTTGACAATGAATTCAAGACCAGATCAATCCATTTTCATGACGGAGATCCTCAAATCTATCTGCTGCCATACCCAATTTTGCCAGAGCCACACATATAAACAAGCATGAAGCAACAATTCATTAAAGCCAATAAGTACTCTGAAGATCTAATTCCTTAGGATATAATACTCATTCTATTTAATCTATTCCCTAGGCTAGAATATGCAAATCTCTATAAAATGCTGATCTAATATTTCACCAACACTTCTGGTGTGGAAAGGTCAGTGGATCAAATTCCAAGTGATCATAATGAATTTAGTATTAAGATCACTCACCCAGATGGGATTTCATACAATAATAAGCTTAAATATTTGGATCAATTAAGAATGAGCACTAATCTAATCTATCCCTAATAACCCTAATGAGACTACTCATAATCTAAAATCATCACCAAATGTTCAAACCCAGTAAACTCTGAAATCGACATCAGTGATAGATTGAATAGAGATGAGAGTCCAATGGTGATTCCTTCTCCAAAATAGCTTCAACTCGAGCCCTTCATATCGAGTGGCATGGTCGGTTCAGGTACAAGCATCCAGAATATCTCCAAATCTCCATAAGTACCTGAAATCAACCCCAATATGCAAGATGGATGCAATCTTATGCATAAACTCCTAAGTATCCTAAGTGAATGAAAGATATATGTAATGGTATAAACAAGGCATGAATGCTTACTAAAATGATGATAAACATATGCTAAAAACATGTAAAATATAGAGATATCAACTCCCCCAAGCAAGTATGCAAGACTAAGCTGGAGAAGAGGGTTAAAAATGGGGATTCAGAACCAAAGCAACCTGATAAAGCACATAGCCCCAATTCCCTAGTTAACAGTTCTAGAATGCAGTGCAGTTAAGTTCTACTTAAAAATTTTAGCCATTCTCATCAAAACAGAATCGAACCTTCAGTCTCAACCTACACAAGCATTCAGAGCAAACAGTCCCTTTGACATTCATTAAATGTAACCAGTGAATCATGTTATGCACCACAAGTAAACTCATTTGGTCTAAGGACTGGTCAAGAGACAAAGATGGCCCCTTCTTCCTTTGGTTTAAGTGTTTAGTAGCAGGGATCTCTCAGGGAAAATATTGAGCTTTAGAAGAATGCAAAAGGTAAGATAGTCAACCGATGCATACAAGGACATAGTCTCATCTACTCCAGAACAACCAAGTGACTCTCAAACCTATAATTCTATTTTGGACACTCAAATCAACTTATTTTTTGTTTTTTTTCTTTGTTTTTATCCTAAGGAGAGGAATATTTTTTCCTTTTTACACACTGATATCTGATCGAGTTAACCTCTCTTTTCTTTTACAATGCACAGAGCTATTTCTTAACTTCTCATTACTTTACAAATCCTTTATTAGACTTTCTATACTTTCACTTTCCTCTTCTAAAGACTCTTTACTTCTTTCTTTGGACTTTCTTTTCTTTCTCTCTTATTTTCTTTTGAACTCTCTTTTTCCACTTATTTTTCTTTTAAACTATCTGTAAAACAAAACCCCAACCCAGAATCATGCTTCCTTAGTCTAAACTAGTTCAAAAATTGTAAGCCAGAACCTACATGGGACACTATCCTTGTCGGCACAAACCTAACACATTCTTCCAAGCTCAAACAGAAATAAGACCTCACACTCATAAATAATTTATGGTTTGAAAGGAAGGTAGGTTTGGTGTTTTAGGGGAACTGCTTCTTGGAAAGCGTCTAGAGTAGCTCCTGGTACTTGCCCATCCTTTCATCTCGCGTTTCATACTCGCCAGTAAACTGGCTTGTGACAAGCTGAGATTCCTGGTATGCGTCAAGATATTCCACCCCGAATCCTAGAGCCAATCTGATCCCGGCGATTAAGGGTTCGTACTCGGTCTCATTGTTTGATGCACAAAAGTCCAAACTTTATGCATGTACGAGAACTTCGCCAGTTGGTGATTTAAGTAACATCCCAACTCCGGATCAATCTTTGGTGACTGACCCATCTATGTGTAACTCCCATCTCTGCTCAAATTCCCGGTCGATTCATGCTTCCTGGGGGAGCTCGACGATGAAATATGCCAAAACCTGAGACTTGTGCACTTTACGTGGTTGATATTTTATGTCGTACTCGCTTAGTTAGACTGCCCATTTTATCAATCGGCCGAACTGATTTGGAGAGTGCAGAATAGTTTGAATGTTGTAGTCGGACAGAACGATCACTGGGGGCTCTGGATATACAGGCGGAGTTTTCGAGTTGATGTGATAACAGCAAAGGCAATCTTTTTGGTTCGAGAGTTTTGCTGATATAGAAGATCGTTTTTTGCTGGTTCCAGAGTTTTGCTGATATAGAAGATCGGTCTTTGCTCGCCACATTCGTCTTTTACCAGGACACCACTTACTGCGCAGGAGCTGGTAGAAGAGGAGGCATCTATCCATCGATCTAGCGATGAATTAGTAAATTAAGGCTATTTGCCCATATAGTTGTTGTACGTCCCTCTTGTTGAAGGGAGAAGGGAGATCAAAGATGGCAGAGATTTGCGTCGGGTTTGCTTCAATACCTCGCTTGGTTACTATGTAGCCAAGAAATTCTCCAAAGGTGACACCGAATGTGCATTTGCCAGGGTTCAACTTCATTCCGTACTTGTTTAATATCTTGAAACCATTTTGAGATGGTAGATGTGATCTTCTGTCTTAGAAGATTTGACGAGCTTGTCGCCGATATGTAGACACCTATGGTTTTGTCGAGCTGATTGGCAAAAATTTTGTTGATAAGTCACTTGTAAGTAGCCCATGCGTTCTTAAGACCGAAAGGCATGACTTTGTAGCAATAAGTTCCACGGTCGGTGATGAAGGCCGTCCACTCCCTATCGTTGGGGTGCATCCATATTTGTTGTATCCGGAGAAAGCATCCATGAAGGATAGTAGATCATTTCCTGCGGTGGCTTTGACTAACCGATCTATGTGAGAGAGAAGGAAACCATCCTTGGGGCAGGCTTTGTTGATATCTGTGAAGTCGACGCAGACCCTCCATTTTTTCTTTTTTCTTCTTTACTACTACGGGATTTGCCAACCACTCAGAATACTTTACTTCGTAGATAGACCCCGCCTGGAGCAATTTGTTGATTTCATCATTGACGGCTTTGGCGCGCTCCATGCCAAGCTTTCTCCCCTTCTACCTTATCGTTTTATGAGTTAGGTCGACATTTAGTTCATGTTCGTGATCTTTGGGTCGATGCCAATCATGTCTTTGATTGTCCACACAAAAGTTGAGAGGTTTTTGCGCAAGAAAGTTTTGAGCTACTGCCGCTGAAATGGGTCGGGCTGAGCTCCAATGCCAATGTGGGGCTCCGAGTGCTTAGGGTTAATCAGGATCATGTTGACAATTTCATTATCAGATTTAGTCAATCTGAGCTTCACGATGTCTGAGTTGATCTGCTCATCGGAAATAGAATTGACCGCGATAGTCAGTGTACGAAGCTTTCGTTCTGCGATGAAGCACATTCGGGCTACTATCTGGTTGCCCCTGACGGTAAACACGGCTCCATCTGATGCGAAACAGATGCACTGGTGGTAGCTCGATGCGACAGCTTGCATTGCTTTGGTCCATGGTGTCCCAACAATTACGTTGTCGACTGAAGGCTCATCGATGATCGTGAATTTGACATTTTTCACCATGTTGCCGGCATAAACAGGAAGTTTAATCATGCGGATTGTGGTCACGTGTTGGCTATCTAATGCGGTGAGTGTCTGGGTAACTTTCTTCGTGTCTAACTCAAGTATTTTCATTTTTGCCAAGGTTCTTTTGTAGAGCAGGTCGACAGAATTACCGATATCGATGAGGTCTTGCTTATGCTACATTCGTCAATATCGAGGTGATGACCAAAGGATCATTGAGTGGGAGGTGCAATCCTTCCACGTCTGCCGAGGAAAAGATTATTAGTAAATTGTCGCCGACAAAGTTCACCCTTTCAGATTGAAGACACTTTGCCGACGGCTCGGCTTTTCGCTGATGTTCTTTAAGCGATCAAACTAAATAATTGTAGTCACTGAGGCCGCCCATAATGACGTGTACTTCCAAATTTTCTTTCTTATTGGATTGGTTGTCGTCGTAGTAATTTTCTAGATCTCTTTTGTGTATGTCGTCACGATCGTCGTTCAACCTGCTGGATCCCTTGCCGGATCATCTTTGTTCGTCGGATCAGGATGATCGAAAGCCTTTGTCAGATCGCCAAGGTTTGTGGACTACGTCGGAGAGTTATCCTTGCTTGTACTTGCTGAGCAGCTTTTCTTGGAGTGTTCGACACTCGGATGTAGAATGGTCCGGAACTTGATGATAATCACAAAATATACCTGAAGATCTTCCTTGTTTGGTGGTGTCGCTAGGTTTATCATCGCGTTCATCGCGAGCTCGACTGTTTGCTCGCGGTCTATCACTGTTGGCTGATCTACTATCTTCATTGTTGTGGACGTACATATGTAGGTGGCGTCCGCTTTTTGGCCTTTGTCGTTGCGATGACCGATGTAATGATGTCGGGTTCATAATGCTAATCTTTGGCTTTATCTTTTTTCGAGCTGGGGGGTCTTGGAGGCGTGCTTTTTATGTAAGGCCTCTCGCTCTTCTTCAATTTTGATATAAATGGAGGTGCGGTGTAGAGCATCTTCCAAAGTCGATGGCTTTGCAGATGAGAAAGTTTCTCTGAACCGACATATGTACCATAGGCCCCTTCAGAGAGCTTTGATAGCTGCGGTGTCGTCCATGGTGACTCGAGATGCCACGGATTTGAAGCGGTCGATGAACTTTCAGAGACTTTCACCTTTCTTCTAGACCAAGCTGTAGAGGTCAGGTTTGGATTCTCTGGGATTGACCAAGATTGAGTATTGCTTCATGAATGCTTGAGACAGGTCATTGAAGGAATCGATCGTGTTGGGTTTTAACTTGGAAAACCACTACAGTGCTGCTCCGCTCAAAATTTTGACTAAAAGCTGACATAGAACTGGGTCTTTTTCCTCGAGTGATAGGCAAACTCGGCCTGCGGTGATTGTGAAGGCGGTCAGGTGGCTGATGGGGTCTGTAGTTCCCTTAGTCATGCTGTCATAGTTCAGGATCTTAATTTTGCAGACTTGCCGCATGTCCACTCCGGAGATTCGACAGGTAAAAAGAGTTTCCTGTGTTTCTTCTAGGAATTTGTTGATGTCTGGAGCCAAGCTTGTAGCATGATGAATCTTTGATCACATTTCTTTGATCGCATTTCTTTGATTGTCTTCTCTAAGTCGGCCTGCTTCTGTCGGTTAGTGGCGAGCTCCTCCATGATGAATTGGGGTGTAAGCTGAGCCAAAGTGTTGTCTTGGAAAAAAGTTTGTCTGCGATACTGAGGGGTATTGTTGTCCGTGATGAGATCGACTATTTTTGGTTGTGGTGTGGTGGTCACATATTTCTCCTTGAGATAGCGTAAGAAAAAGGCTAAGTCAGGTTTGTTGACGAGTTGATCGATCTATGCCGCGGATATAGGCGCGATCTGCACTTCTATGTTATGCGCCCTGGGAAGGTCTGTCGTCATTTCCTTTTCTTTTTCTATGTGTTTGAGATCAGACAGAGGGATGATCGGATTGCCGATCTTATCGACGAGGATATTGGGAGGATCAACAGAGGGATTTAGAAAGGACGTTGTTGTTTGATGAATTGATTGGAGAAGTCGACATCGCTTCTTGTTTTCCAGAGATGAGATTGAGAAGAAAAGAATCCCCACAGGCGGTGTTAACTGTTGAATCCAAGGATTCAGTAGGGGTAATTCAATAAAATCTATTTTTTATTTATCTCTAGAAAAGGCATGGTTACAAGTAAAGAGGTTTCTAGAGAGAGAAAGTAGAAAGAGAAAGTAGAGCTGCTTTTGAATTGAGATTTGTTTCGTAAACTTTTCGATCCTCTTTGCATTAGAAGGAACCCGGCTATTTATAGAGATTCGGAGCCGGGGACAAGGCCCATTGGGCTTTGACCCGGACTCATTTTCCCACTAGGAATCCGTTTTCTGCTCGGTTTACTTTAATGAGTTTGGTTCAATAAAGTCGGTGTATGCATGAAAACCGGTTCGGACGAGTGTGGCAGATTACAGGTCCATTTAAACGGGCTTTTCATATGGATCGAGATAAGTCGGATGGGGTCTAGGACGGGGTGCTAAACCCAGTACCAACAGCGCAGCTACTTGGATTAGCAAGAGTGGTATCCATGAGTTTAGATGCAATGCACATACGAGATAATTGCAAGTCAAGATTGGGTTCTAATAGTTAGGGATTGTTTGACAGATTTCAAGAATGGTGATATCTTACTTTTCAACTCACACGCAAGCATTAAATAACAAGGAGATTGAAATTATGTGATGAATCAACAAGCTTATGAGGTCGATGTCATGATTAACCCATATGCAAATGCAACAATCCTAAACGAGCTGTTACTAGACTCAATCCTAAAATGCAAATGATACTATATGATATTGAAGAATAAATTTTTGAAGTTTTTCTAAATTTTATGGTTTTCATATGCTGTAGATGATTACTCAAATTTAAAATAAGAAAATATTAAACATGTCAAATACATCTCTCATACCCTTCCTCAAATTTAAATTACACAATCCCTTGTGTAATAAAAATTCAAGTCAAGATTTAAGAGATTTAATCAAAGAGAATACAAATACTAAATACAATGGAGGGAATGGGAGTTGTTACCTTATGTTTTAAGAGAGAAAATGAGAAAGAAAACACAGTGATCATGTTGGAAAAAAAAAAAGATTTGATGACTTGCTTTATTTTTTGGAAGGACATATATGTAACAAAAACATTATAAAAACATGAAAAAATTATATGGTGAGAAAATGAGTATCTTTATGCCACAAACTTTTCAAAAGAATGTCATAGTGTCATTCTCTCTTTAGTATAATCTACCAAAATTAACCACTAAAATGGAAAATCAACGAAATTTAGCTATATCATTTATGGGAAAATTGAGTACTTTTCGACATCTTTTGAAAATTTGAATTTTTTTTGTTTGTTGTTGACATTTCTCCATATATATAATCTTACTGATACTTTGGATCCATACAACAGCCTTAATATACATTTCACATCAATTGTCAAAACAGATACGGATAGGTCAAACGAAAGTAGAACAACTGATTTAGCAATCAAATTTAGAACAATCGATCTGCATAACATTAGACAAGAAAAAAAAAAAAAAAAAAAAAAAAAAACAGTAACTTTAAACTTGGTCTTTCACTCTAAAACTTGTTCTTTCTCCTTGCAATTGCTTCCTCGCCCTTTTTCTTGTTTTCTCATTCATCAAGTTAGTCAAAACGAAACTACAACTACGCACCGCTTCACTCCACAACATCAATGCCATTCTCACCATCATGGCCATTCTTGTTCTTCCCCACAAGTTTTCCAACTATTTCTTCAGACTTTGGTGTTTCCTTTGAGGACTTTCTCATATGGTCTTTGCTGCTGCTATTTGGTGTCTTCGGGCAATTGTTCGCTTTTGGTTCTTCCTTGCAACCACCTATACTGTGGCGGTGACGAGCACAATGCTTCCCCTTCACCTCTTGATATGATGAGTTAACTGTATCACTGCAGCTCTTTCTACGGTTAAGGTTTGGGGACTTGGGACGAGTCAGTGGAAACTGTCATCAAACAAGCAAGGTAAAAAGCTCCTGTCACATTCAGAACATCTCAAGGAACCATCTAATTAATCTAAAGATATAGAGGATGACTCAGAGTGATGGCCAAAAACCATTGCTTCAATACAATTCTTGCGCTCATAGAACCAAAATCCTTAAGTGTATTCATGATTATGATAGTGAGATATTGCCAAAATCAAAACAATAACAAAGCTAAAGTGACTGTAGAGTAGGATAAGCCATTGGTGAAGAGAAAAGGAAACTAAATGTTGAATCTCATCAAGGGAATCAACATTTTAACAGTCTTGGAGAAGCAACAAAATGAATCCAAGTGGGTGTATAAATAGGAAATGAAGGCACTCAAGACAGTGCGGTTTAGTTTGATACCTTTTTCAATGGAAGTTTCGGTGGAGGGCCCTCTTGGTAAAAGCTTGGTACCGGATTAGCTTTGTAAGCCATGGTCTTTCTAAGTTGCTTAGTGACTGCTTCTTGCTCTTCCTAAATAAAATACATTTTCAATGTTTTTGAGATTGCTCAAGAATGGAAAATAAAACATCGTTTTGAGTCCAACATGTACGATTATTGTTTCAAGAATTGTGCAATTCCTAAAGTTATAATTCACATGGAAACTATATAAAGAAAATTCCTACATTATACGAATGAATATTCGCATATAACTTTTACCTTGAGCCTTTTCTCGTTTTCGCTTTTCTCTGCCTCAAGTGCTTTCTGTTTCTCCTCTAATTTCTGGTAAAACTGAAACCCCAATATGCTGATAATTAGCCAAGTGACGAAAACACGAAAAGGGAAAAACAAAAGGAACATCTCTCTAAGGAGAGAAACAGCGCAAAAAGACCATGCTTCCTTAAAACGCGTCCTTGTTGTTACCATAAGATTTACCTCTCTTCGTCTCTCCAACCGCAATGTGCTACTAAAAGTTGGAGCAACTCCAATAGTTATCTTGGGTTTATTACTTCTTATGGATGTAGCTGATCTACATATGGCTAAGGATCAGACAAATCTTGTAGCAATTAGATATTCAAAACTAAACAAATGTTTCTTTTCAGTTTAGCTTCACATAAAGGATACGAAGAAGCAACGGAAAAACTATCTTCTTCATCATGGTGCTTCTTGTGATCTGTTGTCCTCTTAGCTGGTAAAGGAGAATTTGACTGAACACAAAAGAACCGAGAAACTAATTCAGTCCCATTTTACAATCACCATACAAACTGAAAACAATTATGTTAACCAGTACAGAAAAGAACCAAGTTCAACAATGCAACACAATAAACAAGTGCACTTTTTATTACCTGTGAAACTCTTGATGCTGAAGAAAAGTTGTGACTAGGAGCATTAACTAACGAACTATTATCAACTCCAGCTCTTCTAGAGTTTGACGAAGCGAGTTTTTCAGTCGATAGAGAAAATGGCTTTGGCACAGTAGTACGAGTTTTAACTGAAGATGAGTTTAGTTTCTTCTTATTATCAGATGATTTATGAGATTCAGGTGTATCATTGCCAACCAAGTTCTGTTCAGTACATTCCTTAACCTCTGTAGCTTCGATAACGGAAGGATCTTGGACTTTATTATCATCCGAAGATCCCGTTGAGCTTGCTGTTAAACTATTTGGTTTCTTATCCATGTATTTGTCCACAAGTTCTCTCCCCATTACCACTACAACATCAAAAAATGTATATATAATATACATTAATGCTTCGTCTTATAACAAACAAAACTAAACTACACATAATTAGACTCTATCATGAAATATAGACATTAACAAAAATAAAAATCCAAACCTGAAAATCTGTTGGTCCTGTAAATGTTGTATTTTAGACTAAGACCGTAACAAGGAACAACGAAGCAGAGCTATTCAATTGAACAAAACAGCATAAAAAATCTTATGCAACATTGTTTATTCTATACATACATAAACGCTCCACCATATAACACACAAAAACTTGTCTCCAGTTAGCAGATTATAGGAGAAAACAAACAAAGACATTTATAATCTATAATGAAACATAGACATTGACAAAATAAATCAAATCTATTGGTCCTTTTTTGGGAGTAAATGTTGCATTTTAGACTAAGACAAAAATTTATCTCCAATTTGCAAATTTTAGGAAATACTACCAAAGATATTTTACAAAAATCAAATCCGAAAAGAGAATCTAGTAGTCCTTGTTTTTTGTGTAAATGTTGCATTTAAGATTAAGACAGTAACAAGGAACGAGCCAAGCAGAGCTAATTGAATTTTAACAAAAACAACATCAATAATCTTATAGAAGACATCTGAAAAAGAAACAACCAAAGCCTAATTTGTTAAATTGTGAGAAATTATATGAAACTGAACAAGGAGATCGAAAATTTCCGACAACGTTTGTGCAGATCCAACCACATTTGTCGAGATTTTACGGAAAAAAAGAAACATCTGATGAAAGATTTGAAAGAGTAACACGAATTTCTTACGGTTTTGTTAGCTCTGATTTCTCCTGAGACTCGTCAAATACATTTCTCTCTCTTCCGCCCAGGGCAAATGCAAATCCCTCTTTCACGTTTATCTTTCTCGAGAGAATTTTTTAGTTATTTGTTTTTTTTTTTGTTAGTTAATTCATTTTTTTGGTTTGGTCAATGTCGATTATACTTTTCTTTTCTGACGTATACAAATACGTTTTTAATTTTGTTCGACGAATGGAATGTCAAATATATTCGTCTTTTCATTGGCGTGTAGCTTTATTTAGCTCTTTTTGACTTTATGGTTGTTATTAAATAAAGAAGAAGAACAAAAACTAAACATCGGGAAAATATTATGAAAGGACTAATAGTTATCCAAAATAGTTATCCAAAATAGTTATCCAAAACAGTTGTAGTTGAACCACTTCAGAGTTTTGATTAAGCGGAATCTGCTTACAGAAACTTTATCCCTGTTAAAGTGCTCCGTCTCTTGATTAACTTTATGGCACAGTCAACACAAGTTACTTATTTAATTAAAAAACTAACCCAAAACTTTGGCATTTTCACGATCTCACCATCTTTGAAAGTGAAATCACTCATCTTCCTCAAAGATTTAATTCACCATGAACTCATATTCATCTCTATTTTCTCTCAAAAATAATAAAATCTTAAATTTTTTGTAAGCTTTTTTTTTCTCATTTGCTCATAAAGTATGATGGTATTTGAATCTGCACTAACACGAGAGTTTGAAGACTTCTGTCAATGGATATATTTCACAGCCATACAATTGCAACAATTCTCTATGGTGGAAATTTCTCTTTATAAAATGGGAAGATGAACACTAAGAATCAGGTTAGTGAGATTAAAAGTGCTTAAATCCTTTCAAATTCTAATTACAAGGTCGTGTAAATTTCCTTTTCTTGAATCTTATTTTATAATCTATTAAAATTTTTTTTTTGCTCTTATGGATTAATTTATATATATATATATATAGGGATTAAAATGGGTTACATAGTGAAAAGGAGAAAAAAGATAAATATGCCAATTGCATTTTTAGATAAACTTCTTCTAATAAGTGTCTAATCATTGTTTTTCATGCTATTTTTACAATTTTATTTTTTGCTGGTTCTGAAATTTACTTTTAAAGTGATTTAGAGTTAATTTTACTGTATGTTCAATTTCTCCCAGCATAGTAAAAAGATACCTATATCAATATTAGTGAGATATGTTAAATATCTCAAAAACTAAATTTGGTATTTAAACAAGTTTTTTTTTCTTATGCTAGATATTTGTTTTGTTTTTTTTTAGATTTTTTTTGGTTTTCATTTTTTTAAATACCAATATTTATATACTGGGACCATATTGGACATTATAAAACAAAATAAAATTTTAAATTTATGTTACATTTACCAATAATAACCATCAAGCAATTTTGTTTTTAACATAATAAAGATATATTGCAATTATATTATTTTAATTTAAACAAATTTTTTTCTAACATTTTTGTTAAAACATTCAAGCCCGCGCGTAGCACGGGAGATATACTAGTAAATAGAATAAACTGAATGGTTTAAAATTAAGGGAATCAAATTCTGGAAATTTATTGAGACAAAAAACAAATATAAATATGGAATATGAATTTACTCAATTCTGTAAGAATAGTCAAATTTCAAAACGGCAAAGAATCAAATAAATTTAAAAGAGGTTTGTGCCTTCATCGTCTCCGGAAAACTGAATGGTTTTCCGCTTCTCATTTTCATTTGTGGTTGTAATCGTTGGGGGTTTAGGGTTTTTGTTCTCCATGATTTCATCTTTACTTACAGCACTAATCATTGGGGGTTTAGGTTTTTTTGTATCGAAGCCATATATGTAGCTTAAGAGAGGCATAGTCCTCTTCTATTTTGTTTTTAATTGGATTTAATTTACCGCATTTAATTTACTCTTTTCATTAAAACCTCAGTCCGGTTAGATGTCCAATTAATATGTGGTAAACCAAATTAAATGTGGTAAAGCAAAGAGTTAGGATTCAGGGAATCGCGGGGATTCAATAATTAATTGGACATCTAACCAACTAAGGTTTTAATGAATTACGGTTCTAAAACTCGAAACACTATTAACAAGTAAACCACCTTTAGATTGTTAAGAACATCCGGTAAATTATTAGGATCGTATTTAAAAATATAAGTTCTAACAATATTTAAGCTTCAACCAATCAATGTCACGGTAAATAAAATGTCTTCTATCACATTCATGTATCCTTAAACAGCAGGAGTAAATCAAACAACCTATCAACAGTGATTCTGAATTCAAAACTCTTATCCTTTAATAACCTAACACATTCCATTAACACTTCCACTAAAATCTTACTAAAAACACCAAACAAAAAAACACAAACAATTCATTGTGGCCAAAATATCATTAAAAACACGCAAATTGCCAATTTAAGATTTCATCAGTAGATGCAATTTTGTGTAACATAACAACAATTATTTTTTTGACCTCATCATATGAACCAACAAGAACAGTATATGCAATCTACTGTAAATTCTTTGTAAAGCTGCTTACGGAGACAAATGTATTTAAGAAAGCTCATGTTGTTCGATGTTGCAGCCTCTAATATTGTTAGACAGAGTGCATTTACTGTTCTTGGTGGTTCATATGATGAGGTGAAAAACTAATTGTTGTTATGTTACACCAAATTGCTTATACTGATGAATTTTAAATTGGGGGTTTTGTGTGTGTTAGTCATTTTTTTTGGCATCAACGAATTATTTGTGTTTTGTGTTTTTAGTAGAAGTGTTGATGGAATATGTTAGGTTGTTGAAGGATAAGAGTTTGAATTCTGAATCAATGTTGATAGGTTGTTTGATTTACTGTTGTTGTTTAAGGATGCGTGAATATGATATAAGACACTTTATTTACTCTGCTTATTTATTGGTTAAAGCTTGAATATTGTTAGACTTTTCTTAATATGGCTAGATATGTTAAATATTTTGTTTGCTTCACAAATTGCTGATCCTGATAATTTGCCAAATGCTCTTAACAATCTCAAAGGCAAGACTTTCCAGTTGATTTTCTGTCTGGAAAAGGAGAATTTATAGAATGGATTGGATACTTACAAAGTATTCAAGGTTTTGTCAACGCATGGCATGATTACCTAGAAAAATGCTCTTGAGGATTCAGACAATAATGTCAGTCCAATGTCAATCATCTTTGGTGATCAAAGGCAAGATTTTCCACTTGATTGTCTGTGCAGAGAAGGAGAATTTGTGGAATGGGTTGGATACTTACAAAGTATTCAAGCTTTTGTCAACACATGACATGATTACCAAGCAAAATGCTCTTGAATATTCTGACAATACTTTCAGTCCAATGTCAATCATCTCTGGTGATCATGTTATATTCCTGTTCAACCTTAAATTCTGTCTACATGATTTACTGTTCTTTATCTTAACTTGAGTCACAATTAATTTTGACTAGGCTGGTCTAATCATGCCTGAAGCCAAAAAAGTAATGACGAAACTACTCCATCTAAATATGGTCTTGATTTGAAAGATGAATTTCCAAATCAATCATCT
The DNA here is from genome assembly GCA_028015245.1 of Cardamine occulta. NCBI lineage: Eukaryota > Viridiplantae > Streptophyta > Magnoliopsida > Brassicales > Brassicaceae > Cardamine > Cardamine occulta. The sequence continues at coordinate 2,043,829 of CM051367.1, forward strand.
ACAACAAAGATATTGTGTTTCGTTTCAATTGATCTTGATGCCTCAGATGATGACAAGATTGGTAAAAACATTGATGACAAGGGAAACGGATTCTCGTCCGGTTACTTGACAATGGATGTCAAGAAAGACGATAAGAGTGTGATGGTCAAGATTGAACCCTAAGATCGTTGATTAGTTGACTTGAAGTTGAACTTTCTTAATTGCTTTTATTTTCAGTATAGCTACTTTTTAATTTTTGCTTTTGCCTTTGTTTATTTAGATTTTATTTTTTGTTCTTTCTACTATTGGAATACAATTGCTCACATTGTTTTAAAATATGACTAAACGATTTAGGTTTTGGGTTCGGTATCATTGATCATATCGTTTAAAGATAGATATGATGATGATTTAGCAGCAGAGGTTCTATAATAACTCTCTGGTTAGTTCAGTGAATCTTTGGTTATGTCATGGAGTCATTTGAAAACATACCGGATCCAGTTCCCTCAACCGAACCAGTGTCCACCGACTGAATTGGTTAAGAATCCTCAGTTGGGTTGGGACTGTACTTGTGTTGTGATTACATGACTTCTGCCACGTTTGATGGGGCTTTGGTCTATGGAAGACGAGTCGTGGAAGTTTTGTTACGAGAAAAGGGATAAATCAAATAGAAAATTATGTTATTTAAGCTTATTTCAAAGATTATTTCTGTAGCTTTATTCATGTTCTGTACGTAGTACGTGTCCGCAACACACACAGCAAACAATTATGTATGAACCCGGCTTGTAACTGCCTATACGCGGCCCGAATACCCCATGTCAAGACACGCTATCCTGCATGTATACTGGATCCCTAGTGTCTAAGCACATCTTCATTGCATATCAGATCCCTAGTGCCTCTACATGTCTTCCCTGCACATCTTGATGACTTGTCAGCCAATTCTGGCTTATCAGCAATCACCCGCCCATAAGCCAACACACAACTACAAGGTTATCTCCTCGCTGGTAACTTCACGGCTCACCCGAATTTCCATTTTGCACATAGTTATTTTATGACAAAAATACATTTAATTTCACCAAACCACAAAGCACACATTAAAAATTCACATATTAATTTTCAATCCTAAAATGCTAATTCTTTTCTTTATAAAAATATATTTATAATATTTATAAATATTATTACACTCATCAAACAAATACGGTTACTCATAATATATATAACTTGCATGTATACTCGATTTTACCTTAAACTAAGTAATTATATTAATATACGAAGAATACACTATCTCGTCCTCACCTTAGCCTTAACTTGTTGGAGATAATACAGTTCAAACACGGATCTCAAACACGGTTCTCCATCAACCAATACCTAGATCCATGTCTCATAAATCCTCCTGCAGAGCTTCAGCTCAATCCAACCTCGTTTGTCAAAGCAAACATTAGGACTGGTCACAATTACTCTATTCAAATATGCTTAAGAAACACATGAATAAAACAACAACTAACCGTTCGAATTACGATCCCACAGTTGAATCAGAAGCCTATAGTTCAATGAATAACTCCACCAAATTTAATCCAGATCGGACCACGTTTCGACCTCCAAACATTGTCTAAAAGAAGCCATCTCGGAACTGCTACTTAGGGCTTCTGGGTTTCGACAGACTTCACAGTTTCTTGGCCAGAAAGCAACGCGCGTAACTTCTCCAATTTAATTCTGATTAAAGCTCCGTCCATGGCTGTGAACTAATGACAACGTGATATTTCCATAGACATCTTAATTGAGATCTATATCCCTCTGATATGTCTGGAAATTGATCTCCAAAACACCTATTCGAAATTGTTCTTCCTTTTTCCTCTCAGCCCTTCTTCTTTCATTTCCTTTTCTTCTCCACCTCTGATTACTCCAGCTCTGCTCTCCCCCCACGATAGAGACTTCCCACAGCCACGACATGACTAATCAAACCCACCAGTGGTTCCCACAATCTCCGCGACGTCTTGTTCACTCTCCTCTCCTCACGGCTCTCTCTCTTCCGGTGGCTAGATAGCTGCCTCCTCTATCACTCTTCCACATGAGACTTCACTGCTCCTTGTCTCCTCTTCTCTTTTCTCCTATTCTCCAGTTTTGTTCTGTATCTTTTTTTCTCAAATCTGTTACTCTTTGTAGGTGGTGCCATCAACTCTCGATACGGTGATGACGTCTCTTTGTCACGTAATTCTTTGCCTTTTCTTTTTTATAACGTCAGGGCTGTTCATCTTCTTCATTCTTCCTTTGTTTTCTCTCTCCTTACCACTTGATCTGATTGGCGGCTAGGGTTGATTTTCGTTTCAAGTGAAGAAAGGAGATAATTATACATGTGTATATATATGTATATATATACACGCACACATGGTGACGTCCAACATTTTATTTTTTTTCTGATTTTTCTTTCGTCGGCCTTAATGGGCTTTAAGCTTAACAAGTGGAAGCTTGTTGGTTGGCGGGATGCAAGTGGATGTATAAGCAAGATGACAGTGGTGAAAAAGATCTTTCCCGCTTTGAATTCTTCACTTGGATGCGAGAAAAATTACAAACACTATGGAAGTAAAATGAGCTGATTCGGTTTAGTTCTGGATTTGGGTGGGATCCCATATCTAAAAAGTTTACAGCTCCTAGCCATGTGTGGGATGATTACATAAAAGTAATTTATTTAGTTTTTATATTTTAATTTAGGTTATGAAAATTCATTTTAAAAGTTATTAATAGTTTATAAATTTATTTATAGGCACATCCAAGTAAGAAAAAAATGCGTGATGAAACATTTGACAATTATGAAGATTTACAGATCATATTTGACGTCGGATTGGCGACTGGGAAAAATGCTGTTGGTTTAGGAGATGATACTGATGCCCAAACTTTTGGTGTTGAGGATAATGCGCCATGCGAGCTATATACAAGAATCTTTGCAAATACCGGAAATGTGGATGGATCTCAAGCACCTGATTCTAGGAATTCAGCAATGTCACAAAGCAAAGATGATCCAAGAGAAAAGCTACCTTCAAATAAAGAGCTAGAGGTGGAGAGTGTGGAGAATCCAGTTTTTCAAGCATGGATCGCAGTCGTATGGAAAAGACTTTTACTGAAATGGTTGAGGTAAGCAATCAGGTTGCTAGCTTGATACAACAAAGAGAAGAAAGACAACAAAGAAAAGCCAACTCCAGAGACGCTGAGGAGAAAAGGAATAATATATGGGAAGCGATCAAAGAAATTTCTGATTTGGAGGAAAATGTTCGCTACTTCGCTATGATGCATTGAATGAAATTCATAGGTTGGGAATGAAAGATGTGTTCATCAACAAGTCCATCGAAGAATGTGTGGGATGGATACCACGGAACGTGATATGATGCTCTATTTTCTGTTTGCTTATTTCCTTTTTAAAATTATTTTGCTTCATTTGCATTCTACATTTTGTTTCTTTGAATTTCTTGGTACTAAAATTTTTTTTATATTTCTAAAATAAAATTTAGTATTGAAACTACATTTGGTGACAATTTTATGTTTTTTCTTCTATTTCCAAGTTCCATTTACAAGTTTACACTACAAGAAATATGTTTATTGTTAGCGTGGAAATATCCCTGGACGACAAATTACAGACAATGTGCTGGTTGCTCATGAGCTACTACATTCACTGAAATCAAGGAAACAACAATCTCAAAAATATATGGCCATCAAAACAGATATCAGTAGAGCCTACGACCGAGTGGAGTGGAATTTCCTTGAGCAAGCTATGGTTCAGTTGGGTTTCAATTATACTTGGATCAATTGGGTTATGTCATGTGTATGTTCTGTTTCTTACTCGGTGTTAATTAATGGTAGCCAATATGGATACATTATTCCACAGCGTGGGATTCGACAAGGAGACTCTTTGTCTCCGTATCAATTTCTCTTATACGGGGAAATGCTTTCACAAAGACTTCATCAGGAGGAATCAAATAAAAATATTCGAGGTTTATTCATCAGTAATTCCGAGCCACGAGTTAGCCATCTTTTTATTTTCAGATGATTTTCTCTTCTTTTGTCAAGCAAATAAAAGAAACAGTATGGCTTTGGCAAAGGTTTTTTCCGATTATGGGGATCTATCAGGTGAAATTGTCAATCTTAATAAGTCTTCCATTACATTTGGTTCTTGCGTATCAAAAGAGAGAAGATCGGAGGTCAGACATTATATACCGATTCAACATACATTCGGATGTGATAAATATCTTGGATTACCGGAAGAATTTACGAGGAAAACGGAAAATGTTTGAATTTATTGTGAAAAAAGTCAAAGAGCGTACTTCTGACTGGCATCATAAATTTCTATCTGAAGGCGGCAAAGCAGTTCTTATTAAGGCAGTTGCATTGGCATGCCTACTTATGATATGAGCTGTTTTAAATTACCCATTTCAATTTTTGAGGAAATTGATTCAGTTCTGTCTCAATTCTGGTGGGGTTCAGACAATGCAAAAAGAAAGATGTCTTGGGTGGCTTGGAAGAAGTTGAGTTTACCAAAAAAAGAAGGTGGCTTAGGCTTTAAACATATTGTGAAGTTTAATACTGCTCTCTTAGCTAAGCAAGTCTGGCGTATGATGATGAATCCTTCGAGCTTACTGGCTCGTAATGGACAGTAGATATTTTCCCAATTTGTCGCTTCAAGAAACACCTCTACCGCGTAAATGTTCTCATGGCTGGCAATCAATTCTCAATGGTCGGGAGTTGCTAATTCAAGGTTTACGTCATCAAATAGGAGATGGAAAATCAATCAATCCCTTCAAGAATTCATGGATTCCGTCACACCCCCCCCCCCCACACCCTGCTTCTTGTATCAATTCTAATTCCTTTTAACCAAGTGATGATATACATATTTACAAGACTTTTGGCAGCCACGTTGTAAACAATGGGATGAAGCAAAACTACAACAGTACTTGGCTATTGAAGATGCAAATCAGGCTCGGAAAACCTTACATTCCTCATCATTCAAATAATGATAAAATCATTTGGCACTATACGAAGAGCGGGGAGTATTATGTCAAATCTGGGTATTGGCTTTCTACTCATCTTCCGAACCAGAATCTTCCAATTTCACCACCTCATGGTAATACGAATCTGATGATAAAAATTTTGAAATCGTCATTGCCTCCTAAATTAAATAATTTCTACTAGAGAGTGTTATCGCAAGCCTTAAGTACAGGTTCAGGAGTAAAAGAGGAATCCCAATAAATGCAACTTGTCAACGATGCCATCAGGATGTGGAGACGATAAACCATCTTCTGTTTCAATGCCCATATGCTACTCTGGCTTGGCATAGCCCTAAAGTGGATCTTTTCTCCAATCACGTTATATCCAACTTACTTGAGGAGAATATTCGGGTTATGGTCCATCACCGTTCAAAGACCCCCCCGGGGGTAATCAACATTTACCATTTTGGATAGGATGGCAACTCTGGAAATCTAGGAATGATATGATTTTCAACAAAGTCTCCCATGATGTTGATTCAATTATCACAAAAACAGCAGATAATTTTGTCGAATGGATATCCGCTGCTTCATAAACACGTACACCTCTTTCTAATGTTTCAAAACACCCTCCTTAAACTTCTTGGCATAAACCACCCTCAGGCTTCCTAAAATGCAACTTTAACGCAAGCTATATACACAATAATACCTATGTTTGAGTTGGGTGGGTTCTTCGCGATGAACATGGTGTATACAAACTTTTAGGCTCTACAAAACTTCGTCAAGGCTCAAAACCACTTGAAGCTGAAGGAATGGCCCTTCTTCATGCAACTCAGTCCCTCTGGTAAAGAGGTTTTCGTAATGTGATTATGGAAACAGATTGTCAAGAGCTGCATAAACTTCTTCATAATCAGTGCAACATTGCAACTATGGAATCCTTAATCATTGATATCCGCAGTTGGGCAGATTAATTCACTAATATGTCGTTTACATTAGTACCGCGTGAGTGTAATCAAGTAGCCGATAAATTAGCAAAAGGAGCGCTTATTGAAATTGTCACTTCTCAAATTTATTTTTATCTACCTCTTTGTATAAACTCTTTTCTCTTTCGAGATTATGTAAACATTTCTTCTTAATAAATTGATGTTTATAAAAAAATTCAATTAAAAACATGTCATTTTTCTCATTTTAGAACATCAAAAGTCTTGTCATTTTCATTTTAAAACATGTGTCGTTTTTGACCAAAAAATAATAATGTTGTGTTTTAAATTTAGTCTAATTTTAACGGCGGCACATATATATGTTTTTTTTATCTAACAGATTTAAAGTTAATAAATTTTTTCATTAACATATTTAACGTTGATGGGTTTTTTCAGTAAACATATAATTGAGAGGTTTTTTATTATTCATCTTTAGTTGAGAGAATTTCCTACTAAAAACTGGTCTTTTTTTTATTTTACAAAATAGTGTGTTTTAATTTTATCAGCAATGTAAACGGAGAAAATTTTTCATAAACAAATTTAAAATTGAAAATTTCTTTTATTAAATATAAAGTTAAGAGGTTTTTTTACTATTTATCTTTTGGTCAATAGTTTTATTACTAAAAACTCATTTATTAAAAAGTTAAGAGTTAAAAGAATTAATTTCTATAACACTGGTTAAGAAATCGTAACTATGGTTTAACCCAGTTATAGGAAGCCTAAACCGGAGGGTTTCAATAATCATCCACGGATCGGCTAAACACATCTCTTAGCCGCGACCAATCAATCATCTCCGTTAGTCAAAACATTTAGGGGTTGGCTTCGTCTCATGTCAAAATGCAATTTCAACTCCGGGACAAAACTGGAGCAAAGGAGGCTATAATGACAGCTAAGAGAGCAAAAAAAAGTTGTGCAAAGTAAATTAAGTTGAAATTAGTATCTCTTTAAGCCCGATAAACGTCAACTCCGATTTCTGTAATCGCCGCCGATTTAAAAGCAAAAGCCTCGAGGATCCGCCATGGGAGTTCCAGCGTTTTACAGATGGCTCGCTGACCGTTACCCGAAGTCAATTAGTGATGTTGTTGAAGAAGAACCAACCGATGGAGGTCGTGGTGACCTAATTCCTGTCGATATCACCAGACCTAACCCTAACGGCGTCGAATTTGATAATTTGTATCTTGATATGAATGGTATCATTCATCCTTGTTTCCATCCTGAAGGAAGAGTAAGTTTTACGGACGATTTAACTGGGAATTATGTGATTAGGGTTTGAGTAGTGAAATGGATCTGTTCTGAGTTTAGTATTTTTTTGGTGAAGAAGATTTAAAACGCTTCTCTTCTAGGTTAAGTAACCAATTAAGGAGTGTTATTTTAATTTAGTAGTTCGATTGTTCATAATCCAGCATTTAGTGGGTTAGGGAGAAGTATACTTAGTTGCTATGATCTAATTTTTGTGAAGTTCATTTTAGAAACTGAATTGGGTATGTTATTTTTTGGTAGTTGAGTTGAGAAGACGTTGTTATGCGTTGGACTGAGCTTGCATTACAATATGTGTTATGCTGATTCTTGATTTCCATGAAAATTTTACTTGCTAATCGTATTTTTGATGAAAATGCAGCCTGCACCTACCACATACGATGATGTGTTCAAATCAATGTTTGAGTACATTGACCATCTTTTTACTTTAGTGCGTCCAAGGAAGATTCTTTATTTGGCTATAGGTGAACATTGCTTCCTTCTTTTTTTCCTCATCTATTTTGCTGTGTGAGATGGGATCTGATGCAATATGATGATGTAGACGGAGTTGCACCCAGAGCAAAGATGAATCAACAGCGTTCTCGACGGTTCAGAGCTGCAAAGGACGCAGCAGAGGCTGTATGTTCTCTTTGTCTGTCTATTTTCACATTTACTCTTGCTTTTGGTTGGGTCACTGTTACTTATGCTATATCTGATTGAATAGGAAGCTGAGGAAGAGAGGCTGAGAAATGAATTTGAGATGGAAGGCCAAATCTTGTCTGCTAAAGAGAAAGCAGAAACCTGCGATTCAAATGTCATTACCCCTGGGACCCCGTTTATGGCTATACTGTCAGTAGCTCTTCAGTATTACATCCAATCTAGGTTAAACCATAACCCTGGTTGGAGATATGTTAAGGTGTGATACCGATCATCTAATTTAACCGCTATTTCTTAACTGTGCAAGAATTGATGCATTCTTGCAGTTTCTATTTTGTTTGTGTTGTCCTTTTATTTTGGTTTTAAGGGAATTTTTCGCCCTAAGTTTTTGTGGATTATTATTTGAAGGTAATTCTTTCTGATTCAAATGTTCCGGGCGAAGGAGAACACAAGATAATGTCATACATTCGTCTCCAACGTAATCTTCCTGGTTTTGATCCAAACACACGGCATTGTCTATACGGTCTGGTTAGTGTCAACCAACAATGTATTTGGTTTGCTTCCTTTTTGCTTGGTGAGGTATTGGTACTTTGTACAACAAATTGCACATTGCTTCTTGAAACTGTATATTATTATGCAGGATGCAGATTTGATAATGTTATCTTTAGCAACACATGAAGTTCACTTTTCAATCTTAAGAGAGGTAGCTAGCTTGTTTCCACCTCTATGCTCTATATTTGCTTTGATATTCACTAGATCAAATGATGGGACATCTTACTCATTCCAGGTTATCACTTACCCTGGGCAACAAGAGAAATGCTTTGTGTGTGGACAAACTGGTCATTTTGCTGCAGATTGCCCTGGAAAATCGGGTAGCATAAATGGAGCATCTGATACTCCAATCCACAAGAAAAAATATCAGGTTCCTGCAGTCGAACAACATGCCATTATAAAAAAACTTTTGGTGCTTTCTTATATCTGTCTGATGTAAAATGTTTCTGTAGTTCCTGAACATTTGGGTGTTACGAGAGTATCTACAATATGAATTGGCCATTCCAGATCCTCCTTTCATGATCAACTTCGAAAGAATTATAGACGACTTTGTATTCCTTTGCTTCTTTGTCGGCAATGACTTCTTACCTCATATGCCAACATTGGAAATTCGGGAGGTATGTACATTATGGAATCTTTTTCATTGCATAAAGATTGGCTGTTATGTATAACATGATAGTTCTGTTGATTGTAAAATATAGTTACAATAGCTCTGTGTAGAACTAGTGTACTAGTGTCCTGTTTCACGCTCTATAATGCCATTGGAACAATTGACAAAATCGTCTTTAGCTTGATTTTTTAAAATCATTATACCTCTGTTTCTTTGTTACTTCAGGGGGCTATAAACTTGCTGATGCATGTTTACAGAAAGGAGTTTACAGCTATGGGAGGCTATCTAACAGATTCTGGTGAGGTAAGTTATTGGGCTCTTTTATCTTCTCCCACATTTCACTTGATTCACATTGCCCAATACCTATTTCGTATGAGCTGTAGAAACTGGTCAGTTATCTTGTGGAGTTGGATTACTGTGCTTCTATCTTGTCTGGTTATATGGCTAATTGGCTATTAATGAAAATCTGAACTGCAGTATTTCCGTGAACCTGGTGTTTTCTTTTTAAATCCATTTACCCGCTGACAATCTTCTCTTTTCCTGCATTGATAGGTTTTACTAGATAGGGTAGAGCATTTCATTCAAGCTGTCGCTATAAATGAAGACAAAATATTTCAGAAAAGGACACGGATTAAACAGGTATTTTTAACCTATCCCCTATTTCTTCTTATGAAATTCTTTGGAGGCTTTAGGAAAGGAGGGTGCTCATACCCTTTGAATGCACTAACTAAGTGGTCACATGCGTAATCAATGTTGAAACAAAACATGCCAATATGCGTTTGGCACTGACCACCATGTCAGGCTACTCTACTTATGTGTGACCCCTTTCTCGTTTTGTTACGCTGTTGCTGTGTGGTAGCCTCTAATATCAGGTTTATAGGCTTCCTATAACTGGGTTAAACCAAACCTTGTAAGGATAACGGGTAGAACTAACCTTAAAAAAGCTAGCTTTTGAGTGAATGGTGCTCCTTATAAGGCAATAACTAGTTCCACTTTTAATCAGTGGGTTTGCATCATAATTTTCTGTTATGTTCAAACTGCATAAGTTCTGGCTAATTGTGTGCTGATGTTGGTATCAGTCAATGGAGAACAATGAAGAAATGAAACATAGATCAAGAAGAGACCCATCTGAGGCACCATATGAACCGATAGACGATAAGGTAAAATAGTTTACTGCAACTTTCTCTCAGTATTTGCCTGTGAGCTGGAGATATTCTTATTCAGTGGCAGAAGAAATTGTTTAGGGCACAACTAAAATATCTTTTTCATTTTCGGTAGATTAAGTTAGGAGAACCAGGCTACAAGGAGAGGTATTATGCTGGGAAATTTAGCACAACCAATCCAGATGAAACTGAGCAAATCAAACAAGACATGGTGAGTTTTACGCCAATCAACTCTCTCTCTCGCTCTCTCTCTCTGTCATGCTTGTGATGATTTGTTTTACTAAGTATAAATTTGAATAAAGGTTTCTTTAGGCCATGTGCTTAATTGTTTTTCTATGCATTTAGACTCTTAAGATCCCATGAAGTCTCTCATCTTGAAAGTTTCGACACCAATATTTTCACAGTTCTTTTTTTCTCTTATGGAGGCTTATAGCGTGATGTGAAATAATGGTTCCTGAGACAGTTGTATGAACATAAACTTGTCATCAAGTCTGATGACCTATTTTCCTTGTAGGTACTAAAGTATGTTGAAGGTTTGTGCTGGGTATGCCGGTACTACTACCAAGGTGTATGCTCTTGGCAATGGTCAGTCTGATTTAAAAAAATTTACATTGAGGATGTCATGTTATGTTATTCCCATGAGAGCCATGTATTCTAACAAATAGTTGATGTTGGTGTCACTTGCTGAGAAATACTGAGTTGCAAATTTAAAATGCAAGTCTGTGTTTCTAACTGTTTCTTCAATTGTTTCAGGTTTTACCCATACCATTATGCTCCGTTTGCTTCAGATCTTAAGAATCTATCTGATTTGGAAATCACATTTTTCATTGGAGAGCCCTTTAAACCTTTTGACCAGTTAATGGGAACTCTGCCGGCTGCAAGGTTCTTCTCTTTTTTGTGGAACCTTTATTATTATTTTGGCTTCTGTGGTGATGTAAATTATGTTTCTTGGTTGTTGCAGCTCAAATGCTCTACCTGGAGAATACCGGAAGTTGATGACGGATCCCTCATCCCTGATCTTGAAATTTTACCCTGCTGGTAAATTGTTGATGCTAAAGATATCTATATTGTTGTTTTCCGATATATTTGTGCTGGACAGTGGATACTCATAAGCTATCATTCTATTTATAGATTTTGAGATTGACATGAATGGAAAGCGCTTCGCTTGGCAGGTTCATGGTTTTCTATATTCTTTGGTTATAGTGATTATGTTATCATGCTGAGACTGTGTATTCTATTCTTCAGCTTTTTATATTGTGTTTCTTACACTTGCTGTGATCCAGGGTATTGCGAAACTTCCTTTCATTGAGGAGAAATTATTGTTAGCTGCTACAAGGAAGCTTGAAGAAACACTAACGGTTTGAACTGAAGCTTCACTCAAGATACATATGCATTTCATTCATTTGGTCAAAACTAGATTCTCTCCAAGGAAACTATAATTCTTCATGAACGATGAATTTTTGAACATTCAGGATGGTTTTTTTGTTCATTATAAAGTAGCTTCACAGCGTAGATTGCTATAACCATCATGGGACTGTCTTGTAGTAACTAGAACTGAAAATGATTAATTATTAGATATACAATATTATTCAATCTTGCAGGTGGAAGAACAGCAACGCAACAGCGTGATGCTTGATTTGTTATATGTACACCCTGCTCATCCACTGGGTCAGCGAATTCTGCAGTACTACCACTTGTACCACCAGAAGCCGCCACATGAATGTCTTCCATGGATGATTGACCCAAATTCTAGGTTAGCTTTGATTGGCTAAATCAATGATTAAGAAGCTATATATAATATGGATATCAAGCTTGTTCTTATTCTCAAATTAGTTTGCGATTGTTGCAGCCAAGGAATGAACGGTTTTCTCTGGTTTTCTGAAAGGAATGGTTTCCAATCTAGAGTGTATTCCCCTGTCAATGGTTTACCATGCATTGAGCAGAACCGAGCCTTGTTCGTTTCTTGTACATTACAAGTTTGTTTTTTTATCAAATAGATGAAGTCTTAGTTTACTCACTTAGATTGATTCCTCCACATTTTCCAGAAATGTTACGTACTTGTGTCCTGCCAAACACTCTCATATCTCAGAACCACCAAGAGGAGCGATTATTCCGGACAAGGTATGGTTCCCCAAAGGAGTTCTTCATAAACAGTATAGTCCATCTCTGCATGAAAAGAAATAGAAACATAGGTTTCGTATTAGCGTTGAGGAGAATCTATTTGCTCGCATCTCAAATGTCAACTTTTGTCTAATGAATATATATTCCAAAACAAGTGGTACGATATTCATTATTGAATGACAATTTGCAGATCTTGACGACAGCGGATATAAAGCCATTTCCTCCTTTATGGCATGAAGACAATAGCAACCGACGCCGACAATCTCGAGACAGGTAAGGCGATTGTACTTCACATTTTGAAAAGATCATAGTGTGAAGTATGTTTTAAAACGATATGATATATCTATGGTGCAGGCCTCAAGTGGCTGGTGCTATAGCTGGACCTACGCTGGGAGAAGCAGCTCATCGTCTAATCAAAAACACCCTTAACATGAAATCCTCAAGTGGTTCGGCTTCAGGACTTATTGACCCAAACGCATACTACAGAAATGTACCGGGTAATCATTATTATGGTGGAGTCAATAGACCAAGAGCAGCGGTTCCCTCTTACAGGAAAGCATATGACGATGACTCCAGCTATTACTACTACGGAAAGTATAACAATAGCCCACAGGGAACTTTTAACAACGGTCCAAGATACCCTGCTCAATTAAATAGTTCACAAGACTATAGCCGGAACTACAACTCCAAGATAGCAATGGAGCAGCAGAATCCAGGCGGACTGAGAGCTGGAATGTCTGGTTTATCGATAGACGATAACGGCAGAAGTAAACAATTGTATTCAAGTTATACAGAAGCAGCTAATGCAAATCTAAACCCGTTGCCTTCACCGCCCAATCAATGGATCGGTACACAGCAGCCAGGTGGGAATTATGGCGGTGGTGGATACTACAGGGAAGGAGTTGGGTATGGTGAAACAAACGGAAAATTGGGAAAGAAACCGATTTATCAAGCCAAGATACAACAGAGTTATCGAGGTGCAAATGAATGAGATGATTAGTTAAGGGTGCCGAGAGAGGATCTTCTGTACAGGCGAAGTTTCTTTCTTTAGCTGCCATGCCCCTTTTGTCTGGTAACTATGTACCTGTGACATTTCTTATGTTATATATTATTTATTACAACATCAAAACTTGTTTTAGAGTCTGTAGACAGCCTTTGGCAATTGGATATTCGAGTTTTTCTTCCTTCTATATATTGGTTCTCTTTCTTTGTTTGCCAGTTCGCTTATATTAGCTTTCCAAAAGGTCAGAAAGATCATCTGCAAAATTTTAGTGATTTTCCCCTTTGAATAGTTATATTAGCTTCACAATAAATACACGATGTCTGTTTGGATATATTTACTAAACTGGAAACGGGAAAAAAAACCAATGTCTTACGTCGATCAAAAGATTGTGAAGCGGTGATAATTAGCTTCTTTGCCCAGATATATCCTTTTCTGTTTTCAAAATCAGGACAGTGTGTATCAAAGGCCCTAGTGGTTGTATCTCTCAATGCTGGTATATGCGATTGCGATGATTTTGGTTCATTGGAATGATGTTTCCGCAACTTTTTGGCTTTGATTATTATATTTCTAAGCGCAAAAATATGCAAAATCAAGTATATATTTGGAGTCTAATGCCTAGAAAACACTTCATCTAGCCTTGGAAATACATAGAAGACCATATACAAATGGCTCTAAAATCACGTTTATCACTTCTTCAATAACATCCTCTCCTATGTTACTCTAGTAAGAGTTACTCCAGTATCAAAAAGACAAGTTAAAGCTTCTGGTCTTAAGTCTTAGTGCTTTATCATGACCTAATTGCAAAATAGAAACTTTCTAACTCCAAGCCTTGGTTATTATTTGTGTCAACTGTTCATCAAAATCAAAATAAACCTTGGATTTCATACCATCCCAAATTCTCATCCTATCTCCAAAATTTTCTTCGTTTAAATCATTTACCAACATGAAATAACTTTATTTATGTGATTCAGATCTCTGCCAAATTCTCTCCATGTATTAAGTAGATTAAAGATTGATCCAAATGATTTTCGAAATTCACAATGTCCTCATGTGTGAACTTGTTTACCAGTTGACTATTCCTTAACATAAATGATGTATTTGAAACATAATAAAAATGGTGACATGATTAACATAATATAACAATTTACGGAATTATTGGATGAAATAGCCACTCAAAAAAAGCATAAAAAAGAGTAAAAGAGAACCAAAGATTAAAGCAGTCTTCTGACCAGAAGTAAGAGCATTACCACCAAAACCATATTGTTGATTCTGAGCAAAACCAGCAATCTCAACCATTTTACTCTCAAAGAAACTTTGAGCAGCTCCACAAGTTGGACATCTCCAATCTTCAGGCAACTTATCAAACTGAAAACCGGGTGGGATCGGGTACGATGGATCACCCGCTGATTCATCGTACTTGTACCCACATGATCTACACTCATAGATCCCTGTGTTCAAAACCGCAAACTTCTCTTCGAGTCTACGTTTCTCCAATGCATCATCGACTTCTGTGGTTTCTGTTTCTTGGGTTTGGTCGGAAGAAGGAAGAGGTGTCGCTGCGTCGTCTCTTGAGACAGCTAAGTAACGAGAATGGTGATATTTTGGGTAAGAGATTGTGATGAAGATGTGGTGGTGAAGGTGTTGATGTTTCTTGACATATCTCAGAAACGGTGTCGGTTTGAGAAGAGAAGAATGGGAATGAGACTGAGAGAGAGGGGTAAAGGAGAAGGTAGCACTCGCCATGTTTGTTCTCTTTTACTTCTTATAAATTCTTGGTTTGTTCATTGTTTGAGAGATGAAAATGTCGAAAGAGTTAGACAAGGATCCATTGGAGAGGAGAAAGGCATATGCGCTTGGATAAGATTTTTGACGACCACGTGGCCTTATTTCAATCCAGTTTATTTCTTTACTTAACCCCAAAATGTCTCTGCGGTCCTACTAACACTTATGCCAATTAGGACAAAAATATTCAATTTCTATATGATTTAAGGATTTGTTTTTATTTTTATGGATTTTCGAAGAAATTTTTTTTTCCTATTGAAATATAAATATTTTGTGGGATATAATTTTTAATATTTTAAAACTTTTGAGCTAGTGGGCAGTATTTTTCTATAGTTAAAAAAAACAAAATTAATATTTCTTTAGTTGATTGATTTAAAAACAAATATGTATTAAAATTTGATGTTATTGGAAATCTTGGTAATATTCACACGAAATGTTTTGTTTTTAGAGATAAAATTTAAATACTCTAAAATTAAGATAAAAATAATAATTCAAGCATAACTATTATACCGGTCTTTTTCGGAGACATGAAGCAGGGAGAAAATTATACATGGATATGGAAAAAACTACTAAAGTTAAGGCTCATTGCAGTCACGTTCCTAAAAACTGAAATAGGAGAAGAATAATCCATCTTCTTTCTGGTTTAATAACTGGCACACTTTGGTTGTCTAATTGATACCTCAATAACTATGTGATAGCAGAGGCTGTAACATTCGTAGGCGTCATAACCACCGTTTTCAAGACTCTCTGCAAAGACAAAGTGCTATGCCTTTTCCTACTTTTGAAGAAGATCCTCACACTTAACTTTGGCGTCGGGGAGCCGAGGAATTCAACATAAGTTGTCTTTGAAACATACATGGACCATATCTGGTAACCCTTAGCTCCAGGATAATACACGTTTTGGTCTTCAAAACTTCAAGCTTTAGCAAGTTACTCCAACCAAGCTTCAACGGGAGAGATGTAACAATGGAGTGAAGAAATCGGCGAGATACTCAGCTAAGATCTTCACGGTAGAGATGGGTGGGGATTGATGTGCGACACACAAGGTATGGGAGCTTTTGTGATACGGCAGAGCTTCAACGGTTCGAGCCCAGCTCAAGAAACGAAGAAGAGAATTCTAGGGCTGAAGCAGCTCCTTAGACATTTTAGAGAAAACTCTAGGTTTTTGATTGCAAAATTTGGTAAACCTTTTACATGATGAGTTCAGCGTTTTTATAGGCTCTTCCTCAAAGTGGTAAACCCTAAAAAATGGGCTGAAAATAAACTAAAGGCCCAAAACAAAGAGGGCTAAAGAAACAAGGCTTGAACAAGGTCTTTTATTACAAAACTTAAGGAAAAGAGAAAAAGAAGACTTATTAATGGTTTAATGTCTTCTCGAGATAGATACCATTTCATGCCTAATCTAACTTGTCATGAACATTTTCAAGTAGACTAGACATTGGAAACGAAATATGATGCATCAAGTTTATTGTCTCGTTAAAAACCTACTCAGTAAACCCAATGGGAAAAACCCGAATAGGGAAAAAGAGTACAATTACCTTGATGACTTAAAGGGTGTGGTGTCTTCACTCACGGAAAATAGTGAAGACACTTTGATCTTCCCTTCCAAGGCTGATCGAGGTCCAAGCTCCTTCAAGAAACGGCTAGAAGCTCTCGGGGTTAGAATATGTCCGAGGACGTCTTCTTCTTGTAACATGGCTTCTTGCACATATCCATTGAATCTTCTCCTATAAGTTCTTGCTGTGTTCCTCTTGACAGCTCCAAGGGGTAATCTAGGCACTCAAGCTCCTCTTCCCATGTGTTGTCCTTTGGTGAAGATGCTTCCGATGCTAGGTTCTCATCACAGTGCCTTGGCATAGGGTTAGATGGTTCCCCTACCAGATTCCATGATCATGCCCGGCACTACACTTATACTTATGAAACATGTGTATGGGATCTCAAAATTTCAGAGCCCAAATTCAAGCCAATATTTTTTTTCAAGCAAAAATTGCAAAATTAGGGCCTCAAATTTTGTTTTTTTTCATAATTAGGGACACAAAATATATTTTTTTTAACTTTTATAAATTAACTAGATTATGATCCATTCGATGGGCGGATTTCTTAGTTTTAAAATAAATTAAATTTAAGTAAAATTAATTATTAAACTAAATATATGTGCTTAATGATTTATCTTATAAAAATAAATTTAGGCGAAAAAGTATAAATCATATTTCGTTAGAGAAAAAAGTTTGGTTATTAACATATTTTACATGAATAAATTAATTTCTATATTATAATTTTATTATTAACATATTAAAAATATATACCACATCCATTAGTTTGGTCTATCTTGTCATTTATTTTTTCGGTCACCGTGTGAGATATATATTTTAAAAATTTAGAAAACAAAAAGATTAAACCGAATCTGACCCGACAAAAACACGAAAGAATCCTAAACTTCTCTATCTGAAAAACCAAACTCAAACTAATCTGATAACTGAATGGATAACTGAAATATTCAAAATAAAACTATATATTCAAAACTATTAATAATATATAAACTTGATATAAAAAAAAAATTATATACCCTACAGTTATAAATCGAAAAATATCAGTTATTTTTAGATCAAAATAACCAATATACGCAAAATGCAAAATATTTGAAATGTTTAAGTTATATTTATGAAAATTTAACCAAATTTTATTTAAATTTAACTGATTTTTAATATTTGTTTTCTATTTTTCTATTTGGATTCTTCAATTCTCATCCATGAAAGGTGGTCTACAACTCCATCATCAGCCCCTTTCCGATATGTAACTTCTATATCAAACTCTTGTAGCAAGAGAATCCATAGTATCAGGCATGGCTTGGCATCCTTCTTCGACATTAGATATCTAATGGCGGCATGGTCAGTATGAACAATTACCTTAGAGCCCACAAGGTATGATCTAAGCTTCTCAAATACGAAGACAATGGTGAGAAGTTCCTTCTCCGTAGTCGCGTAGTTGCATTGAGATTTGTCTAGAGTTCTGCTCGCATAGTAGATAACATTCAACTTCTTATCTTTCCTTTGTCCAAGCACAGCTCCTACTGCATAATCACTAGCATCACACATAATCTCGAAAGGTAGCTCCCAATCCGGTGGTTGAACGACGGGGGCTGAGACTAGTGGATCCTTAATCTTATGAAAAGGAACCAGACAGTCTTTATCATACTCAAAAGCGACATCCTTACATAGCAGCCGTGTAAGGGGTCTTGCAGTCTTGGAAAAATCTTGTATAAATCGCCTATAGAAGTTAGCATGCCCGAGGAAACTTCTTATCCCTGTCACATTTGTGGGTGTTTGTAGACTCATCATAACTTTGATATTTGCTTTGTCGACTTCTATACCTTTCTCTGAAACTCTATTCCCAAGTACTATGCCATCAGTCACCATGCAATGACATTTTCCCAATTAAGAACTAGATGCTTATCTTTACATCTTTGCAGAACTTTCCCGAGGTTCGCTAAACATGCTTCAAACGACGAACCATATACTGAAAATGCATCCATGAACCCTTCCATGAAGTCTTTGATATACTCCGTAAAGATAGATATCATGCAACTTTGAAAAGTTGCTGGAGCATTGCACAAACCAAAAGGCATTCTACGATAAGCAAAGGTACTGTAGGGGCATGTGAACGTCGTCTTTTCTTAGTCGTGAAAGAAAAGCAATATTATTTGTGATTGGCTAACCTTTCCAGCATCTGGTCGATAAAGTGTAAAGGAAAGTGATCCTTTCTTATAGAGGTATTGAGCTTCTGGTAGTCGATACACATTTAGTGGCCTGTGATCGTCCTTGTCGCAATGAGCTTATCATTCTCTGATTTGACAACTGTCACACCTCTTTTCTTAGGCACGACATGGACAGGAATGCCCCATGTGCTTTCCAAAATAGGGAATATAATCCCAGCTTCCAAAAGCTTCATAATCTCCTTCTTGACAACATCCTTAAGATTAGGTTAAATCTCCTTTGATGCTTGATAGAATTCTTGGAACCTTCTTCAAGATGAATTCTGTGCATACATATGTCTTGGGAGATCCCTGGAATGTCTTCCAATGAATATCTCTAATGCTTTCCTATGCTTTCTTAGTTCAGTGAGAAGCATGGCTGTCTCATCCTTATTTAACCATAATTGATAATTACAGGATAAGTGGAGTTAGGGCCAAGAAAACCATATTTTACACCAATGGGGAGCTGTTTAAGCTCGACTTTGGGTGCTCTAAGCTCGCTCCATGGGTCGGCTATGGCGGCTGGAGTGTTTCTAGGGGGCACAGGGATGGAAATCTTCTCATCTAGCTTGAGATATGCACCAATTTTATCATAACTCTCCGAAGAATCGAGAATCTTCTCTAAGTCTTCTATGGATTCTTCTAGATAATCATGCTTGCTTTTATCTCTTGTCGAAGCAATCTTCATAGAGTGTTCTAGGGTGAATGCTTTACGTACTCTAGCTGTGGTTCTTTCCAAATCATCAATCCAAAAGATTCGATTATCACACATCTTATGCTTCAAAGTATCGTTCATATCAAACTACATAATGGAATCGCCCAACTGAAGGTCAATTTTTCCATTGGGAACATTGATGATAGCTCCAGCCGTAGAGAGGAACGGGCGACCAAGAATCAAAGGATCCCTAGGTTCCTTCTCAAACTCTAAAATAAAAACATTTGTGGAGATTTTGCATCCACAAATAACAAGCGGTACATCGACGGGCTTTCGGATAGAATGGTCGGCAAGGACTAATGAGATCCTTGTTGGTTTGATGTTGAAGTATCCCAGGCGGTTTGAAACTGTAAGAGGCATCATGTTGATACTTGATCCTAAATCACAGAGAGAACGTCAAAAGTTTCCGATTTAATCTTGCATAATAGCACAAAACTGCTGGGATCAAACCATTTTTGGTTCTGTAGTATGGCACTACACTCCTGGGTGATCATCATCACTCCATCATCCATGAGAATGTTATTTGTCAAGATACTCTTCATGTACTTCCTGAGAGGTGGAATCATTGCACAACCTTCAACAAACGTAATCTTATCGATAATTGTCCAATGATCTCCTTGAGCTTGGCTTCTTCATTCTCCTTCTTCAAACTCTTTCTTGGATTAATTAGGATATGGCACCTTAGCTTGATACACACGTCCTAGAGGTTGAGGAGGAAGTGGGGCATCTTTGGTGGTCTCATCACGGCTTAGTTCTTTTTCCTTCTCCGGTTCTTCTTCTCGGATAGGTGGATTAGGATCATGATATCCTCTTTGAAATCCTTGAACATCTTTGAATGTGGCTCTTTGGCAAAATTTCCTCTATTGAAATCAGGCCTTTGATCTCTGAAATTATGATTGACAAACCTTCCTTGGTGGTTTCTTCTCAATCCAATGTAATTTACATCGTATTCTTGATCATCAAACTCTTCTTCTTAGTCATAAGTACCAAAATACCTATCAAGGTTCTTCGCAATTGAGTCTATCGTGCTTGAAAGTTTCTTGAATTCTGTAGACCGTACCGGCTCTTTGTCCAAGTTGGAGGGGTTTCGGTAGTTGGAACGGTAGTCGTCGCTCCCAGCAAGGTTGGAAATCAAGGTACGAGCATCTTTGATAGTTTTTGTAGAAAACTCTCCATTGCTCGCAACATCTAGCGGGTTTTGGTGCTCACTATGAATTCCTCCATAGAATCTAGTCATCATATTACCTTCAGTATAACGACGATGTGGATAGTCCTTTTCTTAGTCTTGAAATCGCTCCCATGCTCCAAAAATTGATTCTCCAGCTCATTGTTGAAATCATTGTATCTTATCCTTTAAAAGGTTGGAACGAGATTTAGTGTAAAAGCGGTTAAGAAAGGCAGCCTTACAATCTTCTCATGTAGAAATTGATGCTTGAGGTAATGACTTCAACCATTTACTCGCCTTGTCTTCAAGTGAAAACGAGAATAGTGTGCACTTTAAGTAGTTCTTAGACTCCTCATTCGTATTGGTGGCATCATATACTTGCTCAAAGAGTTGTATATGATCCATTGGGTGCTTTGTAGCAAAATCATGGTACTGGTTTTTCTTCACCAAAATGATACGGCTAATCTTGAAGTCTTCATGATACGGTCTCATAGGCTGAACTGGGATCCACTTTGAAAGTGTTGGTTAGGGGTGTCAAACTCAGCAATTGTTTTAGCTAGTGGATCCAGGCGATCCATCTCGTGTGCTCCATTGTTTCCAGCAAGCTCCTGATCGCTCCTCCGAGGTGGTGGATCGTCAAGGTCTCCTGGAACATGGTTTTGGTCCTCCATTCGAGCTAGGCTAGAGAGAGTACCTGAAAACAAAAAGAAAAATATCAAAGCAAAGCTGAAAAGTAAAGCGCCTTACACTTATACACAAGTCCGAAACTCGTAAGTAACTTAATAAGCCCTCGGCAATGGCGCCAAAAAGCTTGAGTTGTGTGGATTTTAACTTCAATCTTTTAGCTCAAAAGACTACACGATAACTGCAAGTGCACAGTGAATCGGTAGTAGTATTTAAGGATCGAATCACACAAAGAATTATAAATCACGTTACAAATTTGTTGGAGAAGAATAAGGCTAAGACAATAATAAAGAGGGGGGTTTGGTTTGTGTTTTTGTCACGGAAACAAGCAGTGAATGAATAAAAAATAAAACGATGTAAATATTAATAAATGGAATATTGGGCTGCAGGAGATTCTTAGGGTTCCAAGGGTCGAATGCATGCATAGGAAATCAAACAGGAAATGTCAATGGTATGAAGGTAATGAACTACGAAACACGGATGCACAAAAGATATTCAAGTCACAATATCAATCATCTAAAGTCTACATACTCCGTTACTCAGCAGGCAACGACGCATGTACCCCAGCATCAAAAACGAGTTCGATTATAGTTCGTAATATCCTATAACTCAACTTACGCAAGTTATAACACAATACTCATCAGGCTAGTGCAAACGAATTTACAACACTTTTGATGTGTAAAATGCCAAACATCAATCACAAGTTAGCTACTCAAGCAATATGCATTAAGAACAAACCCAGAACAAAGAGCAATGATGCATAATTCCAGATCTGACACCATAAACAATCAACCACATGATCCCTTTGAAAACCCTTATGCGCAACGAGTAAACTACTTACACATACTCAAGCAAAGCAAAACCATATGGATAATAGATTGTATAAGCAATTAAGAGTATGAAAAAGGGTTTAGAGATCTTCTCTGTGATACAAAGTAGACGAAACTTTTCTCTTATAGAAGGAGGGAACAAAGACAATAGAAGAGAAGAGGCTAGTGGATAGGGTGATGAGTTTGGCGGTGGAGATCTGTGGTGGAAGATCTTTTGACAGCTTGGAGGTGGCGATGTGGAACTGGGATCTCTTGGAAAATTCTCCTTAGGGTTTTGGTGAAGGGACACAAAGTCACACACAAAATATTAGGGTAATTGAGTATTTATAGGTCTTGGGGTGTAGAAAATCTGTTTTAGAGTTTTGGAGGCTAAATTCGTCGTTTTGGTAAGGCAAGTGAGTTGGCCTCGGTCACAGGTCTCGTGACCGAGGTGGTTAAGAAGGCTAGCCCCGGTCACAGGCCTTGTGACCGGACTCACCAAGAGACACGACCTCTATCACACTCCTTGTGACCGAGGTGGACAATGCTTCACTCTTCAGGTTATATCTTCCCAACGGCTGAATGGATTGCTTTGATTGTTGTCCCAGGTTAGCTTTCCAAGGATATAAAGATCTCTGAATTTGCTCCACGGGAAGGTCTTCAATGAATCTCAAACTTCAGGAGCTCTGAAACTGCCTTAAAACGGGTTTTGCTCCTTTTTGGCCCATTTTCTCTTAAAACCTACAAAACCTCTTTTACACTAGAAATATTCGATAATGGCATATTTAACCTTGAAATCACACTATACTCTTCATAAAACCATATGAAAATAATAGTAAAAATGATGAGGTCAAGGAGCCGGAGCCAACCAATGACGACCTAGAATCGGCACAACAACTCTCGGTACCCATCTTGCCATCGGGAAAGATCAATGCAAGAAAATGGAGAAGGTGCTTCAACCAATATGTGCCAAGAATCGTTAGCATGGAGGGAACGCAATGTGGAGGCACCGAGACCGAAGACGAAGACCGAGGTTACTCGGTACATTTCCCCGAGGAGGATCCGACACCAAGCTTTAGGGAGAAAAACCTAAGTGTCCTTACTCTTACCCATGAGTAAGGACCCCCAAAGTTGCCAGTGAGGAATACTCTTTTCCCTTTTAGATGTTTCCTACAGGTTTTAGGTCCAAGAGGGTTTTTAATGAGGTTCTAAACCTTGGCGCATCCCATCTTCTTCCAAACACAATTATTCTTGGAAATGTCCAAGTAAACTAATACTTAGTGTAAGGTGGGATATCTATCTACGAGGCTTGTAGTTAAATTCTTTTAATACGTATTAGACCCAACCCAAGTCATGTAAGGGTTGGTCCGCTTCATTGTCACATTGTAGAAGGCATCTTAACCTCTATAAAACGCGTGCTTCCCCCTTGTAAATACCAGGCGTATAATCATTTTCATAATAGACTTATTTCTATTTTAATTTATCCGCTTCCTCTTTCTCTCTCTATCATCTGACGTGAATAACTCGGTGAAGAGGAGCTCCGCCGTATCCTTGGCTCTTCCATAGCGTTGGTGTCGCACATCAAACCATTTCCCTTTCTTCGAAGGATTCCGATGATCCAAAACTCTCGGACTACTTCTCCATCTTCAATCCATCTTCCACCTATTTTAGGAACTAGACGTCCCTCATAGGACTCTATTCCTAACCATCCATCGCTTCCAAACACTTACACGAAAACCGTAGTTTAGATCCTCGAGGATTAACCTCCAAATAGAACATGTTTCTATCCGGGTTCATCCATCGAGTACTAGATCTATTGTTAGAATTGGGATAGAACTTCCAGTTGGTGAGATCCATCTAAGGGGCTCCCTGAGTTTATTTCCAGCTTCCCAAGCCTAACCGCTTCATCCTTTTACTTACCGGGACTCGGAACCTCTTCCGACCAGTTCCTCATCAGATTCCACGTACTTGTTACCGAGAACCTCGAGGATCGTTCACGATGGCATAGAGTGACCCAAGCACATATCATCTTTTGGTATCAGAGCCAAAGATCTAAACAGGTTGTGTTTATCCTCTTGCATCTATCTAAGTATCCTTTACATTTTTAAAACGTTTTCATTTGAACTTTTCATTTCATGAACTTTCGCACTGTTCTTCCTGTTCTTCATTTGGTAAACATTTTGATCCATTTGGTCAAAAGATTCTTAAGTTATTCGTGTTTTCCATTTGTGACCAAACGTGTGTCCAACCTTTTCAAACCAAAGGATTTGTCGTTACCCTGAAACGCAGATTTCTCGGCAAGGTACGGCTGATAGCTGACGCCAATCATTGAATACCCGCTTTACCACGCGTGTTTGTTTGGCATAGGTACGGATACACACGTATCCATAACTTTTATCCAGTCGCCACCCGACGTAGATCCGCGTCCCGATTCGACCCGGTCATGGTGTTTTCCAATTTTTACCGTGTCTTCAAAACTTGACCATGATTGGAGCTTCCCTTTGTTTTCATCTTTTATTTTGATTAAGTTTTAGTAAGAGTCCAAGGCCAAGAGATTCGCATCCAATAAGGCTCGTTCTTATTGCTAGGTCTCTCGTGACAACAAAGTTATTCACTTATAGTTATCTTTTAGTCTACGTAGTTATCCGAAAACTTTCCCGGAACCAAGAATGGATTTTGACCCCGAGATTCCAAACCCGGCCGATCCATGGGCTCACATCCTGCAGCAAATCTTGGAACGCTTTGACCGCCTCGAGACTGCACCAGCCCCACCCGAGGCACCTGGATAAGGGGAACCCAACGAAGGAGACTGGGGTCTCGGCAAGCTCGCGGTCGTAGACGATTCGGTCAGAAAGAAGAAGGACCAGCCGACCCACATCCACGACCCCACCTACCCGACCTAAAGCTTACCGCGCCTACCTTTGCCGAGAAGACCGATCTGGAAGCCTACTTAGATTGGGAGCGCCGGATGGACCACATATTCGAATGCTATGAATATGATGAGCTCCGAAAGGTATCCTAAGCGGCCGTTCAGGTCACGAACCACGCCCTCACTTGGTGGGACCGTGACCAAACCCAATGGTGAAGGAACCTCGGTCAAAGATTACTATGAGGAGTTTGAACATGTCCGGACCCGACTCCAAATCGATGACTCCAAGAAAACCCTCATGGCCCACTTCTTGGATGGTCTACATGACCGAATCGCTAGAAAGGTAGAGAGGCAAACCTACAACCGATTCGATGAACTACTTCATCTAGCCATACAAGTGGAACAACAAATCAAATGGAAGCAAAGATCCATTACCCGGAGCCGTGTCACAACTAACCCTAACTGGCCATCGAGCCCTCTCACCGGCACCAACGCTACACGCCTTGGTGATTGCTCCAAATCCACCGTGGTTGATTCTCGGTTCAAGTCCAAGGTGACCGAGCCTTCCCGGGACACAAGGAACGATCCCCGAAGATATCCCAACACGACCCGGAGCCGAGACATCATTTGCTTCAAATATTAAGGACATGGTCACTATGCCCGGTCATGTCCAAATCAACGTGCCATGGTCATCACGGAATCAGGGGAATACGAGTCCCAAGACGAGGAAACTCTACCACAAGAAACTACCGAACCCGAGGAATACATCGAGTACCCGGACGAAGGAGAGTTATTGGTGATCCGCTGGATCCTTAGCGCGGCTCACACCCCAGAAGCTATTGATCAATGGACTAACATCTTCCATACCCGGTGTACAGTAAGTGGATAGGTTTGTGGCTTAATCATAGATGGAGGATCATGCACTAACGTTGCTAGCTCAACTTTAGTAGATAAACTAAAACTTAAAACCACTGAGCACCCACACCCGTATAAACTTAAATGGCTTAATGATACAACGGTTCTTAGTGTAGGCGACCAAGTAGTGGTTCCTTTTAGCATTGAAAAATACCAGGACCAAATCCTTTGCGACGTGGTTCCGATGATAAGGATGCCATCCATTCTGGCCGAACCAACCATTACTCTTTCCTACAATAACATAAATAGATTAGCCTAGCACCCCTCACCCCGACCCAAGTCCATGACTTACAAGCCAACGTTTCTAAGAGTTATCATGATAAGCCCAACTTCTTGATTTCTTTCGGAGATGTGAAGAAAAGCCTCAATGATAAGGCTTGTGAAGTATTACTAATCGTGTTCAAAGATATTTTAAGTACAGGTCCTGTATACTCGGAGCTACCGGAAGCCATTACCAAACTCCTTGGTCAATTTGGAGACGTGTTCCCAGAAGAAATACCCGACGACTTACCACCCGTCCGAGGCATCGAGCACCAGATCGATCTTATCCCCGGGGTACCCCTACCAAACTGCCCGGCGTATCGAGTCAACCTGGAAGAAGTCAAAGATTTGGAGAAACAAGTCCAGGAACTCTTAGATAAGGGCTACATGAAAGAAAGCCTCAGCCCATGCGCCGTTCCCGTGCTTCTAGTTCCAAAGAAAGATGGTACTTGGCGGATGTGTGTAGACTGCCGGGCCATCAATAACATTACCGTGAAGTATCAGCACATGATCCTTAGGCTAGACGATATGCTCAAAGAACTCAGCGGCACCGCCATATTCTCAAAGGTGGATTTAAAGAGCGGATACCACCAAGTGCGGATGAAGGAAGGAGACGAATGGAAGACCGCGTTTTAGACCAAGCAAGGGCTCTACGAATGGCTTGTCATGCCATTTGGACTATCCAATGCTCCGTCAACTTTCATGCGCCTCATGAACCATGTGTTGAGGACCTACATTAACAAGTTCGTGGTAGTATACTTTGATGACATCCTAGTATATAGCAAAGGCTTGGATGACCACGTGGTTCACATCGAACAAGTCCTCAACACGCTCCGAGCCGAATGCTTATACGCCAACATGGCCAAATGTGTCTTCGGGGCCTCCGAACTTGTTTTCCTTGGTTTTGTCGTCAGCTCCCAAGGGCTTAAGGTGGATAACGAGAAGATCCAAGCCATCGAAGAATGGCCCACACCGACCAATATCAACCAAGTCCAAAGCTTCCACTGCCTAGCAAGCTTCTACCGGCGCTTTTTAAAGAACTTTAGTACCTTGGCCGCCCCACTAACGACTTTGGTCAAGAAAAGCGTGGGTTTCCAATGGGGTGATACTCAAGAGAAAGCTTTCCAAGCTCTCAAGTACGAATTAACCCACGCCCCTCTTTCTCGCCTTACTGGACTTTACCAAAACCTTCGAGGTGGAGTGTGACGCATCCGGAATCTGCATAGGAGCGGTCTTGAGCCAACGAGGATGACCCATGGCCTACTTTAGTGAGAAACTGAGCGGCGCCTCCCTGAACTACCCCACGTATGATAAAGAACTATATGCCTTCGTCCGAGCCATGGAAACATGGCAACATTACCTCCTCGCCAAAGAATGTGTAATTCCCACCGATCATGAGATGTTAAAGCATCTCCAGGGACATACCAACTTAAAGAAATGGCACGCCAAGTGGTTGGAGTTTATTGAGATGTTTCCTTACAACATCAAATATAAGAAGGGGAAAGATAACGTTGTAGCCGACGCGTTATCACGAAGACACGCATTGATCACAACCATGGAGGCCAAAGTACTTGGATTTGAAGGAATCAAGGAAGTGTATACCACTGATCCAGACATGGGAGAGATCTATAACAACCACGGAAAGGGAAGCTACCACAAGTTTTACTTACACGAAGGCTTCATATTCAAAGAAAAATGCTTGTGTGTTCCCCAAGGTTCCCTTCGGGAGCTTATCGTGAATGAAGCACACGAAGGAGGTCTTATGGGACACT
Source organism: Cardamine occulta (assembly GCA_028015245.1). Taxonomy (NCBI): domain Eukaryota; kingdom Viridiplantae; phylum Streptophyta; class Magnoliopsida; order Brassicales; family Brassicaceae; genus Cardamine; species Cardamine occulta. The sequence goes on from CM051367.1 coordinate 2,071,820, forward strand.
TTGGCATCACAAAGACATTGGCCCTAGTCAAAGATCACTTCTACTGGCCCAAGATGCGAAACACTCTTGAGGGGTTTTGCGCTTCATGCATCACGTGCAAACGAGCCAGGTCCCGGGCGCATGGCCTCTACATACTGCTACCCATCCCCGCCGGACCATGGATCGACCTATCGATGGATTTTGTGTTTCGGCTCCCTAAGGTTCAGTATTGTGACGTTATCTTCGTCGTGGTGGATAGATTCTCTAAGATGGTCCACTTCATACCATGCGCCAAAACCAATGACGCCACAAAAACCGCCGACCTATTCTTTCGGGAAGTTGGCAAACTACATGGGCTCCCGAAAACCATCGTGTCTGACCGGGACACCAAGTTTTTGAGTCATTTTTGGCGGACCCTTTGGAAACGCTTGGGAACCAAGCTTTTCTTCTCCACAACTTGCCACCCGCAAACAGATGGTCAAACTGAGATGGCCAATCGGAGCTTGGGAACTTTGATAAGGGTCACCCTCGGTCAAAACAAGAAAAATTGTGTAGAATGCCTACCATTTGTCGAGTTCGCCTACAACCGCTCCATCCATTTCACTACCAAGCTATCCCCATTGGAGACGGCTTACGGTTTCAACCCTTTGACACCTTTGGATCTTAAACCTCTACCTAAGTTACAATGGGAAAACCAAGATTGAGTAACCCGAGCTTATTTTGTTAAGAAGTTGCATGAACATGTCCGGACCCACATCGAGAGGCAAACCAAAGGATACGCCTTCAGAGCGAACCAAGGAAAGAAGCCGATTACATTCCATGAAGGAGACTGGGTGTGGCTTCACTTCAGGACCGAGAGGTTTCCAAGGACCCACAAGAACAAGCTAGCACCACAAGGAGACGGGCCGTTCAAAATCGTGGAGAAAATCAGTGACAACGCCTACCGCCTAGACCTACCCGGTGAGTTTAATGTTTCACCTACGTTCAATGTTGCTGATTTGGCTCCATTTGATGTAGGGGAAGAACCAGTTTTGAGGACAAAAGCTCAACAAGAGGGAGGGGATGATGAGGTCATGGAGCCGGAGCCAACCAATGACAACCTAGAATCGGCACAACAACTCTCGGTACCCATCTTTCCATCGGGAAATATCAATGTAAGGAAATGGAGAAGGCGCTTCAACCAATATGTGCCAAGAATCCTTAGCATGGAGGGAACACAACGTGGAGGCCCTAAGACCGAAGACAAAGACCAAGGTTACTCGGTATATTTCCCCGAGGAGGATTAGACACCAAGCTTTAGGGAGAAAAGCCTAAGTGTCCTTAGTCTTACCCACGAGTAAGGACCCCCAAAGTCGCCAGGGAGGAATACTTTTTCCCTTTTGGATGTTTCCCACAGTGTTTTGGTCCAAGAGGGTTTTTAATGAGGGTCTAAACCTTGGCGCATCCCATCTTCTTCCAAACACTAAGTGTTCTTGGTACCTTCCATGACAAGTAATACTTCGTGTAAGGTGGGATATCTATCTACGAGGCCTGTAGTCTTAACCTCTTGTAAGGGTTGGTCTGCTTCATTGTCCCATTGTAGAAGGCATCTTAACCTCTATAAAAGGTGTGTTTCCCCCTTGTAAAAACCAGGCGTATAATCATTTTCATAATAGATTTATTTCTATTTTAGTTTATCCACTTCCTCTTTCTCTCTCTATCACCTTACGTGAATAACTCGGTGAAGAGGAGTTCCGCCGTATCCTTGGCTCTTCCATACACTCTTAAGTTTCATGGACGCTTTCTCTGGTTATAACCAGATCCGGATGAATCCGTATGATCAAGAAAAAACTTCATTCCATTATGGAGAAGGGAATTTATTGCTATATAGTAATGCCCTTTGGATTGAAGAACGGCAGAGCAACTTATCAACCTCCTCTCAACAAGATGTTTGACAAGCAACTGGGAAAACCATGGAAGTCTACATTGACGACATATTAGTTAAATCTCTCAAAGAATCTGAGCACATTTAACACCTCGATTAATGCTTCAAAATATTCAACGAGTTTGGCATGAAAGCTTAACCTTGCGAAGTTCACTTTCGGTGTATCGTCTGGAGAGTTTCTTGGTTATATTGTGACACAGCGAGGCATTGAAGCAAATCCGAATCAAATTGGTGCATTTTTAACAATGCCTTTGCCGCGTAACTATAAGAAAGCACAACGCTTGACTGGAAGGATTGCAGCTCACTATAGGTTCATATCCCGGTCAACCAACAAGTGCTTTCCTTTCGATGAATTATTAAAAGGAAATAAACAGTACGCGTGGAGTGATTAATACGAAGAAGCTTCTAAGCAACTAAAATCATACCTCACTACTCCGACTCATTACTATACCTTTATATTTTGGTTTCTGAATATGAGGTGAGTGGAGTAACCATACGGAAGATCGAGGAGAGAAACGACCTATCTGCCATGTAAGAAAAAGTCTAACAAGCCCAGAAACTCGTTATACGATGAAGGAAAATTTCACACTCCTTGTGGTGGTTTCTGTTCGGGAGCTAAAGCCATATTTTCTCACATTAACCCCTCTGCAATCAATCCTACATGGCCCTTGCCAATCAGAACTTATTACAAAGTGGGTGATCAAACTCAAACTCCCAATCAGCGAAGCAGTTTCATGCGACAAAACTAAGACCTCGAAACTCTTTGTGGATATGCCTTTATCAAAACAAGGAAGTGTGGTCATAATCAGGCTCGAGCAGTCATTTCAGTTTCTTCCTGCTTCTAAACCAAATAAGAAGTACTCGTCATTAGGCTTCAAGACGAGGAACATAGTTACTTATCATTTCAAATTTCCACCAAAAGGGTTCAACCACTCTAAATCTAGTTTCAGTAACAAAGCTTAAGTACCCTTCGCATTAAGTATACTCCCTCACTCTCAAATCATTAGCGAAGTAGCTAACAAGTTCGGCACACGAGTTTTTTGGTCTTTTGTGTTTAAATTCTAGCTCTTGCTAAAATATATAACTGTAAGAAGTACGGATTAGCTTGATCCCAACATGGGTACATAGGCAGTCTGATATTTCAGACATAGTTATTTAAATTCCAACATATTTAGAGGAATAATTTTTGATTTGATGAACTTGCATATGATTAACAAAATACTTTCTAAGCAATCATCAAATTCATAAAACTAGGCCTCCTTGCAGAATAAGTTAGTCCCACTCTCTATCTCCTTTATCATCTTCCGAACACAATGCGGAATATGATAGTCAAACTCCTAGGATTCAAGAGCAAGCCAGGCGTAAGGCGAAGCTTCTAGGATACCCATCTCACGAGTAATCTGGCAAATGCGTGCTTCATTTTCTCCCACTTCCTCTCGAAGAATCTCCCTTTCATGTTCAATCCACCCGTGCCTCATCACAAGCTAGAAAGAATTTTTTTAGATATTTAATTATGTCTAAAAATTAAAAAATAGACAAGTATTAACCATCCTTTTCAACAAATTTGATAGCGATCTTTTGATTTCGCGGTGGTAGTTTCTTAATCAAACTGCAAGGAACTATCACTGGGGTAACCTGATCGAATGATGATTTCGCCAGAACGTTTCCGTTTTGCTGAGGATTTTTCTGCCATTATAGAATAAGTGTAGCGATACTTTGTTTGTTCACTCTATAAAATGGTGAGGAACAACTATTTAAAGAGAAAGAAACTCAATAGTTGGAATTTAATTAAAGGATCGAGTTATGATCTCAATTGATTTTTTTGAATTCCAAGATTGGTTCAAGTTTCCAACAATATCCTTGTATTTCCAAAATTCAAAACTCTTAATAGGCTGACTAAGCCGACTACATTAAACAGTTACATTGTTTTGTGAATAGTCTCTTCCTTTGCTACAACAAGATCAGATCATTCTCTTGCTCCGGCTTCGAGAAACTCAGCTCGCAGACGAGCTTCTTCATCATCACGTGCCTTTGTTTCCATTATTTGGCGTTTTCTTATATCTCTCATGTATCGACAAAAACGCAGCGAGGAATCGGTGCGACCTTGTCAAGATTCGTAGCGACGAATCTGCTTTTCGCTTCGAGCAATCCGCTTTTAGAGGTCTTTCCTCTTCTAACCAAGAAGTTGACGTTTTCTGCATTATAGGTGGTGACAAATAGTCAACTGAATGTCAGAGATAATTAAGAAGTGATTAATTATTTAAATTGTTCTAAAACATACCGAGCATTCTAACGAAGTTTACCTTATGAAGGAAGTCTCTGGCTTTTTCTTCCCATATCACTGATGATAAGGTCAATATGTAATCAGGCAACTTAACCATATGCTCGAGGGGTCATCAGGACCGCTACGAGCTGGGAGAAAATCGGAACAGTCCGCCATAGGTTCCATTGAAGGCTCTACCTCTAGGAACACTCCCTCTTAGTAGAATTAAGTCTCTTCTTAATAACCTTCTTTCTACGATGAATGGAATACTAGAAGGATTGTGCCGCCGGGTATATAATCATTACGGGGGTAACAAAGGACAGCGAATTATTACACCCTTAGCATGTGAACATAAGTTTGTTTTTCCCATAAGACATATTGTGATACTCAAGGAGGATATATTCACACGTGTCTGGTAATTAATACCTAAGAAATTCATAGGCTTTAGGCCTATTACGCGGTAGGCCCAGAGGTCAATCAAAAGTCATAACCATCATTCAGAAAGGATCATCGGCTCAATTTGCAAACCCAAATATCGTTCGCCAAATAATATTAACTGACCTATCAGTAATCATAAGATAAAGAAATCTTTTTTGTTCGTTTTGGGCTGCATGTTGATTTATGGTTCTCAAATTAAAAACCCCGACAGTTAAATTGGATGCAATCTTGCATTTCCTAAAGCCGAGTGCAGCATCGCATCATCTAAAGCTGGGTTAAATCCTCGCATCATGATTCTATAATCGAACTGACGAGTACGAAACATAAAAGGAAGTAGTCCCCTTGGATATTTCATAAGCCGAGTTTTATCCTTGCACAAATTTACCGAGGATCATTGAACATAGTTTTCCTTTAAAAATGGTACCGGCATGCCAATTCTGAAGCCGAGTTCAAACCTCACAGTTTACCGAGGATAACTGATTATAGTATTCTTTTAATAATGATAAGGGTCAGATAAATCCATTCCCTTGAAAACAACTCGTCCTAGAATTAATGAACGAAAGTCATACTTTGCAAACCTGACGTATTTGTTCTAAAGACATGAGCCCCAAGGGCGAATCGAAACCTAAAACACGAGTCAAGTTTCATAAGTCATACTTGGCGAAATAAAGGGACAAAATCCTAAGTAATATTTACATTATCACAGTAATATCAGTATTTACATGTCCCAAAGGAGAAAGACATCGAGACAAAACACAACTGTGATTTCGATAAACAAAAAAACAAACAAACTATAAATAAGCATCCTAGCCAAAAATCATTTTCACAATAATCGCCATTAATGTTGGCCCGAGGATTCCCGGATTAGAGCCGAATGGATTAAACTGTACCTCCTTAGGGAGCGAAGACAGACCTCTAGCAGCCTTGGTAGAAGTTTTACCACGGGTCGCTTCGGATGGAACAGGAAGAGGATCACCGTAAGACAATACATCAGCAAGAAGAGAGTTGTACCGCTCAAAGTAGAGAGCAGTTGGGCTTCAACCTCAGCTAGTGGCCTTTTTACCTCTCTATTCTCCTTGTTTAAGTCAAAATCACCCCTTTCAAAAAAAGCAAGAAGGGATTGATTGCATTTCAGCTCGTTAACATTGGATTGAAGCAGCATCTTTGCCTTCAAATAATCAAAATGCCCAGTTATCTCTTCAATTATGCCACGACATCGATCTTTCGCATCATTCCAATTCGAGCAGCCTGAATGCTTCGGGTGATTCTCGTGAAGTTTTAAAAGGTCGTCATATTTCCGCTTTAATTCAAGAAAATCTCTCTGCTTTTGATGCAAAGACGATGAAGCTCGCATAGCGTTAAGTTCTTGTGTAAGCCAGCTACTTTCTCTTGTGATAGTTTACAAGAGTCGAGGACATTGTCTCATTCTTTCTCTAACTGCACAGCTTTGCCAACCTTGGTGGCATCATTCTTAATCCTCAATTCAATATCTAATATTTTTTTATTTACAGCAATCAAATCCCATGATAAAAATCTCTTTATAATAACCGATTCATAAAAGCGAACTGTTTCATTAGGACCAGCGGCAACCTGCATATGGTTTTGAAGAACCAACAGTTAGAAGGATATGCGCAGGACTTTGCAAAAGCAACATAAGGTTATATAGCTTGGCTAATTGGATATAATTTCTGACATAAAGATCCAATGCTTCCCGATCCCATTAATCAAAGGAAGGAAGGGGTTATACGCCATAAAAGACTCTGCGATTACCATTTTATTCTCGTGCGCAGCTACAGAAGGAGTCATGAGTGAGCAGGGAAGTTTTACAAAAATTGTATATCAATAATTGGCACATACTCGAAACAGGGCGATCAGCATTTAAAGTATTTCCAGAAGAAAATGACTCATTATTTCGGGATTGCTTCCCTTTATTCGGTATGTTCGAGGTTTTTGAGCTCTCCCCGTGTGAATTACCTTGAGAGGTCTTATGGGGTGGAACACGAGGAGGAGGTGAAGGCATTGATGCAGGAACTTTTACTTTATCAACAGTTTGAGAATTTGGTATAGATCTCTGAGATTTAGGATCAGGAGGTACCGTCCTCCTCTTTCGATGTAGGTTAGCATATGGGTCCTCAATGTCTTCATCATCGGAAAGTTTAACCGAACAAGTTGAACAAGGGTGCGAATCAGGCTCAGACCGAGGTTCACGAATCGGAAGCTCAGCAACCATGCTAGTTCTACGGATTACATCGGTAGCATCTACAGCATGGTTCTTCTCTCGAAGTTGCATACTAGCATAATTAATCTTCTTTTTCAGCTTGGTCTCAATGGTGTAGTTTTACACTCTCAAGTTGTTTCTTCTCTAATAAAGAGAATCTAAGAGTATCAACTTCAATCACCTTGGATTTGAACGGTTGGAGAGCACCGCTCTGAAAAGACTCCCCCGGTACGAATGCAAGAGAGGGAAAAGGATTCCCAAGAAACTTCCTTCTCTAATGCAAATTTGAAGAGAATAAAAAAATCTTCTGAAGGAAAAGGCTTCGGGGAGGGAACTGCGAGAGACCAATCGATTAATCAAAAGAACGATTTGGACCCAAAAAAGTTTAGCCAAGATATAGTCCATGACTTACCGAGCGCACTAGTCCAGTCTCGACGAAGCATATCGGCTAGATCGCTAACAGAAAAGGAATCAACCTTAACAAGGAACTAGTATTCCCTCCAATGATCCTCTTCATTAGGAAGACCAAACATCAGGGTTCTGCCGGCATGAGGTTAGGTACTATGTGTACCCCGGCTATGACAACGAATGCCGAAGAGTTCAAAAAGGTCACTTGAACTTAACACTAGACCCACCTCCACAGCAAGGGTTAACAAAAACAGTATGTAATGAATCATCTTCGGACACATTTGCGGGAATGCCATTCCAAGAGAAAACAATGCATAAAAGAAGTGCGTCAGGGATTGAGAAAGACATAAGACATAAGTAAATCTCGTAAACACACATATAGCCATACAAATCGATTCTAGAGATTTATTAGGGTTCGAAAGAACGAACTCGATTTCTAGCAAAATTCCGTAGAACTTTCTAATACCTTCAATAGATATACGTGTTGAGCATGATAGAGTATGAGGACCGAATCGATCTTCGCGACCAGAACAGTTTCTTGGCGGGGTTTTCTGACGTTTCCTGGTGGGGTTTTCTGATGTTTCTCGACAGAGTTTTCTGACGTTTCTGGCGGAAGTAGCAAAATTCGTCAAAAATCTCATCATAATCTACAATTTGAAGAATATAGTAATTCAAAAGAAGAAAAATAATTTCTTAGAACAATCAAGTTCAAGAAAAATTGAGTAAAAGTGATATGAAGAAAGAGGAATCGGCAAAAGAACTATCTCTTCGAAAATAAAACCATATGAAGAAAGAGGAATCGGCAAAAGAACTATCTCTTCGAAAATAAAACCATCTCGGTAATAATGGGAAGTGGAAGAGTTTCTCACGTATCGATAAAAGTCAGTATTTAATAAAGATGTGTGTCAAGGTATCAAGGTAGCTGAACCCATAAACTTAAGGGATCAGAAGGCAAAAAGCAAGGAAAACACTTAAGTCCTCCGAGCTAGACAGCAACTCACAGGACTTGGGGAAATTTTTTTGATACCGAATCCGCACCAAGGATCCACTCTCTCCAATCATGATACAAGTAAACCACTTCAGCAGGTCAAAGAAAAGGTTGTATTAGTTTAGAGCGAGAAAGGACGGGTGAACCGTACGAGGGCTTGGTGGAGCGAACTGGGGTCCGACTAGTAGTGAAGCCTCGCGGAAGGAAGGAGCAAGCGAAGCAAGGAGTGTCTGCGAAACAAGGTGAATATGCAAGCTGAAGGAGGAAATCATTCAAGGTACGAGACATTACAACATTAAAGACCAAATCAAAACCGGGAGATTAAAAGAGAATTATAGAATTTATTAGTATTTATTCTTAGTATTTGATCTTTAATTTGTGTATAAATACAGACCCCCATGGTCATGTATGGGGTCAATATTTTTGGTACTCGAAATCAATATATATTATTTTCCACTTTTCCCTTTAGGAAATTTATTTTCTATTTCAGTTCATTTTCACAAACAAATTCTATTTTACTTTAATAATAATTCAATATATTATTGGGTGTGGAATCCATTATCCACAAAATCCACTCGAGCTAGCTGGTCGAGTGGTACATGTTGAGTGCTTCAGGTTGAAAAGCAGGATCTCCAGCTCGACCCGATCCACTCGAGTCTTTATGTCGAGTATGGTGTCTCCTTTTCCAAGGCAACTTCAGCTCGATCGAGTCCTTAGGTCGAGTAATGCATGGAGTCAGGTTCAAGCTTCCAAGTGTTCACTCCAAAGCTCAAAAAGTACCTAATATTACTCCAATATGCAAGATGTACGCAATGCTTATGCAAAATTTTCTAAGTACTCTAAGATGATATATATGATGCAAAGTGGTATAAACAATGGATGAAACTGTACTAAAATGATGATAAATAAGGCTAAAAAGATGTAAAATACAGTGACATTAACTCTCCCTCTTAGAGATAATCCATTGGCATTAGAGCACTAAAGTCAACTAATCCACTCTCATGGCATTAATCTCTTCAATGATCATTTGATAATCAACTACTTTCATAGGCTACCAAAATGATCAAAAACATTATAAACAAGCTAAACAAACCACTAAATATCCTTATCAACTATCCTCATAGGCAAGGAATGCAAAGTTCTTGAAAGATTTGACTCAAGCATTTTAACAAACACCTTGTGGGCATAAAAATGCAAAACATCTAGCTAACATTGTCTTGCCTAATCTAGCATTAAGAACAACCTAACAAACATATATTATAAGGGTTACAAGCCTAAGCTACACTAATCATCAATCAATCACCCTATATATACATTCCCAAAAGCTCTAAAATGATTACTCACTCATATCCATGAAAATACAAATTAATTGGTTTGATTGATGCAGAATCATGATTACAAAAAGAATACTTGAAAGATTTAAGAAGATAAGAAGATTTCATACTTTGAATCAAAGAAATTCATACAAGAGTTCTTAAGACTCAAAAAGGGCAAAGCCAAATCTCTCTAAACAAAAGCATAACCCTAAAACATTAGGTTTAGGGGTATTTATAGTAAAAAGGAAAGGACATAGACAAAGTCAACTAAAACAGAAATTTCAACACAAAATCTGAGGCTCAGAGGTGAATTTGTGACCTCACCATGTCGATACACCAGGTCACTACTTTTCTCTAGACAGTTTTTTAATCTACTCGCGAGGTGACATGGTTGCTATGGGTGGTCGTGATAACTAATTCAGACATATCTCTCGAACCACAGCTCGGATTGGCTTCCAATCACCTTCAGTAGAAATCTAACTCGATTCTCTATATATTTCATGAATATATCAGGAGCTAACTCGCAAAGGAATGCCTTCATATGTGGTTATCTGTGAGACACTTTGGAATGGTTCTAAAACAACATTTCTTCCTTTTGATCCATTTAACTCCTCTTCTTGTATACTTCAACTACAATACCTATATAAGAGTAAAAGATACGCAAACATGCCCCCACACTCTAAATATGTAATGCAAATGCGAGATAATTATATGCTAAATCAATGCTTCAAAACCTTAAAACACACAATATATCATGTTGAAGCGTTTTAAGCACACCATCCATAGGTCATATTGTAAGATTATGGGCTTCCAACTCAAAACCAATTGTGATGTGAGCATGGACAGCAAGGAACTTGAACCGGAGCTACAAGAGGACAAGGAGAACAATGAGGATCACGGAATGCAGCACGAACCGGAGCAAGGACATGAAGATAAAGATTTGAACCTTTCCCTTGGCCCTATTACTCGGTCCAAGCAAGCCAAGCTCAAGATAACTTTGCAACACCTCCTTAACAAAATACCGGGCAGTTTAGGAGATGCTAATCCAACCACATTGGTTGTGAATCAAGCGTCCTAAATGTTTATCAAGAGAGGTGATGAGACTTGTACTCTTTTTCCCTTCGTTTGGTTTTGTCCCCATGGGTTTTCCAAACAAGGTTTTTAATGAGACAAGGCCTCATCACTTATCCACAAGCCTCTTGGTAAACCAGGCCCATTAATTCTTTTTCCAAGCTGCGGCAAATGCATTCAAGGGTTCAGTCAAAGCGTTCAGAATATGGTTTAATTGTTGTAGAATTCCAAGAGTTGTATTTTGTTAAGTTTCATGCACCATGAACCCTATATTTATCCGCCCCTCTCTTCTTTTAAATCCATCAAACATCTTAGTAAAAATCTTTCTCATAACTTGTTTGATCAAATTCGCTTGTTTAAAGTGTTTGGATCTTTATCCTCCACGCCTAGCAAGTCTTGATAGTCTAAGGATACTCCATAGTCCTTAAGAAGTATCATTCACTTCCACCCCTTGTTCGTAGCATTGGGTCTTTACCCTCTCCTGAACAAGTTTGATAGTCTAAAGGTCGTTCATCACCTTTGGAAGTATCGCATCGATCCATTCTCGTGCTCCACCATCATCGTCACGTAACCGATCATCATTCCTCATCGCCGATCCTTGTCCCGATCCACGTATCCGACCATCGTTCCGCTCCGCATAGTCGATCTTTGTCGCTACGTTCCAATCCACATCACCAACCCTCGTAGTTGATCCTCGCCGCTACGTCGCTGAACCACATCCCGTCCCGAGCCATCTCGCGTGGAACCCCTCATATTCCCGATAACCCTTCGTTTCCGCAACCCTATCCACCATTTTGATTCCTTACAACCTGTTGGAGATCATCCTAGGACTTGATCCTACCCATTATCACATCAAGTGGTATCAGAGCAGACTCCACCCCAGGTTGTGTCTAAACCAATCCATTTCACCTCTTTACATTCTGATCGATTTTATCTGCTGATTGTCAGAATTTTCATAAATTATTGGTAATAGATAAAATCGTGAATTCAGTTTCAAAAGAACCTTTTACGAGTCTAGTTTCTGTTAAAATTAATTTCGAAATTTGTGAACACGATTTGATATTTTAATCTGACCGATCAACTTCAAGCATTTTTGCGCGAAAAGGTTTTCTGCGATTTTTAGTGTTTCGATTTTCATTAATTCTTTTTAATTGCGAAAATCGAAATATCGGTTGGGTCTGTTTTGAAAAAGAGTCTAGTATTTGAGAAAATTGTTTCTAAAAGTTTTAAAAGTATTTTTGTAATTTTCTCAGTTCGAACAAACTAAACTGTCCCTTGGGATTCAAGCAAGCTTGCCGAGTGTTGTTGTTGTGATATCTTGGGCAGTTTTACTTGCTACTTGTTTGAATTTGGACAGGTACCATGATGGAAACCAGCCATGATGAAGAAGAATCCGCATACTCCAACAAGCAACTTCTTGATTTTTTTAGAGCCATGATGGATGAAAGCATGGCAACCATGAGAGCAGAATTAGAAAGATCCATCAATGACCGACTTAGGAGGCAACCACCACCTCCTGATGCGGAGCTATACTATAGCCAATCCTCTAGATCACATCATTCAAGAAGAAGACGACTCAGAGAGGATCAACCCTTTAGAAATAACCAAGCCAACCCTCGAGACCCCTTAGCCAGTCTTAAGCTCGAGATTCCATCTTTTCATGGAACCAATGATCCGGAAGAATACCTGGAATGGGAAAAGAAAGTTGAGATAGTTTTTTTCTGTAGAGAGTTCACACAAGACCATAAGGTTTGTATAGCTCCAACCGCATTCAAGGATTATTCTTTAAGTTGGTGGGATCAGTTAGTAAATTCTAGGAGAAGGGCTGGGGATCTGCCTATAGAGACATGGAACCAAATGAAGATTATTATGAGGAAGTGGTTCGTACCAAGCCATTACCACCGAGAACTACACCTAAAACTAAGGAACCTATCTCAAGGAAGTCGATCTGTGGAAGAATATTATAAGGAGATGGAAACCTTGCTGACTAGGGCCGATGTTCAAGAGGATAACGAAGCCACTATGGCTAGATTTATGGGCGGCCTTAACCGGGAGATTATAGAACGACTTGAGGTTCATCATTATGTGGAAATGGAGGAACTTCTCCACAAGGCTATCATGTTTGAGAAACAAATGAAGCGAAGGAACCCAAGACTCGGATATAATCCACCCAGGTTCAACCAAACCAGAGATGACAAGCCAACCAAGGAATACAAGCCATTCGCTAAGACTAAACCAGAAGAGCCACGTCTTAAGGGCATTGATAAGGGATCAAGTACCAAGACCAGAGAAATACAATGCTTCAAGTGTAAGGGCTTTGGACATTATTCAAACGCCTGCTCGAACAAACGAACCATAGTCCTCCGAGCCAATGGGGAGTTCGAATCGGAAGAAGAACTTTATGAGGCTGAATCTATGGAAGAGCATGTCGCAATGCCCGTGGTTGGTCAACTATTGGTCACAAGACGAACTTTGAATCTACAATGTAAGTCCGAGAAGAACAAACAAAGGGAAAACGTATTCCACACCCGTTGCCTTGTGAACGAGAAGGTTTGCAGTCTAGTGATCGATGGGGGAAGTTGCACTAACGTGGCAAGTGAATCCATGGTAGAGAAACTTGGATTAGAAGTCATCAAAAGAGCTAAACCGTATAAGCTACAATGGCTTAATGATGAAGGAGAACTGGAAGTGCAAAACCAGGTTCTAGTGCCTTTGTCCATAGGGAAGTACGAAGATGAAGTGTTATGTGATATCCTACCCATAGATTCTGGACACATATTACTTGGAAGACCATGGCAATCCGACCAAAGAGTAATGCATGATGGCTTCACCAACCGGTACTCATTTGAGTTTAAGGGCAAGGAAAATATCCTAGTACCATTAACTCCACAAGAAGTTCATTTGGATCAAATCGCCTTGAAGAGACACAAAACCACTACCGAATCCAAGCCCAAGCAGCCGACCAATCTTATGGTCAAACCTCAAACAGGGAGTTACTCGTCAGCCCTACTTTTTATGTTTACAGAATTCCTTAACACTAACCAAACCATGCAGGATCTACCTAGCAAAATTCAGTATCTTTTGCAGGAGTTCCGAGACGTGTTCCCGGAGGAGAATCTACGTGGATTACCCCCCCCATCCGAGGAATAGAGCACCAAATCAATTTTTTGCATGAAGCTTCTCTTCCTAACAAACCCGCCTATAGGACCAACCCTGTAGACACCAAAGAGCTTCAACAACAAGTCACTGAACTAATGGAAAAGGGACATATCCATGAGAGCATGAGTCCATGCGCCGTACCCGTTCTACTTGTCCCTAAGAAAGATGGAAGTTGGAGGATGTATGTCGATTGCCGAGCCATCAACAATATCACTGTAAAGTATCGCCATCCTATACCTAGGCTAGATGATATGCTTGATGAATTGCATGGTTCTAGCATCTTTTTAAAGATAGATCTTAAAAGCGGATATCATCAAATTAGGATGAAAGAAGGAGGTGAATGGAAAACGGCATTTAAAAAACTAAGCATGGATTGTTTGAATAGTTAGTCATGCCTTTTGGGTTAACAAACGCACCTAACACTTTCATGAGGTTAATGAATCATGTCCTTCGGGCATTCATAGGTCATTTTGTGGTTGTTTATTTCGATGACATCTTGGTTTATAGCCACAGCCTAGATGACCACGTGGATCACCTTAGGAAAGTTTTGGAAGTGCTTAGAAAGGAAACCTTGTATGCCAACCTTAAGAAATGTACTTTTGGAACGGATAACCTTGTGTTTCTAGGTTTTGTGGTAAGTGCAGATGGCATTAAGGTTGATGAGGAAAATATTCAAGCGATTAAAGAATGGCCAAGTCCAAAGAATGTAAGTGAAGTAAGAATCTTCCATGGCCTTACCGGGTTCTATAGGAGGTTTGTCAAGGATTTCAGCACTATAGCAGCTCCACTCACAGAGGTTATCAAGAAAAATATTGGATTCAAGTGGGAGGAAGCTCAAGAAGCCGCGTTTTAAACTTTGAAAGACAAGCTTACACACGCCTCGGTTATATCTCTCCCTAATTTCGATAAAAACTTTGAGATTGAATGTGATGCTTCAGGAATTGCTATTGGTGCTGTTCTTATGCAGGATCAAAAACCCATAGCCTATTTTAGTGAAAAACTTGGAGGCGCCACACTCAACTACCCAACTTATGATAAGGAGCTCTATGCGCTTATTAGGGCATTACAAACATGGCAGCATTACTTATGGCCCAAGGAATTTAACATCCACACAGATCATGAGTCTCCTAAGCATCTCAAAGGACAACATAAGCTCAACAAAAGACATGCCAAGTGGGTTGAGTTCATTGAAATCTTTCCATACGTGATCAAATACAAAAAAGATAAGAAGAATGTAGTAGCCGATGCTCTTTTTCGGAGGTACGTTCTCTTGAACTCTTTGGAAGTCAAATTACTTGGTTTTGAGAAAATAAAAGAACAATATGCTGCTGATGCTGACTTTAAAGATATCTATGAATCTTGTGAAAAATTTGGTGTGGGAAAATATTACAAGTCCGATGGCTTCTTGTTTTATGAAAATAGATTATGCGTACCTAACTCTTCTTTGCGAGACTTGTTTGTCAAGGAAGCTCATGCAAGTGGCCTCATGGGACACTGGCGTGGCAAAAACCTTGACCATACTACAAGACGATTTCTTTTGGCCGCATATGAGAAGTGATGTTGAGAGAGCTTGTCAAAGATGTGTCACTTGTAAGCAATCCAAATCCACTACCTAAAACCACGGTTTGTATATCCCTTTACCTATTCCTTTGATCCTTGGCATGACATTTCCATGGACTTTGTAATCGGATTACCTAAACCAAAAACCGGTAAGGATTCAATCTTTGTGGTTGTTGGCAGATTTTCAAAAATGGCTCATTTCATCCCTTGTCATAAAACTGATGATGCCATTCATGTAGCTGGTTTATTCTTTAAGGAAATAGTTAGGCTTCATGGCATGCCTAGGACAATTGTTTTGGATAGAGACACTAAGTTTCTTAGTCACTTTTGGAAAACGCTTTGGTCTAAACTAGGAACTAGGCTTTGTTTCTCTACAACTTGTCATCCGCAATCTGATGGGAAAACTGAAGTAGTCAATAGGACTTTGTCTACATTATTGCGTGCCATCATTAAAAAGAACCTTAGGACTTGGGAAGATTGTTTGCCTCATGTAGAATTTGCTTATAATCATGCTAGACATTCTGCATCCAAGTATTCTCCATTTGAAATTGTTTATGGGTTCAATCCTATCTCACCTTTGGATCTAATGCATTTACCTTTGAATGAGAGGATAAGTCTTGATGGAAAGAAAAAGACAGTGTTTGTTAAACAGATTCATGAAAAGGCACGGAGCAATATTGAACTTAAGACCAAGCTATACACCAAGTATGCAAACAAAGGCTGCAAAGAGTTGGTTTTTAAAGAAGGAGACTTGGTGTGGATTCATCTAAGGAAGGATAGGTTTCCTAATGAAAGAAAATCTAAGCTTATGCCCAGGATTGATGGACCATTGAAAATCACCAAGACGCTCAACGACAATGCGTATCAACTAGCCCTCCAAGGTAAGTACCAAGTGAGTTTGAGTTTTAATATTACTGATCTTGTGCCTTATTTTGCAGACGAAACCGATTTGAGGACAAATCCTTTTCAAGTGGGAGAGGATGATGTGAGCATGGGCAGCAAGGAACTTGAACCGGAGTCACAAGAGGACAAGGAGAACAATGAGGATCACGGAATGCAGCATGAACCAGAGGAAGGACATGAAGATGAAGATTTGAACATTTCCCTTGGCCCTATTACTCGGTCCAAGCAAGCCAAGCTCAAGACAACTTTGCAACACCTCCTTAACACAATACCATGCAGTTTAGGAGATGCTAATCCCACTACATTGGTTGTGATACAAGCGTCCTAAATGTTTATCAAGAGAGGTGATGAGACTTGTACTTTTTTTCCCTTTGTTTGGTTTTGTCCCAATGGGTTTTCCAAACAAGGTTTTTAATGAGAGAAGACCTCATCACTTATCCACAAGCCTCTTGATAAACCAGGCCCATTTCTTCTTTCGTCAAGCCGCGGCAAATGCATTCAAGGGTTCAGTCAAAGCGTTCAAAATATGGTTTAATTGTTGTAGAATTCCAAGAGTTGTATTTTGTTAAGTTTCATGCACCATGAACCCTATATGTATCCGCCCCTCTCTTCTTTTCAATCCATCAAACATCTTAATAAAAATCTTTCTCATAACTTGTTTGATCAAATTCGCTTGCTTAAAGTGTTTGGATCTTTATCCTCCACGCCTAGCAAGTCTTGATAGTCTAAGGATACTCCATAGTCCTTAAGAAGTATCATTCACTTCCACCCCTTGTTCATAGCATTGGGTCTTTACCCTCCCCTGAACAAGTTTGATAGTCTAAAGGTCGTTCATCACCTTTGAAAGTATCGCATCGATCCATTCTCGTGCTCCACCATCATCGTCACGTAACCGATCATCATTCCTCATCGCCGATCTTTGTCCCGATCCATGTATCCGACCATCGTTCCGCTCCGCATAGTCGATCTTTGTCGCTACGTTCCAATCCACATCACCAACCCTCATAGTTGATCCTCGCCGCTACGTCGCTGAACCACATCCCGTCCCGAGCCATCTCGCGTGGAACCCTTTGCATTCCCGATAACCCTTTGTTTCTGCAACCCTATCCACCACTTCGATTCCTTGCAACCTGTTGGAGATCAGCCTAGGACTTGATCCTAGCCAGGATCACATCAAATTGGCAATGAGTGGAGAGACCCATATCCTTTATATATTACTTAAGATCCTTGTCCAACTTCCACTGTGAGATATATATTATGTCCAATATGCCCCCTCAAGATGATGGTTTTTCTAGCCATAGATCTCAGTATTTTTGAGCAAGGATCGGCGAACAACTTTTAGGTCGGGTTGATTATGGATTGGGCTTGACATGTGTGGATTGGTTCTGATACCATATTAGATTATGGGCTTCCAACTCAAATCCAATTGGCAATGAGGGTAAAGGCTCATATCCTCTATATATTACTTTAAATCCTTGCCTAGCTTCCGATGTGGGACACTATGTCCAATACATAGCTGTAGGGGCATCTCAAGAATAGATGATCCCTCATTTCATTGAATATTTCACATAGAACACAAGTGGAGCAATCAATAACACCCCAAGAAACTAAACGAGCCTTCGTTGAAAATTGATCTAGACATGCTAGCACAATGAGTTTTTGGAACAGAGCTCGAGAACCATACCTCATTTTGCCACGAAACTTCAGGTAGCACAGGAGATAAAAGATTCCAAGTCTTCTTAGAGTTAAAGAGATTGCGAAAATCTCCAATTTTTGCTTTCCAGTGGAATAAATCAGGCGAATCATTTGTTGAACATAGATTTGTAGTTCGGTAGCCTTGGAGTGAGTCAGCATTGTTTGATCTGGTTCTCGGTAGGCACCAACCATTTTCAGTGGCCAATTTTATGTACCATTTTCATTTTCACCGAGCAATCTCTTCAGCTCTAAAACCTCCAAATAAATATATATTAAAAGTTGGGTTTGAGTTCATCTTCTTTAACTTTGAAGAAAAATAGAGAATAAAGTCTAACTTAAAATTGATTATGATAATAAATTACTTTGTTGTGTGAAGCGGGTCACATTAAATCTCCAAACCGAGTTAAATTTCTGGGCTCTTGGATGTGGAAGAAGCTTCTCAAGTATCAATCACAGGTTAAAGAGTTCCATCGTAAGGAAATTAAGAGTGGTATGCAGTCTTCTTTCTGGTTTTTGATAGCTAGTGCTCTCTTGGAAGAATACATGACCTTTTGGGCGATCGAGGTTACATCGACTTAGGGCTATCTGCATCAGTTACAGTAGCAGATGCTTTGGCTACGCACCGTCGGAGAAGACATAAACTGGGGGTCCTAAATCAGGTTGAAACAGAGTTCGAAAATCTAAGACTAAATGGTCCTCGTCAAGGTATAGACTTATCACTATGGCGAGGTAAAGGAGGAAATTTCACAACTAAATTCTCATCTAAGGAAACATGGAATCAGGTACGTGAAGTGATTCAGGCCAAAGATTGGTACAAGGGAGTCCGGTTTCCTAATGCAACACCTAAGTACTCTTTTATTGTTTGGTTGGCGGTGCACAATCGACTTACAACAGGAGATAGGTTGCTGGCTTGGAATGTGGGAGTTGACCCAAAATGTGTGTTTTGCCAGGCTCCAACTGAAACGCGGGATCACATTTTTTCACTTGTCCTTTTTCGTCACAAATATGGGAATGGTTATCTCGAGGACTCATTGCTAGCAGATACACATGCAGATTTAGAGATATTATCTCTATCCTTTCTGGCACAACTCTGAGAGGCACAACACGGTTTGTCATGAGGTATGTATTCCAAGCCTCTATCCATACCATTTGGAGAGAACGCAATCGACGACGACAGGAGAAATGCATATTCAACCAAGCAGTCTACAAAAGAGTATAGATTGCATTATTCGTAATCGTCTATCCTCACTTCGGGAACCGCATTCAACAGAATTCAATGAAGGACTAATGCTCTGGTTTGCGTCTAGGAGTTAGAATCGTATGCCGCAGTCTCTCAACAAGTTCAGCCATCCGCTTCTTTAGCACTTTTTTGGAATCTTTCTTCAAAATTTCTGCTCTATTGGTGATGGCTTGTACTCTTTTTCCCAAATCCGGTTTTATCCCAATTGGGTTTTCCGGATTTGGGTTTTAACGAGGGCAACCATCATCAATGTTTCAATCATAGAGCTCTGTTTTTCTCTTTCAAAAAACTGATACACTTGTTGTAAAAAGGTTGATTTTCTTGAATATAATATAACATAATATTAAAAAAAAAAAAAAAAAAAAAGGAATTTTGTGAACATTGATGAGTTTCAGGTACGAGTCCTTCTCTTCCTTGATCAATTCAGAAAATCTTGAAGCCGACAAAGGAAAATTGAAGAGTAAAACGAATAGCATAAGAAGGCAGAGAAGTGAGTGAGGAGAAACGGATTGTGTGAACGGAGAGAACCGTCGAGAAAGCTAGGGGAAGGTTCAAAGGTGGAGAGAGAGAAAAGGAATAGTACAAGGATGGAGATGAATGATAATCAGTTTTTTTTGTTTTTTTTTAGTCTTGGTAGAAATAATTAGGGTTTTCACTTATTTTTTTGTTTTGTTGAAATACCATCATGTGAGTTGGTATTTGTATTCTCTCACTTTTAAGTACAAATTGTCTCTCAAATCCTTCCTAATTACTATTTATTTATTCAGTGAAATCCTTATTTTCCAATAATGAGTGAAATCCTTATTTTCCAATAATGAGTGAAATCCTTATTTTCTAATAATGTAAGACTTTGATGAATTTTCACAAATGACTAATCCAATAATGATTTTTTCAACAAGAGAGAGTCTGTTTGGAAATAAATTTCTGAAAGAGTCTATTTTTAGGCATTTTCTCTAATCTTAGGGGGGCTTATTCAAAAAGGATTTAGAAAAAGTTTTACTAACTACAATAATTTTGGAATCTTATGAACTCTTACCTATTCTCTCTGACTAAAAATAAATTATAAAACACTTTTACATAGTTTCACAGATTTTAAAATATATACTGTAAAGTTTTGTTATCTTTGTAGTTCTTATATTATTTTTTCACTTCTAAGTTACAATGACAAAATTAGTAAACTTAGCTACAACCATACTTTCACTTGCGGGTTGCATTGCTTTGTAAAATTGAAGTGTACATTAATAATTTGTACAAAAAAAATTTTAAAGAGATATTGGGTTATCATATACTTCATGTTTTATAGATTCTACATATCAATTTATATTCTTTCTTTTTTTGTAAATAATAAGTTTATAATAGTAGTATTTTTATAAGCTTGACATTAGTGATTTTTCTTTAATCAAGAAAGATAGGTAATGGAATTAAAGAAAATTTCAACTATGGAGGAATACTTTTAAAAGACATTTTTAAATATAAATTTTAAGTTGCAAACTGCATTCATATTTTTATTTGGAATATGCTGTAAACAGTTTTTTGTAAAGTCTATGAAAATACCATGGTAACATTAAGTATTGGAATGAATATATAGTGTGATTTGAGTTTTAATGAATTCTAATATGATTTGGTAAAATTTTGGTGAATTAAGAATTTTGTTATTAAATTCTCCGAAATCTCACCTAAAATTATGAGATGAATCTTTGTATTTTTAACTAAGAAATCTCATGAAATCTAACCTTAAACTTTAAAATCCAAATCTCAAAAAAATTCAATAAAAATGAATTTGATTGTATATTTTAATCTTTTAAAATTCAGTGTTATTGGATTAATGATTTTAAATTATATAGTCAGATTTGAGGGGAATTGTTTTGGTGAAAAATACAAAGACCAAAATCCCAGAGTTTTAGGTGAGATTTCAAAAGATTTAATAACAATATTTTTAATTCAATAAATTTCACCAAATCATCTCAAAACTCAAATCTCTCCAAATATCCACTTCAATACACCCCTAAAGGTTTTAAGAATTTTAACTCATTAATTAAAAATCTTAGAACCAATAAACCGATTTTAAATCATTTAAACAAATACTATATTCAATAAGATAAGATTTTAAAAGGTTTTAGATAATCACCAATTGAATAAGATGAAATTTGAAACAAAAAAAAAAATCATCCACAAATCAAAGATTCAATATCCATCCCCCCTCCCCCAAAATTTTCCCAAATCAAAGATTAAATATTTTGAAATTCATGTTTTAATAACATATCATTTGTCATTTTAACTCAAAATCATCCCAAATCAAAGATTCAATATCCATCCCCCCCCCCTACCCATTTCCCCCTCCCCCAAAATTCTGGTACCAAAATAAAATAAATCTGAATCATCCACAAAAAGACTATATTACATGGAAATAATTAATTTTCTAGATCATAGGATTTTTGGGAAAAAATGATGTCGTTTTACAAAAGAGGAAATAGGAAGGATAGAAGATATACCCACAAAAAAAATTAAGAGAAGACGATTGTGTTAACAAGTCAGTTGGGGTCATTTTTAAATAGTAAAAGAATCGTGACTCTTCATTTTCGTTTACAATTTGAAAAACCCTAAGAGCTTCATTTTCAGATTTCGAAATCGCAGCAAGTAGCAAACATGGCAGCACCTTCATCGAACAACAAGAGATCTATTCTCCCAGAATGTGTAAGAATTCTTCTTTCCATTTACTAACTACGAATTAGAACCAATACCGATGTAGCGTTACACTTAAATTACTTTTAAGGATTACTATACTAACAACATTTAATTAACACTAAAATTGGTGAATTGTTTTTCTTTAGGTTTCATTGCAGCCGTCAAAGAAACATACTTTGTCCATGCCAGACTGGTCTCTTCTCCCTGAAGAGTTACTACATCTTATCTCAACACATGTTGAGAATTTTTTTGATGTTGTTCATGCTCGCTCAGTTTGTCGTCCTTGGCGATCCCCCTTTCCATTTCCTTCTTTCCCAAGTTACTCTCTTCCCGATTTTTTGGATTATCCTCTGGCAAGCAAAGACTTGTGTACCATTGAGAAGGCTCCTGTGTTCCTCTTAAGCACCTAAGATCCTGTTGCTTCTACTTCTGTGTCACCTTTTCAGTGTTCAGTACAAGTGAAGTTTCCAGGATCTGAGCCAGCCTTGGTTAACGTACACGACAACCATATCCTGCCTCTTGGACATCAGTACAGAATGATCGGAAAGGATCATAAAATAATGGATGACAGAGCTTTCGCTTTTCTTCCACTAAACAAGGATGGAGGAGAAGAATTCGTTGTGCTTACTCGCTACCCTTATGATTTGTTGGTGTTAAGAAGTGCTGAAATGAAGTGGATGCGGTACAAGAATATCCCAGAGTCTCACTGCGAATATTTAGTGACGTTTAAAGGCAAGTTTTATGCAGTCTTTAATTATACAGAAGTTTTCGTTATTGATCCTTATTCGTTGGAAGCCACTGGACTTACGTCCTTGGATTCTCGCGGTGTTTTATGCCATTATATGGTTTCATCGGGCAATGATGAACTTTTCCTGGTTGAGAGAACTCAGTTTTGTTTACTCATGGGCGACTCAATCATACTCGCCGTTATAAATATGTACATGAACGTGAAGAAGAAGACAATTACAATTTTTGGAAATTCTCAAGAATGATAAATGTGACAACCCTCAGCGTAACTGGTCTTCGGAGTTGAGCGCCTAAGCTGTAAAATCATATATTGGATACCTTAATCATCTGTTGTTTTTGTGAGTTGTTAGATTAAATTCAAAATTTTCATTATGAGTTTTTAAGTAAGGATTTTGTGATCACTGATGTTATAGTGATATGATGAAAGATAGATCACTCGGTATGTTTTGTTTTAATATATTTTAGTTTTTAACGAATCCCCTAACAACCTTAACTGTCCCCTTGAAATCGTAAATTCATTCATGTACGGAAGAAGAAGAACGATATTAATGTTAGAAAACAAGAGACGATATGGTCAATTGGAACATACATTTATTTCAAACTATCTACCTACAAATAGAATAGAGAAAAGCAACAAAAATATTAAAGCATGTGTTGTCTAAACAGAGTAATTAAACAATGAATATAGTGTAAAAATGGGAGTAAACCAAGAATACGACTATATTATTCGATTAAATAACCTTGACTCAATACATGACTCAGGTTCCAGTGTTACACAACACACCACAAACGTGGTTTGACCCTGAACTTAATCTCAACTTAGACCTATCCTAAAAGAACTAATCTTACACATATTGTTCAGAACCAGTTCCTTAACATCTTTTCATGACGATGGAACTGATTCGATATTCTAAGGCTACAAAAACTTAAACTACCCAGAAAACTCTCTTCAACCTTTTTACTCACTTGAAGACTTTCTTTTAAAAAGATGTGTGTATGTTCTTCTTCTCTTCTCATAGCATATCTAAGATCAACTCCCTTTTTCGCGTTTGGTGCCCTCTATTACCCAAAGGTTAATAGACAGATCCTTCCTTTGTTGTGAAACGGGAGGTTGGTGGCTTTTTTACTTTTTGCTTGCGCATGCCTCAACCTTTTCCAACTGTCATGTTTCTCGAGAAACGGTTCTTTTGATTTGATCTCCTTAAATCGTGGAAGATGTTTTATCTCTTTTTTCATTTTGCTGCAAAGACATAGACTGAAATCACTTGTTTGACACAGGTGCTCACAATCTCCCCCTTTTTGTCTGGATGTGCTCGACTCGCAATCTGCACGTTAGTTATTATACATCATATATGTGTACATAGGTAATGATCAGAATGAAGTTTTAGGACATGAAATATATTAATAAAAAACGATGCGTGAACTAGGATAAGTCTTTAGGTTACACAGCCATAGAAACATCTTATCTAAACAGAGCAGAATCTTTCAAAGGAAAAACAACAAACTGCTCAGCTGAGAAGCAAAGAACACGAAACAAAACCGATACTCAAAGAACGTGAAGCAAATAAAAATTACATCAGTTGATTTCAAACTGCTCCCCCTCAATACTAGAACATCTTGACTTAGTGGACCTCCGGCTCCTTTTGGTCGTCGTAATCTCCCTCTGTGATAGAGCACAGATAGGTAAAAAACAACCGAAATATATTTGTTAAAAAGTGAAAGAGAGGTAGCCATAAGACGCTGGAGACTAGGAAAGAGGGGTAACAAACCCTCTAGTTTGCGCTGCAAACGCTGGAGAAGACAACCAATATGATTGATGTCAGTTGCAAGTTGAGTTGCGGAAAGAGGCCTAGGGAGAGAAATGGATCTGACTGGTTGAAAGGACAGAGTTGCTGGTGTAGGAACAAAAGAGAACGTATCCCAAGGGTAGTTAGGTACATCACGCTGGAAGCGGAGAAGCTGATCAATGAGGTTTGGGTAGAGCATGGCCTCTTTGTTGCCAGAAGATGCACTTTCGAAAATACGATCCCATACAAGCTTGCCAAAGTTGAATGAACGCCTTTGAAAAATCATGAAAATCATGAAACCTAAAGCAACTCTACAGAATCATAACCAAACGTCCTACTGGTGGTAACTCTCTAGGAACATTTAGTTCTACCGGTTTAGTCTTGTCACAATTTTCATTCAAGCTCTTTGCGATCCATATCGCGGTTTCTCTAGGAGACACCTTTCCTGGTCCAAAAGGCTTAAGCAACACGTTGAGTTCATCGTATCTTCCTTCTTGTAATAATCTGGCACTAAACTCGAGCAACCCTTCCAAAGCATCATCTCGTTGACGATACGATGATGTCAAAGCGACATCTTTGTGTATTAGAGGGTGTTGTCTGGATATATGCACCAGCAGTTGGATTCTGATCAGATAATGATGACCCGTCGCTTATCTTGAGTTGGATTCCCTGCCACGTCGTATGAGTTTGAAGAGATAGATTACTGCTTCCGTATGTAACAAATAAATGAACTTAACAACCCACTTTTAGATGAAAAACCAACCTAAAGGCCAAATTTCAGATTTAGAACCATAAGGTATATCAGCTAGAAGCTCAGGGCACGTATAGCTGGGAGTCCCAACAACCTGACGTTCACAGGAAAGGAAACATGGTAGCAGATATTAGCACATGAAAGAGTAACTATAGAACTCACCGAGGAAGTAAGATTGTCGGATGTTAGATTCTTGGCTAACCCAAAATCACCTTTAATCGTAATTAATAACCAGGGATTGATATTCCATTTGCTCTGAAGATAGGTCAACAAGAAAATGCAAAGAGAAGCTAACCAAGTCGTGTATCTTGCTGACTCATTTATATCTTGTTTATGCTTTTAGGTTGTTTAGTTTAGTAAAACCAAATATACATTGTGTTGTTTAGCTTAATATATTTCATAGTCTTAGTGTGCTCGCTCAGTTCCTTGTAGATCTGATCTCAATTGTGCTACAAGTGACTCAACCATGCACTTGCGGTTAGAAAATTTGGGTTTAAAAGTCGACCACATCACTAGTGACCTTCTTTAGACCAACAAAAACACTCAGGCGAACTTGGTTCTCTAACCCTAGATCAATGAAAACGAGGTCTGTAGAAGACCACAAGAAACTGAGACCTTACACATCTAGATTTTATAGAGATCTTAAGAATAGATTAAAATTCATAAGACATTTAGAGGTGTTATCTGAATGAGGTGATACTGACACGAATATGTTTCTCATTGAAGAGTAGTATCTTAGGGTTTAGGGTTGGTCCCATTTCTGTATGAATTTTCATGCTTTTATACCGAATTATTCAAAATATTAAGGATTTAAGTAACAATTTTAGAATGTTTTTATTGCTCTTAATTAAAATATAAAACTATTTTTATCCAAAGCCCAGACGTATGTGGAATGATGAGCATTATAGCCTACTCGCCATCCATATAAACAATACCTTTAATGAATATTTTATGAACCTAAAATAGGTTTCATGACTCTAATTAATACCATTGAGGAAACTTTTGTGCTTTGTCAAATTTCAAAATTTATACATTATTTTAACTTTACGACACAAAATTGGATTTGTATATAACACTGACCTTCTTGTCGCTTTTAGTTCAATGCAATCAACCATTAAAAAGGCATATTGGACTGAGCATTTGAAAAGATTTGAGTTTTAGTGACAAATCATGTATTATTAAAATATGAATTTTAAAATATCTTTTAATCCAGTGTTATTAGATTGATGATTTTAAATTATATATATAAATCTACTTTTATTGAAAACATGATTAGAATTTGATTTAAAAATTTCATATAAGATTTGAAGAGATTTCTTAGTAAAAAATACAAAGAACCAAATCTCATGGTTTTAAGTAGGATTTCATAAAATTTGATACCAAATTCATAATTTACCAAAATTTCACCAAATCATCTTAAAACTCAAATTTTTCCAAATATTCAATTTAATACACCCTCCTAAAAAAAATTCACTAGCATACCAAAAACTTTATAGTATTGGTGATGACAAGGGATGAGCGATCTTTTAACAGTCACTTTGTAAAGGACCGGTTTCAAAAACAAGACATGGAGCTCAAACCGAGTCCAATAACGATTTAAGCCCTAGTGAAACCCTATTTATCCCGTGCGTATAAAAGGAGAACACAAATCCCGAGATCCAACATAAAAACATTGAGCCATCAAACACCGTAAGTCTCACACTTTTAGCCGAGTTTTTTTTTATATCGATTGGACTGAACCCTAAGTTTACTTTTGTGTGCGAATTGTTGCAGTATCCGCCAAGCCACCAGAGACCTTCGTCGAGCCTTGTCGGAGCCGTCACAAACACCACCTTCGTCAAAGAGGTAGATCGCAAGCCCTATCTCTCCTCTTAAGTCTCTGATTTGGTAATGGAGTGTTAACCTTGAGGCTTAACAAGTGTAACTGGGATTGTTACAGAGCCTCCATCACTGAGACGCCACCACCCATCGAGCACACCGTCGGGAAGAGTCGCCGAGAAGGTATGCCGTCGAAACTCTTCTTTGTCGTTAATTGATGTGTGTGTTGATTTTGTATTATTGGACCAAGCCTAAACCAAGTTACACATAGGATTTCTACTCGTAATTGATCCCATAAACCAAAGTCAATTAGCGTGAAATGTTTATGTGGTTGGCGTGACTTTCACGTCTAAGAGCATCCTCATCGCTTATACTGTCTCAATGTTCTTTCTTAAATATATATATTATTTTTATTACTACTTTATTATTTAATTAAATTAATTGCCCAACACCAATAAAACTATAACAGCTGAAAAACCTTTTCTATGATCCATGTCTCAAAGGTCTACCCTCTGTTCTAAAAATCTCCGCCTAGCTCCGATTACTCCCCCTCTAGTCGCTAAATCTATTTTCGCCGTCCGACTAGCGTCTAATCGTTAGGTCCACCTTCGCTGCTAAATAATTTTTTTTTTGTTGTTCAGACATTTATATTAGGAGTTTTTGTGATATTTTATAATAACTTATGTTCAAAATTTTAATGAAAATCATAAAATTTTGTCTTAAAAATACGTTTTTATGTGTTTACTGCAATTTTAAAAAATAATATTATAGAAAAATTTAATTATAATGGACTAATATATTTAAAAACATTAAAATAGTCTTAAAACCCTAAAACTAATCTCCGATTAATTCCTGTTTAATTTTTGATTTATTGATTAGGCGTTAGGCCTACCCTTGCCGCCCGAGTAGGGCCTAGCAATTTTTGGAACATGGGGTCTACCTAGAGACACTATCAGTTCTCTCTCTCCATTAATTTTTTTTTTTCATTATTATATATTTTAGAACCTTTGTAAGACCTTCTTGGTGGGAATGGTCTAAGGGCAACAACATTGGTAAAAGACTCATTGAATCTCTCATCAATATAACATTATCATTTTCAGGAAAAATTACTAGAATAATAGTAGATTTAGATTTAATGGCTAATTTAGTATAAGAAAGATTAGTGTTAGACTGGTTTTTTTATCATATAAATACTCTTTAGACCATGTATTAGGAAAACAAATAATTACAGAAATGCCATTACTAATTAATGATACATCAACATTTTTTGATTTTTAAAAAGAAAAAAAATATATTTACGACTTTGCCACTGTAGAAGGAAAAATCAGCAAAATAAATCTTCGGTTCTACGTTATGGCAGATTTTTTTTAATCGTAGATTTCTAAGTCTTAGTGGTAGTAGATTTTTTATTTCATCACAGATATTTTAGCCCTCCGTAGATTTTTTAACGAATATTAGAATATAGATAGTAGATTTTCTCATTTTCCTAAACTGTAAAAATTTGTATGGTAGAATTAATATTCTACCGTAGATTTATTTTGTAGACTTATGTTTTTTTATCGTAGATTTTTAAACTTAGTTATGGCAGAACTTGATTTCACATTCAAGTGGCCGTAGATGTTTTGCCAAAGTTTAATTACTAGATTAACATTTTAGTTATCACAAATTTGATTGGATAAATATGGTCTATTTTGGATATATACCATCCGTGAGATAGTAACCCATTTTATATCCGTGTTCATTGACAAAGTAGTTCACTTTTGGAGCTCGACCTTGTAAAATATCATTAAAAACAGGTGAGCGGTCAAGAACATTGATATCATTTAGTTTACCTATAGCTCCAAAAAATGCATGCCAAATCCTTAGATCATATGACGCAACAGCCTCCAAAAAGATTGTTGGTTTTCCGCTTCCACGCCAATACTGCCATTTCCATGCGGTGGGACAATTTATCCACTCCTAATGCATACAATCAAAGCTTCCCATCATGTCTGGAAATCCACACATCTCTTCGATGTCAAGTAATCATTGGAGATCCTCTGATGTAGGACTTCTTAGATATACATCTTCAAACAAAGATATAATTCCGTCTATAAATTTTTCTAAGCGTAACCTCGCAGTGCTTTCACCAAGCCGAATATATTCATCCACCACATCAGCTGCACAACCATACACCATTATACGTGTAGCGGCAGTGCACTTTTGTAGTACGGAGAGATCCAAATTTCTGATAGCATCTCGTCTTTGTTGAAAGTATTCTATTTCGTTGGAGAGTCGGTCAACAATAGGACGAACAATGACTGTGTCTATTGGTTTATTGAAAAGTTAGATTGAAAAATGGAAAAGTATTAACTGTATATATTGAAATTTTTAAAAACTATGTTCCAAAATGGACTGAGATTGATGTGATTTTATTTTTGGTTGATGCACAAGAAAAGAGTTTGACTATGTGTCTATTAATGGATTTTGAAAAAAAAATAGATTGAAAAATGGAAGAGTATTAACTGTGTATATTGAATTTATTTAAAATATGTTGAAAATGGATAGAGATCGACGTGATTATTATTTTTTGGTTGATGCACAATATTTAATTTAAGTTTACTTGACATATCAATATATAATAATGCCCAATTGGTTACAAGAAATTCTTATAGAAATTTTTTACTAAATCTAAGCAAGTATTAAGAACAATTAATTCCTAGTTTATTAGTGCTAATTGGTAACATCCGATTCCATCCATGTCCAATTAGTGTAAAATAAACTACTTTGCTAATTGTTTGGAAACTATTTGAGGATCATAAAAACGAGGAATTAAGAAATACTAATAAGTTGATAGTAAGGGAATGAAAAATATGATAATAAGAAATGAGAAATTCAAATTACAACATAAAATCGAGACAAACCAACAAAATACTTAATATTACATTACTTAACCATGATATTTTATTGCAAGACTAGGGCATCTCATCAATGAGCTTGTTCTTCAAAGCTTCTTCTTTTTTTCTGAGAGTGGTTCAGTTTTTGCAAGAAGACTTTTAAGCACTTCTATCTTTGATATTTTTTTTTTGTTCTGCTATGTCTTTTTCCTTTAGTGCACACAAGTTCTCGAGCTTTGATCTAGAATTTGCCTCCTTTTCTTCATTGGTAGGTTTCCAACTGCTTCACTTTTTGAATAACACATATCAATTCGTTTCCAAAAATCAGATGCTTTTTGTTCATTACTCATAATTGGATCATTGCTAGTATTTAGCCATGCACTTATGATCATGAGAACAGTATCTTCAGTTGGACTCCATTTGCATCTTGATTCTCTACAATCGGTTGTGTTTTGAACTTGGTTTTGATCATCATTCTCTCCACCCATATTACTATATTGGGTACTATATTGTAGAATTCCCTGTGGACTTTGGTTTAAGGTTGAAGTAAGAAGAAAATGGTTTGTAGTATTTCCTCCTTGTTGACTATTAAAAAGATCCATGAAATTTGTTGAGAAATGAAATGGATAGTTTGGATCCATAATCTAGTCAACTGAAAAAAGAAAGAGAGTAAAAAATATGTTTACATGTGTGAGAAAGATGAAGGGGATGATGTATATTTATAAGAGAAAATTAATTATTATAAATAATTTAATAATATTAAAATATATATTTTTTTTAATTTTTCCATAAATAGTTTTTAATTTAATTTGGTTTTTGATCAGCTAAAATAGTTTTTTAATAAATATTATTGTAATTTAACTAATATTAATTAAAAATAATATTAATATATAACTTAAACTTATCCATAATGGAACTTGTTAGATAGATAAATTTATTTTATGATTTATAAAAAAGTAAAAAAATAACAATAACATATAAACTATTTAATTGAGTTTTAAAACTACAGATTAGATTTATGAAAATAAAAATCTGAAACAATTTTGATATGGCATGTGTCACAGATAAGGAGTTCTCATAAGGGCATCAAAGTCTCTCATTTGAGAGACGGTTCTCACCAAATTTGTTAAAAAAAACTGTTTTTTAATTATTTTAATTATATTTAATAGTGAGAGACTTTATGAGAGACTCCCACTAATAGTGCTCTAATAATTAATTATTAGCTTGAGTTGGTTTAGTTATTCAACCGGAGTTCATGTATATTTAAATTCCACTAAACAGAGTTCAGTTACTTGTGTACATTAGTGATTTTAGAAAAGTATTTTTATTTGGATTTAATATTAAATTATTAGCTCAGATTAATTTAATTATCGGAGTTTTTGTTAATCCGTTAAATCAGAATTTGAATCTTTTGGTTGGATTAGTAGGTAACTTAAAGAGTATTTATTGGATTTAATTTTTGACCGATTCTCCTAAACCATTACAATCTGATAATTGTTGTTGAATCAGATCTCTATTTTTGTTAGCTCTTAACCGCATTACTAAGTTGAGATCGACTTTTTGTTTTATTCGTATATTAATATATTTATATTATTACTTAGTTTAAAGTTAAGTCAAGTATACATGTGAGTTACATAAATTATGAATAATCTTATTTGTTTGATGAGTGTATTAATATTTATAATAATTATAAATATAGTTTTATAAAGAAAAGAACTAATATTTTAGGATTGTAAATTAACAAGAGATTTTAATGTGTGCTGCGTGGTTTTGTGAAAGAAAATGTTTTTGTGCTAATATAATTGTTTGTGAAATGGAAATGCGGGTGAACCGTGGAGTTATCTGCAAGGAAAAATCCTTGTAGTTGTGTGTTAGCTTATGGACGTGGAACTGCGGGTAAGCTAGAATTGGCATATAAGCCAAGGAGTAGTTCAAGAAAGACGTGTGTAGGCTCTAAAGATCCGGTATACACGAGAGAAAGATGCGCAGGGAAAATGATGTGCTTTGGCACTAGGGATCCGGTATGCACAAGGGGTAACGTGTGTTGATACGGGGTATTCGGGCTTCATATTGACATTTATAAGCTGTATTCACACGAAATGTTTTTGTTGGGCATGTGCGTATACGTGATTGTCTGCTTGTCTTATATTTGGATATCATGATAGTCTAGATATATTCTTGTATGGAGAAATCATTAGCCTAATGCTTACCCACTGAGTAATTCCTAATTACTCACTCCTATTTTTTCTTTGCAGGTAATCAAAATGAATAGTTATGAAGTTGAGCAGTTGTTTGAAAATTAGGGGATAGAGAGGCTTCCTATTATTTTAATTGTTATTGGATTTTATCGTATTAATTATTTGTTTCTGTATTTTTGTTAATGGAAGACGTTGAGTTGGAGCTATTGGAGTATTTGTTTAATTGCGGTTAAAAATGAAATTTCTTTAAATTATAAGTTATTTGAGTTATACTGTGTGATGGAAGTAAAACCCGGGTGTCACAATTTTAGTATTAGAGCAATAAGTTATGTAAAACCGGTTTTGACCCGGCAGTTGAGTTGAGGAAGAAAACTGACACGCTTGTCTTTTTGTGTGCCCAGATGCCAACAAAGAGAGCACGTGGAGGACGAGCGAGAGTTGCCACAATTCCAAGAGTGAAGTTAATACGTTGACCATGCATTTGTTGCATGTCCACGTGCACGTGCAGATGTCATCGTATTGGGAAGTGATGAGGAATTTGAAGGACATGGAGATGGAGGCCATTGGTGGCCACTCTAATCTTACCGCTGCTGACAATTGGAGGATAAGGTTGGAAAGGAATTTTCACAATTATCATGTGTCCGCATAAGTATTCATGGCATGTTTTCGATATTCCAAGCGAAAGTAGTTTTGTTTCTTGACAAGAATTCTACTCACTCTTCGCGTAATTCGGTTTTCAGCCCCAAACTGATGTTTACTACTCTCGCCGGATGATTTTGATCAATAGATACTTCGGTACTAACCTTCGCGGACTGTTGCCCACCAGGGTACACCAGGCTCTTGAATACTTTGGGACTAGTTAATTGCTATTAGATCTTTAATCTTTGACTCGTAAGATAGCAAGACCTCAATACTTCTGATTGCCTTTAATTATTCCAATTCTGGTGGATGTTGGAAACTTCACACATTGGTGATAGGTTGAAGGTAATTCTTTCATTTCATTTATCCATGGCATGCCCACGATAATATTATATGTAGCGGGTCGATCAAATACCGTAAATTCTACAATATTTGACACCCTGGCTGCAAGCACTGGTAGCCTTATTGTTCCTAGGGACATCAATGTCTCGCTTGTGAAAGCAATGAGCAGAGGGGGTGGATCAACTATATTCGCCCTGTTTATCTCCATTCTTTGTAAAGTACTTAGGGAGATGAGATACACCAAACTTCCAGTATCAATCAACACCTTAGAAACTCCAAAGTTTGCCACGTCCAAAGTTATCACCAGAGTGTCATCATGTGATTTTGCGAGGCACTGGGTATCGAACTCCTCAAAAGTTATTAGAGTATTGACATTTTCGCCTCGTAGTTCCCTGCTTACTTCCATCACAGCGGCTCACTTGTGTTTCTTGATCGCGAATTGTATCTTGGCATAACTTCGATCCTCTAATAATCACATTGATTCTTACTTTCGAACTACTAGATGGGGTATGGTTGGAGGTTTTTGGTCTCTTTGCCAATGGATCCAAGCTTCGCTCTTCACGATCTTTATGATATTGCTCAATAAATTATTTGATCTTGAAGTCCATGAGTTCTTCGGTGGACCATAGCTCGATCAGATGTCGTTTAAGTACGATGCACTCTTTGGTGATATGCCCATTAACTCGGTGGATGTCGCAATAAGCATTCTCATCCCAAGCTCAATTATTTAGAGAAAGAGATCCAGGCTTTTTTTTTCCAAGAGAGGATCTTGCTACACTACTATTGTATGGGGAATCCCTGAAGCGTTTATTATCTTTGCTTGTCTTTGGATCGAACTTCTTTGTCACTGGTGCCACTCCTATTTTTGTGGGTTGGTACTTCATTTCGAAGGTGACCTTCTCTTCTCCAGCTTTGATCCTGATGCTTCGACTTGGATAGTTGCTGGTTTGTTTATAGTAAGCTCTAACATGAACCTTGACTGGTGCCATAACCCATTACGTAAGGCGGCCAAAGCGGCGGTTTGGGAGATTGCTGGAATCTTGGAGAGAATGTCCTTGAATTTGGTAAATGTTTCCTTAACAGTTCTTGGGGACATTGAGACAAATTCCAAAGATCACTGTCAGTTTTTTCTTTTTCCATGAGTACAGAGTACTATATGATGAAGGCTGATGACAATTGATTGAAACCATCAATCGTCAAAGACTCAAGTTGAATGAACCACAAGAGGGCTTGGCCAGAAAGAATTTCCAAAAAGAGTTTGCAATATCCAGCATCTTCTTCATGTGCTTCAAGCTCGATTCACCCAACTGCGATTCGGAAAGCGGCTAGATGGCTCTTCAGTCGCTAGTTTCATCATAGGTCGACATATTGACTCTTCAGGCATCTTTAATCCAGAAATTAGCAATTCGCAGAGTAAAGGGTGATCGCCTAGTTTTTTCAATTACTTGTCCAATTCGGGAGCCAAACTGGTTGCCAGGTGGAACTTTGACTTCATTTCGCTTAACTCCCGATGAACTTGATCGAAATCCGAACAGATTGCATGACCCCACATGTTGTTAAGTTCAGTTGGGACATTGTTGTTGTTGTTGTTGTTTACGCACCTGTCTCGTCTGCAAGATTATTTCCGCCACCTACAGACTCGTTGGTGACGTTTGCAACTCCATCTAAGTTACTTTCGGCTTGAGTTGTTGCAGCCTGATTAGTTGGAGTTTGAAGGTTGATACTCCCAGAGGATTCAGAGGAGTTTTTTTTTGGGGGGGGGGGGGTCAAATTCCTTTGAGGCCCAAAGAGCACACAGGAAGTTCGACTCCCATAAGAAGTTCCTGCAGTAATGGAATCCAAATGAGCAGAAATGATTGAATGACTATTGTTTATGCTTACCTGATTACTTTTCAGTGAAGCCAAATCCTTCTCAATGGTACCGAGCTTCGAAGACAGATCGGTTGTGTTTTGAGCCATTGTGACGAGGGCTTTTCTGATGGAAACTAATTCGTCGGACATGATTGATTTCTTGATGAGGAGAACTGTTAGGAAATGGTAGATTTGTAGATTGAAAGTCCGATTCTCCCCACAAACGGTGCCAAAATGTGGATACATGATCCACACCCTAAATATAATACTAAACTTGTGAAGTAAAAACAGAATATTGCTATGAAAATAGAGTGTAAAACTTGTATATTATTATTATTTTGAAAATGATCGACCCCTTTACAAGACTATGAGAGTCTATATTTATACAAGATTCTAGAAGTAAATGCTATGAATAAATTTCAATTAATCTTTTGATTCTCCTTTAATGTGTTTGTTTTTATTTGGTCTTGAATGTTGTAACACATTGACTTTTGAATGATTGTCTCCTTCAGTTTACGAGTTTGTTCCGCCTTGCGAACTCCCTTTGTTTCGCTTGCTCCTTCTCTTCGTGAAGCTCTATTATTCATTGAACCCCCTGTTTCACTCTCCTGAGCTTTTCTTCGGTTTGCCTGTCCTGATCACTCCAAACAGAGCTCATCCTTTCGTGAAGACTCGTTGGTGACATTTGCAACTCCATCTAAGTTACTTTCGGCTTGAGTTGTTGCAGCCTGATTAGTTGGAGTTTGAAGGTTGATACTCCCAGAGGATTCAGAGGAGTTTTTTTTTGGGGGGGGGGGGGTTCAAATTCCTTTGAGGCCCAAAGAGCACACAGGAAGTTCGACTCCCATAAGAAGTTCCTGCAGTAATGGAATCCAAATGAGCAGAAATGATTGAATGACTATTGTTTATGCTTACCTGATTACTTTTCAGTGAAGCCAAATCCTTCTCAATGGTACCGAGCTTCGAAGACAGATCGGTTGTGTTTTGAGCCATTGTGACGAGGGCTTTTCTGATGGAAACTAATTCGTCGGACATGATTGATTTCTTGATGAGGAGAACTGTTAGGAAATGGTAGATTTGTAGATTGAAAGTCCGATTCTCCCCACAAACGGTGCCAAAATGTGGATACATGATCCACACCCTAAATATAATACTAAACTTGTGAAGTAAAAACAGAATATTGCTATGAAAATAGAGTGTAAAACTTGTATATTATTATTATTTTGAAAATGATCGACCCCTTTACAAGACTATGAGAGTCTATATTTATACAAGATTCTAGAAGTAAATGCTATGAATAAATTTCAATTAATCTTTTGATTCTCCTTTAATGTGTTTGTTTTTATTTGGTCTTGAATGTTGTAACACATTGACTTTTGAATGATTGTCTCCTTCAGTTTACGAGTTTGTTCCGCCTTGCGAACTCCCTTTGTTTCGCTTGCTCCTTCTCTTCGTGAAGCTCTATTATTCATTGAACCCCCTGTTTCACTCTCCTGAGCTTTTCTTCGGTTTGCCTGTCCTGATCACTCCAAACAGAGCTCATCCTTTCGTTAAGTTGACAGGATGTCAGACATGTGTCGTATTATGAGAGAGTGGATCCTTCGGTTCGGGATCCGGTATCAACATCTATTATAGAAAATATGCAGTTCTCTATCATCGTCATAATACATGAAGATTCCTGAAGGTGGACAACTTCTATCTAGACAATATTTTCTCCTATGGACAATCAACAATTGTCTTTCGGTGCCATAATACATGAAGATTTTCAAAAGTGGACCACCTTCGTTTGGACAAATTTTTTGTCCTCGAGTTTGCCATTATCATAGACTAAAATGACTATTGAAAAAAAAAACACTCAAATAGACAAGTTTACGTAGGCAATATGCAGTTGTCATCGAACCCCCTGATCATAGAACAATATGCTACCACATTGATTCTTTTTGGTTTCCTTTGCACCAGAATACACCTAGATTAATGTGGACAATATTTTCAAAAGCTTCACCATTTGTTCTTATATGAAAACGTAATTCTTGTTCGTACATGTCAAACCCACCATTCTGTCCTCATCAAATGTTGTCTTTTCCGTACAAACTGTCTCCAATGAGAAAAAGTAGTTTTGCCGTACGTTTGAAATTCTCAAAATAGAAAGGTAGTTTCGCCATTTTACATGTATTATACCACCATAAAATGGCATGTGCTGGCAGCCCATCAAATAAATGGTAAACCTGCAAAAATGTGGCATAATATTAAATCTCTTCTATCTCTATCGACAATATTCCGCTGTTCGTTAACAATTTAGGCCTTAAATGGTAACCATGGAATTGTGGAATTGTGGAAAATGCTAAAGAAATATTTTACTTTGTTACCAGTTGCTTTCTTTTACATTATTCCGCAAAAAAACTTCACATTAGTTTTCACCAGTTTTTCACGTTAATCATTTACAATAAGTTAATTTGCAATACGTGGACATTGTGGAATTGGAAAATTTTAGAGAATTCAATAATTAAAAAAAAATACAAATAAATGGAAAATTGAATGAGGTTTTTTGTGTTTTTTGTTTTGTTGCAAAATTATCAAACTGAACCAAACTAAAATCTAGGTATGGACATCTGAGTATATGTTCGGGTTTTTTGGATTTTAGATATTTTGGTACAATAGTTTAAGATATATTCAGATATTTGAAAATTTTGGTTTGGATTCAAACGGGGCATTAAAAAAAATCCAAACGGTATAAATTTTATCCACTAAAAGTTAATATATTAATTTAAATATATATAAAATATACTTATACTTTGATATAAAACATATTATTATAATAATTAAAATTAAATAGTTATGTTTATTTTGTTATAATTTTTTTTTGTCTAAAACCAAATTGAATCCAAACCAAATAAAATTATGTCCTAAATGGATATATTTTTCAAAAGAAAAAATAGCATTTTAAACCTTGAAAGTGTCTCTTGCTAGAACTTTAAACCTTCAAACTATTTTTACTAACACTTTAAACCATGAAACTATTTCCTTGGTTTTTCCGCCATTAAATTTATTACAAAATACTTACCGAAAAACTAACAGAATTTTTGATGGTAAAATGACAAAATATTCTGACAGTAATCTGACCGGATTTCCGACAAAATAGGTATGTCAGAATTTTTAAAATTAAAAAATTTATATTAACGTACATATTTTTCAACGATGTTTTGACGGATACTCGAAAATACGTTAAAAATTGTTTGACGGATTATCAATAGAACTATTATGTCAAAAATCCTTTGAATTAAGATCTCGTAGGAAATTCCGTTAGTTTTCCGTAATTTTTTCTTGTAATGATGGAATTTTTATGGGATCTTAATTTGATGAATTTTTGACATAATTGTTCCGTCGATAATCCGTCGAATAATTTTTGACAGATTTTTAAGTAACTGTTAGAATTTCATTAGAAAATATGCACATTGATATAGTCGTTTGATTTTTCAAAACTCCGATTAAAATATTTTATCAAAAATCCATCGGATTACCGTCAAAAAATTTTGTCGGATTACTATCAGAAATTTCGTCAATTTTTTTGTAATTATTTTGTAGTGAATTTTATGGCGGAGAAAACGTTGGAGGTAATTTAAAGGTTTAAAGTGTTAGTAAAAATAGTTTGAAATTTTAAAATGCTAGTGTAATACTTTCGAGGTTTAAAATGTTAGCATCTGATACTTTCAAAGCTAAAAATATTATTTTCCCTTTTTCAAAACCAAAAATATGTACTACGAACCGAAGCAAACCGAATAACCAAATGCCCACGCCTGACTTTTTTTCTCTAAAACAAAATAAAGTTATATTTTATCTTAGTTTTTTGTAGTTCTTTTTTTTTGCATTTCTATGATATTTAATAAATTATTAATCCGAAAAACAATTTTAATATTTTTAAAAGAGCTCATGTTTTAATATTTTTAATTTTAATATTTAATTTAATTTTAAAATTATTATTTACTTTTATTTCATATTATTTGTGTTATTAAACTGAATGCAAAGTTGTTTATTTTGTTAATTAGTTATTTATTTCTGCTACATTCAGCCAGATTCTACAAAAAATCACAAAAAAAATTCGTCAGATACAGATTCAGCCGTTATCATTTAAATCTTTATTATTTCTTTTGAGAATTCAGATATTTTTGGTAAAAGATAAATAAACCGAGTACAAAATTATTTGATCGGTTTTCTATTCAAATATTTAAACCGAGCCAAACCGACTAAATGGTAAAAATCCCCTATATCTGAAATATTCGAAACCTGTAAAAAAAAACCGATCCAAACTCAAACCAAGTATCCGAATGTCCCGAGTTTAATGGATATACTAAACCGGTTTGATCAATTGCCGGTTGGTAAACCATAATCTACTTTATCCTAAAATCCACTTGGAAAAAATCTCCCTCCAAATATTTCTCCAACACAATGTTTATCGTCAGATACCCCCAAAAATGTTGTTCATTTCTCACCACATAAGCCCTAGAAATCAATTTCACAATCATTGTTGGATCATGGCATCTTCTTCTACCTTACTGCAATTAACTCCGCTTCAATGGAATCAACCTCTTTCATACCATCATCGTAGTTGTTCTCTCTTCTCTTCCAAACATCAACACAAACCAAATTTCATTCGTCTCAAAATCGCCGTCAGATACAAACAATCAACTTCTTCAGAAACAGATTCGACTCAGATATTGAAATCTTCATTTGACAAAATCGCGATTCAGATCAAGAAAACGTTAGATTCGTTGAAGAAACCAGCTATAACCGCGATTTTGCTTGGTCTCCTTTTGTTCTATGATCCTAATTACGCTTTAGCAGCATCTGGTGGTAGAGTTGGTGGTAACGCGTTCTCGTCTCGGTCTCGAAGCTCTTCATCATCTTCTTCTTCACAATCGTATTCTGTGCCGCGAAGATCAAATCCGAGTTCTTCATACTCTGCTCCGTATTATGGACCGTCACCGTTTGGTGGAGGTCTTTATGTTGGTCCAGCTGTTGGTTTTGGGTTTGGTGGGTTTTCGAGTTTCTCTTTGATTCTCTTTGGTTTCGCTGCCTTTGTTTTGGTTTCTGGATTCCTCTCAGATCGGTCACAAGATAGTGGTGGGATTTTAACAGATACTCAGAAAACTAGCGTCATTAAACTACAGGTGACCTTTCTCATTGGTTATTGAATTTTATGTTTCTTAGGAAAGGGTCTCACAGGAATGACTAGAACTCGCTATATACGTTGAAAATACTGAGTTTTTAGCTACAGAAGTTACGGTTTCTCTTTAAGCTTTGTTATATGTATGCTTCTTGTGTACTTCATTGAATTTACAGCTTAGGTTATTAAAAATTTTTGTTTATTAGGAAATGGTTACAAAATAAATGCTTAGAGCTTGCTATATACCTTGAAAAGACTGTGTTTTTAAGATATATGAACATATAGTTTAGTTACAGAAGTTATGATTTCTCTATAAGTAATGAGAAGTTATATATATATATATATATGTTTGTGTAATTCTTTGAATTTTACAACTTTGGTTATTGAATTTTATGTTTGGAACCGTTCTCATTTCGGCTTTGGTTATTGAATTTTATGTTTTTTAGGGAAAGGGTCTCAGAGTTACTGCTTATAGCTCGATATACCTTCAAAAGACTGAGTTTTAAAGATGCATGAGCATATATGCTTTAGCTACATAAGTTACAATTTCTCTATAGCGTTGTTATTTTATGCTGTGTAATTTATTGGATAGCGTAAGTATATGGTCAGAACATGGGATTGAGAATTTGCTTATGTTTCATTTAAATTCGTTTGAAGTTGCTATTTATTTGGAGTCGCTATATACCTTCAAACGATTGAGTTTTTTTGTAAACCTTAAAGATGTATGACAATATAGTTTAGCTTCAGAAGCTACCATTTTCTATAGCTTTGTTGTTATATTCTCTTAAAGCTATATTTATGCTTGTGTAATTAGTTGGATAGCTAAGTATATGGTCAGAACATGAGATTGAGAATTTGCTTCTTTCCTTTGAATTCATTTGGATAATTCATTGGAGAGCTATTTATTTGTATCTTTGTCTTCTCAGGTGGGGTTGTTGGGTTTAGGGAGGACCCTACAACAAGATTTCAATCGTCTTGCTGAAAGTGCAGATACATCCACATCGGAGGGTCTGAGCTATGTTTTAACTGGTAACCTTTTTTTTTAATGTATCTTATGTGTTTTACTTTATCATAGATGAACAATGTTACAAACTTTCTTTTTGTTTCTCAGAATGAAGATGTTGTGTATTTGTTTTGTAGCTTTGACTGTAGTACTTGTGGCACTATGTTGCTAGACTGGTGAAATTTTTCAATCTGAATTGCAATAATGATGATCTTTCTAGCTTGAGTCAGTATGCTTAATCCATGTAAATGCTTGAGGTTTTAGTTAGACCCATGATAAATGCTTCAGCTGGTGATGTAAACTGCTGAATTGTATAAACTACTTATCATTGCTTGCATACCAAAACATTAATTTTCAGGTTCGGTATTATGTTTCCCAGTTCAGAGAGTTCCGGGATCATAAAATTACTTTCTGACCTGTTTACTTTTGCTTCATTAATGCTTTCTCCTTTTACTATGTTGTGTGGTTGTTATGTTGTTTCATGCGACTCTTTTCTCTGTGTATTACAGAGGCAACATTGGCTTTGCTGAGGCACCCTGACTATTGCATCTCCTCTTATTCATCAGTAAGTTTACTGGTTGTTTCATGTTTTGATTTGCATGCTCTTAATATTCAGTGAACATGGATGCAGAACCTAACCACTCTGTTTGTATCATATACTTATTAGGTAGATGTAAAGCGGAGTATAGAAGATGGAGAGAAGCGATTTAATCAACTCTCTATTGAAGAACGGGGGAAATTCGATGAGGAGACACTTGTTAACGTAAATAGTATAAGGAGACAAAGCTCGAAGATTCAGAGAGCTACAGGTTTCAGCAATGAATATATTGTGGTAAACTTATTAAAACTCTTGAGTTGAACACTTAGTAGGATAGGGAAAGATAGTTAAACCGTGTCTAGAAGGAAATGCACAAGTATTTATAATGAAGTTGTTAAAAACAGTGAATGATTTGCAAAATATTCGCCCGGTGGTTAAGAGTTGTGTCAAATTGTTGAACAAGTTCCGAGTTGGGTTCGAGTGTATGTTATATAGATTTGGTGTTTGGTAGTTTTTTAACAGTAAGTGTTGTAAATGTTTAGGTAACCATATTGGTGGCTGCAGAAGGTATACATAAACTACAGCCAATAAACGGAAGTGTGGATCTAAAGGAAGCCTTACTGAAACTTGGATCGATACCAAGAAACAAAATAATGGTAAGAGGACTCTGTATACGTTAAGTTGCATAATCATGAAAACTGTTTTAGTCTTTGAAATGAAAGATGTAAAACAAAATGTTGCAGGCAGTAGAAGTACTG
Organism: Cardamine occulta; assembly: GCA_028015245.1. Lineage (NCBI taxonomy): Eukaryota > Viridiplantae > Streptophyta > Magnoliopsida > Brassicales > Brassicaceae > Cardamine > Cardamine occulta. The sequence continues at coordinate 2,114,136 of CM051367.1, forward strand.
TGGACACCGCAGAACGAGACTGATGCTTTGTCTGAAAGAGAACTACTTGAAGATTACCCACTTTTGAGGCCTTTGTAAATCATTCTCATAATACCAAATAGAAACAATCTTGTTAAAATTATAGCTTCTTGTATGTAAACGCATCATAACTTGTCTTTATACAACAAACCTCTTTTTTGGTCAAACCTTTCTATTGAAATAGAGTCTCAAACTACATTGAAGGAGGAGAAAGTACAAGCAAAGGTAATGCATACCCTAACAAAGACAATAAATGCCCAAACAAAGACCATAAGAATGGTAATAGAACCTATAACAAAGATAGGATGCACATGACATTTAATATCAGAGCCTAACCAAGACCAAATATCAAAGGAAAGTACGTAAGCTTCTTGATACGTAAGCTTCTTGAAATCCAGTCCTCATCCCTCCTGAAGCAAGGAGAACGAGATCGTCAACAGCCAGTACGGCTATGGAACCTGCACCAAAGGCAGAGGAGAGACAATGTCGGGAGGAGAAACCTTGCAATACCGACGCGTCTTGAGCCACGAAACCACACACTGTAAGTGGATCTTTTGGGCTGAACATGAACTTTATAATCTTCACCGAGATGGCCATCAAGGCTGAAGCTTCAAGTCTGTAACCTGAGACACAATGAAGCACAGCAGCTACTCGAGCAACTAAAAGACAATAGGTACCATAGCTACTTAGAGGAACTAAGTCCGTAGCATTATAAGTGACTAGAGCTTGTTCAAAACAAACCTCAATACAAGGTAAAATATTCACACCATCTATGCTATCATAAATATCCTTATTGCTAATCAAACCAAAGTTCAAACCGCAATCTTATTAATATATTCTATAAAAAGTTTTATTGGCCAATCCATTAAAATTATAGAGATAAAACTGTCATTTTTATTAAATATTTGTTAAAAAATAAAACGACGACACTTAATTTAAGACAAACAATAAATCCCAAAACAACCCTTAAATTCTAAAGGGAAGGAGTACTATTAATGATCACATTTAAATATCTCACGCTTTTTTGTTTGGGATTTTTTGCAAACTACCCTATATATGATTTTTTTATTTAAAAAATATATTTTTCATTTTTATTATTTTAAATCAATATTTATATATATATGATATGAAAAATTTATCCTTATTTAATTTACAAGTCATTTATTTTTAATAAATAAATAAAAATAAATTTTCAAAATAATAACAATTATTATTATTATTTTAAAAGGTTTTGAGATATTTATTGATTTTATATAACAAAATTTACTTGAATAACCATATGAAGCATAGAAAAATTAAAACATAAGTTTTTTTCGTGATTACTCTAACTAAGGCTTTGCCTTCAACATTCATGAACAACAAAGCATAAAGCAAAAACAAAGCATTAGCTCTCATAAACAACGTGAATCAAATGTGTATTTAAAAAAAAAAAAAGAGAATAAAACCTTTGTTTGAATTCCATTTGATAATGTGATTTTTCAGAAATTTTGTATTTTAGCGATTAGAAAGAGATATTTAAGGAATTTTAAAGAGATTTTCATAATGTTTTTGCAAAATAAAATCTTTATTTTTTCTGTAATATAAAATATATACTCGATGTAATTTTTTTAATTGATTTTTTCTACAAATTATATTCACTTTTAAAAAGGTATTTTAGGTAAATAATAAAAATATTTTTTAAAAACAAATAGAGTAAATAAAGAAAAGGTATTTTTCAAATAAAAAAAAACTGAAACAAAGTATTTTTCTAAATTTTCTCTTTTTGTTAAGCCAAATCCAAACACCTAAGAAAGGCAGATGCAAACTATTTGATTTGCTACATCAAAATTATATGAATCGAAACCTATAGTTGGTATTTAGTTCGAACAATGTATCTATTAATTTGTTTCTAATAAATTTTTTTCAATGAGACATGTAATTTAGCGGTTTATGCTTGCGTCATTATCAAAATATCTAGATTCTAAACTGTAAAATAAAAATCGGTGGAAAAACTAAATATTTAAAATGATGAAGTGAAAACTAGAATAGGGCAAAATTACCGAATCAAATGGCGTTTTAGAAAAGTAAACCAAAATTCATCAAACCAAACGCAAACAAAATCTTCAAATAACTTAAACACTATTGAAATTTCATCAAACCTTAATTATATGAAATGGGACCATATAACCCAAATTCCGTAAGTTAATATATGTACGAAAATAAATAAAAGATACATTTAAACACACAAAGTTATATAATAAGTTCTATTTATTTTTGTTATAAATTTTCATCCAAAACAAACCAGAACTCGGACTGAACCATATAGAAATAAAATTTCAGTCCAAATGGACATATTATCTATAACCCAAAACCTGAATAAAAAAGCAAAAAAAATGTAACAATAATAAAGTCGATATTTTAATAAAGTAGTAGCGTAAATCTGCACCAAGCCGGACATTTTTTTATTCCCTCAAGCAAAAACATGCAAGCAACATATTACATTATCGAATCTTCTATATATATAAACCATACGGATCCATACTAAGCAAACAACAACGAAAAAACAAATCAAATTTCTAACAAAGAAATTTCCAAATTCGAATGATCGAAACGGTATTCACAAGCCAAACTCTAATCGGATTCATCTCCTTTACAAAATCATTCGAATCAATCACCAACGACTATTTCAAAATTCTAGATCTGGACAAAAGACGGAAAGCTATCATCATCGGAGCTCCGGCAAGGTCTTAACCGTGTGGTTGCGGTGGAATCTGAAGTCGCATCAAGAGAAGAAACCGACCGCGTTTACAATGCGATTTTCAAGAGATTTGGTGAAAATTTTGTTGCAGAAAAATTTAGGGATTTGATGGCTGAGGTTTTGACGGCAATGGCGAGAGCATTAGGAAACTCGCCGGTGATTATGGTTGTTCATAATGATGGGTTGATTATGAAAGCTGTTCATCATGAATTGAAACAAGGCAAGTGATGATCATTTTATGTTTTTAATTTTCCTGATGGGATCATTAATTTGGTTACGTTTTGATTAATTCCTAGTTTATTAGTGCTAATTGGTAACATCCGATTCCATCCATGTCCAATTAGTATAAAATAAACTACTTTGCTAATTGTTTGGAAAGTATTTGAAGATCATAAAAACGAGGAATTAAGTAATACTAATAAATTGATAGTAAGGGAATGAAAAATATAATAATTAGAAATGAGAAATTCAAATTACAACATAAAATCGAGACAAACCGACAAAATACTTAATATTACATTACTTAACCATGATATTTTATTATAAGACTAGAGCATCTCATCAATGAGCTTGTTCTTCAAAGCTTCTTCTTTTTTCTGAGAGTGGTTCAGTTTTTGCAAGAAGACTTTTAAGCACTTCTATCCTTGATATTTATTTTCGCTCTGCTATGTCTTTTTCTTTTAGTGCATACAAGTTCTCGAGCTTTGATCTAGAATTTGCCTCCTTTTCTTCATTGGTAGGTTTCCAACTGCTTCACTTTTTGAATAATACATATCAATTTGTTTCCAAAAATCAGATGCTTTTTGTTCATTACTCATAATTGGATCATTGCTAGTATTTAGCCATGCACTTATGATCATGAGAACGATATCTTCAGTTGGACTCCATTTGCATCTTGATTCTCTACAATCGGTTGTGTTTTGAACTTGGTTTTGATCATCACTCTCTCCACCCATATTACTATATTGGGTACTATATTGTAGAATTTCCTGTGGACTTTGGTTTAAGGTTGAAGTAAGAGGAAAATGGTTTGTAGTGTTTCCTCCTTGTTGACTATTAAAAAGATCCATGAAATTTGTTAGAGAAATAAAATGGATAGTTTGGATCCATAATCTAGTCAACTGAAAAAAGAAAGAGAGAAAGAAGGAAAGAGAGCGTAAAAATATGTTTACATGTGTGAAAAAGATGAAGGGAATGATTAGGGATGTGGCAGTGAGTTTTTTTTTTACCCGGCCTGATCTGAGCCTGTTTTGAGCCTGTCCGTATTGACCCCGTATTTAAAAAAACCCGCATAACCTAATATCCGAACGGGTTTACCCGAAAAAACCCGTAAGTTTTGGATATACCCACTGATACCCGGTTGTTTTTTTTTGTGTTTTAAATTTAATTTGGTTTTAAAAATTATATCTATAAAATAAATCAGATTTAATTCATGTTTAATTTTACATAACTCATTATAATTTATTAAAATACATATATACAGTAAAGCTTCTATAAATTAATAATCTTGAAATAAATAATACAATACTAAATTTAACATTCTTAAAAAATAATTTTTTTTAACCTTATGATAAGTTGACCGAAAACTTGTAGATGTTATTATATAGTCTATTTTTTGCTACAATCTCAAAATTTGGGGTTGAAATCCATATATCTTTATGGGTCAGAACTGCGCTAGGTAGTTACAAACGTACAATACTATGACATTTTGTAATAATCATTTAAAAAAAATCTTTATATAATTCATCAATTTGTCCGATAAATTAATAATCTTGAAATAAATAATACAATACTAAATTTCATACTAGGAATCCAGTGAACAGAAAAAAATACATCATTGAAAGAAAAATATAATAAAAATACTTTGGTCTCTCACGTCAATAGACAAAAACAGAGGTTTATGATATTCTTCCTAATCCCATCGTAATCACCAGTTTCACCAAACATTTTGCTCAACACTGAGAATGCTATAATGCCACCACCAGACCTACAATAAGTCCAGACAAGCACAAAAAAAAATAAGAGACAGAAAGAGACAAAAGAATTGGTATACAAATGAAAGAACACTTATTGAATCAGAAAATTACCATTTTATACTCCTGAGCTACTTTCCATCGTTGTAGAATCCACACTTTCATCATCAAAATTGTCTTCAATATTACCTAAAATTTTAGGATATGATTAATATAAATTCTAACAAAATAACTTAAATACAAGATAAAAGATAAGTATTTTTATACCTTCATAATCTGCAAAACCTCTCAACCAATTCCGAGTGCATAGCAAAGCTTGAACATTTCTTGGAAGAAGGCGATTTCTATATGGAGTTAAAACGCGACCTCCAACACTAAACGCCGACTCTGGTGCCACTGTAGTTATTGGAATGCTAAGCACATCACAAGGTGGAGAAGTTAAGTCGCCAAAGCGCTGTCCTTGAGTTTTCCAATAACTTAGAACCTCAATTTCCTTAAATGCCTTCAACTCAAGCCTGGGTTCCTCCAAATATATTTGCAAATTCGATTTTGTATTTTATGAACCAGGTTGAATGTTTTTCTCAAGCTCATACAGATTCTGCACAAAAGAAATATTGAGTATTGGTAATACTTATACAATTCTACATCAAAAGAGATTGAAAACACATGCAAAATACTCACATAGTTCGGATCATCATCAAGATCATTCATAAAGATCATTCAGATTTTTCTTAACAAGTTCAACCTTTTCTTCAGCCGTACTCATATCCACTTTCTCATATACTGATCTAAGTATTTGAGTCTTTATCCTTGGATCTAAAACTGCTCCCATCGCTAAAATGATAATATACTCATCCCAGTATTTATCAAACTTGGACTGCATTTTCTTGACCATTTTTTCCACTCCATCATCACCACAATTCGCATAATCCCTCAATATACACTGATAAACATAAAACCATAGTTATAAAGGCTAGACATTGTAAGAGCAGATACAACAAATACAGAGAAGCTTTCCTTACACATCTTCTTCTATCCATGATATAATAATCCTATCAAACAAAAGCTTACAGATCCAGTATCTTAATCTATGTATACACTCTCATTTCCCACAATCTCTGTTTCTCTGTACCACAATTGGAATCATGTAATAGATTAAACTTATGCTCATAATCTCCTATAATGCATCTATCTCTCATCATCTTGTACTGAACTCTCATTCTCATTCTCAACCCTCTCATAACCATTTCTTTCAAAACAATCTTAGCTTGATTAGCAAAACAGAGAACCCATTTTCTCAATACTTTCCTAGTAAACTAAGCTTTGATTTTGAACACAGAGAGGCACAAAACGAACAAGTCAGAAGCAAAACAGAAAAAGGTACCTTCTTTCCAAAACCATCGAGGAAGAAAACCCGATAATCTGAGGACTGCACGAGAAGGGTCTAAGCACCGCACGAGAAGGGTCTCTTGGATTTCAACACCAAAGCTCTTATGTTGAAGTAGAGTGCGCCAAATCCGTTGCAGCCACCGCAGCAGTAATCGCCTCTGAAGTAGTGAGAGCTTGAATTGAGGAAGAAAAAGAAGTTTCAACTCAACAATCGCTTCTTCTGGTAACGAAATTGAAGAAGATAGAGTCAATTTTTGTATCCAATTATCAAGTTTGTGGGAATTGCTCTTGTTGGAAAAAAATAATTAGGGTTCATAAAGAAGAAAACGAGTTTTACGTATTTTGTTTTTGGTAAAAAAAACCCGATGGATACCCGTTATTCTATTGGGTAAACCCGACTAAAACTCGAAATAAATAAAGTCTGTCCAGTTTAAACCCAATAACTTTTTAACAAAAACAGGCATGTCACGGGCCTGATATTATTAACGGGTTTCAGGTACCCAACGGGCTAAAACCTATTATTAACATCCCTAAATTCACAAACCATATATATATATATACCGATCTTGTTTCCAAGGGTCATATTGTTCAAAATCTGTATATTGCCTCTGATTAACTTTGCTAATACCATATGTATGTATTTGTACATTTCAACTCTTATTGATATTTTAAAAAAATGTTGGGTTATCAAAACCTACTAGGTAACAACAATGAAAACCTACTATGATATATGGGTTTTCCATAGTAATCAATTATGAGCATGAAAAGTCAAAACTCATGAAAAAAAGAAAAACTAGAATAATCATATTGTGTTTCATCAGTAATCAATTACTATTGGTAGTTTTCGTTCCACTTTACCAATTGTAGATGTCAAGCATGTGTAACCCATATGACGCTGAAGACTATCCCTATTCCGATTGCAAACTGTGAAATTATTGTATTCATATTTGCTGAAGTTCCTAAATCGCAATGCATAAAAATGTATTCATCAATGAAAAAGCTTGCTATATGAACTTTGAAAAATATATCCCACAGAAGACACGAATAACAATAGCTCAAGGTAAAAGCATATTATGAACTTCATGAGCAAAATGAGTCCATGATAAATCGGCGTCACATATAGCAGAATCTCTTGGAGAAAAATCAGACAACCATTAACTGCTCAGAATTAAACAAACTCTTGATGTTTCTAGGTAAGAAACTAAGAACCAAATTTTCATTGTCTGCCCAAAACTTCATTCGGAATTCATTGGCGGACTAAAAGACAAAAAATCACAGTCTACCGATAAGAGGTAAGGATAAAAAAAGGTAAGAACCGATTACTAGTTAAAGACCATATCATATGGTCCATATGTGTGCTTTAGTTTTTTTTTTGTATATATTTAATATTGGTTTTTGAGGTCCATAAAAACCATTTATTTTTTGTTTTTATTGTCGTTAACGACGTGCCTAATTTGGCTTGGTCAACATAACTTAGCTATTTTAAAAAAAATCAACCTAAGACTTCATCATTAAAACGGTATTTTGTAAGTTTGGGATTTAAACTTTCCAAAATTGTAAGTTTGCGTTTTTTTTGACATTTTTCCATTTTAAATGTCCCACATCAGATGATGAAAAAATGAGCTCTTGACAATTGCAGTTATAAATTTTGTATGTTTCACTACCAATTATTCATTAAAGAGTTAAGACTATTAAGACACATTTGATTTATTGAACCCAAGTTTTATAATAAATCAGTATGAAAACCGACATAAATATTTTAAATAAAATAAAATATGCTAACATCAAGTTATTATAAATGATACAATTATTAAATTGAAACTAGTGTTAGTATCAATTATTTATAAGTGATAGAAATATTGACATCAATTATTATAACCGTTGCAAATACTAACATCACTTAAATAATATGATGTAAAAGATAACATCATTTTTGGTAATTGACACAAACTAGCATCACTTACAACAACCAATACAAATATTATACACAATTGCATGAGTTGTTAACAAAATAATGTAAATTATTTGCATCACACAAAAATAGATCATTTTTTAAGTGATGCAAAAATCTTTTACATCATTTATAACTAATACAAATATTAAAAATAAATAATGTAAAATGATTTTTTTTTTGTAGACGTTTATGTAGTAGTTGTTGATAAACCATTAATTTTTTGAAAAATCAATAAAATTTGGATCATAATAACTTACCAAACAAGTGTAGGACACTTGAAGCTTGATTAAGTGAAAACGATGCATATAAAATATTAAGTTTATTTATTTTCCTTGTTTTCTCACATAATAATAGTTGTGCAAATTTTACGTACTAGTTACCACATCTTCATGAAAAGACTGATCGAACTCAACAATGTTGTTTATCACAAAAAAAAAAAAAGATCAACAATATGATTGTTTTTATTTGTCTGCCCATGAAAATAGGTTTTGGCATGAATCAAGATAATTAGAAGTAACATTACCAATGGTCCTATAAATAACATTACCAATCGCCCTCAAAATGACTTTACCCCATATTGGAAACTTCAGCAATTTTCGTTTTTATCTTTTATCATTTTTTGTTGTTGTAATTTTTATGGTAATGCCTCATAACTAGAAGTGACATTAACAGTGGTCCTCTCCAAAACATCCATTTCATTTTGCTTTGGTAAGGGAACGTCTTTTTCAAGTTTACATAGACGTCTCGAGCACATATCTGGAATTCAACCTCTGGCAATTCCTTTGTTTTACTACATTTAACAAGCCTTAGAAAATGTAAAACCAATATCTAATATTAGAACATATGGAATTTGCAAAAATTAAAGTTCAAGTAGGATTTTTGAATTTATAAGTAGTTTAAGTAGGATTTAGCATGCTACATTAGTTCATGTATAAAAAAGCACAAGACTGATAGTTCATGTTGAAATCGGTCATTTTTCCATCAGCTGATTCAATATGAGTTAACGGTTGAGTAACTATTTTTAGGTTAATGTTGGTTTTGGCTTAGAAATTAAAGTTCTAATAGGATTTTTGAATTTATAATTAGATCAAATAGGATTTAGCATGCTACTTTAATTTGTGTATAAAACACACCAAACCGATAGTTCATTTTGAAATCAACCTTTTTCCCGTTAGAAATAGAATGGATTAAAAGGTACAACTATATTCACTCATACCTTTTTTGTTTTGATAAGAATGTAAATATTTCATTAAAAATGAAAGATCAGGAGTTACACAAATAACTAAGTTCTACAATTGGTTCCATGCCAAAAGTAAAATAATAAAACATGGAAGCAAAGAATAATCAGTCAATTGACAACAACAAAAGAATGAAGCTTGTTGAATCAATGAAGTGATAACCGATTTTGAAGATTTCTCAAAAAAACTACCTTAGGGAAAGAATTACATGATGACAAAACCGATGATCAAATTAATTCCACTAAATATTTTATGGCTATAACTTAAAATCTGTGACTATTTGACTTTATAGCCACATATTGCCACATAATCAATCTGTTGGTATAGCTTCATGGCTATGAGAGCATCTACAATGGATGACACTAAAAGTGTCAAAATAACACTAAAATAGTATAGTTTTAGTATTATATTTTTTTTTCATCTCCAACCACAACACCAAATACCACACTAAAAAGAATATTATCTATTATTATATTATTAAAAAGAATATTTTCTATTATTATATTATACTATTAAACTAAAACTAGTTTTTACTATTTAATTATTGATAATTATCAAATTAATATTGTTCTAATTATTTTTTTTAATTTAAAAATAATATAATATTAAATAAGTAAATTAAAAAATAATAAAAAAGTAAATTTGCCAGTGATAAAATTGATTTTTTAACATTATAATAGTAATTTGCCAGTCTGGTTGTAGAAGCTCTAAGGGATCTGTGTCTTTTCGTGGCAAAAATTGCAGCGTAATGCCACGAGTTTGTTTTGTGGCTATATACTCACGGATATTTGCGTGGATAATCCGTAGCTTTTATGAAAAAAAAAACATAAAAAAAATCTTCAACTAATTAAAAAAAGAAAAAAAAGATTTTCTTATGTACAAATCGGAGAAGATGATGTAATTTGCTTTTCTTTGCCCGACTGAAGACGATGGTGGCTGACTTGGACTGGTGGCCGGATCTGAGACAATGGTAAAGAAGGAGAATCCAAAACTACGGTGGTGGTGGCTTGAACATCACCAGAAGAGAAGGAAGAAGTGACCCATTTCATAGCTCCTACAGATTTTTAGTGAGAGAGAAAGAGTCAGGTGTTAGAAGAGGATAATGAAGGTGAAGAGGAGAAGAAGAATAAGGGACGAAGACAAAAATAAGAGAAGAAAAGTAGAATGAAATTACCTGTGAGTCGTTGGTGGATCTGGTGAGGTGAAGAGGTGGAGGCGTAGACACAGAGAAAAAGAAGAGGGAAATAAAAGATTAGGCGGAGTAGAAGGAAAAAACAAATAAAAAAAGGTTTTAATGCCATAGCCACGGATTGATTCGTGGCTAATCAAATTATAAATTTCAGAACTGTGGCAATTCCGTAACTACCGTTTTAATTAAATTATAAATTTATTTTGAACTTATAAACATCCTTAAATTTTTAAAGTTTTATGTATGAAAATAATTAAAAAAAAAGAGATTTTAGTTTTTTGAATTTTGTTATAATAGTGATAGATTTATTTTTTGGATTATATATATTCTTTTGTTAAGGTTTATGGTTTATGATTTAGGATTTCATAAACCATAAACTAGCAGAGTTGGAGCATCTAGAATGGTTCTTGAGATCTTCTAGAGTATACAAACTCTCCCTTAGTGTTCTCCTTGCCTAAAACTTCACCAGTTTTAATATCCTGAAAATGAAAGCTGTTAGGTCCAAATATAGCATAAGCATTGAGATCGGTGGTAGCTCTTTTTACCGAGACCAAATTATTGCTAAATGTAAGCATGTAAAAGGCACTATATTCATTTCCAAAGAGGTTTAAATTTCCTACGCCTTTAATTGGCACTCTAACTCTATTAGCAACTTCAACATGAGCAGAGGTGTTTTGAATATTATTTAGTAGATCGGGATCTTTAATCATATGGTGAGAAGCTCCTGAATCTACTAAAAGCGTTTTTGAAGAGTTAGAAGCTAGAAAGGTGATACCGGACTCCTTGCAAATTTACATGGTCTTGATCATTGCCTCTAAGTCTGCTCTGCTCATGGTGATCATGCCATTGTTCTCTGAAGTAGAGGCTTTATTAGAATGGCCGTTTGGAGCACTTGGGTTCATACCGAGTGATGTAGTTGGTTGAGTGGCTGGAGCATAATTTGAAGCGTTTGCTTCATTTGCTTGTTGTCTTGCTCTGAAGTTGGCTCTGAGATGAGGGTGAAGGATAAAGCACACCTCCTTGGTGTGTCCTCTCCCTTGATTAAATTTGCCAATGTTCTTGCAATGTTCACATTGCTTTGTTGTTCCTTTCTTGTTGGAACTGAATGGGGGTTTGTAAAACCCTTTGTTTGCTGTTGGCAACTCTCATTTGCTGAAGAGATCTAAGGAGCCTTGCTCCTTTTGGATTTGAGAGCAGACGTTCTCAAGGCTTGGTAGCTTCTCCTCCCTTAAAATGTACTTTATAAGGTCATTGAATTTCGGATGGAGAGATTGGAGAAGTCCAAACACTCGATCTTGCTCTTTTCTTTTCTCTATAATGTTGAGGTCTTTTGTGCTTGGCCTCAGCATATCCAATTCAGCAAGTAATGATCTATATTTACCAAAGTATTTGGTAAAATCTTGATCTTCTTGAGTGAGGTTACTGAGATCTTTCTTCACTTCGAATACCCTTGAAAGATTGGTGATGTCTCCATACACCTTCTTTAAAGTTTCCCAAAGTTCTTGAGCTGTCTCGCAATATGAGTAAGATTCAAATATTGAATCACTCAAGGAGCTGTGGATTATGCTGAGCACCATTTGATCTTTTTCCAGCCACTTTTCCTGAGCTTCTTCATCTCCTTCTTGAAGCTCTTTTCCTTTGGCTGGTTCAACTTGATTCCACAAGCCGCGTCCGTACAAGTTGGATTTTGTCAATCGTGACCATAGGAGATAGTTCTCTCCTCTTAGGATGACTCTTATTGCGGTTGGTTTTGTCTCCTCCATGATAAAAAATATGACTAACCATTTGATACTACACTGCCTCAAGTTCACTAACTTGTCTAGGATGAATTAATTTCAATCTCAGAGTTAGGAAAATGTTCTTCGAGAAATCTCCAGAAATAAACCACTCTAACTTCACACAGCTCGTCTAGGATGAATATATATCAATCTCAGAGCTTTTGGAGGAAGTTATAAGGATTTATTTCCAATAAAACCAAAGACATTTTCGGAGAAGATAGTGAACAGTACTAAAAACGGGTAAAAATTTGAATTTTCGAAGATTTTCTTTGGATTTGGAGCTCTGTAGAGCTTGTGAATGCTGCGGAAGCTTTGAATATGAAGGAGGAGATGATGTAACTGCAAAGGAGACAAAAAGGAGGTGTGAATCTTCAAGAACCAGTTTCTAAAATTTTCTGGGCTGTGACAATGTCAATTTTGAAAAAAAAAAAACCAGAGGAAGAGAATGAGGAAATCAAAAACATGATCTTGTTTATGGATCAAAGCTCTGATACCATGTTAGAATTCAGAGTTTAAGTTTGCTAGAAACGAGATTGAAAGTAGCTGAATGAATAATAATAAGATTGAAAATAGAGAGATTTTATTATCTCTTATGAAATTTTATTATCTCAGTAGTTGTAAAGTGTTACAATGAGTTACATATTTATAGAACTCTTAAACGAAAAAATAACTAGCTGTATCTTGTAGTTCAAACTCTAATCTATCCATTGTGAATAGTAATAGAGCCGTTAGAGTTCAAAATAGAGCTGTTGGAGACGAAAACAATTTGGGCGTCATTTCTAGGCTTTTTTTCTTGAGCCTCTCTTCTTTTATTCCTTGTTGGGTATTTGTTGCTTGATTAATAATTAATATTAAGCATACAACCAAGGTGTAAGTGCTAGTCAAAGTAAGAAACAAGCATTATACTTTATACCATAGTTCTGTTAGTTCTTAGAATCTCATAGGAGTTTCTAATGGTGAATATGGGGAGTTGTAGCAAGAAGACACATATAGAGGATTAAACAACACCTCTTGATGTGAGTATGAAGAATCAATGGTTTCATTGACAAGGATATGACCATTTCAAGCTGATAGACCTAAAAACAGAGTTATGACTCTTCCAGATACAAATTAGAGTGAATAGAAGTGTTGAAGTGTAGTCATAGGAGTTTAATCTCTCACAACAGCTTTGAGATAATGAAGAGCCACTACAAAGAGCCATTGTATGTTCAGTACTGGGTTTGAGTGATAAAACTTCATGAAAGGCTTAGACTCAGCCTTTAAGCACTCTTAATGACGTGATTAAGTATGCTACCAAGGTGTAGATGTAAGTCAAAGTAAGAAACAAGCATTATAACTTATACCATAGTTCTGTTAGTTCTTAGAATCTCATAAGAGTTTCTAATGGTGAATATGGAGAGTTGTAACAAGAAGACACATAGAGGATTAAACAACACCTGTTGATGTGAGTATGAAGAATCAATGGTTTCATTGATAAGGATATGACCATTTCAAGCTGATAGACCTAAAAACAGAGTTATGACTTTTCCAGATACAAATTATAGTGAATAGAAGTGTTGAAGTGTAGTCATAGGAGTTTAATCTCTCACAACAGCTTTGAGATAATCAAGAGCCACTACAGAGAGCCATTGTATGCTCAATACTGGGTTTGAGTGATAAAACTTCATGAAAGGCTTAGATTCAGCCTTTAAGCACTCTTGATGACGTGATTAAGCATGCTACCAAGGTGTAGATGCAAGTCAAAGTAAGAAACAAGTATTATAGCTTATACCATAGTTTTGTTAGTTCTTAGAATCTCATAGGAGTTTCTAATGGTAAATATGGTAGCAAGAAGACACATATGGAGGCTTAAACAACACCTATTGATGTGAATACGAAAAATCAATGGTTTCATTGACACTGATTTGCCCATTTCAAGCTGATAGACCTTAAAACACAGTTAGGACTCTCCAAGATACAAATGAGAGTGAATAGAAGTGTTGAAGTGTAGTCATAGGAGTTTAAAAAACAAGCATTATAGCTTATACCATAGTTATGTTAGTTCTTATAATCTCATACGAGTTTCTAATGGTGAATATGGGGAGTTGTAGCAAGAAGACACATAGAGGATTAAACAACACCTATTGATGTGAGTATGAAGAATCAATGGTTTCATTGACAAGGATATGGCCATTTCAAGCTGATAGACCTAAAAACAGAGTTATGACTTTTTCATATACTAATTATAGTGAATAGAAGTGTTGAAGTGTAGTCATAGGAGTTTAATCTTTCACAACAGTTTTGAGATAATCAAGAGCCACTACAGAGAGCCATTGTATACTCTGTACTGGGTTTGAGTGATAAAACTTAATGAAAGGCTTAGATTAAGCCTTTAAGCACTCTTGATAACGTGATTAAGCATGCTACCAAGGTGTAGATGTAAGTCAAAGTAAGAAACAAGCATTATAGCTTATACCATAGTTCTGTTAGTTCTTAGAATCTCATAGGAGTTTTTAATGGTGAATATGGGGAGTTGTAGCAAGAAGACACATATGGAGACTTAAACAACACCTATTGATGTGAATATGAAAAATCAATGGTTTCATTGACAAGGATTTGCCCATTTTCGAGCTGATAGACCTAAAAACAGAGTTATGACTCTCCAAGATACAAATGAGAGTGAATAGAAGTGTTGAAGTGTAGTCATAGGAGTTTAATCTCTCACAACAGCTTGGAGATGTTTAAGAGCCACTACAGAGAGCCATTTTATGCTCTGTACTGGGTTTGAGTGATGAAACTTCATGAAAGGCTTAGATTTATTCTTTTAGCAGTCTTGATTACGTGATTAAGCATGCTACCAAGGTGTAAATGCATGTCAAAGTAAGAAACAAGCATTATTGTTTATCCTATAGTTCTGTTAGTTCTTAGAATCTCATAGGAGTTTCTAATGGTGAATATAGGGAGTTGTAGCAAGAAGACACATATGGAGGCTTAAACAACACCTATTGATGTGAATATGAAGAATATATGGTTTCATTGACAAGGATTTGGCCATTTCAAGCTGATAGACCTAAAATAGAGTTATGACTCTTCAAGATACAAATGAGAGTGAATAGAAGTGTTGAAGTGTAGTCATAGGAGATTAATCTCTCTTAACAGTTTGGAGATGTAAAATGGTTAGATTTGGATTTTTTATATAAATGTTGGATTTTGTTCTTAATTAGGGTGTATGATTTAGGCTTTAGATTATATCTTGTTTTTGGATTATAGATAATGAATAAATTAGAAAATTTAATTTTTTTTGTAGGTATTGATTTTGTTTATTACATTTTTGGTTTAGGGTCTATAGTTTAGAAAATGATTTGATTTAAAATGTGTTTTTAGTTTTTGATAAGTGTGGAATTTTATTTTGGGATAAATATATATATATATATAATATATTATTTTAGGGTTTATGATATATGATTTATAAAATGTTTAGGTTAGAAAAATAATTAGATTTAAAATTTTGAGATTTTTACAAGTGTTAGATTTTGTTTTTAGGGTTAAGGTATAAACAATAAGAAATTTGATTTGAAAGTTTTGAAATTTTATAAGTATTAAATTTTAATTTTTGAGTATGTTTATTGATTTTTTTATGCTTTATTATATAAAATATAATAAAATTTTATGCATAACCACGAAATAGCCACAAACAATTCGTGGCATATACAATAATTTAGAATCCGTGACTGTTTTGTGGTAATTAGTAGCAAATTCATGCCTAATTCGTAGTTCAAAATGGCCACGTAACATTTCGTGGCTAATTCGTGACTAATCAGTCACAGAAAACAACCGAAAAGCCACACATTTCCGATTTTTGAATATGTGGCTATGTCGTAGTTTTTCCATGGTAAATTAGAAGTAGTCACAGAATGTATGTGGTTTTGCCGTGGCTATACGAATTTGTTTTAGTAGTATTCATCGAAAACTAAACGAATGGAAGCTCATTCACCGGTAGCCCGAAAAGACTGAGCCGTCGGTGGCTAAGAATAAGAAGCGCATACTCACTCTACCTACCTCTTTCCCCAAAGTTGGCTAGCACAGAGCAAAATTCACCAATTCAAAACAACATTTAACATCCAAAGGTCTTACTAGCTCCTCCAAACCAAGCAATCTAATCCGCAAAACAAAGCTCAAGCTAACAAAAACACACCTCCATAAAGAGGCAGTAGACAAGCGAACTCAACAAAACCAAAGTATATTCACTCATAATTTACCTACGAATTTTATTGACAAGTTTATGAAATTCTATCCACGTTTCCAGACAAAAATACTCACGTTCATTCCATCCATCCTTCTTTAGCTTAGCCTACCTTTTGGGAATTTTAAAATCTCTCACAAACTTTACCTTTGCAAATTTGCAATATTTTGTTTGGGGTGATGTAGGCGAACCCGATTAATCTCATAGATATGCAAACTTGTTGCACATCTATATACCATGTTAAACATTTAGATCTGAATTACCAAAATCTCCAATACATACTATTGAGGACTCCACATCATCCAAACAAGTCCAGAGCCAACTAACCTAGTTGGCAGCGGTCTAAGTTCTAAGCGGATACCCAATCCAATCCTCTACAAATTTATGGCCTGAAACCAGTATCCGAATCTTCTTCATCTTCAACTTCCTGAGTTTGACGGCAACAGGTGCATCAACTTTGAGATCTAACGGTACACGACCTGTCTGTTGTTGCTGTTGCAATGCCGACATGAGACTACTCCCGTACTGTGCTCTTCCCGTTAAAGCCACATTCATTTTAGTCACATTGTGATTTCCTTGATAAAACCTCGGTATAGGTCCCTCACAAAGCTTTGTCTTGGTGTACCACACACCAATATGTCCTCCTTTCTCGTAATAAATCCCAATTTTTTCGTTGGGATTACGCGCAGTTATCTCGACTTTGAACTCCGCGGAAAGAGAGAAATCTAGGTTGATTCCAAGATTGGTAACTTGTAAACTATTGACCTCGTAACGCGGAAGTTTAGGATGGAAGACAAAGTATATAACCGCTACCGCAATTGCTAAAGCGATCAAGGAAAAAATTAGAAGGCTTAACGCCCAACAGAAACATTTGACGCAAAGATTTCGCTTTCTATTGCGCATCACAGGATGTGGAATTGGCCGTTGTATCGGAAGCTGGACCGTCTTTCGGGTAGCTGATGATGTTGTTGTCTTGTGGCCTTCCATTTGAAGAAATGGATGAACTCTTTCTTGATCTCCCATTATACTCTACAACTTTGTATTTAGTAATACTGATGCACCAACATGTATTATAAATACTTTGTTTTATATTCATATTTTCTTATAGTGAAGTTGTTGTTTTCATGGAGGACTTTACCAGTATCTTACCTTCTTCACCTATAACGTTGAATTAATCAGAGACAATTAAAGGGATTAGAGGTTGTTCAACAGAAACTGTATTTATTTCCATAAAGACAAAAAAAAAAAAAAGTATTCGGTATGCTATATTGGTTTAGTTAGAATGACGACTTTGGCAAGATTCCAATGATTTCCTAACAATGTATTTTTTTTCATTTTCCTTAAATAATTAGAAACAAAATATTTTAATTAACATATAAATATACTCATCTCAGATGATCTTATACTAGTATTATGACTCGTTCTACCTATGGATATTTTTTAAAAATATTATGATTTAATCAAAAATCTAAATACACATGATTTTTATTGTTAAATTATTATATGTTTGAGGCAATAATAAAAGCAATTCGTTAGATTGGTATCTAGTGAACGATAACATAACTATGAACGAATAATACGGAAAGAACAAAATAAACATGGTGGATATGTCACGAAATAACATATATTATATATACATACAAATGAAAGAATACAGAAGAAAACAAAAATATGCATACATTAGAATATCATTAACGTACATGTGGAGATGGATAATGACATGAGCATGTACACATCCAAGCCACCAGATGATACATCGAGATCAACTTGGCGCAGCTCACATAAAACCTCTCAAACTCCCAAATCTAAGTTGAATCTTTATTCTGATTTTCAACATACTAATAAGCTTCAACTCTATAAATTTTTAGGAAAAGGAAACTACTTAGAGTAGGAACAAAACATGGATGATTGGTTTTACTACAACCGCATTCTGAAAGAAAAGAGGTTAGGTTATGCAATTTGCCGACTGTTTGGAGATGCTTATCAATGGTGGATGCAAGAAGAAGATGATCGAAGATTCTACAAGGAGCCAACTATCACCAAAGGAACTACTCAGGGATAAGTATGCACCAAAGGAAGTGTACAATCACGTTCTAAGTGAGAAAATGGAGGCTAAGTCAACATCTCAACCAAAGGAGGACACCAAACCAGTCACAGTTCACAAGCAAAACCTAAATCCATCACTTAAATCAAGCAGTGAACTAAAGCATTGTAAGTCATCTAATTTTTCAAAATCCAAGGAAGTCACTTCTTATAACTGTTGAAAGAAAAGACATTTTGCTGCAACTTGCCCTGAAGAACACGAGCTAAATATCACTTCATTAGGATCAAAACTGAGCTCACAAAACTCAAGTAGTGAAGTAGTTAATCAAGGTTTAGAAACTTCCAGTTCTTGTGCGATGCACTTGTTCTTGTCAAAGGATGTTGATTCGGATCATATGGAGCATGAGGATGACAAAGCGGAAGGAAGCACAAAAGAAAAAATTAAACTTTTAGTGTCAAGCACTTCACAAGCTTGCCGAGATAAAAAGTATGAGCAAAATGACTATGAGCGTGTGATGACTAAAACTGGCTGTGCTTCAAATATCACCATCTTCAAAGATGAAATGTTATCAAACGTCTTACAAGGTATTCATGTAAGTTTAGCTTGCGAGTTTATTCGATATTGGAATAATTTTGCTTTCACTTGTTGCTTCAAACAACCTGTTTTGAATGTTGAAATTTCAAGTATAATGCACTTGATTTTTCCCTTTAAGTGCCAAGAAGGATACAAGTACCTTACATGTGTACAACGGTTTAGGAGAAATTACATCCACACGGAGCTTAACAATGGATCGAAACAGAGAAAGTAACAAGAACTGAACACATCATGGTGATCAAGGAGAAACCACCAGATGCCTCACCACCAATTAAAACCCGAGGTAATTATCTAGACTCTCAAAACAGAATGAAAGCTAATTTGCTTTCTCTTGGTGCAGAATGTACAATTTTGAGGTCAAGAACTTTTCAAGGGAGAGGATATGATATGCCCATCCTAACTAAACCATCTCACGAGTAAACCAATCCAGCTATCACGTCTACCAATCCAGCTATCACGTCTACCAAACAAAATCTAACACCACGTTCTTTTATTATGATAATTCCGAGCACCGAACATTCCAAGGATCTTATTCAGGTAAGTATCTCTTTTTCTCAAATTGTTTCTCACAATTCAAAGGCTGTGAGTATGAATATATTATCTTCAGAAATCATTGAAAAAAATTTAGGCTTATTCAAGGAATATTCGGAATCAAAATCTTGTCTTAGGATGCAAGAAAAAGAAGAATTTGATAAGACTAATGATTTGATGCAATCTGATACATGTTTTCCTGTTTATTGTGACTCCATGACTTTGATCATACACTTTCTCTTTGCCAAAAATGTTGACAACTTTGCAGGAATAAAAGAGGAGCCATCGGACTCAAAAGTTATCTCATCCAATTGCTTTGTGAGGACAGGAATTGGAGATGTTTTCATGCAAAATAAGAAACTCCTTTCTTACTTCAGAATGATCTTTGAGGTTGGAGAACGAGTATGGACACCAAGGATTGATGGTTCATTTCACGTAACAAGAAGAATCATCAACAATGCCTATCAACTTGATCTCCGAGGTAAGCATCCCATGATGTTGATGGTTCTAGCTTAGTGTTGTGTGGTAGGTCATACAGATTTGAGGACAAATCCTTTTCAAATGGGGGAAGATGATGCGATTCTGGAGAGCTCTAAGGACCTGAAGCATAGAGCATGGATGGGAAATGAAGCAATGGACGAGCATAGAGCTAAATGAGCATGGAAAGCACCTATCGGACCCACGAGTTGCTCTCGAACAATGAAATATCACCAAGCTTTTAGAGTCTTGCTCCGCCAAACAATGACTCAAGAGGATCACTTGCATTACAAGGTTCTATCAAGACTTCTCTGGTCAAAGATACACGTCCAAGATGCCTAGTAAATGGTCATGGGATATACTCACAGTCTTTTTCTCTTCTCTTTGGTTTTTCCCAAGTGGTTTTTCGGAGAAGGGTTTTTAATGAGGTTTGTGGATCTCATGTACCCCTATGCCATTTGCTAAGCCTGATCCATTGAGGCTCATCATCATCTTTAGGCGTGGTTCATATCACATTTTTCTATTTTCTTTTATCTCATTTTGAATTTGAAAACTCTATGTTTAATGCATGCATGGTCCGAGTGTTGATTTTCGAAGCCTGTCTCGTAAATTAGCTACTCGTGAATTCTTCTCTTATCTCTATCTCGCCTCCTTCTCTTTATATTGAGGCTGAGGCTCATTGTAATCTTCATCTTTTTATTTTATTCTCAAACTCTTTTAATTAAAGATCATTAATCATTTTTCGTGTGTCGAATCTCGTTCTCTTAAGACTTATCAAAGGGTCTTCCGCAACCTTTTGTGGCGTCTATCAATCCATTTTACTTCTTTCTTTACTTGTGTGTCGAGCCAAGATCGAGATCGTTGTCCATAACTTCAATGTGTCGAAATTGGGGCATAATTCCTAACCAGAATCACATCAATATATGAGACTTGTCTATGTTTGTATGGACTATTGTAGCCAATAAACATATAGACTTCTCATGGATTAGGCGTTAAAAATTTTCATCTTTATAAAAGATTGGGATATACATGGACTTTGTCTATAACAAATGTTTTGTTTTGTGTCTGTATACGTACCCTTATTGTTTGAATCATGGTTCAAAAGAAGGAACATCATTTGCGGTATGCGTCAAACCGTAATTCAATCTGTCTAAAATATTTCTGTATGGATCTTCCTCTCGTTTCTTCAACAAGTAGGCTATGTTCTTCTCAACTTCTGCTTTTGCCTCCAAGTAAACCCGGTTAGCTTCTACTTTGTCTTTCACAAGTTCTGGTCTTCCCTTCGTCTCTATCGGTTTCCCGAACAGGTAATAGAACCGACCCGGGATTTTCGGTATTAGTCCTGGTAAGTACAGTTGCTGGTTTGCCACTTCTCCACTTGATTCATCCCTATCACCACAACACTCAACATTAATACTACTCTGATTGTTTCAATCAACATTTTCATTTTTTCATGAACTGCTTTTGCAGGTTGTAAACACAAAACACCAAAAAAAAAGAGTGAAATTTGTGTAACTATTTCAGTTAAAATGAAAAGTAAATTTTACCTCAATTTGAATCTTCCCGGATCACCAACTACTTCTGAGATATAGTCGTTTAGAATTGGAATCTTCATCAAGTCGTTGTAATCAAGAACTAACTGCAATAACAAAAGCAAATATATATATTTGCCTCTTTTTAACAAATGTAAACAAGAAATGCAAATATTGGGATGCTTTACTGTAAAAGGAAGCTTACTTCAGCTATGTCGTCTTCACCAACCGTTCCAAACGGTACTATTGTTGCACCAAACCGTGCTGCCATTCTTACAAACTCTTGCTGGTCAGGCCAAAATAGTTTGTATTGTTCACCCTGTAAGGTCGCAGATATAATCAGAACCAGCAAAATCTCAAATGATCAAGATTGTTCCTTTTCACCCATTTAAATGAAAGAGATGAAGATGGCTAACCCGGTAATGGAGAGCCTCTCGTGCACCGCCAGGGTAGAGAAGAACATGAGATTTAGAAGATAAAAGCTTGAAAAGATTGGTTGCGGTAACAGGATAGGCACCAAATACTTTAATCCAATCGGCATAATCAAAGTTCTTTTCTGAATCCATTTCTGTATAAAGAATCGGATGAGCCATTCCGCGAAAGAGAATGTTCTTCTCTTTTATAAATGCCTCTGACATTGGTCCAAGTTCAAGACCCATCAACATGTGGTAACCAACAAGTAGCACCGGTCCTTCACCTGGAACACCAGCAAGTCCCTTCACTATTCTTCCATCTTCCATAGTTGACAGAAACACCGAACTAACGGCAGTTCGTAACAATCTGCTCGTCACAAGGGGAAGAAAGTCAAGACCATATACATCACATGGAGCTTAGTTTCTAAGCAAAACACCACATTTGAGTCTCTTTTGCTAATAGAGTCAAGGAAGACAGTGAAGTTACCCAAGAGTTTCATTAAGGGCATAATCAAGTTCTCCTTTACTCGGAGGTAAGAAATCGGAAACAAAATCATATCTCCTAGAGCGCCGGTACTTGCATGTACCTTTTATAACCGTGAGCAAACTTATGCTATCTTCCTGAGACAATGAATTATATTAAGTCAAGAAATTACTCTGATACAGCAACATTAGCTTCACCTATCAGCAAGAGCAAAAGGAAATATATTCAAAAGTGAGTACCAGTAAAAGGGTATGTCCGTTATCCTTGAAGCATCGAACTTTACAGTTTTTAAGTATCCCATGAAGCCGCTTTGCTTCTTCTTGGCTAGGAAGCATCATGTCTTTTCCACTGAAAATCCAAATTCATTTATATTTTCTTGATGATATGTCAATCATTATAGAACAAGAGAAACAAACAAGAGACGAGAAATGCAATACAACAAGAAGGAAGATTACCTAGCAAGAACCAAGACTTCGGCTTGAACTGCATGGATGCGGGAATTGGCATAAGCAGCTCCAGATCTCAGCAACTTAAGCTTCCAAAGTAAAGTTTCCCTTGGAATAATTTCACCAAGATCCTGAAAACACATAGTTAAAAAAAAAGATGAAATTTTGTATAGAAACAGAACCAAGTAAATGCCAGTAAAAAAATACTCACAGAGAGAAGAGGAAGCATAGTTTTAGTAAGTCTCTGTCTCAAATTTTCCATTTTTATGCTTGCTGGAAGTTGGTTGTCAATACCAAGTGTAGCCATCTTTATTGGATCACCTAAATATAAACAAAGCCTGTGTAAGGATAATAGAAGAAGAAAATATAGAACTTATTTACTTATTTACTTCAAGTACCCATAATAAAGCTTAGAACATATGGAACAGTAAAATGAAGATCTTCAGGCACCATCTCTAATATAGGCAGCAATGGCTGTAGCGGTGACTTCTCAAATGATGTAGCTAAAAAAGTAAAAACGTATTTGGTCATTCAAAAAAAAAGCTTATATGCATTTTAGATACAAAGCTACAAAACTGAACACAAAATGTTTGCTGACCTGGGTTGACTAGAATCAACACCAAGTCTAATGAACGGTTTCTGGCAGCGACAGCAAGAGCAAGGCATCCTCCAAAGGAATCACCCACTAGATATATCGGCTTATTTGGACGTGTAGCTTGCTCCTGCTTCAAAACATCTTCCACTACTTTCACCAGCCCTTTATGGTAAAACCAACAGTAGAGGACATTCAGAGAAAATCGAGCAAACAACATGAACAATTAAATATCTTATACAAAAGCACTCATTAGATATTTCAATCCATTTCAGAGTCTTTTATAGAAGCTTGAATGACAAACTCCAAAATTTTAAAAGCCATATAAGAATGTATGTTATGAGAGATATATTGTCTTATCCCAAAACATTAACATGTTCAAGCCAATTTTTGAAAGCAAAAATAACTTAAGTCATAAAAAATTTTACAGCGCGCAAGTCATTGACCATACATTGAAAATGGACCGAGAAAAGGGAAACATGATGAAGATAATAAAATTATGTTTAAAACTGGTGGAACATATTATCTACGATTCAATATATTGCAACGACGAGAGAAATAGAGATACTACGAGTGGAACTTAGAAACATATAAGGTGTTTATGGAAGGAATTCAATGTTGGTGATCTATGTAATGTGGTGCATGGTTTAATTTTATTGTCTTGATGAAGAAAAAAATAGAGAAGGAAAGGAAAATAAAATGTGTATATTTTGAAAATATATATCAATATCTAATACATCCAACTCAATTTTTGAAAAAGAGAAGTATAAGCATTGGTTATTCTCTAACATAAGTTTTGAATCATTTTGAGAGTTTTTTCTTTTTATATTATGCGATATTTAAGATATACATAAGAATATAAATTTGGACATTGGATTTATAGATTGTTGGATTGGTGGAGTCTTGTGAGCATCCGATATATAGCCAGTTGTATTGATGTTTTTGGATGAAGTGATTTAAATGCCAAAAAGTTTATGAATTCAAAATATATATAGAATTTGACCGTAGAAAACGAGATATACTAATACTTTTTATTAGTGAAATTATTTTAATAAATGATAATATAAATTTCACGCGAAGCGCGGCTCACTCACTAGCACATATAATAAACTTATATTTGGACAACCATATTCATTCATGGAAATCTTTTACTCGCACTATCTATTTGACAATATTAAAGAACAAGTAGTGCATATATATCTTTCAATATTTCTCACCTTCAAATGGAGTTCGATCATGTACAGGAATATGTAGGCACCAGACATGAAAAGCCCTGTAACCAGAAAATTCAAGAAAAACAGTCTAGACTGAGAAAACTTGTGTGATCAAAGTTATGTGACATTCAACATAATCGAAAAGATAAAAAAGTAAACGTATGGTTGTTTAAGTTGTTTGGATTAGACACTATTACTTCTGCATTAAGGGTTCAACTATCTATATCCATTTGTACAATCTTAATCCAATATCATTTCAGAAAAAAAACAAAAAAAAGCCAGAATTTCCAAAAGAGTGAACATACATACTTGCCAAGAGCTTTGTGGTGTGGAACAAGACCCATCCCTGTACCATCAAGCCCTGTATAAAATATGAATCATCAGGCATTACAGAAAAGTCGAAATTAACAAAAAAGCTTGAAACGTTGAAACAATTATCTAAGAATCAAGTACTTCTGATAGAAAAACAATAAGAAATCATTACTAAGAATTTAACAAAAGAGCCTAAAGATTCAATCTTTCCTCCATGAAACACACAAAGAAGTGAGAAAATGAATACAAAGTTTCAAACTTTAGAAGAAATGTAAGGAAATTCGGCAATCAAACTAAAAACCATTGATTCAAATTACACCAAATTACTGATTTTGTTTAAGAATCTAACACTGAAAAAACAGTAAAAACCCATTACTAAGAATTAAACAGAACAGCCCAAAGATTCAATATTCCTCCATAAAAACACAAGTGAGAAAATGAATACAAAGTTTCAATCTTTCTGCAATCAAACTAAAAACTAATGATTCTAAGTATACCAAATTATCTGAGAATAGTACTAAAGACACAATAACTAGGAATTCAACAAACAGCCAAGAGATTCAATCTTTCCTCCATAAAACACACAAATAAGTGAGAACATAATACAAAGTTTCAATCTTTCTGCAATCAAACTCAAAACTATTAATTCTAACCACACCAAATTACTGATTTTTATTCACCAGGTAAGAAGAGTAACGTAGGTGCATCTTCAACGGGTCGACCACAATCAACGGGACTAAACCACCGTGGAGGACCACCGTCAGATTTCAAGATCTCTTTAGCAGCAGCAAAGTAATCTTTAACAGATTTTGAGCCATACCCATCATCCCATAGCAACTCAATTTCATCACTCACAAACTTCTTCTGGGAATTTAACTTCCCATTTACTTCATTTGACCCTTTTTGATTTTGGACAGTTTTAGCTACAGGAACCGAACCGTTGTTGTTCGCATGTTCTATTGGTGTTGTCTTCTTGTTATCACCGGAGATTTGAGCTCTTACCTTGAAACTAGGTTTCTGGTTAGAATTCGATCTGAAATTTGGTAACACCAATAGGCTTGAAGAACAACATGCTGCCATTGCCCTCCCTATGCGTTTCTAAAAAGAAAAAGAGAACCTTGCAAATATCCTACAAAAGTCTTTGAACTGACAAAGTAATTTCTCAAACAAAGAAAAGATTATTTATTAATTTTTCTTTTTCATTTTTTGTGTGTTTTTTGTATGATTGTGTATTTCATAGAAATGGATCAAATACAAGTAGAAAGGGAAAATTTGCAAAATAAGTTTCAATTTTCATGTCATATATATTATTTTATTTTTCCTTTTGACATCAAAACCTTTTATTTAATCTGACATAAAAACTCAATATATTTGTATTACATAAAAAAATAAAACTCTATATTTTATTAGGAAGGTGAACAACTATATCTCCACGTTCTAGAATCTGTTTGGATATCTATTCCGATTTAGTGAGATTTTTTTTGGAATTTCTGATTTATGAGGTTAAGGGTATAATAAATCTTATTTTGATATTTATAAATTTTGGTTAAATTCAAATAAGATATCCGAATTCGGACTAATTTATATTATGTATTTGAAAAATAGAATCATACCCGAATTTTTTATGAATATAGATCGGTTAAGATTTATTTTACCAGAAACAGTTAGAAATTATCGTAAGTTATTCAAAAATTTTGATAATTCAAAAATAAAAATTATTATACAACATTCCGATTTCTTAGAAAACAATAGTAGTATATGCTTAGGTTTTTTGGGTACTCATTCGGATTTGGATATAATGCAAAATAGTGTAGTCAATGCTTAAGTTCCTCATATTTTTTTGGATACTCATTCGAACTATATATTGCTTAACTATATATTGCTTTAGGTTTTATTATTTCTTGGGGTCGTTTTCAAGATACGTAGTTAGCCTGTTGGTTACTAGAAACAAAAGCAAAATATTCTTTCTCTTTATGATACATATATTTTTGTTTTTTTCTCATAAGATTAATTTCTTTGTACAATATAATTATAATAATTAAAAAGACAAAAGTTAGGACTGTTTTGAGTGAGTTAGATCACACGAAAGACGTGTACAACTGGGTTCCACAAGGTTTTAAATGGTAAAGAAGGAAGATGCACGGCCTTTTAACAAGCATAGATTCAACTCGAGAGTATTTTTGAATGTATTCACATTTGGATTCAAGGAACCATAGATTCAAGGACACGTTATCAAAGGAAGGACACGTTACAAAGCAAGTCTTTTCGTCTCAGTTTCAACAGGACAACAACAATGATCACATTTACATGTCCACAAAGTAAAACCTAAAGCACACTAGTTAAATATGTTTCCCAAAAAAAATTTGGTCTAACTTTAACAGAAAAAAAAAGATTCTTTGTAGATTGTGAACATGATAGCTTAAAGTCATGGATAGTTATAAAAATCAATTAAATGACTCAAATGGAATAGATTGCCAATGAGTCAATAGCTTTTTTTGTTTTTTTTTGTTTTTTTTTGTCATCTAAACCCTATCTATTAAATTATCGGTTTTGTGACTTTCCTATAGGAAAAGTTATGTGAGAACCGAGTTACTTATATAGGAGAAACATAAACTACGTATTTTTGCATATTTTGCAAGATGATCTACACGGACATTCTCACGGCGTGAAACGTATTAATTCTAAATGACATAAAAAATCACTAAATAATATGAAATCTCTAAACTCTGAGGCGAATGATAGCATATCTTTCGGAATTGAGGTCATAGTGATAAGATCTGGGCAATCAGTGACAAAAAAGACAGATGCATGGGATATAGCAATCAAATACTGGATTGCCCATAGCAGGGCCTCCAGGTCAGTATGCAGTGGGTATATGCATCGTCTTGATCCCTTCAGCCCTACATGTAGAATCTCATCTCCAATAGTTACGAGCCATCTTTGTCCACTTCTTCTGTCCGTTTCGTGCCATGATCTGTCCGTAAAGCAGAATGGCTTATCTCGTGGGAGACTATCCTCTATTGCGTCCATGTGACTATCTTCCACTGAATCTTCCTTCGTGTTCGCTTTTCTCCAAGCTTCTTCTTCATGAATGGCGATATCTAGGGTATCATGTGGGATCTCGCTGACATCCTCAAATAATTTCCGATTCCTCGCCTTCCAGATATACCACATAACCCACGGAAAAATCCGCATGTTCTCCTCTTCCGCTCCAACTTCCTTGCCTCGCCAAAAAAGAAAATCCACATTACAGAACAATGATTGCGAGAGAAAAGTGTTTGGAGCCGAGGGAATGTTCGATAGTGCCCATACTTGTCTTGTCAGAGGACATTCAAACATCAGATGATTGATAGTTTCTTCCTCCGCTCCACATCGTGGGCAGTCCTTATCCTTCCCAATATGACGATAAAACAGATGCTGACATGTAGCCAGACATCCAGAGATATATTTCCACCCGGATTTGACTGAATAATTGCCTGACTTTGTCATAATCCAGCAGTATCCATCATCTGAGGCATTACGGCTAGGTTTAATCCTTAGAAGAAGGTTAATTTCTTCCTGAGAGGGGGGGGGGACAATTCCCGGAGACAATCCATTTTCCATCTCTTGGTATCAAAGTCAATCAATATATTGACAAAAACTAATGGATCTCGCTCTGTCGTAATACTCTTTGGGGTTCTGGCCGGCGTATCAGGTATCCATGGCTCTGTCTAAATACTCGTTCCAAAACCTGCACCAATCTTCATTCTAATACCCGATCTCAAAGAGGTCTTGCAGCTAGCATACTTCACCATCCATAGGATGGACGATTAGATACTTGTATGTCTAAAGGACTACAATATCTAAAATATCTCTCTTTCAATACTCTTACAAGTAAAGATTCAGGGACTCGGAGTAATCTCCATAATTGTTTGGCTAATAGGACAATATTAAAATCTTCCAAGGTCCTCGAACCCAAACCCCCATCTGCCAATGATCTGCACAGGTGGTCCCATACAACCCAGTGGATACCTTTACTAGCTGCCTTCTGACTCCACCAGAAATTGGCAATCTCACTACTCAGTTTCGAGCAGATAGCTTTGGGCAAAAGAGAACACAACATTACATACGTTAGAAGTGCTTGCGCTTGTGAGTTAATCAACACATATTTTCCTCATTGTGAGAGAAATTTGGCGGTCCATGTATTTACTCGACTTTGAAAACACTCCCTCACAAATGAAAAAACTTGTGCTTTGGAGCCATGAATCTTATCTGGAAATCCCAAGTAAGTCCCCATTCCTCCTTTTTGGCTTATCCCTACAATGCTCTTAATCACTTGTCTGATATCAGTTGCAACATCTGCCCCGAATATAATAGAGGATTTTGAGAAATTAATCACTTGACCCGAGGCCTCGCCATAAGAGCTTATGATATCAATCACCTCTTTGCTTTATTGTGCATCTGCTTTGCAAAAGAACAAACTATCGTCTGCGAAAAGGAGATGTGATACTCTAGGGCTTACACACGATATCGCGCATTACTTGAATCTTTCCATCTGTCTCTGCTTTCCTCAGCTTTGCAGTTAGTGCTTCCGTACACATAATGAATAGGTACGGAGAGATGGGATCTCCCTACTGAATCCCCCGTGATGGTCAAATTCTACCTTTAGGAGCCTCATTAATAAGCAACTAGTATGAGATGCTCTGCATGATCCACTCCACCCACCTGGAGTTGATGCCCATCTTCTCCATCATAGCTCTGAGGAAAGGCCATTCCACTCTGTCATATGCTTTGCTTATATATGTCTTTATTGCCATAAACTTTTTTCGATTGGCCGGATTAGATCTGAGAGCGTGAAAGTTCTCCTGAGCTATCACAATATTTTCTTTAATCAATCTCCCTGCCACGAAACAGACTGTGTCTCAGAGAGTAACTCCAGAAGGAACTTCTTAAGTCTAAGACTCAGAATCTTCGATATCACCTTGTAACTCACATTACAAAGGCTTATCGGCCTGAACCTCAACATTTCACTAGGTCGGTCTCCTTTGGGTATATAGAAAAGTTGGTCTCGTTTATCTTTCCGTAAAAAATCCCTGGCCTGAAAAATGTCTTGACCATCTTAACGAGATCTGAGCCTATAACCGGCCAAAATTTCTGAAAGAATAGACCTGTCATTCCATTAGGGCCTGGATCTTTCCCTGGATTCAAGGAGAATAATGCCTTTTTAACTTATTCCTCTGTGATATCACAAGTCAATGGTTTATTAATGCCCGGCTTCACCAACGTAGGGATATCTCGTATTACCAGAGATGGGTCTCTCAATATCGAGGAATTGAAGAGCTCGTCAAAATAATCCACCGCTATTTTCTCAATTCCCTCTTTATTATCTATCCATGAGCCCGATTTATCTATGAGTCCAAATTTTTCGTTCCTCACCCTTCTCTGCTTGGTGGATGCTTGAAAGAATTTGGTGTTTTGATTGCCTTCTGCTAGCCATTGTTAACGACTCTTCAAACTCTAGTATATTTCCTCCTCCATATAGGCATTCCCTAATATGAGCCTTAGGGCATGTAGGTTCCCCGCAGGGATTTGATCATTTTCCAACGCTTCTTCTAACTTTTCGTGGAGTTCAATGATCATTTTTTCAAAGTTTATCTTTGAGTCCCTGATATCATCATATTTTTGTCCATATTTTATATATTTTTATCAGGGATTCCGTGAAGAAACAAGTGATTATGGAAGCTTCAAGGTCACTTTCCACCAATTCCACTTTCTAGAGACATTTGGTGATTTTGGAGCAAAAATAACATAAATAAGATCAAAACCCGTTTATGGACATTTTTAGAGCATCAGAAGTTTGGAAACATTTGAAGACCTTTCCATGGACCAAATTCAGAGTTCTAGGTGTCTATGGAAAGCTAGAAGAGTCAAGATTCATCTGGGATAAGAACAAAAGCAATCTATTCTGCCATGTGGAAGATGGTCCCAAAGAGTGAAGACATGTTGACTGAAGTCAAAAGCTCTATCACCTCGGTCACAATATCTCGTGACTGAGGTCCAGCCTCTTGTGCACCTCGGTCACACACACCCGTGACCGAGGTCTGGCCCCTCGTCTCTGCACTTATCAAAACGACGTAGTTTTGACATCTTTTGACCTAATTCTGGGACTGAGCTTATGAATACCACTTGTTGGAAAAACCCTATAGAGAGAGCCTCTCTAGGAGATATACAAGGAGATCCATGACCTCATTACACATCAGCCACCACCACCTCCTCCTTCGTTTCCCAAGCCTAGAAGTTCTTCCTTTGAAGTTTGATCCTTGTTCTTCATTGTTTCTCTTCTCTTGTACTCTTATTTGCTTATTTGGAAGACAAGTTATCTTCTGTGACATCTAGAGAAGTTTTCTTTGAACCCCATTTGATATATTTATTCATTTTGTGATGTTTTCCTTGATGTTTATTGCGTTTCTTTGCATAATAAGTGAGTAGTTCTCTTGTTAGGTTTAATGGGGTGATATCTATAGGATTACATGGTTGCATTCATTTAGGTTATTAGATCTGATTTTTATCTATTGTTTGAGTTCTCTTGGGACATTTTTTACTTAGTTAATGTTTTTTGAGTTGATCACCAACCACTGAATTGAGGGAATAGGAGCACTATCCGCGTAAATCTAGCTCCCAGAACTAATGTTACCGAAGCCTCGTGTTCTAACCTGCGTAATTGAGTTATAGGACTTTGTGAATTTACCGAACTTGTTTATCATGCTGGTCTAAGCGTGTTGTTACCTGCGAAAGCTGAGTAACTAGGTGTGATGAATTTAGACGGTCATTTTATGAATTATAACTTGATTGTTTAGCCGTGTTCGTAGTTGAGAACCATTGATGAAAACATATTACATATAGATCTATCATCTGATTTGTTTAGATCCATGGAAACCTTAGATATTCCCTAGACACCTAACACCTTTAATCATTAGTTTAAAAAAAATCCATTCATTTACTTTCATTCATTTGTTGCATTCATTAACCCGAAAAAATACCATATAAAACCCCTTTCATTGTTTCATCTTAGTTTGATTTCCTTGCTTGAATTCAATCTGCGTACTTATTAGTATCTGCGGGATCTATACCTTAAGTACTACTACTAATTTTGCTATGCACTTGCATTACATTTATTGTGGTTTCCTTAGGAAACATTATCACACACATCAAGTTTTTGGCGCCGTTGCCGGAGAGTCTACAAGCTACGTTTGAATTCGATAAGATCTCTCACCTAAGATACTTTGAATTTTTTATTTGAATTTTTAAATTTTACTTTGCTTTGTTCTCATCTGTGTCTCGATAACCTCTATTTCCCTTTTAGTTTCTGTTTTTGGATTTTGCAGTGCATGACAAGAAGCCAAAACTTCGAACTAGTCACTCCAATTCAAGACAAAGTCCGACTAGAACATGAACTTAGAAGACTTAGGAGATAACAACAACTCATGGCCGATTTAAGGGATAACCGACAAGGTATCCTTGACATCGATCACAAGCTGCTATCGATGATGCTGATGGGCATCAGATGCATGATGAGGATGACAATCCCAGCTATGGACCTGCTAAACCACGAGCCAACCCTCTGGAGGTCTGCAACCAGGCTGAGCCAGTAGGCATGGGAGACAATCTCAATGCTCCTCACCAGCCTCCTAATGTTGTCAATGCACCACAACAAGCTAATATTGGTGCTTAACAAGCTGCTTATGTGTACCCTCTGAGGTATACAAATCAGAACCGTACAATAGCTGACTTTGACATACCAAACTAGTATCCTCAAGACTGAGCTGCTATACGAGTTCCAAATCCACCAAGGTGTGACTATGAGATTAAACCTCAAATCATTGGTTTCGTAAAGAAGAACCAGTTTCATGGTCTCACCACGGAACATCATATGGATCACTTCGATCTCTTTGAAGAAATCTGCAGTAGAGTACCTGAAGACTATTTGAAGTGTAAGCTTTTTTCTTTTCTCTCTAGCCGATAAGGCTCACAGATGGTTAAAGTCATTACCCCCTGGTTCGAACACTACTTGGGAAGGATGTAAGTCGACCTTTCTCAATCACTTATACAGGAAGGCGAGATCCAACTCTCTTAGGAACAAACTTCAAAACTTTCAACAAGGACCTGTCGAGTCATTCTATGATGCATAGGAATGCTTTAAGGACTACGAACGAGATTTTCCTCACCATGGCTTCAGTGGAGGTGATATTCTAAGTACTTTCTATAGAAGATTACATCCAAAGTTTCAGCTGTCAGTCGACACGGCCAGGAATGGATATTTCACTACTAAGACTGTCCTGGAAGGAAGAGCTCTCATCGAGAACCTTGCTACAAGTAGTAGAAACACTTGAACTGATTTTGATAGAACCATACGTTCTAGTGATTCTGATGCTAAGCAGATCACCGAGCTCAAGAACATTTTGAGCCAACTTCTAAGGAACCAGAACTGTGCTTTCAATGCCTATGAGATGAATCGTAATGCAAACAATGGTGGTTTCCAAGAGTTTGATGATTCATTCGATCAAGAAGACGATGTTAACTATGTTGGTGTTCAAGGATTCAACCAGAACCGTGGGTTCAACAACAACTTCCGAAATAATTCTAACCTATCATATAGGAGTTCGAATGTTGAGAACCCTCAAGACCAGCACTATCCGCAGCAGTAGCAGAAACCATTTCAAAGTTGGTTTCAAAACAACAACAAATTTGGTGGCAACAACAACTTTCAACCCTGTCCTCCTTTCAACAACAACAACAAGGTGTCCTTTCTATCCGCAAAAGCTCAAGCTCCAATACCCCAAGTTGATGGACTTGAGACTACGATGTGTGAGCTGCTTGTCTCTCATCAACAAGCAACAAGGGATATCAATGTCAAGGTAGACAACACCTATGACAAGTTGAATGGTAAGTTTGAAGGCCTTTCCACATTCATCAAGAAGCTGAAAACCCAAGTTCCTCAGACTGCGAATAATGCCCTAAGACAAGTGGGTGTACTTCTGGGGAAGCCCGAGGGGAATCCAAAAGGCTACTGCAATGCTATCTCCACTGTTGCAACCCTCACAAGGCGTGTGAGTGAACCATTGGTACCCCTTTTCGATTCTCATGAAGACATGGTCCGTATGAAACGAACCATGGATGAAGACAAGGCACAACGCCATCCTTTGAGGTGACTATCAAAAGTAGAAGATCTTGGATGCTTTGTTTACTCATGCCCTCCATAACAGGCATCAAATTCTCTAACTCTCTTTGTGATTCTGGTGCTAATATGAATGTTATGTCGAGGAATGTTTCTGAGAAACTTGGACTAAGAGACATGTCTCCATCCAATTTGAGCCTTCTCTTTATAGACTCATCGCAGAAGATCCCTGATGGACTAGGTCGTGACTTGCAACTAGTTGTAGAAGACAGCCTAGTCCCTATGGATTTTCACATTCTCAAGAAGGATGATAAGACTAAGAGACCTTTGATTTTGGGAAGACCATTCCTTGCTACCATTGGTGCTTTCATCGACCACACAACCAAGAGAACAACCTTCACCAATGTCAACAAAAAGGTATTCTATCCAACACTCTCTACTACGAAGCAATGAGCTCCGCCATTCGATGAAGAATCAATGGATCCCCACGTTGATAAAACCGACACGGAAAGTAAAAGTTTTAGCAAGAGAACTTGGAAGCTACCATCAAAGCCTCCCGAGCAGCCCCAGATCTCGAAGATCAAGGTCATTGTTCCTCCTGAACTTAGCAAGGAAAGGAAGGATCAAATCCAAGAAATGATAAGGCATACCAAGGAAGTCCTTTTCCAAGAAAAAGTGTTTGAAACAGCCTCGAGAGGACAGCTTGTGATAGAAGCTGGAGCTAACTATCAAGACATAAAAGAAGCTGAGGAGATACCCATCTCCGAAGTTACACCTGCACAAGCTTAACCAGCTAACCAAGTCTAGCCAAACACTTTAAACAAGCCCGCTTAGTGGGAGGTAACCTACTTGTGAGTTTTTCTTTTACCTTTTTAGTTTAGATTTCATTTTGCTTTTCATCTTTGCATGTTTTGTTTCATATTTTTTATAAACAAGAAAAGAAAATAGAAAAGAAGAAAACAGAAAATAGAAATTAAGGAAGAAGAATGACCTAGGTCACGATGGGAGTGACCGAAGTCACATGAAGAGCAAACCCCGGTCACATACACCTGTGACTAATGTGCCATGAAGGCCAGACCCCGGTCACGAGGCCTTGTGACCAAGGTTTGGTTGGTTTTCATAATGTTTGGTGTTTGTTGCATCTTCTGTCTTATGGAACCCTTTAGTGCTAACTACACAATCTTGATGAGCCATGAGCCATTCCCCAACGTCATCCGTTACATTAGACCAAGTCAAGGCAGCATCCGTCCGTACTAAGCCGTGACCGAATCACTAATGTTTTGTGAAGAATATTGCAATTCCCTCGATCAAATGATCAAAGATTGAATTCTCAGCATCATATGAGTATTTCCTGAGTAATGATCGAGGCATTTTTTGGAAAAAGGAGTCGAGATTGGAAGATTATACGCGTTTGATTTCCAAGACTGATCGACAACCATGGGATTCACAAAGGAGTGTGAATATTAAAATGTACTCGATCAAAAGTGGTACCACTTGATATTCACTGATAAGATGGATATCAAGAATTTTGGAACGAGCATGAAGAAATTCACGATACTTCTTTATCTTTTGAGTTGTTCTGCCAGATCGGTCGCTCAAGACCTTTGGTCTCTACCCGGACCCAATGAAAAAAATAGGATCACTTCTTATGGATTCATTTTTGATCGAGAAGATTTCAGAAGAAGAAGCTCACATATGAAAATGGCCAACTTTTCACATCACGATTATAGCCGACACCTTCCACGGCTACAGAAATCACAGAGGTAAGAAAATTTCTAAGAAATACTAGATCAAATGAGCTACGAAGAAAATCTTGAAAGAGAATTTTGAATCAAAATATTCTCTCTACTCTTTGTCGCGACCATTCTGCGACAACACCACCACCAATCTGTGACAGCAAGATTTGTGAAACTTGGATAATATTGCAGATGGTTCGATCGAATGCTCCAATACTAAGTGTCTAATGATATAATGACACGTAGGAGGTAATGATCAAGAGAATATTGGCCATGATCGGACTAGATATTGATATTCTCGATGGAACCTTACACAGAATCATTCTTGAGTCGAGACGTCAAAAAGAACCATTCTTGAGTCAACAGAACCGATTAATCTCTAAACAACCAAGTAAGTATTCATCCTAACATCTATTACCAGGATAGAGTACCATATTACTGCCTAGTAATGTGGTCTTGACTTCTCAGATACTTCTCCTCCTATATATACCCAGTTCGGCATTCGGAGGAGACACGAGCAATTTCTGCAATCTACCTCTCTAAAAGCTCTCAAGTCTTAAGTTTTAAAGTTTATAATTTTCAAAGTTGTTTTATTATATTTATTTTAGTATCATAAAAAAGCGAAAGTTTCAATTTATCATATCTTTAAAATCTCTAAAGTGGCATCAGAGCCTAAAGATCTTCAAAAAAAAAAAATCGATTCAAATCTCTGCATGGTTTTCTTTAAAAAACTTTTCTAAACGAAACACTCTGAAATTAAAAATATTTAAACCTATTCTAAGAAAGATTCTAGACCTTCTACCTTAGCACGGTCACTGATTGGTGTTCCAGGAAGCAAGTCCTAAAGGTCATAAGACCGTTGGTAAGCTGCAGTTGTGCCACAGCAGAAAAGGTTAGTATCTTCCTAGACTATGTTTAAATAATTTTAAATCATGGCGTCTTCAATTAGAAAGCTTTTTAAACCTAAACACATACCATCTACATCTCATACTATAATTAACTCAAAAGAAATTATGACAAAAATAACAACCTTTAATCATGAGTTATCAAAGAATAAACTACCTCATATTAATCCAAAAAATATATATCAAATCAGTACTTTTGATTTTAAGACCGCTTATGCAATCAAAGAACACAAACAAACAATATCTTTACAAATTGAATTTGAAGAAATTAAATTGCTATCATCAATTGCTTTAGAAAAATATAAGCAAAAAGGATTTAATTACCTTCATTTTGGATTAGTCCAAATTGCAATTAAACCATTATCAAGAAGTGGAATTGATTCACCAATACTTATGTTATTAAGAGATAAAACACTATTAAAATTTGAAGACTCGCTTCTTGGAGCAGTCCAATCAAATCTATGCAATGGAGCAATTTATTTCAATTGTGAACCTAATTTTCAAGTAAGTTTACATGATTCAACTATACTCAATACATTGGTATTAAATGTCCATCTACCAGAAGTAAAATTCCAAAATGAACGGCATGGTTACTTAATACTATATCGAATTTACTTTAAACAATCAACTTTTTAATTTAATCCAAGATGTTTATTACAGGATGATAAAGGTGAAACAACTATATTAGCAGTACATAGTAAGGATACACCAAGTGCAACATACGCACCTAAAGAATTAAAATGGAATGAATTAACCATTCCAGATCAATGGAAACTTCAAATTACTCAACCTCCTAGAAACTTTGAACAAAGAAATATTTCAAATATAATAGAACGCAGAGATGCAAAAATAATACTACAATTCGGATCATTTAGAGAACCTATTCAACCAAAAAGAAGTTCATATTATTCTCGACTTTCTTTTTCTGAATTTCGTTCTAGACAATCGAGTACAGATTCAGAAGTAGAAAGCGTCAATCAAAGCGATAAACAAGACATTAAATTTAAAGCACCTATTGTTGAACCGAATAATAACTTATTTGCAACATCACCTACGCATTCAGATTTTAAATCTATTAATGTAATTACAAAAGAATATGCAATCAATAAACAATATATGAGAGAAGATTTCTCTTCAAAAGAAAATGATGAAAAGAGAAACTGCTATTTCAATACGTTTTCTAAACAACAAACACAAGAATATAGAGAAAAATGGTACGATTGCATGCTGTTAAAATAAATAGATATTTCATTTTTATATGGTTTGAAACGTATTCAATAGCATATAACATAGATTACCCATTTAAAAAAATTATAGAAGTTCATCTCTAGGACAATTATGGGAACAAGTAGATGGATCTAAAACTAAATCAATACATACCCCGTTAGAAGATTTAAAAATAAATACACCAAAAAGAAAAATTATAGGTACGCCATTTAAAACTGGTGCAAATAAAGACGATATAGAACCCGTCCTATTACAAGACATTAAATCTATTTATCAACAAAATACTATCAAAGTCAAATATTACATACCATATCAAAGCAAGTAGATCAAATAGATCTTAATTAAATACGAATGAATATAATAAATTAGATCAAATAGATCAAAGTATGCAACATCCTTTTTCATCTACTTCTACACCTATATTTAAACCAATAAATAGACAAGTAATATTTCCTGAAAATAAAATATTAAAATCAATCGTATCTAGATTAGCAAATTTAGACAAAGGTAAAGGAATCAACAATATCGACGAAAACGATAATGAATCTATTCAATCCTCTACTCAATCCGATAATGATAATCAAGAAATAAATCATATAAGAAATAAAATAAGATCAAATAAACCTTATTATAAAAGACATACTCCACCCGATTTACTATATGAAGAACAATATAATAAAAATAGAAATGTATACACTAGAGATGGTATATATGAATGGAATGTAGATGGCAAATCGGAATACCAAATTATGTCTGTATTACAAGAAATGGGAATGGCTTCTATATCCTATAAAGCTTGAGGCAATTCTGATAAACAAGCATGCATATTATTAATAACTGGTTTTACTGGAGCTTTAAAATATTGGTGGGATAACTCACTAGACTTACCTACTCAAGATTCAATAATTAATCATGTAGAAATAAGAACAGTAGAAGATAATGACGGTTTCGTTGAAGAAGTAAAACATCAAAATGCAGTAGAAGTCTTAATTTATACAATAACCATGCATTTTGTCGGAAATCCTAATGAGGAATCCGAAAGTAAAAAAATAATTTTAACCAATTTGAGATGTCTTACTCTGAGCGACTTTAAATGGTATAAAGATATTTTTATCACTAATATATTTCAAAGAAAAGATTGTAATCAACTTTTTTGGAAAGAACGATTTATCTTGGGATTACCATCCTTTTTTGATGAAAAATAGTCAATAAATTAAAAGAATATTGTAGAGGACAACCAGTCCCTTGGAATACAATAACTTATGGTCAATTATTTGCGTTCATTAAAAACGAAAGTTTAACCTTATCTCAAGAACATAAAGATAAAGAGCAAATGATAAATACAAATTTAAAACCATGATGGGTTGGTTTTGCGAACAATATGGATATTCAAGGCTTAATCCACCATCAAGAATCAAAACGTTTAAAATTTAGGTAAAAGAGATAAAATGATATCAAGTATTATCAAAAACCAAAACATTATCAAAAACCTTCAAATTATCTAAAACAAAAGAATTTTCAAAAGAAACCATTTAATAAATATAATAAATATAAATCTACTTATAATATAGTTTGTTGGAATTGTAAGCGTGCTCGACATAGGTCCACGGAATGTAAAATGAAGAAAGATAAATGAAATATTTCAAGATCAACCTGATATTCAAGAAAAATTAACAAAATTACTAATATCAGAATCTGAATTATCAGAAAATGAATCTTCTAACAATAATTCAATAAACAAAATAGAAAACTTAAGTGATTCTTCTACCGAATCACAAGAAGTTTCTGATAATTTATGTAACTGTAATGTAATCAACGTAATAACCAAAGATAATAAATAAACAATTCCTATTAGACATTATAGACAAAATAAATGATCCTAAAACAAAAAGAGAATATTTAAAAAAATTAAAAGATATTATATATCAAGAAAATCAATTAGCTAGTCCTCAACCATTTAGTTTAAATAAAATATTTGAAAAATACCGAACTCAAAGTTTATTTAAACAAGTAACAACTGGCGAATTACAACATGAAGTTAAACAACTTAAAACACAAATAAAAGACATACAAATAATTGTTAACCAACAAGATCTAAAAATATTACAAATAGATGCTCGCTTATCTTTAATCGAATCATCAAATCCTAATCAAGCATCTTCAAGTAATCAAAATTCAGAAAATAATAGTATTTCCATATCACAAAATGAAGCATATATACAAAACATCAATAAAATTAACTATCAAAAATGGTATACCAAAGTAACATTACATATAGGATATGATTTCAAAATTAACACAATTGCATTACTAGATTCTGGTGCTGATTATAACTGCATTCGTGAGGGTCTTGTACCCACTAAATTTTATGAGAAAACCACTGAACACCTAAGCAGCGCTAATAGAAGCAATTTAAGAGTAAAATATAAATTACCATGCGCAAAAATCTGTAATCAAGGATATTGTTTTAAAAACTAATTTATCTTAGTTAAGGGTTTAACACAAGAAGTAATATTAGGAACACCATTTTAAAG
This sequence comes from Cardamine occulta, assembly GCA_028015245.1. Lineage (NCBI taxonomy): Eukaryota > Viridiplantae > Streptophyta > Magnoliopsida > Brassicales > Brassicaceae > Cardamine > Cardamine occulta. Next base: position 2,154,829 of record CM051367.1, read on the forward strand.
TATCTGAATGCGGAATAACAACAAAAGTTATAGGAACAAAAATGTTATTCGAATTTTTATTACCTATGAAAACTAAAGAAATATTCGAACTCCAACATAATACAACCAAAAAAAACAATCAACTTAATAAACGGAAAACATAAACATATTCAATATTTACAAGATGAAATATCTTACAAAAAATTAGAAGAACAATTAAAATCTCCTTATATAATTAATAAAATAAAAACTATCGAAAACGAATTAATCAAACAAGTATGTTCTGATCTACCCAATGCATTTTGGGAATGAAAAAAACATACGGTTAATCTACCTTGTATAAAAGAATTTAATGAAAAACTTATACCAACTAAAGCAAGACCTATTCAAATGAATAAAACATTATTAGAACAATGTCAAAAAGAAATACAAGATTTGTTAAATAAAAAATTAATTAGACCATCCAAGTCACCTTGGAGTTGTGCAGCGTTTTATGTAAACAATGCATCTGAAAAAGAACGTGGAGTACTACGACTAGTCATTAATTACAAACCACTGAATGACGTCCTAAAATGGATTAGATATCCGATACCCAATAAAAGAGATATATTAAAACAATTATACAATGCAAAAATATTTTCAAAATTTGATATGAAAAGCGGGTTTTGGCAAATACAAATTACCGAGCAAGATAAATATAAAACAGCATTTACAGTACCTTTTGGTCATTACGAATGGAACGTAATGCCATTCGTTCTTAAAAATGCACCATCTGAATTTTAATACATTATGAATGATATATTCAACAGTTCATCAGCATTCGCTATAGTCTATATAGACGACGTCTTAATATACTCAAAATCAATTGATCAACACTTTAGTCATTTAAATACATTTTTAAATATAGTAAAAACCAATGGATTAGTCTTATCTAAACAAAAAATATGTCTACTTCAAACTAAAGTAACATTCTAAGGACATAATATATATCAAGGAAGTATAACGCCCATATCAAGACCAATTGAGTTTGCCGTCAAATTCCCAGACGAATTAAGGGAAAAAACTCAATTACAGTGATTTCTAGGATATCTGAACTATACTATTGTCAAAATTTTCGTAAAAATTACCAATTTTGTATAATCTGTGCATAGTAATTTTTACGAAATGTTTTACAATAGTATTGTTTACAGAGATTTTAAAGATATGATAAATTTAAACTTTAGTTTTTGATGATACTAAGATAAATATAATAAAACAACTTTGAAAATTATAAACTTTAAAACTTAAGACTTGAGAGCTTTGTAAAGAGGTAGATTGCAGAAATTGCTCGTGTCTCCTCCGAATGCCGAACTGGGTATATATAGGAGGAGAAGTGTAGAGAGTCTTGCTATGTGTTGATAAGTTATGGTGATATGTGTCACCAGTTTGTGGTGTCGACACTTGACTAAATGCGTGCTCCGTATCATTAGCATGTGGTGCCGACGTTTTGAGTGCTTGATACGTATGTGCTGACGTTGTGGTTACTTGATATATGTCTAAATGGGTCCCATATGTTAGAGGTGGGTCCCATTTTCCTGGTAATGCTGAAACACTCCATCCCGGAAACCACTAAACCGGGACCGGTTAAAATCACAACAAAGCATGCAAAACGAGCATTTTAAAATTTTCTACCAACTTAACTGAATAAATAAAATCTACTTTATTTATTCCAAAACACCAATTAAATTAGACTAACAACCTAGCAGAAGCGAATACTAAATAATCCATCCAATAAAAATAATTAAATAATAAATAACACCAAAAAGGACGCTGGTTATGTCATCCACTCTACAGCCTTGGTCCCACGAGCTCCAGCAAGACTCAATCCTTATCTGCATCACATAACGAGATGCCTCAGTATAAAAGATACTGAATGAGGTAACAACTACATAAAAGCTAAAATTCACTAATGCCAGCAATCAATAAACACAATGATATCAACAAGCAACACATGCCATAAATAGCAACAATAAACATCCATCACTCCTAATGGACCAACAACAAGAACTACAGAAATGAGGACCACTCCAAGTCTTCAGACTAACCACAGTCTAACACAGAAGCACTCACCTTTGCTCACAACGATTTCCTTGATGGCACTTTTCTTTTTAAGACACTTTCCTTTTCAGGAAACTTTCCTTTCCAGAAATTTCTAGGGTTTCTTAAATGTCATAGCAATACAACCACAACCTCCCTTCCTCACCCTACAGCCAACCACAACAACAAAAATACATTAAACCTAAACTGGAAAAATAACAGAAAAGATCAGCCTCAAAGATGGGATCACGAATCAAAATCTAACCGTCCACATTCAAATCGCACCGTTGAAAATCAACCCCTAGATGTCTAAACCTACGTCCAAAGTTTCGTGGTGATCCGACCATAGATGAACTCACGATCTCTCTTTGAATCCACGTTGGTCCAGATCTCGTCTCAAAAAAGGACACCTCATGAAAATGCGAATACCTTTCAGAATATTAATCCAAATCAGCATCAGCAACACCAATACCATAGCCAATATGCTTTTCTCGCATGCCTTTCTTCGTTCATGGTTTGATATTCTGGTGTCCTAGGCGTAGAGGAACAACACCAATCCATCCCGAACTTTAACTCTAGATATAAGAGTTAAATACAACACCACAAAATATCTTTACCATTGCAAAAGATTTGCTAGCTCGAACCTTCATTCTACCATGACATGTCGGATGTATCTGCATCTCCTTCATGTGCAAGCTTTCCTTCTTCTCTTTCAGCCACACTCAGCCTCTGTCGTTCTTTCCTTGAAGGTGGCCACGAAAATTATGATGAATAACTAGGGTTTCTGCAAATTTTTGGGTTTTAGATAGGTACACTCGCAGTGACTCCCCCGAGCACTCCGATGCCACCCCACGGAAACACCATTCCGTCGGCCAAACCAATCCGGAACTACCAGCCCTACACGGCTACTGTACACCCAGCATCCGCCTCCTACCTACCGTACTGCTATCCGATAGCACACCCACCTGTCTACTAATTCCTCTAGTAAACCCACCACACGACCATTCAATGTTAACACCTCTTTTATTATAATCCAAAAATCCAACGTACATCGATTAAATTATCACACCATAAAATAACGAGTACAACAACGCAAAAGCAAAACCAAGTATCACCAACACCGACGATCACCCACCCCGGCTAACCCTTCCGTTTGCCGAACCACTTGGGAAACTTTCACTTCATCTTAGCTTCCGCCTCCCAAGTCACCTCTTCGGCTCCATTGCAATCCCACATAACCTGCATCTCCAGAACCTTCTTCCTCTAGACCACTATCACCCGGCGATCTAGGACTCTCAGAGGCCTCGCCTCCCCCTCTATGCTTGGTGTCAAATATGATGGCACCTCCATCACCACCAGCTAACCCCACTAGCACCTACTCAAGGCTATCCATTCACTCGACTACTCAAGGCTAAGTACACTAGAGAGCTCTAAACTCTAAGGAGTAAACACCTCAACACACCGGCTAAGCCCTCCAGCTTGCCAATCCACTTGAGAAAACTTGCATTTCCTCATAGCTTATAACTCCCAAGTTCTTCCGCTACTCCATCGCAAGCCCACAAGACCATCATCTCTAGGACCCACTCCATGTGATGATACTGAGTTATTAATCAACTAGTAACTCCGCATAGTCCACACAGCTAACCATAACTGATCCTCAACACTTAAGAAACATAATGTTCACCAGTCACCTCCTCGATCCCACTCCAACGCCCACCTGGTGTTATACACAGTAAAATGCTTTGGGGTCCAACAACCAACCACAACCAACAGTACCTGATATCTGTCCCACCTACGCTTAAGGTAATCACACCAAGAACATGCTAAGACTTTCGAATTTCAAACACAACACCATAATGAAACCTTAACCCTTCCAAAACAAACAAGTACATAAGAGGAAGATCCCACCCAATGATCGTCTGCATTCGTTCGTCCCGCTTGTCTTGCCACTCTCTCATGTGGCCCCTAAATGCCGCGACAACTCAGTTCAAAAACAGTGCATCAACTCCTGCTACCGGCTATACAAGTTCAGAACTCAACTAAACTTCAATATAACTACACAACTTGCAGTGTACTAAACTGTAGCTCCACGATTATCATCATAACACAATGATATACGTTCTCGGCTAACAAACTCTCAATGTGGTACCCCCACCGGTAACCACCAAGAACAATAAAAATCCTCCACCCAGAATCTCCATCGACAACCTTAGGCCAGGCCCAACATCCACCAAAAATCCTAGAACGCATCTCCTGGATTCAATAACAGAGCCGGCCCAACATCGACCCCCTAACCTCCTAAAAACAGTTTATAACACATCCACAAGTACCACATCTCATAAGACGTGTACTTAGCTCAACTACAACTCGCTCACAGCGATGACATTCTAACACCAGAACATCAATGACTCAAATCTCCCTTGCTTTTATAACCGCATCGACACGACTTACAAGGTCTTAACATAAGAACTCCTTCCCAATAACACTTGATTCTGCGCTCTAGAGTCTCCAAAACACTTACTTGCACAACCATATCTCAGGAACTCAGGTGAAAGCTCGGTTATCCACCTCGTTCCTTTCCCAAGACATGATCCTCCACACTACACAAGGAACACCCTGCAAAAAGTCAGTCTCATGTCCAACCCTCTAGACAATGAACACTAACCAAAACGCTCCAACAATCTGCTGGGTCCCCTACTCCGCATACTCTACTTAGTCTCATAATAAGACCATCTCGGCCTCACAGCATGGTAATCGTACGATAGACCAGAACTCAACAACAGCTCTAGCTCCTACTGAGCTCCTAAAAATGTAACAACTTAAAAATCAGACCCCCTCCATGGTCTCTGCACCACAATAACACCAAAAATTCTCCCCTCCCCCACTTGAGTACAGCATATGGTGCCTAACGTGACCAACTGTCATCCCTATTTAACACACGACATACAAACTATTGCAATCACCTGCCATGATAATCACTACCACATCATTGTGATCCAATGCAATCACAACAACGACATGTGATCCAATGCAATCACAATGTATCGCCCAACTAGCGACACACCGTGCACTCTCCGTATCGCCCAACTAGCAAAACACAGTGCAATCATCCTTTTGCCCAACGGCACAATAATGCCATCTAAGGCTATGCACTCACCGTATTGCCCTACCGCACTACCAACATACCCACGTCGAGCACCGTAAACGTTTCAGACTATGATCTGCTAATACACTAGCAGCCATCTCTCTCGCACCGTCTACCATACTAATGGGCATATCATGCGCCACCCATTCCACCGAATAGCTTGCCGCGAGTCACCCCACCGCCCATCCCAGTGAATAACTCACAACACACCAATGTCTATCAGTCCCTCACGGACAACACTCAGCGCTGACTATCAACACCTGATAACCGTACGATGTAACAATGTATACCGTACGAGCATTTTAAAATTTTCTAACAACTTAACTGAATAAATAAAATCTACTTTATTTATTCCAAAACACCAATCAAATCAAACTAATAACCTAGCGGAAGCGAATACTAAATAACCCATCCAATAAAAATAATTAAATAATAAATAACACCAAAAAAGACGCTGGTCATGTCATCCACTCCACAGCCTTGGTCCCACGAGCTCCAGCAAGACTCAGTCCTTATCTGCATCACATAACAAGATGCCTCAGTATAAAAGATACTGAATGAGGTAACAACTACACAAAAGCTCACATTCAAAAACGCCATCAATCAATAAACACAATGATATCAACAAGCAACACATGCCATAAATAGCAAAATAAATATACATCACTCCTAATGGACCAAAAACAAGAACTACCAAAATGAGGACCACTCCAAGTCCTCAGACTAACCACAGTCTAACACAGAAGCACTCACCTTTGCTCACAACGATTTCTTTGATGGCACTTTCCTTTTTAAGACACTTTCTTTTTCAGGAAACATTCCTTTCCAAGAAATTCTAGGGTTTCTTAAATGTCATAGCAATACAAGCACAACCTCCCTTCCTCACCCTACAGCCAATCAAAACAACAAAACAATCTTCAACCTAAACTGGAAAAATAATAGAATAGATCAGCCTCAAAGATGGGATCACGAATTGAAATCTAACCGTCCACATTCCAATCGCACCATTGAAATCAACCCCTAGATGTCCTGAAGTTACGCGATCTCTCTTTGAATCCATGTTGGTCCAGATCGCGTCTGAAAAAGGACACCTCACGAAAATACGAATAACGTTCAGAATATTATTCCAAATCAACATCCGCAAAGTGTTACCTCTAGATATAGGAGTTAACTACAACACCACAAAATAGCTTTACCATTGAAAACGATTTACTAGGTCGAACCTTTGTTCTACCACGACATGTCGGATGTATCTGCATCTCGTTCATGTGCAAGCTTTCCTTCTTCTCTTTTAGCCACTCTCAGCCTCTCTCGTTCTCTCCTTGAAGGTGGCCATGAAAATTATGATGAATAACTAGGGTTTTTGCAAATTTTAGGGTTTTAAATAGGCTTAGGGTTTTATTCTCCAAAATTTTCTTTAATCCCTCAACTTTTCAGTCTTTCCAATTCAGCCCCACAACTCTTTAAACTGTCAATTAAACACACCGACCACAATTGATTTAATCAATCTAGCCCCCAAACTTCTAATTCTCTAATTAAAACCTCTAATTAATGGGTTACGGATGTTACAAATGCGGTCTTGACTTCTCAGATACTTCTTTATACAGAGTTTTTTTGATACATATATACTCTGTAGATTATTAATAGTTTAGAGCTAGTTATTAAAATACATAAGATACAGAGTCTACTAGAATATATATTGAATAATTTATCTAGATGTCGATACATCTAACATGCTTTTGAGCAAAGCATCAACTATAAACAGATTTGATTATTCTTTACCGAGAGCCGTTTGCTTCGGAATAGCCTTAACTTTGATATTGCTATCAGGTGTTAAGATAACCCATTATTAGGATTTTTTATATTCTTTTGTGTTTACATTTCAAATGGATCTTGGCCTAAGGGGCCACTGTAGGCATCATCTGATTGCATAGAGTTGACCGATTGGATGTTGTCTTCGTCATCCTCGGAGGATTCCATTTGTTGGCTTATTGTGGCGATAATTTTTTGGAGTTTCGCTTGCTTGGCGGAGCGACGAGAGGCGGATTTTGATGAGCTCGATGAGTGAGTTGGACTCTGAGCTGTTGCATGAGTAGATGGTTTGGAGGGTTTTTGGGTAGATGGCTTGGTTTTAGAAGTAGAGGATGTAGGAAGTTGATGTGGTTTAAGTAGGGGGATTGATTTAGAGACGCTTTGGATAGCGGTGTGAACTTCCTTAGTGATTTTGAAGAATTTTTGAATATTGGCAAGGGAGCAACAGTCTAGGGTAAATTTGTCCCACCATTTAATCCGTAATTCTCGGAGTAAAAAGCAAGGCATTCCTGGTAAGTGAAGAGTGAGGTTAAAATGCCAAGAACAAATCCACGGGATACCCATGTCAATGTGGAAGGCGATGATGTTCAGGGGACCAATGGGTTGTTGGACGATGTGTTTTTGGTAGTAAGGGAAAGAGGTCTTGATTATTTCTGTTGGGTAAATTTCGCTGGTAGGACCGAACCAGTACCACCATTCATTGAACCATCTAGGAATAGTCTTCGAACAATTTCGGTCGAAGGAGATAAACCAAGAATGGTCATAAGGACGTAGGTAAAAGGTACGGAAAAAGGCTTGTTGGTAATCAACATAAGAGTATCCTTGAATATGGTATCCGGGTGTGGAAAAAGGTTTAAGAGTATGGTAATGGATGAAGCGAAGATCTTGGATAGAGCAGATATGCAGTATCTTGCAGGTTGAATAGGAGATAAGATTGGGATTTGTTTTATCTGGGCAACGTGCAATTTCTGCAATCTACCTCTCTACAAAGCTCTTAAGTCTTAAGTTTAAAAGTTTATAATTTTCAAAGTTGTTTTATTATATTTATCTTAGTATCATCAAAAGCTAAAGTTTAAATTTATCATATCTTTAAACTCTCTGTAAACAATACTAGTGTAAACAATTTCGTAAATGGATCACCAAATGGATAATGATGAAGTAATACATAGCCTCATTATAAACCTTGTCAAAAAACCCATTGGGACAAAACTTGACAAGGGAAAAAGAGCACTCATGTATCACTTAGTCCATTTGTTGATGCTCTTGAACTTGTATCAAAACCAGAGTAGTTTGGATAACTTCTTCTTCCTCCGTGCTTAAGCGTCTAAGCATTCCTCCTGGTATAGCTAACACGTCCTCAAATCCAAGTGCATCCTCTGGTTTATGCTCTGGTCCATGCTCCATGTTCTCCATGCTATTTAAGACCACATCATCCTCTCCCTCTTGAAAAGGATTTGTCCTCAAATCTGTTTCATCTGCAATAAAAGGACCAGGTCAGAAACATTGAAACTCGAATTCACAGTATACTTACCTTGGAGATCTAGCTAGTATGCTTTGTCACTAATCCTTTAGATTATTTTGAAAGGGCCATCAATCCTTGGCATAAGCTTTGATTTCTTTTCAGCAGGAAATCTTTCTTTCCTCAAATGAACCCATACAAGGTCTCCTTCCTTAAAACTGACTTGTCGCCTCCCCTTATTAGCATGCTTAACATAAATCTTGGTCTTCTCTTTTACGTTCTTTCTAGCTTGTTCATGGATCTTCTTCACAAATTCTGACTTTTTGTTTCTGTCAATGCTAACTCTTTAACTTAAAGGAAACAAAATTAGATCCAAAGGTGACATAGGATTAAAGCCATAAACAATTAAAAAGGTGAATACTTCAAAGCAGAATGCACAGAAGGATTGTATGAAAATTCTATATGGGGCAAGCAATCTTCCCAAGTTCTAAGATTCTTTTTAATCAAGGAATGCAAAAGAGTTCCTAAAGTCCTATTAACCACTTGTGTTTGGCCATCATTTTGAGGGTGACATGTAGTTGAAAACAAAAGCTTAGTCCCCAATTTAGACAACAAGGTTTTCAAAAAGTAGCGAAGGAACTTAGTATCTCTATCAGAAACTATAGTCCTAGGCATTCCATGCAACCTAACAATTTCCTTATGAGCAGGCTGCATGAACAACACCTGTTACAATAAAATTTAAATTAAAAAGGCTGGACCGAAATCTTCTCTTAATGGACTGGGCTGGATCAACATATGGAAAATGATCAAGCAATACATAAGCATCATTAAAAACCTTTTCAAGAAAACCCATTGGGACGAAACTTGACAAGGGAAAAAGAGCACTCATGTATCACTTAGTCCATTTGTTGAAGCTCTTGAACTTGTATCAAAACCAAAGTGGTTTGGATAACTTCTTCTTCCTCCATGCTTAAGTGTCTAAGCATTCCTCCAATGGCTTGGTTAAATAGCTTACTTCTGGCTGGTGTCATTGGTCTTCCTGGTGTTGCTAACACGTCCTCAAATCCAAGCGCATCCTCAGCTACAAGCTTAGCTTCCTCTAATTCATGCTCTGGTCCATGCTCCATGTTCTCCATGCTATTTAAGACCAAATCATCCTCTCCCTCTTGAAAAGGATTTGGCCTCAAATCTGTTTCATCTGCAATAAAAGGAACCAGATCAGAAAGATTGAAACTCGAATTCACAATATACTTACCTTGGAAATCTAGCTGGTATGCTTTGTCACTAATTCTTTAGATTATTTTGAAAGGACCATCAATCCTTGGCATAAGCTTTGATTTTCTTTCAGCTAGAAATCTTTCTTTCCTCAAATGAACCCATACAAGGTCTCTTTCCTTCAAAATTACTTGTCACCTCCCCTTATTAGCTGCTTAACATAAATCTTGGTCTTCTCTTTTAGGTTTTTTCTAGCTTGTTCATGGATCTTCTTAACAAATTCTGACCTTTTCTTTCTGTCTATGCTAACTCTTTCACTTAAAGGCAACGAAATTAGATCCTAAGGTGACATAGGATTAAAGCCATAAACAATTAGAAAAGGTGAATACTTCAAAGCAGAATGCACAGAAGGATTGTATGAAAATTCTATATGGGGTAAGCAATCTTCCCAAGTTCTAATGTTCTTTTTAATCAAGGCATGCAAAAGAGTTCCTAAAGTCATATTAACCACTTCTGTTTGGCCATCAGTTTGAGGGTGACATGTAGTAGAAAACAAAAGCTTAGTCCCCAATTTAGACCCAAGGTTTTCAAAAAGTAGCGAAGGAACTTGGTATCTCTATCAGAAACTATAGTCCTAGGCATTCCATGCAACCTAACAATTTCTTTAAAGAACATATATAATATATGGGATGCATCATTAGTTTTATGACATGCAATAAAATGTGTCATTTTTGAGAATCTATCAATCACAAAAAATATTGAATCCTTTCCAGTTCTAGACCTAGGCAAACCAAGCAGAAAATGCATAGAAATATCATTCCAAGGATTCATATGGATAGGCAAAGGAGTGTATAAACCGTTTGGCTGAACCTTTGATTTAGCTTGCTTACAAATTATGCACCTACCATAGACTCTTTCAACATCTCTTCTCATATGAGGCCAATGGAAATGTTCTCTCATTACCCCAAGTGTTTTAGCAATGCCAAAATGACCCATGAGACCTCCGCCATGAGTTTCCTAACAAACAAGTGTCGGAGAAAGCAATTAGGCACACATAAGCGATTTTCGTAAAAGAGAAACCCATCTTGTCTATGGTAATGTCCTGAAGAAATCTTATCACACGCTTTATATATATCTTGAAAATCAGAGTCAGTTTCGTAAAGCTCTTTAATCTGTTCAAACTTCAAAAGTTTAGCATCAAGAGTAGAGAGTTGAGTGTACCTTCCGGATAATGCATCAGCAACTACATTATCCTTATCTTTTTGTACTTTATAACATATGGGAAGGTTTCAATGAATTCTACCCACCGTGCATGTCTCTTGTTAAGTTTTTGCTGACCTTTCATGTGTTTGAGGGACTTATGATCGGTATGGACGATGAACTCCTTAGGCCATAGGTAATGCTGCCATGTTTGTAAGGCCCGGAACAAAGCATAGAGCTCCTTGTCGTAAGTGGGATAGTTTAAGGTTGCTCCTCCAAGGTTTTCACTAAAATAGGCAATAGGTTTCTTCTCTTGCATCAAAACAGCTCCAATTCCTATTCCTTAGGCATCACACTCAATTTCAAATATTTTAAGAAAACCTAGCAATATCAAAATAGGGGCATTAGTAAGCTTCTCTTTAAGAGTCTGGAACGCTTTTTCTTGTGCTTGCTCCCATTTGAATCCGACTTCTTTCTTGATAACTTCGGTGAGTGGTGCGGTAATGGTGCTAAAGTCCTTGACAAATCGTCTATAAAAACCAGCAAAGCCATGAAAGCTCCTTACTTCTCCTACAGTCTTTGGGCTTGGCCATTCTTTGATAGCTTTGACTTTTTCTTCATCCACTTTAACTCCATCTGCGCTAACAACAAACCCTAAAAAGGCAAGGTTATCTGTGCAAAATGTTAATTTGTCGAAATTAGCATAAAGGTTTTATTGTCTAAGAACACTTAGAACAGAATCTAGATGTTGAACATGCTCGGCTAAACTTTTGCTGTAAATCAGAATTTCATCAAAATAAACTACAACAAAATGTCCAATAAAAGCTATAAGAACATGATTCATTAACCTCATGAATGTACTATGTGCATTTGTTAAACCAAACGGCATAACTAACCATTCATATAATCCATGTTTAGTTTTAAAAGCAGTTTTCCATTCATCACTCTCTTTCATCCTAATCTGATGATATCCACTTTTAAGATCAATTTTAGAAAATATGTTGGAACCATGCAATTCATCAAGCATATCATCTAATCTAGGGATAGGATGTCGACATTTCACCGTGATATTGTTGATTGCTCTACAATCAACACACATACGCCAACTCTCATCCTTCTTAGGTACAAGCAAGATTGGTACGACACAAGGACTCATGCTTTCTTTGGTATGTCCCTTAGTCATAAGCTCATATACCTGTCTTTGTAGCTCTTTTGTTTCCGCGGGATTGGTTTTGTATGATGGGTGGTTGGGAAGTGTGGCTCCTGGTATGAAATCTATTTGGTGTTCAATTCCACATATTGGTGGCAAACCACTTGGATTCTCCTCAGGGAACACATCTTTATAATCCTCCAAAAATTCACTCATTTTACTCGGCAAAGCGGGTGCATGGTTAGTCAGGCTGCATGAACAACACCGGTTAGTCAGGCTGCATGAACAACACCTGTTACATTAAAATTAAAATTAAAAATGCTGGGCCGAAATCTTCTCTTAATGGGCTGGGCTGGATCAACAAATGGATAATGATGAAGTAATACATAAGCCTCATTAAAAACCTTGTCAAGAAAACCCATTGGGACAAAACTTGACAAGGGAAAAAGAGCACTCATGTATCACTTAGTCCATTTGTTGATGCTCCTGAACTTGTATCAAAACCAGAGTGGTTTGGATAACTTCTTCTTCCTCTGTGCTTAAGCGTCTAAGCATTCCTCCAATGGCTTGGTTAAATAGCTTACTTATCGCTCGTGTCATTGGTCCTCCTGGTGTGGCTAACACGTCCTCAAATCCAAGTGCATCCTCAGCTACAAGCTTAGCTTCCTTTGGTTTATACTCTGGTCCATGCTCCATGTTCTCCATGCTATTTAAGATGACATCAAACACCAAAAGCCCTTTCATACCAAGCGCCGTATACCCCGAATGATGCCTTCTCATGAGAAATCCCACACACACTTTTAATGAATGTAAGGAGTTGACTGAAGTGAATGTCATACTCTTTTACAGGTTTGAGATGGATGGATAAGAGTTGAGAATGTTGTGAGTCTATGGATATAAAGAAGATCAAAAGCCTTTTGTGGACAGTTTCATAGCACCAGAAGTTTGGCAACATTTGAAGATCTTCCCATGGACCAAATTCAGAGTTCTTGGTGTCTATGGAAAGCTAGAAGAGTCAAGTTTCCTTTGAACCCCCTCTGATATATTGATTCGTTTTATAATATTTTCCTTGATGCCTATTGTGTTTCTTTGCATCATGAGTGAGTAGTTCTCTTGTTGGGTTTAATGGGGTGATATCGATGGGATTACATGATTGCATTCATTTTAGATTGTTAGATCTGATTTTCATCTATTGTTTGAGCTCTCTTGGAACATCTTTTACTTAATACATGTTGCTTAAATTGATCACTAAGCACTGAATTGAGAGAATAGGAGCACTATCCGCATAAACCTAGCTCCTAGAACTAGTGTTACCAAAGCCTCGTGTTATAACCTGCATAAGTTGAGTTATAGGACTTTGTGAATTTATCGAACTTGTTTATCCTGCCTGTCTAAGCATGTTGTGACCTGCGAAAGGTGAGTAACCGGGCATGGTTACTTTAGATGGTCATTTCATGAACTATGACTTGATTGTTTAGCCATGTTCGTAGTTGAGAACCATTGATGAAAACATATTGCATATAGATCTATCACCTGATTTGTTTAGAGCCAAATAAACCTTATATAATCCCTACACACCCAACACCCTTAATCATTAGTTTAAAACCAATCCATTCATTTGCTTTCATTCATTTGTTGCATTCATTAACCCGAAAATACCAAACAAAACCCTTTCATTGTTTCGTCTTAGTTTGATTTCTTTGCTTGAATTCAATCCACATACTTTTTACTCTCTGTAGGATCGATAGCTTAAGTACTACTACTGATTTTGCAGTTACATTCATTGTGGTTTCCTAAGGAACAAAACTTATGACACACATCAGTCTCGCTTCCATGCAGCTATCTTCCATCGACAAATTTAGATTTTTTCTGTTAAATGGGAGGTTATTTTGCGAACTGTCTATCCCCCATCCCTCCACATTTGTGTGGGAAAAGATATTATGCCACTCCTCATTTCCCAATGCTCTGTCCAACCGGCACCGTACCTTACCGTTCGTTCTCTCTCCTATCCATGAAAATTGATTCCTACTATATAGGAACTCAATAAACCCACATGCGTGGATCATACCTGAAAAGGTAGAAATGAGGTCTCCGATCTCTTCTTCCAGCCTCTTTTCTCATGATTTCCTGTTATCTCGTTTAAATCACTAATGCTAAACCATGGTTCAGTGCAGTGAATACCAATTCTGGTAAGTCTTTCCCATATATATTCTTGGTTTTTGACAACAGGTCCATAAATGAAAGTCATAAAGACTCGATTTCCATTAAAAATAGTTTTGTTATCGATATGACGATCATCTATCATAAGAAACTTGATTGGATAATCCTTAGAGTAAAGCAGCGCTAGATCTCCGCTAGTACCAACCAGCTCTACAGTTTGAAGGTTATCAAATTCAAGACTTGCTTGCAAACTTTGCAGATACATTTTTTTTTTTGTTTCCGTTAAAAACATAAAATCTGGAGAATACATAAGACACATCTCTTCCAATCGGTGAGAAGTTCTTTTTGGTCTTGCCCCTTGACAGTTCCACGAAAGAATCCTCATTTGTAATTTCTTAATTACAATGGGAATTATCACACACAAGTTTTGTTAAACGCAAACTTGGAGATCTTCTATAGAATGCTTTAATTATCTTTTGTATGACATACATCTTTGAACTTGTTACCGCACCGAGCTAATAAAACTCATAAACTACACTGTGCTACACGAGATTTAAAACTGGGAATCTTGGTCGCCGGATACCTTGATGAAATTTGATGATGGGTAAAGCTAAAAACTTGTATTGTCCTAATTACAAAATTATTATTCATAAACAATATTGGTTTTACAACAAAGACTTGAAGCTTGGATAATTGAATTAGCCGCGATATGAGGAATTTGGAAAAGAAAACCAAGATGCCTTAAGTCTTATCTGCTTCCAAATTGATGGGCATATTATAATGTATAATTCCAAACCAATCAGAATCTTCACTTGGGTGCTGCAACAACTTCGAGCACAAAAGCGTAAGATCTTCACAATGATAGTATCCTACGAGACTTAGAGCTCAGAAAGTTGAAACTTGTAGCATGGTAATGGGAGATTGAAGTAAAGATTCCCTTTGAAACTTTAAATCGCCTCTACCTTCCACCTTGGGTTCTGGGATTCTGGTTATTGTGATAAAACAAAGGTTGAAAACCAGATCTCACCCGTTGATCATATGGCCGGTGTTCCCAATTGTCCAGCGTCGTATCCCCAAGACATGGACTGAGTAGAGTTTTATTTTTATCTGGACAGAGCAGAGAAAAGAAGAGCTTAGCAAACGCTAGACGAGAACAGGACTATCAACCAGAGTTTGGATGGAGAACCGATCACTAATGGCCAAGCTTTGATGGAGATGGTGGCCGGATAAATGATAACTCCTTAGAGCTATCGAGAGAAGAGTTAGATGGAGATAAGGTGAAGAAAAGACAGAAGAGAGAGAGAGAAGAGTTCAGACGCGAGAAAGAGAGAACAAGAGATATTTGATAATTGTTCTTTCTTTCTTTTACCCTAGAAATGGGCCAGGCCTTAAATACAAACATCAATAGAGTAAACGACATCGTTTTCATAATAAAACCAAACACTCTTATTTAACTTTACTTCTTTCACTTAGCCACTTTTCTTATTCTCCGGTCTCTTTGATCTTCGACCCTTCTTCATGAATGTCAGAGGCACTGCAAGGTTATCAATACTTCTCCCAATGACACGCACCTTGTCCTCAAGGTGAGAGTCAGGAAACTGTACCTTGAGTTTGTTGATGGGTTCCCAAGTATCTTCGAAAGATGGGAGACCTTTCCAATAGATCAGAACTTCTGTTTCCCCTCCTTTCACGGGTCTGCGAACATCCAAAATGCTTTCTGGCTCTGTTTCCCACACTGTTCTTCAGATAAGATTATTGGGAGATCTTGAACTGGTTGGTTAGTTGGGACTGCTTTCTTGAGCAAGGACACATGAAAGACAGGGTAAATCAGGCTATGAGAAAGGAGCGTTAATTTGTAAGCTACCTTCCCAACTCGCTGACTGATCTCATAAAGACCAAAGAATCTAGGGCTCAGCTTCTCATTCCTTCTTTGGGCTACAGAGAATTGTTGATAGGGTCTTAATTTCAGGTAGACAAAATCTCCCACCCTGAATTCTAGATCCCTACGATGCTTATTGGCCTGATCAGACATGCGTTTTTGTGCCGCCTCCAAGTTGCCACGCATCTCCTTAAGCAAATTATCTCTCTGTTTAATCAATTCATCCACTTCTGCATTTGTTGAAGGAACATCTCCGTACCTGAGCATTCTTGGAGGGTCTCTCCCATAGACTGTCTCGAATGGTGTCATTTTGGTGGCAGAATGAAATGATGTATTGTACCAGTACTCAGCCCAATGCAGCAGCTTTACCCAAGTCTTCGGCTTACCATTAACAAAACATCTCAGAAATGCTTCCAAGCACCTGTTCACTACTTCAGTCTGCCCATCAGTTTGTGGGTGATATGAAGTACTTTTGTGGACAGATGTTCCCCTGTCTTGAAAAGCTCAGACCAGAACTGACTGATAAAAACCTTATCCCTGTTTGAAACCATAGTCTCCAGAAACCTATGAAGTCGGACCACTTCCTTGATGAAGGTTTCAGCCACAGTCTTCGCATTGGATGGATGTTTGAGAGGTATGAAGTGCCCAAACTTGCTGAGATGATCGACCACCACCAAAATCACATCAAACCCATTCGATACTGGCAAGCCCTCTATAAAGTCAAGACTTATGTCTGTCCAGACTTGCATGGGTATGGGCAAAGGAGCAAGCAGTCCAGCTGGGGTCAAGGTGGAGTATTTGTTGGTTTGGCAAATTGTACATTGAAATATGTACTCCCTAATATCCCTTTTCATTCCTTTCCGGTAAACTTTCCTGGCCATTCTCTTGTAGGTCTTAAGCAATCCTTCATGTCCTCCTATAAAGCTAGAATGGTACTGTTGCAACAGTGGAGCAAAAGAGAAGAACCAGTAGGAATTACTAACCTGTTTTCCTTGTATAGAAGACCTCCCTTCCAAGTAAAACCTGAGTCCTTCGACATCCCCTTCTCCAATTGGGCAATCAAAGGAGCATAGACCGGGTCCTTACTAATCTGTTCAGCCAACTTATCATGGTTCAGGGACTTTGGGGCAGTCAGTTGGAGTAGACTTACCTCTTCTGATGGTCGTTGTGACAGTGCATCTGCTACCCGATTATCGACTCCTGGTTTGTACTCAATAACATAGTCTAGGCCCAGCAGCTTAGACACCCATCTCTGTTGTTCTCCGGATACAGCCTTTTGATCCAGGAGGTATTTGAGGCTTTTTTGGTCGGTTTTGATCACAAAATCCCTTCCCATCACATAATGTTTCCATTTGTTCACTGCAAACACAATAGATAGTAACCCTCTTTCATAAGTTGACTTAACCTTACCTTTGGCTGAGAAACAATGGCTGATAAAGGCAAGTGGCCATTTTTCTTGAGACAGCACTGCTCAAATCCCTGCACCTGAAGCGTCAGTTTCAATTATAAAAGGTTAACTGAAATTTGGTAGATGTAAAACTGGCATTTGAGTCACAGCTTGCTTTAAGACTGGAATGCCTTGTCTGCCTCTGCACTCCATGCAAACCCGTTCTTCTTCAAGAGCTCTGATAAAGGCCTAGCAATCATCCCGTACCCTTTTACAAACCTTCTATAATATCTAGTGAGGCCCAGAAACCCTCTAAGCTCAGTGACAGTCTTAGGCGCGGGCCACTTGATCATTGCTTCGATCTTACCCGGATCAGCCGCCACTCCTTCTTTAGAAATTTTGTGTCCCAAATAAGACACTTTTCCAATCCCAAAGGTGCACTTCTTTTCATTTGCATAGAACTGATGTTGTCTCAGAACCCTCAACATTGTGCCCAAATGTTTCTCGTGCTCCTCCTCACTCTTGCTGTAAACCAGGATATCATCAAAGAACACCAAAACAAACTTCCGCAAAAATGGTCTGAAAATATCATTCATAACGCTCTGAAAGGTGGCTGGTGCATTGGTCAATCCGAAGGGCATCACCAAGAATCCATAGTGTCCTTCATGAGTTTTAAAAGCCGTTTTCTCCACATCAGGGCCTCTAACTCTGATTCGATGATACCTTGACTTCAGATCCAGCTTAGAGAAGATCACCGACCCTTGTAACTCATCCAGAAGCTCCTCAATTATGGGAATAGGATAACGATCAGGTATGGTCACCTTGCTAAGTGCTCTATAATCAACACAAAAGCACCAGCCTCCATCTTTCTTTTTGACTAAAAGCACTGGACTGGAGTAAGGGCTTATACTACGTCTGATAATCTGTGCTTCGAGCATCTCCCGAATAAGTTTCTCAATATCATTCTTCTGTATGAAGGAGTACCTATAAGGGCGTACATTGATTGGGGATGTACCTTCCTTTAAGGTGATGGCATGTTCTCTGCTCCTAGAAGGGGGTAGTCCTCCTGGCATTTAAAACACATCAGCATGCCTCTTGATTATATTTGTCAACGCTACACTAGTAACCCCTGATTCCCTCTATTGATCCCCTTCAAAAAGTGTTTTCAACTCCAGCCAATAAGCTATCTCTGCTCCCTGCAATTTGCTTTCTAAGGAGTTTAGAGATACCACTGCCTTCAACAAACTGGGGTCTCCTACTAGTGTTAACCACTCTTGATTGACCTTGAAGCTTAGTGTGCGATTTTTCCAATTGACCTTCGTATCTTCTAGTTTTTCCAGCCAAATATACCCCAAAACGACATCAGTGGTTCCAAGGTCAAAAACCAGAAATTCCTCCACAATGTCTACGCCTTGCACCCTTAGTACCACCCTTTGACACTTCCCTTTTCCTTTCTTTATTCTACCGTCACCCACATGGACTCCAAAAGGCTTAGTTTCCGTCACCTTAAGTTCACTCTCGCTGACTACTCTTGGAGCGATGAAGTTTGTGGTGGCTCCGGAATCGATAAGTACCACTACCTCTGTGTTTTTGATTCTTCCTTTCAACCTCATTGACTTATCCATTGCTATTCCTGACATAGTCTGAAGGGATAGTTTCTGCAACTCTTGTCCCTCAACTTGTTCTTCGTGATCATCCTGCTCATCCCCTCGGCTCTCTTTATTAAGTTTCCCGAGTCGCCATCTTCCTCAACGTTCATACATTTAAATCTATGCCCCCCAAAAGTATCTCTCCCCACAATGACGACATGGGTTGAAATTGGTCTGTCGAGTATTATTTGTACCACTGCCTAGAATGGAATCGTTTCTAGTTCTGGGGCTGAGGGCCGGACTCCGTTGGTTATAATCTGACGTTGGAGCTGAGCTAGTCCTGAAGAATGGCTTGCTCATATAACTTCCCTTATCCATATCTTGCTCCTCAATCAATTTTGCTGTGTCCACTATGTCATCCATGCCCAATGGTCTGCATCTCACAACTTGTTCCTGCAGACTCTTCTTCATGCCGTGGAGGAAGATAGCTTCCAACATATCTGTCGTCACGTGAGGAACTTCAACAGTTAACTCCTCAAAACGCTCCCTATATTCTGTTATTGAACCCGTTTGTTTTAACCTCAACATCTGGCCAATTACTCCTCCCCCTCTGGTGGGTTTAAATCTCTTTTTCAACTTATCTTTGAAATCCGTCCAATCATTCAAGTCTTCCCTATCCTGCGTGTTCCTTAGCCACGCGACTACAAACCCCGCCATACACGCCATTGCTAACTCCAGCTTCTCTGCTTCAGGGGTTTGGTTAATCCTAAAACACTTTTCAACACGAAAGATCCAATCTTCTGGGTTTTGTCCCTCATACATCGGCAACTCTAGCTTCTTCCCCGGTGAATCCACCTTTGGATAACCAGCTTCCACCCTTGTGACAGGTTTCGGGAGGGGCTGAGCACTTTCCAAGGATCTGAAAGGGATAGCCAAGGTTGGTGCTGGGAGAAGCCCTTCTCCTCGGTTTTTTTCCGCCGGCAGGTAAGTTTCTGGTGTCTGCGATTGACTCATCGTGAAAAGAGGACTTGCCTACACCGGCGTGTTTTCCCTGCTGGTGCCGCTACCACCCTCTTTCCTAAGCAGCTGATTCAACGCAACCATTATACTTTTCATTTTCTTGTCCATCTTGTCGAGCATTTGATCTGTTTCATTTGCCTTTGTTCCAATAGGTCGATCTGGGTCACAGATCCTTCGTTCCCTTCCAGATTTGCAGCCATGCCAAGCTCTGATACCATTGATAACTCCTTAGAGCTATCTAGAGAAGAGTTAGATGGAGATAAGGTGAAGAAAAGACAGAAGAGAGAGAGAGAATAGTTCAGACGCGAGAAAGAGAGAAAGAGAGATATTTGATAATTGTTCTTTCTTTCTTTTACCTTAGAAATGGGCCAGGCCTTAAATACAAACGTCAATAGAGTAAACGACATCGTTTTCATAAGAAAACCAAACATTCTTATTAACTTTATTTCCTTCACTTAGCCACTTTTCTTATTCTCCGCTCTCTTTGATCTTTGACCCTTCTTCATGAATGTCAGAGGCACTGCAAGGTTATCAATAAACGTGAGAACAGAGAGCAGAAGCTCGAGCTCGACAGAATCGAGATAGATCTTCACACCGCGTGAGAGTAGGATTGAAAGATCTCGCTGGAGAAAACGACGGAAGAAGATCTCAGTCTTCGTGAGAGCTGTGACCGGTGGCGTCGGCGAGATGAGCCACAAAGACAGATGAGAACAGAGGCGGCTGAAGAAGGAGTTTTGATTTGGATCGGAGAAACTTCATCTTGTGGTTACCTTGGGCATCGTGCCTGAGAGAGAAAGAACGAGGGCGAACGATATACTGTTTACTATATGACCGAGTCAATAGCTTTGAGACACCCTTTTGGTAACAATATATGCATTTTACATTTTTTTTTTCCCACGTTGGCCCTTTTTGGTGTGTATGTTGGACTTTCTGTTATGATATTATATTGTCCAAGTCAACTCCCTAACTAATAACATTGTCCATTTTGGGCCAACTGGCCAAACCCGCATGGATTTGTTTTCGCTCTATTTCCCTAAAAGCTTCATAGTAATTAAAGATTGACATCATATATATTAGAAACTTATTTTCTAATCTTTTGATGTAGGACATTGGTTTGTCTGCCAACAATCCTCCCTTCAAACCATGGACCACAAATCTTAGCCTTCCCTCCAAGGAAACTATGGCACCTAGGTTCTTTTAAGGCACTCTTCCTATCGTGTCACATTGAGGGCTCCTTACACACCGAACATGCAGCCCACACCCACTTCCCTAAGTCCACATTTTCTGACATAGGCTCTGATACCAATTGTTGGGCTTTCTACAAACCCAAGTTAACTTTCTATTAGCATGATATTGTCAACTTTGGGCCAACTAGCCAAGCCTGCATGGATCTATTTTTGGGCTCCTTCCCAAAAGGCGTCATACTAATTAGAGATTGACATGTGATATATATTAAAAACTTATTTTCTAATTTTTCGATGTGGGACATTGGTTTGTCTACCAATAGTATATTTTGTGGACAAAATTGCCCCTGGGAAGTTGTTAGTTTCTGACTAAATGATTGGAAGCTGTCGATTTGTAATAAAACTGTTGGTAACGTTTAGTTAGGAAGGGGCAATTCGTGACCGTTGGATGATAAAGTAACGAATTAATCTGACAGCTAATTTTAGTCATTTGTGGCAGGATTAGAATCCACATGGTCCCATCCAGTGTAAGAAATGTTGTGGCAAAATTCCCAACAAAATGAGCGGCAAATTTGCCACAAAAATTTGGTGGAGAAATAAATGGAAAATTTTGGGCAGCAAAATTCCCACGAAAAAGGGTGAGACTCAATTAGGAAAAACATAGCCCCTATTATATAAGATTTCCCAAGCCGCTCATTAAAATATATGTCTTAGTTGTTGATTCCCCAAGCCGCTCATTACAATGTTGGGTACCATGGCCAATAGTGTTGTGAGAGGAGGAAGAATTGAGAAACCAATCTGAATCCCGAAAGTTGTTAGGAGATCAAAACCTCAGTTAGATTCTATTCGAAACCTAGTTCGAGACCGCTATTCCAAAATAATTGTTTTTATACATGTTCTTTGTAGGTAAATCTATTGCTTGAATTCCACATACCTAAACCTATCTTAGGGAAACTCTCACATTGCTTTCGGAGGATGGTGTTGTTGAGTTGTAAAGCTGGATTATGACTGGACCAGAGGGTGGAGACGCAATTTTATCGGAGGAGACATTATTGCGGCTGGTCTGGTTGGGACAGGATTCCAGGTTTTGTTTCTTGGGCTAACCAAAAACTCTTTGTACAATAAGTTCTTCTTGAAGTGCGTGGAATCAAGAAACCCCTACGCTTTGTATGTTGAGACTATGAGCTTGGCGTTTCGTTGTGGTCAACTGAAAGAAGAACTTAAGATTTCAGAGGGAATAAAAAAACCTTTCAGAAACTGCAAAACTTTTGTTTGTGGTATTGAACCACTGCTCCCATATTCCTTGCACTCAAGAAGATAAATAATTTAGGGATCAATATACGAGTGTCTAGGAGATTCAAGGGATAGGTGAAGGGCTAAAGAATCAAATTAATTCTCTCGGCCCTAGGAAAGAAGATTTGTACGGGAAGGGGCAGTGGTACAATAACAATGATCTCAATTGCAGGTTTGAGCATGCAGCTGTTGATCGGATTTTGAAAGACTTCAGGAAGAAAGGGCACGAACCTTGCACTGAAGTTGTGGAGGCTTACAATGGTAACAGATGTATTGAAAGTATCATATGGTACCTTTTTAGGGAATGTGTTAACTATCTTAATGTAATGAAATTTGTGTGTTGTACTGCTAGATGTGCTATATGGACATCATCTATCTCCTTTCAAAGAGTTTTACTGTTGCCTTTTTCAAATGTCATTTTATATTTATTTCCCTTCTTAACGATTCCGATAGTTGATCTTTGGTTATGATGTAAAAGCAGTATTGGTGGGAAACCGTATATACCTATATTTCGAAAAGACTTGTATCCATAGGGTTATGTCCATGTGGAGGACTCTCTCCGCATTCAGAGAAAGAATCTTAGTGCAATTGGTCAAAATGCAAAATGGTCCTTGTTCAGTACATTTAGACGTTATTGTGTAGTAAGTGTTGACCATCTGGAAAGAATTCTTTAAATATTTAAGACGCCATAATATGGTAGATCAATGAGATATTTGAGGAATATAAAACATAAGATGGTAGATCAATGAGTTCTAGAGAAAAAAAACATAATAAGGTCCTAAAACATATTGTGGTCCTAGAGCGAAAATATAATATGGTCCTAGAGTGAAAACATTGTCGAGCAGTACAAACATCAAAACATAAGGATTTTACAGCAAAGGAAATATGCAAACTAGATACATATCAACTACATTTATTCTTTATACATAGGGGCAACCTTCTCTTGGTATATATCCATTGCAAAATGACTCCTGATTCCATCCACAATTTTATCATTGATGCCAGCCATGTTTTCAAAATAGCATGGAGTAAGATGCATTTTGAGAAGTTAAAGTGATAGTGGGCCACAATCACCAATGCGCTTGGTTGCATATATACCTTCTATACAATTTCAGATGAAAGGAGTGAGGCCATTTTGCTGGGAAGGCTCAGGTATGCACCATCTCTTGATGATGTCTCGGAGCATGAGTGTAATTGGTTTGATAAAACTTTCAACACTATTAGGAGAATTACCTTTGTAATTGGGGTCGTATAACTCAACCAACTACATGCCAAGATTAGTCACAAGGCCGACCCGATATTTCTCCGCCCAAATAATTGGGAAATAGATTATGTCCACATCTTTAAACCACTCCATTCCAGGCGCGGAAACAAACTGGGTCAGTTGGGGAGACTATTTGACTTCGGACTTCATTTTTGCTGCATGGAATGAGGGATATTTCCCTTGTAAAAAGTGTGCAAACCAAGGCTTTACAAAACCTGAGCGATGTTTTCCAAGGGTAGCAACATGTTTCCTCGCCAGGAATGACACTAACACCTCCATATGCTGGGTATAGTAGTAATGGCATCAGTTAAGATACATGGGATCTTAGATGATGTGAGCATGGGCAGCAAGGAGCTTGAACCAGATTCCCAAATGGACAGGGAAAGCAATAAGGATCAAGGGACGCAGCATGAACCAGAACAAGGACATAAAGATGAAGATTTGGACCTTTATCTTGGCCCTATTACTCAATCCAAGCAAGCCAAGCTCAAGACAACTTTGCAACACCTCCTTAACACAATACCGGGCAGTTTAGGAGATGTTAATCCAACCACATTGGTTGTGATACAAGCCTCCTAACTGTTTATCAAGAAAGATGATGAGCTTGTACTCTTTTTCCCTTCGTTTGGTTTTATCCCAATGGGTTTTTCTAAACAAGGTTTTTAATGAGACAAGGCCTCATCACTTATTCTCAAAGCCTCTTGATAAACCCAGCCCATTTCTTCCTTCTCCAAGCCATGGCAAATGCATTTAAGGGTTCAAGTCAAAGTGTTCAAATTATGGCTTAAATGTTGTAGAATTCCAAGAGTTGTATTTGTTAAGTTTCATGCACTACAAACCCTATATGTATCCGCCTCTTCTCTTCTTTTCATTTCATCAAACATCTTAATAAAATATTTCTCTTATCTTGTTTGATCCAAATTCGCTTGCTTAAAGTGTTTGGGTCTTAATTCCTTCACGCCTCGTAAGTCTCGATAGTCTTGGGAATTCTCCATAATCCTTAGGAAGTATCATTCACCTTCCACCCCTTGGTCGAAGTATTTGGTCTTCATCCTCTCCTGAACAAGTTTGGTAGTCTAAAGGTCCTTCATCACCTTTGGAAGTATCGCATCGATCCACCTTCGTGTTCCATCCACTTCGCCTCGTGACGATCCTCGTGCCGACCCTCGTCCAATCCTTGTGCCAATCTTCGTCTGATCCTCGTGACGGTTCCTCATCCGATCCTAGTGACAACCCCTTGTAACAATCGACGTGACGAACCCTGTACGATCCTCGTCCGGAACACCCTTCCATCCATACCCGATCATCGTATCATTCCTCGTTTCCACTCATCTTCACCTATGTGCCGAATCACGTTGGATCTGTTTTGAAAAAGAGTTTAGTATTTGAGAAAATTGTTTCTAAAAATTTCAAACATGTTTTGATAATTTTGTCGAATTGATCCAACCAAACTGTCGCTTGACCTTCAAGCAAATGTGCCGATTCATTAAGGTTGTTACATCTTGAGCAGTTTTACTTGTTATTTGTTTGAATCTGAACAGGTACCATGGTGGAAACCAGCCATGTTGAAGAGGAGTCTGAAAACTCCAACAAACAACTTCTCAACTCATTTAGAGCCATGATGGATGAAAGCATGGCGACCATGAGGGCTGAGTTAGAGAGATCCATAAATGACCAACTTAGGAGGCAACCATTGCCTTCTGATGCTGAGAAATAGTATAGCCAATCCTCTAGATCTCATCATTCAAGGAGAAGACGACCAAGAGAGGATCAGCCCCTTAGAAATCACCAAGCCAATCCTCAAGATCCTTTGGCCGGTCTTAAGCTCGAAGTTCCACCTTTCCATGGAACCAATGATCCTAAAGAGTACCTAGAATGGGAAAAGAAAGTGGAGATAGTCTTTGACTGTAGGGAGTTCACACAAGACCACAAGGTTCGCATAGCCCCAACCGCACTCAAAGATTATGCCCTAAGTTTGTGGGATCAGTTGGTTACTTATAGAAGAAGGGCTAGAGATCTACCGATAGAAACTTGGAACCAATTGAAGATCATTATGAGGAAGTGGTTCGTACCAAGCCATTACCATAGAGAACTACACCTAAAGCTGAGGAATCTATCTCAACAAAACAAATCCGTAGAAGAATACTATAAGGAGATGGAAACCTTGCTGGCTAGGGCCGATGTCTAAGAAGATAGTGAAGCCACTATGGCTAGATTTATGGGCGGTCTTAACTGGGAAATCATAGAACGACTTGAGGTTCATTATTATGTAGAAATGGAGGAGCTCCTACACAAGGCTATCATGTTTGAGAAACAACTGAAGCGAAGGAACCCAAGACTCGGATATAATCCACAGAGGTTGAACCAAGCTAGAGAAGACAAATCGATCAAGGATTACAAGCCATTTTCTAAAACTAAACCAGAGGAGCCACGTCTTAAGGGAATTGATAAGGGATCAAGTACGAAGACCAGGGAGATACAATGCTTCAAGTGTAAGGGATTTGGGCACTATTCAAATGCCTGCTCCAACAAATGAAGCATAGTCATCCGAGCCAATGGAGAGTTAGAATCGGAAGAAGAACTTTCTGAGGCTGAATCAGTAGAAGAACGTGTGGCTGTGGTAGGTCAATTATTGGTTACAAAGCAAACTTTTGAATCTACATTCTAAGTCCGAGAAGAACGAACAAAGGGAAAATTTATTTCACACCCGTTGCCTTGTGAACGAGAAGGTTTGCAGCCTAGTGATCGATGGAGGAAGTTGCACTAACGTGGCAAGTGAATCCATGGTAGAGAAACTTGGATTAGAATTCATCAAAAGAGCTAAACCGTATAAGCTACAATGGCTTAACGATGAAGGAGAATTGGAAGTGCAAAACCAGGTTCTAGTACCTTTGTCCATAGGGAAGTATAAAGATGAAGTGATGTGTGACATCCTACCTATGGATGCTGGGCATATACTACTTGGAAGACCATGGCAATCCGACCGAAGAGTAATGCATGGTGGCTTCACCAACCGGTACTCCTTTGAGTTTAAGGGCAAGAAAAATTATCCTAGTACCATTGACTCCACAAGAAGTACATTTGGATCAAATTGCCTTGAAGAGACATAAAACCACTACCGAATCCAAGCCCAAGCAGCCGACCAATCTTATGGTCAAACCTCAAAGAGGGAGTTACTAACCAGCCTTACTCTTTGTATTTAAAGAATGCTTTAAAACTAACCAAACCATGCAGGATCTACCTAGCAAAATTCAGTTTATTTTGCAGGAGTTCCGCGACGTGTTTCCGGAGAAGAATCCACGTGGATTACCACCCATCCGAGGAATAGAGCACCAAATCGACTTTTTGCCCGGAGCTGCTCTTCCAAACAAACCCGCCTATAGGATCAATCCTGTAGAGACCAAGGAGCTTCAACAACAAGTCACTGAGCTAATGGAGAAAGGACATATCCGTGAAAGCATGAGTCCTTGCGTCGTACCCGTTCTACTTGTCCCTAAGAAAGATGGAAGTTGAAGGATGTGTGTCGATTGCTGATCCATCAACAATATCACTGCAAAGGTCATTGCCATCCTATACCTAGGCTAGATGATATGCTTGATGAATTGCATGGCTCTAGCATCTTTTCAAAGATAGATATTAAAAGCAGATATCATCAAATTAGGATGAAAGAAGGGGATGAATGGAAAACGGCATTTTAAACTAAACATGGATTGTATGAATGGCTAGTTATGCCTTTTGGTTTAACAAACGCACCTAGCACTTTCATGAGATTAATGAATCATGTTCTTAGGGCATTCATAGGTCGTTTTGTGGTAGTTTACTTTGATGAAATCTTCGTTTACAGCCGCAACCTAGATGACCACGTGGATCACCTTAGGAAAGTATGGAAGTACTTGGAAAGGAGACTTTGTATGCCAATCTTAATAAATGTACTTTTGTAACAGATAACCTTGTGTTTCTAGGTTTTGTGGTAAGTGCAGATGGCATTAAGGTTGATGAGGAGACGACTCAAGCGATTAAGGAATGGCCAAGTCCAAAGAATGTGGGTGAAGTAAGAAGCTTCCATGGCCTTGCAGGGTTCTATAGGAGGTTTGTCAAGGATTTCAGCACTATAGCAGCTCCACTTACTGAGGTCATCAAGAAAAATGTGGGATTCAAGTGGGAGCAAGCTCAAGAAGCTGCGTTTCAAACCTTGAAAGACAAGCTTACACATGCCCTGGTTCTATCTCTCCCTAATTTCAATAAAAACTTTGAGGTTGAATGTGATACTTCAGGAATTAGTATTGGTGCTGTTCTTATGCAGGATCAAAGGCCCATAGCTTATTTTAGTGAGAAACTTGGAGGCGCCACACTCAACTACCCAACTTATGATAAGGAGCTCTATGCGCTTATTAGGGCATTACAAACATGGCAACATTACTTATGGCCCAAGGAATTTGTCATCCACACGGATCATGAATCTCTTAAGCATCTCAAAGGACAACATAAGCTCAACAAATGACATGCCAAGTGGGTCGAGTTCATTGAAACTTTCCCATACGTGATCATGTACAAAAAAAGTAAGGAGAATGTAGTAGTCGATGCTCTTTCTCGGAGGTATATTCTCTTGAACTCTTTGGAGGTCAAACTACTTGGTTTTGAGCAAATAAAAGAACAATATGTTGCTGATGCTGACTTTAAAGAAATCTATGCATCTGTGAAACATTTGGTGTGGGAGAGTATTACAAAACCGATGGATTCTTGTTCTATGAAAATAGACTATGCGTGCCTAACTCTTTTTTGCGAGATTTGTTTGTCAAGGAAGCTCATGCAGGTGGCCTCATGGGACACTTTGGCGTGGCAAAAACCTTGACCATACTTCAAGACCATTTTTTTTGGTCGCATATGAGAAGCGATGTCGAGAAAGCTTGTCAAAGATGTGTCACTTGTAAGCAATCCAAATCCACTACCAAAAACCATGGTTTGTATATCCCTTTACCTATCCCTTTGCATCCTTGGCATGACATTTCCATGGAATTTGTGATCGGATTACCTAAAACAAAAACCGGTAAGGATTCAATCTTTGTGGTTGTTGACAGATTTTCTAAAATGGCTCATTTCATCCCTTGTCATAAAACTGATGATGCCATTCATGTAGCTGGTTTATTCTTTAGGGAAATAGTTAAGCTTCATGGCATGCCTAGGAAAATTGTTTCAGATAGAGATAATAAGTTCCTTAGTGATTTTTGGAAAACACTTTGGTCTAAACTAGGAACTAGGCTTTGTTTCTCTACAACTTGTCATCCACAATCTGATGGGCAAACTGAAGTAGTCAATAGGACTTTGTCTACATTATTGTGTGCCATCATTAAAAAGAACGTTAGAACTTGGGAAGATTGTTTGCCTCATGTAGAATTTGCTTATAATCATGCTAGGCATTCCACATCCAAGTATTTGCCATTTGCAATTGTTTATGGGTTTAATCCCATTTCACCTTTGGATCTAATGCCTTTACCTTAATGAGAGGATAAGTCTTGATGGAAAGAAAAAGGCAGAGTTTGTTAAGTAGATCCATGAAAAGGCACGGAGCAATATTGAACATAAGACCAAGCTTTACACCAAGCATGCAAACAAAGGCCGCAAGGAGTTGGTTTTTGAAGAAGAAGACTTGGTGTGGATTCATCTAAGGAAAGATAGGTTTCCCAATGAAAGAAAATCCAAGCTTATGCCCCGAATTGATGGACTGTTCAAAATCATCAAAAAGCTCAACAACAATGCCTACCAACTAGATCTCCAAGGTAAGTACCAAGTGAGTTCAAGCTTCAATATTACTGATCTTGTGCCTTATTTTGCAGATGAAACCGATTTAAGGACAAATCCTTTTCAAGTGGGGAAGGATAATGTGAGCATGGGCAGCAAGGAGCTTGAACCGGATTCCCAAATGGACAAGGAAAGCAATAAGGATCAAGGGACCCAGCATGAACCGGAACAAGGACATAAATATGAAGATTTGGACCTTTCTCTTGGCCCTATTACTCGGTCCAAGCAAGCCAAGCTCAAGACAACTTTGCAACACCTCCTTAACACAATACCAGGCAGTTTAGGAGATGTTAATCCAACCACATTGGTTGTGATACAAGCCTCCTAAATATTTATCAAGAGAGGTGATGAGCTTGTACTCTTTTCCCCTTCGTTTGGTTTTATCCAATGGGTTTTCCAAACAAGGTTTTAATGAGACAAGGTCCCATCACTTATTCTCAAAGCCTCTTGATAAACCCAGCCCATTTCTTCCTTCTCCAAGCCGCGGCAAATGCATTCAAGGGTTCAAGTCAAAGCGTTCAAATTATGATACTTAAATGTTGTAGAATTTCAAGAGTTGTATTTGTTAAGTTTCATGCACTACAAACCCTATATGTAACCGCCTCTTCTCTTCTTTTCATTTCATCAAACATCTTGATAAAATATTTCTCTTATCTTGTTTGATCCAAATTCGCTTGCTTAAAGTGTCTGGATCTTAATTCCTTCACGCCTCGTAAGTCTCGATAGTCTTAGGGATTCTCCATAATCCTTAGGAAGTATCATTCACCTTTCACCCCTTGTTCGAAGTATTTGGTCTTCATCCTCTCCTGAACAAGTTTGGTAGTCTAAAGGTCCTTCATCACCTTTGGAAGTATCGCATCGATCCCCCTTCGTGTTCCATCCACTTCGCCTCGTGCCGACCCTTATCCGATCCTCGTGCCAATCTTCGTCTGATCCTCGTGACGGTTCCTCGCCGATCCTAGTGACGACCCCTTGTAATGATCCACGTGATGAACCCTTACGATCCTCGTCCCAAACACCCTTCTATTTTTACCCGATCATCGTATCATTCCTCGTTTCCAGTCTTCTTCACCTACGTGTCAAACCACGTCGTCAAACCACGTCTCGTCACAACTCCTCTCGCGATAAACCCCTTCGCCCTCTCGTGAAACCCCATTTCCGCAACCTAACCACCATTCCTGAGTTCTTACAACCTGTTGGAGATCGGCCTAGGACTTGATCCTACCCAGGATCACATCATTAGGTTTATTATATATTGATATAAGTATTGTTTTTAGAGTCTTTTTGTATTTATCAAGTCTTATTAGGTTCAAGTACGAGCGGGGCTATGATGAGGCATATTTGGAGCATGCTGGAGCACATGGAGCTTTGTAGCTGAGAAGAGCAACTTGGAGACTATTTTTGGTGTTGGTGTCGGCCAACACCACCCAGTGGTGTCGCTCGACACAGGTCGCAAACATAATTTCAGATTTGCAAAACTGCCCCAGAGTTTTTTTTATTTGCAGTTTAGTCCTTTTCATGTTTAGACTTATAAATAGTATTTTTTATGTTATTGTTTATACCAATGCTTCATTCTATACCACAGCCACCTTTTCAGAGATTTTTGGAGAAGATTTCTAGACTCTTACTTCTTCTCTTGATCTATTTTATGCAATGTATTAAAAGTATGATTTCTTTTTCAATGATCATGTCTGAGTAGTTTGTTTGTTAAGTTTAGGGTTTTTAAAGGTAGACGATAAATTGTTAGGTTAATGGTTATTTATGATTGAATCAATAGAGTTCTTTGTCTAGATTGTAATTATTGCTGGTTCTAGATTCATGACCTAGAATCTGATCTTAGGTGGATTAGGTGACACGAGAGTGTAATTGATTGCCTGAACTATCTTAGATGAGAATAATAACTATTTACGAAGAGATTTGGTTTAGTGATTTTCTCAACAATCGAACCTGGAATTAACGCATCCCTTATCGTGGGTTTAGAAAGAGATTTGGAATTCTATGATATAACTATAGATAATCTCTGGAGCGAGAGTTGATTGATTTTACCATTGTGTTTCAAGTTTGAGAACAGATCTAAATAACAATCCTGATAATTTATTTAACCTACAATTCTTAATTACCTGACCATTTCTTTAAGCTTAACTCTTTTTCAATTATTTTACAACCTTATTTAATTGCGTTGTTATTTTATTTTAATTACAATTTATCCTGTCTAACTTAATTCAAAATTGAATAATATATTGTGTGAACGTAAGGCTCTGTGGATTCGATCTTTAAGTACTACACTGATCTCTTAATTTGAGAAAGTAGCTTTAAGGGTAAATTTGAGCATATAAAATTTTCGCGTCATTGCCGGAGACTCCAATTCACCATTAGATTTGAGTTAAGAATTAAGTCTAAACTTTTCTTTTATTATGTTATTTATGCTTCTTTCTTTTTCTTTCTCTTGTGTGTTTCAGGCGCATACATAACTAGGACACCATGAGCAAAAATAATCAACCACTACTTGCAACTCAAGAGATCGGAAAGTTACAGCGAGCGAACTGGAAACCACAAAGGACATCGTAGATGGTTAACCATATTGTGCTGGTGAGGAATGATTCTGGGGTCTATAATGATTTATAGGGCAATCTACGCAACGAACAGGGTCAGAAGCTTGAGTCTAAGGGAAACCCTATAGTCGAGATCGTCGAGAACGTTGATCGACACGCTGATGTTGGTGTTGATCGACGCGCTCAAGACAATGATAGTCCGTAGGGCAACAATGTAAATGAAGCTGAGGAGAGAACACTTGCTGAGCACAACAGGCTTAATCATTTCTACACTAATAGGTCTGGCATCCGACCTCCTGCTTTTCAGAGGAATGATTTCAAGTTGAAACCCTAGTACTTTACTCTTGTGGGGCAACATTCTTTCCATGCTCTCTCCCATTAACATCTAATGGACCACATTGAAAAGTTTGAAGAATTGGCTTATAGCTTTAAAGCCGATGGAGTATCAAAAGACTACCTCTTTTGCAAGCTCTTCCCATAC
This sequence comes from Cardamine occulta, assembly GCA_028015245.1. Lineage (NCBI taxonomy): Eukaryota > Viridiplantae > Streptophyta > Magnoliopsida > Brassicales > Brassicaceae > Cardamine > Cardamine occulta. Next base: position 2,187,473 of record CM051367.1, read on the forward strand.
TCACTTCCTGGGGAAGCAGCTTATTGGCTTAAATAGTTGAAACAAGGATCTTTGACGACTTGGGACACAACCAAGACAGGCTTCCTGAATAATCTCTACATTTACTTAAGGACCTACTAAGACTTTTAAAGCCACTTGGGTTAGATTCAGAGCATATTAGAGAGATTGTCCACATCATTATTTCAGTGAGGTCTAGCTTTTGGGTATTTTCTTCAGAGGTGTTGATTGGAGACATCAGATGGCTCTAGATGCTGCTAGAAATGGAAATTTCAATATCAAGATTCCCAAAGATTCTAATGTGCTGATTGAAAACTTGGCATCCAACAATAATACTAAGAATGTAGATTTCAAAAGGAAGAAATTTGCAGCTAACATGAATGGTACTCAGATTGCTGAGGTAAATGTTAAGTTGGACACGGTACACAGTCTTCTTGTGGGTAAGAAATCAGTTCAGTTTGCTGCAGATGTTGACAATTTTGAACTACTGGGAGGTTTTGAGGAAAAAGATGTCAACTACGTCAATAGAACTGGATATCAGAAACAGATATATGGACACACTACAAAGCCAGAGTACCAGAAAACTTATCCAAACAGTAGTTTCACCAGGAACTATGGACCTTCATCTTACCAGACACCTCCTGCACCAACTGAGTAAAATGAGATGAAGTCTATATTGGAACAGATACTAGAGGGTTAGCAGAATATCACATTTGATTTTAATGGGAAGATTGATACTCTTTACACTGATTTGAATGGAAAGCTCGAAGCTTTGAGTACTCATGTCAAGAAGCTTGATGCTCAAGTTGCACAGACTGGTGGGTCTTTCAAACGAAAAAAGGAATTTCTTGCTGGAAGGCCTGTGAGCAACCTAGAACATGCTTTCAATGCCATTTTGATGGGAAGTAAAGATGAATTCATGGAGAATGATGAAGATTTTGAGGTTGCAGAGCTGGTGTCGATCGACACCAACGGTCGATGTCGCTCGACACCATTGGAAATTCTTGAGAAATTAAATCGAGACAGATAGAAATCGACTGAGCTCAACACCAATGAGTCGACACCAGAGGCCATTGTCGATTGACACCAACAACATGTTGTTCGACACCCGTCACGAACAGCACCAATTCATCTTGAAACTCAACCACCTATTGAGGAGAAAGTCTATAAGCCTAAGGTATATTTTCCTAAGCCTAGGAACTCTAAACAGGAGATAGAGGAGGTCTGATGCAAAACTATGATGGATAAGGTGATGATTGAGCTACCTCTAGTTGATGCAATCAACCTTTCACCTCCACTCAAGAGGTATGTTAAGATAATGGTTACTAATGGTGTAAGCGCTAAGGAAAGAGCTTTGCTTACCAGAGACATCAATGCGATTCTCTTGAATGAGACCCCACAAACGAAGAAAGAAAAGCAGAATGAAGTGATTGTCTCTAAACAAGTTAGTGCCGTGATTAACGAGAAGCTACATGATCGAGGAAGTTCTATGCTTGATTGCAACATCTCCACAAAAAGATTTTCTCAGTCTCTTTGTGATCTTGGCTCAAGTATCAACTTGATACCTCACTCTGTTGCTGTTAGACTTGGGATGACTCCTTTCAAGCCAACGGTTATCATCCTTATCTTGGCTGTTGATCCAAGAGGGTTCTAGAAGGTCTTTTAAAAGATGTTCTAGTAAAAATTAGAAATTGCTTGATTCCAACAGACTTTGTGGTGTTGAAATATGAAGAAGAACCTAAGGATCCTCTCATTTTGGGAAGACTTTTTTTGGCAACTGTCGGCGCCATGATTGATGTAAGGGGAAGCATGATAGGTTTAAATGTGGGTAATCAGGTCATGAACATGAAATGGACAAGCTGAGAAAAACACCTACCATTGATGGTCAGACATTTTCTGTAGAAACCTCCACATAAATTATTGCTGGGTATGTTAAGGAGTTGGATCCTAGTGAGCAAGTGAATAAGCAAGCTTATGAGCTTGAGGATTGGAGTGGTGATCACCTGTTCCAGACTAGGCACCAAAACGAGGTTCTACTCACGGATAGGTTTATAGAGGATGATGTTTTTGTGATGAAGAAAAAGGATCGCAGAGCTGAATTGCAGAAAAAATGTAGATACCCGAGCTGTGGGTTGGTGTCGATTGACACAACCCACTTGTGTCGGTCAACACCTTCCGCCAGTTGGTCCGAATTTTTCTGAAATACTGGTTTTTGGGATGATCTCAATGCTGCAACTCTGAGAACTGTTGTGAAACAGAAAACTCAACATCCCACACTCCATTCACCACGGGAAAAATAAAGCTACACACTTTCTAGACTTAAAACCACCTGATGTCATCAATAAGACTTTTCAAGGTACAAATACTGTTTTACTGTTAACCAAGCCAAGAGATTATCGTAGAGCACTTGTTTCTTCTTTTGATGATTTTGCAGAGAAAAGAAGTGTCTCACCCAGACTAATATCCCGCCCGGCTGTTGTTCCTCATTCCCTATGCCGTTCTCATGCACCGAAGGCTTATACTCCAACACAGATGAAGCACAGATTTCGGAGAGACATTCATTGCCACTCACTCGTCCACCAGATACCCGTGCTCTGGCCAAGTTAAGCTAATGAATTTAAAAACAAGTGCTTAGTGGGAGGCAACCTACTCGTAAGTTTTTATTTTTCTTTCAATTTTTTATTTCTTTTATTTCTATTTTTTTCTCACATTCTTTTGGCTTGATAACATTGGGGATAATTTTGTTTAATTCTGGGGGAGGTAGTAGCTAACTACATCTTTTATTTTCTTAAGAGACAAATTAGTCCGTTTTATTGAGTCAAAATTAGTCCGAAACAATGGTAATACCGAGGAAACCACCACTTTTTGCAGAAGCTTAAGTTACCATTGATTCAACCCTGACTTGAATCCGAGACTAATTGAAAAATCAAAGGCTGACCGGTTGACTTGAGACTCCCATACTTCCAACAGAAACCCGCATTACCTGAGCTACATGTTTTATCTCATCGATATGACCAATGTTCCAAGGGCTTGACTCCTCATTCATACCAGACATGATACAACTTTTGTGGAATATAAATGGTACTCTTCTCCCTTGATCAAATAAATTAATATCTAAAGATGAAATGATTCTCTTTTGCGTAAAAGGGTAGGAAAATTTTCCGTGACCTCATTATTTTACACAAATAAAGGGATGATCACGTTAAGGATAAATTGAGGTTAGGATTTTCCCGTGATGCTACTATTCGCTTACCACTTTGAATTATATAAAAAAAAGTTCATAAAAAAAAGAATAAAGAAAAAAATAAGTCTGGGAAGAGAAAGAGTACCAAGTGTTGTATAGTTGTCTTGTTTTAGTATTGAATGACAATGAGTCTACAAGGTTATGGGCATTGAAATCAGATATGAGACCCAGCGATGAAGAGCTTGTAGGGGATTATGTTGTGAAGTTGTGGGTATTATCAGGAAAACTGCAATTGCTAGCGATGAATTACATGGTGGTCTGGATCTTGTCAGGTAAGAAATTTCTAGTGGATTACTACGGTGAATGTGAGTGTAGTGCTCTGATGACATTATGAGTTTCATGTTTTCAAAATTCTTCCTTGTGTTTAGTTTTCTGTTTGCTAGATGGCAAGCAAACGCTAAATCATGGTTTTTATGGTTTTTAACCATGATATAAGTATTGTTCTAGAGTCTTTTTGGTGTTTATTGAGTCTTATTAGGTTCAAGTACGAGCTGGGCTATGATAAGGCATATTTGGAGCATTCTGAAGCACATGCAGCTTTGTAGCTGAGAAGAGCAACTTGTAGACTATTCTTGGTGTTGGTGTCGACCGACACCACCCACTAGTGTCGCTCGACACATGTCACAGACATAATTTCATATTTGCAAAACTGTCCCAGAGTTTTCCTTATTTGCAGTTTAGTTCTTTTAGTGTTTAGACTTATAAATAGTATTTTTAGGTCATTGTTTAGACCTATGCTCCATTCTATCCCACATGCACCTTTACAAAGATTTTTGGAGAAGATTTCTAAAGTCTTACAGAGACCTATGCTTCTTTTGATCTATTTAAACTATGATTTATGTTTCAATGATCATGTCTGAGTAGTTTGTTTGTTTGTTTGTTAAGTTTAGGGTTTTCAAAGGTAGAAGATGAATTGTTAGGTTGATGGTTATTTAGTATTGAATCAATAGAGTTCTTCATCTAGATTGTGATTATTGCTGATTCTAGATTCATGACAAAGAATCTGATCTTAGGTGGATTAGGTGACACGAGAGTGTAATTGATTGCTTGAACTATCTTAGATGAGCAAAATAACTATTCACAAAGAGATTTGGTTTAGGGATTTTGTGAACAATCGAACATGGAATTAATGCATCCTTTATCATTAGCGTTTACAAAGAGGTTTGGAATTATATGATCTAAGTATAGATAATCTCTGCAGCGAGAGTTGATTGATTTTACCATTGTGTTTCGAGTTCGAGAACGGATCTAAATAACAATCCTGATAATTTATTTAACCTGCAATTCTGAATTACCTGAGAATTTTTCTAAGTTTAACTCTCTTCTCAATTGTTTTACAACACTATTTAATTGCTTTGTTGGTTTGTTTTAATTATAATTTATCATGTTTAGCTTAATTCGAAACTGAATAGTCTATTGTGTGAACGTGAGTCTCTGTGGATTCGGTCCCTAAGTACTACAGTGATATTTTAATTTGAGAGAGTAGCTCTAAGGGTAAATTTGAGCATATCAGTTTAATAGAACAAAAGGTAAATAGTAACCCATTTTTGAGGTTTAGAAATAGTATGCATAAATTTATTCCCAAATGTTTACCCGCAAGTTGTGGGGTAATTCTTGGGAAATAGAGATAATGTATTATGTTAGTTGTCAGTAAATATGTTTGAATAGCTTTGTTTGGAAATGAAAATAAAAATGCCCACGTGTTAGGATACTTGAAAAGAGTTTGTTTGAAAAATTTGAGCTCCTTATTATCAGGCATAGCTAAAAGTTCAGCTTGGGGTCATTTTGGCTTGGCTAACAAAATGGCAACCGAATTTTTTCACTTGTTGGGATAGAAGACTATTCTGATATTCTCTGGCAGGAGATGAGTCACTCAAAGAAACAATATCTATATTTTCAGGTATGCCATCCTCGTCGCTGACTGGATCCTGTTGAAATTACATTAAGCATGTGTTTTTGTTAGGAAGAGACTACAAATGACTAAGAAGTAAGGGGTACCTCGGTGTGTTCAACAACGTCCTGATCCTGCATACAATAGGTAATTTAGTGTCAAGAGAAGTGTGACCATATGGATATGAATGTGTGTGAATTGGTGAAAACACTAGTGGTTTGAATGGCTAACCTTTACAGCTGTCATCTTTATAGATGTGTCAAAAATGACATTTAGCATGGTTTCTTTTGATCTGAGATCTGAATCCTGGAAATGAATACGAAGGTGTAGTTATCAATTTATTAGTTTACAAAATTTGATGTTGAGCACTCGTTCTTAAATTGAAATGAGGCATGTGTTTAACACTATGTTAGCGATCATATGGATGTGTGATACCATCATATTTGTTTTTGAATAAAATGTAAAATTTATTCGAAAAAAACTTTTTTACATCAAGTGCAATGGGTAATTAATCGTTTTTAAATTACAGGATTTAATTTAAAACAGAGATGCAAGCATCTTTTTGTTCATCGCGTTGCGAATCAAGTTGCCATACAACCATCATATTTTCCATCACCTTGTTCACGAAAAGAGGATATTCTATTTCAAACTTGCTTTTCAAGAAAGCGAACCAAAAGAGCCGATGGAGTCGTGACATCACCATGTCTTCGACTGTTCCTTTCCTTCCATAATGAATGAAGCGTTAGTTGAAAAGTATACCTCGTTAAGAACAGATAGTCTCTGCCAAGAGATGTGTCCAAGAGGATCTTGATACCATCATATTTTTATCTATTTTTACTATTGTTTTCATATGGTTTTTTGAAGTTATTGGTGTGTTTTAAGGCTAAATAGGCTATTATCGAATACTTCTAGTGTCAAAGAGGTTTTGTATGTTTTAAGGAAAAATAGACCAAAAAGGAGCAAAACCCGTTTTAAGGCAGTTTCAGAGCACTGGAAGTTTGACATTCATTGAAGACTTTTCCGTAGAGAAAATTCAGAGATATTTATATCTCTGGAAAGCTAGAAGAGTCAAAATTCATCTGGGACAAGAATCAAAGCAATACATTCAGCCGTTTGCAAGATATGACCCGAAGAGTGAAGCCCTGTCAACCTCGGTCACAAGGAGTGTGGCCGATGTCGTTCTTCTTAGTTACTCCGGCCATAGGACCCATGACCAGGGCCAGCCTTCTTCACCACCTCAGTCACAAGGCCTTTTACCTAGGCCCACTCCATTGCCTTCCCACTTATGAAAACGCTGAGTTTAGCCACCAAAACCCTAAATCCGACTTCTTGGACCTCAAGCCTATAAATACTAAACCTAAAGCAGTAGGGTTTCGTGTGCTTCAATTGTTCTTCTTCATCAATTCCACAGAGCCACCACAAGATCTTCAGAAACCATAGAGAATACCAGTGGAGCCGCACCAAGTCCCTCTTGCTCGTGAAGCCATCGAAGTTCACCATCTCTTTTCTCTTAACACTTTGTAATCTCTGAACCTTATTCTTTTATCTATGCAATCTATGAATTACTTTAACCTTTCTTTGATGATTCCTTTAAGCATGATTGAGTGATTTACTTGTTGGGTTCAAAGGGTTAATCAAAGGGGGGAGATGATCTATATTGTTTAAGTGGCGAGTTTATTGTTTATGCATCATCCTTTGCACTGTCTTTTGTTATGATCTTTCCCTTAATGCATGTAGCTAGCATCATGAACTAGTAACTCATCTTAGGCATCTAGGTTTCGTTATCCACTTTCTTAGTTTGCTTGATCCTAGGTTGGATGAGTATCCCATCATAACAAGCACATACCACTTAGTTATGGAGTGTTATGGACAATAATTTAACTTGATATTAATGCTTTGATACATGTGTTGTATCAATGATATACATGTGCCTGCATAAGTTGAGTAACATGACATATTGATCTCAGCTGTTTTTCTCTGTGATAATAGGTTAATCAATCTTTCGTGTTTCATAGTCCGAGACTTAGGAGTAAACATGAATTTACATAAATTTATCTTGAATTAATTGATCATTGAACCCCTGCGACCCCTTCAACGTCCAACACCTACTTTATATTGATTTACATCGGAGTTCGTAACGAGATTCTAAATCATTCAACCCCAACTCCAACCACTCTTTTAACTCAGATGTAGATGACGCTGGATCACCTTCCCCTAGTAAAGCACTATTGGATGTTCTTTTTCTCCGCTTTCTTCCCCTTGTAGTACTATCAGCTTTTCTCTAATGTGTAATAATGTGTTTGCCATCATCAACATCAGGCTTCTTCTCTGGAATAACAATGAAAGGAAGAGAGCTGTCACTACCAAGCCATTCACTTTTGGTGAATTGGTAACCAGCCTCAATCTGGTCTACCATGTTCGAAATTATAGTGTCTCTCACTTCATCGTCCAAATCTCCCCTAGAATCGGAAGGTGTTGAGTCTATTCTTAAGTATGGATCAACAAATAGCTGCAAAGACAAACAAATTTATAAATATTAGGCAAAAATATGCAACTGTGTCTAAATGTTCTCCAACATATAGACCACTTACATCGGGATTATGCTCAACAATATGGACTTCACTAAGGAGGAGACTGGCGTGTCTAGGGAGAGATGCAGAAGACCATTTGATGAAGGTGTAGGGGTCTGACGCACCAGGGATTATCTCTAATAAAACCAGAATGTTTTTAAATGCTATCAGCTGCAGAGTGATATATCATGGTTTTACCGGTTTTTAAGCCATGATATAATATATGTATACAATCAAATCTTTTATGTGTCTATCGAGTCTCTATTGAGTCTTATACAAGTTTACACACACTTGGGATCATTTGGACATTTTGGAGCATTCATGGAGCATTGTAGCTGAAAAGTCGAAATTGGTTTCTTTGGAGTTCAACTGTGTCGAGCAACACAACCCCTTGTGTCAGTCGACACACGCCAATTTTCACTGTTCACACGGAAATAATTATTTCTGAAGATTTGCAACTTTTTCCTAGAGGTTTCATGTGTTTACAAAAAAAGACCCAGCTCGTATTTACACATATAATTAGGGTTTTTAGACTTTCTTTTTATCTATCTTGTGTTTTACGAAGAACAAGGAGATATTGAGAGCTTGGGGCTGATTTGCTACTTTGTTCTACTTTGAGAGAAGATTTTGAACTCCTGTTTCTATTTCTCTATTCTGATTTATATGATATCTATTTTCATCATGTCTTTGATTTCAATTGATATTTGTGAGTCGATTCATTGTTAGGTTTAGGGATTCTCATAAAGGATTTCATAGAATGATGATTTAATTGATTGGTTAGGATTCGAACTTGATGGTTCTTCACCTAGGTTGTGTTTAAATCTTGTTCTAGATTGATCACCTAGAAACTTGATCTTAGGTTGTTAAATTGGCGCGGAAGCGTGATTTATAATCTGATAAAACCTAGAGTGAGCAAATTAGATAATTGCAAAATTTGGATTAGATAATTTGTGAACAAATTGAACATGCGCTTAATGCTTGTTTAGACTTTAGGATTCACAAATGAATTTATTTTCTTAGGTTTTAAAACTTAGTTAATTCTTGCAACAGAAGTTGGTTAATTTTACATTAGTGATTTGAGTTCTGGAACTGGTACTTAATTCAATCTTAACCGATGAATTGATCTTCATTACTTGATTTCTTGAGAAATTCCCTAGACCTGATGCTTTCCGAATTTGATAAAGAACCGATTTTAATTACTTCGCATTGCTATTTATTTTATTTCATACTTTGCTTAGCTGAATTTGAAATGAAACAATCTATCGTGAAGCCTAAAGTTCTTGTGGATTCGACCCCTAAGTACTACCATCATCTCTTAATTTGAGAGAGTAGCTCTAAGGGATAATTTGAGCATATCACAGAGCCAGAGGGAAACCATTTAACCGAAGAGTCTTCTGTTGCAACTGCAGGCTAAAAACATTTAAGTGATCATCAAGTTTCCTGGGAACCTTAGGACCAGGAATCACTACTAATAGTCCAAAGGAAAGACTCCCTCCCCCAAGGAAAAGCTAAAAACATGTCAATGTTTTCCAACATCTGAACATATTTGAAAGTTGGATGATGCGCATGATGCTCAGCAACGAGAACACCATCAATTATTAATTTGCGAGCAATCATAATTATGGTGTCACTATCCAAGTCTTCTTTTTTACTTAGCTTGGTAGCTGCTAATGTAGTTTTACGGTCATCAACAAGGAAATCATCATAAAATACCTTTCTCTTTTAACAGGAACTGGCTTGTCTTCAAAGTTGTGTCCTTCTGGAAACTCTCCACAGGGAAGGCCAGATATAGCTCCGAAATCAGTAAGAGAGAAACGCATTGGGTTTCCACCAAAAACTGTCAACATCTCATACTTCTTTTTGGAAATGAGTTGTCTGGGGAGGAGGGCATGAATCAACTTGCAAGATATCAAATTTCTATGAACAGGAAGTGAAAATAAAGGATCGAATTATCCCTTTGAGCAAAGCATAGGATGTCAGTCTTCAAATAGATGTTAAGCCTAGCATCAGGGTAATGGTCTGTTGTTAAAGGTCGGGAGGGAAGAGACAAAACTTTAGACGAATTCATTCCTGAAGAGTCACCGGGTGTGAGATTGGGATTAGGACGGTAGAAATTAGTTATACGACGGTTAGGTAGCATATTCTAGAGCAAAAATGAGCTGTTATGGAAACTAGGTCGGGAGCTCGAGCGCGAAATTGATCTCTTGCAGAAACTTAGTCGCCGACTACAGGGAGAAATTGAGCTCTTAGGAAAACTAGGTCACCAGCAATGAGATGAGATGAGGTTCAATGGTGTTTAGGAATTAGGGATTTTTGGGAAATAAATCTGCCGCGAATATAAGAGAATATATTTAAATTTTTCAAAATTAGGGGTTTTATCTATTTTGTTTTTTTGCTAAAAGTTTGACAAAAAAAAATAGAATTTTCGATGACCAAACTAGAATAGAAACACCAGTAAGTGAGAGGTGTAAGTAGGGTTGAGGGTAAAACAGTAAAAAAGCTTGAAAAATGGTGCAAGTGCACAAAATAGTGTTAGAGTGAGAAAAATGTTGAAAGAGTGTTAGAGTGGGAATATCTCAAGATTAAATAACAAATCTTACTACATAGTAACCTGCGCGGGAAAACATCTAATTCAAACTTTATTAGTTTACTAGTTGGTGAGCTGGCATTTTATATTATCATTTATTAATATAGTTATTAAAAAAACTTCACCAATAAAATGTATTAGTATATCTCATCTTTAAGAATTTTATATGTACTTAATAAAATATAATTTATTGACAACGTATATCTAATATTAAATAATATTTACAAAAAATCCAAATCTTAAAATATATTTTTTGTTCATAATATTTTTTAGTTATCCATTTTTTGTATATTTATACTCATATAAAAGTTTTTAGATAGTTACATATGAAATATTTATCGGAATTGTTAACTTTAGATTAAAGAAAGACGTTCACTCATTAGATTGTAGTAGACATACAGTCCATAGATAGATGAGATATGTTATAGATGCTACTAGCCTTACCAAAAAATTTAGCGTTTAAATAACGATAGCCAAAAGCGCCATACAATTGACTATGTTAGATGCTCACAATCAACCAATCCAACCATCCACAAATCCAATCTCCAAATCTATATCCTTATGTAGGTCTTGAATATCGCCTTATATTCAAGAAAATTTATGTTAGAGGACAAACAACCAAAGTTTACACTTGTCTCTCATAATATGCATTCTTATATACATTTTAAAAGTTTAGAGTTATCACTCAAGTTTCTAGAATTCTCGTGAGTATTCCATTATTGAACAAATCCTCGTTTGCTTGAACACCGTTTTCTGATAATCAAAATGCATGTTTTTGTTCATATAACCTATTTAAATCCAATATTTTCCTAATTATAAAATAGAAAATTAGGCAATGTATTTTTAATTTAATGTACATTTCTTTGAACTAATCCTTATTAGTTGTTTTGAATTAGTGTATACCAAATTTTATCTATTATTTATAAACATGAAACTCTTTAATTTAAGTTCATAACTTATAATAACAATTCTTTGCCAAAAACAAAAACTTATAATAACAATTAGTAATACATTGGTTTATTTTAAAAGATTTTATAAACTACATAAATAAATCTAATAAGAGTAAAATTATTAAATTAGAGTGTTTTAGATCATTTTTCTAATGAAATAAATTTTTAAATTCTTTTCAAAATTATTTTATTAAACAGTGCTAGTTATTATGAGAATTGAAGTGCAAATAATAATAAAAAATACTTGCTTTTATATCACAATATTAGAGTATGAGAAAGATGATGTTGCCTCATAAGAAGAGAGCACATTTTATTTTATAAACTACATAAATAAATCTAAAAAGAGTAAAATAATTAAATTAGAGTGTTCTATATCATTTTCCTAATGAAATAACTTTTCAAATTTTTTCAAAATTATTATATTAAACAATGGTAGTTATTATGAGAATTAAAGGGTAATTAATAAAGAAACATTTGTTTATGTGTCATAATATTAGAGTATGAGAAAGATGATGTGGTCTCATGAGAAGAGATCACATTTTACTTTATATATATATGTGTGTGTGTGTGTATGTGAACCTATTTGTACATATTCATCTAAATTCATCCAATAAGATTAAGCCACGTAATATTATATTTAAATAAAAATAAGAAATAAAAAAATTAATAAATAAATAAATTTAAAATTAATTTTTTTATCTTTTGGGTTCGCTGAGCTGTATCTTTTAGGGTATATAGTTTTATATGTTTTATTTATTTAGTTTTAATAATAAATTAAAACTAAAGAAATAAAACATATTAAATATTTTAAAATTTTAACCCTTGCATTCGCTGAGTTTTATCTTTTAGGGAATAGTTTAATATGTTTGATTTATTTAGTTTTAATTTTTTAAAAATTAAATAAATTAATTAATTAAAAATTTGAAAATTTTAACCCTTGGGTTCGCTGAGTTGTATCTCTTAGGGTATAGTTTTATATATTTTATTTATTTAGTTTTAATTTATCATCTTTCTTTAAATATAATATTACATGAATAATCTTATTGGATGAATTTTTTAATTTATTTTATTTTCTAAATTTATTTGATTTATTTCTTTGGTTTAATTGTAATTTTAATTTATTATTTTTGTTTAAATATAATCTTAGTTGACACATATTTATTGATTAGATTTAGAAAGTGATTAATGATTAATTGATTAGATTTAGAAAGAATGATTAATGAAAATATTAGATGGCATATATTGATTGGCTAGAGAAAAATGAGGTGAACAAAAGGGTTCACCCTAGGGGTTCCCAAATCATCTACTCCGCAACAAGGTTTCCTTTTCAATTTTACAAAACACTATAAAAACTGGCAGATAATATCCAAAGAGCGATGCAAGATATCAACTTAGGCACTAACGAGGAGCCAATTCAAATTTCACAAGATTTCCTTAACCAAGCCGCGGCAAAAAACCCTTTTGTTCACCTCATTTTTCTCTAGCCAATCAATGTATACCATCTAATATTATCTTTAATCATTCTTTCTAAATCCAATCAATAAAAATATATCAACTAACATTATATTTAAACAAAAATAATAAATTAAAATTACAATTAAACAAACAAAAGAAATAAAATAAATTTAGAAAATAAAATAAATTAAAAAAATTCTTCCAATAAGATTATTCAAGTAATATTATATTTAAAGAAAAATAATAAATTAAAACTAAATAAATAAAACATATAAAACTATACTCTAAGGGATACAAGTCAGCAAACCCGAAGATTAAAATTTTCAATTTTTACTTAAATTATTTATTTAATTTTAATTTATTATTTAAATAAAAATAATAAATTAAAAATAAATAAATCAAACATATAAAACTATTCTCTAAAGGATACAACTCAGTGAACTCAAGGGCTAAAATTTTAAAATATTTAATTTATTTTATTTGTTTAGTTTTAATTTATTATTAAAACTAAATAAATAAAACATATAAAACTATATAGCCTAAAAGATACAGCTCAGAAAACCTAAAAGATTAAAATTTTAGTTTTTTAATTTGTTTATTTATTAAGTTATTTATTTATTATTTTTATTTAAATATAATATTACGTGACATAATTTTATTGGATGAATTTAGAGGACCTAAACAAAGAGGTTCACACCTATGAGTGAATCCAAGTATTTTTCTGACATTAATAGTGGAGGAATATGATTCTTGAGTGTCGAATATTGCTTCTACCACGCTTAATGTCTAAGCAATACCCCTATAAAAGTGGAGAGGTGTGTATATTTTTCTTTCCAACTTTGAAATTCATAAGACAACTTTTTAATTATTTCCTTGCAACATGGCGAGTCATCAGGGTGGCTACAACCACGTTGAGAGGAACAAATCAGGTTTTTCTAATCACGATCTTAGAGTTGACCGTGTAGTTGCTCGGGTAGAGAAGTCAGTTAATTTGATTATCAGTCACGGTCATAAACAAACGAAAACGCAGGCTGGTTCGAGGAAGGAAGAACATATTCAAATGGATTATATAGGCAAATCAAGGGGTAAAGGTGAAATGAAGCCAGAAAACAATGAACCGCCAACTATGATCGATAGTGGTGGATGGGTCAGGCCAAATCGAGCCATGTGGGCTTCACCTCCGAATTCCTCAAGCTCCAAGCCACAACACAATACATGATTATCTGAGAGAAGCTGATGAGAAAAGACATGACTAACATTGATGTTTCAAGTTGGGAAGTAGAAACATATTAAGCGAGAACTTTTCATTGGAGGCACGTCTTTTCGAAACATACATTGAGAAGTAGAGCCACGGAGGGTGTCGTGGTCGTGGCATACACATGTGTCTATATGGGGGATTTTTCTTTTTTTCTTTTTTTATATAAAAAGATGAGTGAATTTTTATAGGTTTATTTATGTAATGTACCATGGAATTTGATATATCTGTATATCACTATTATGTGCGTATGTAATATCTAAAACTCAATAAAACCTATCTATATTTTAATCTTTGTGAATTCATCTTTTACTTCATATAAATAAACACAGTTTTGAAATGATTAAAACCAATACATGTAAATTTAATTGGTAATCCATAAAAAAGTTGAATGCAAGGCTAGAAATTTTGTCCAAAATTTTATTCAAAAAAAGGGGGATGGGCATGGGGTATATCGAATATGAGTCTATCTGCATAATAAAATTACAGATCGGAATACTAAGAGTTTTGAGCAACTAATGTCTGATTTTATTATGATTTCCCTTAGACTTGAGATAATACTAGTACATTATATAATTCAATAGTAAGTGACCCGTGTTACGGCGAGGGCAGAGGTTTTAATTTTAATTTTATCCATGATGAATATTGATTTAGTTATAAAATTATACGTCGATTTTTTTGTTTGTTTGTAGTTGTTTAGTTACTTTTTGGTGTTTAAGAGTTTATATATTTTGTGAGGAAGTTTAATAATTTGGATTTTTTTTTGTTGTTGAAATTAAGTAGTTATAAAATACAGTGGCTTTTGGCAAATATATTGATGTTAGTTTGAGTGGTTTTGGAGTTGTGTACGTTTATTACTATTTAAGAAATATGGTGTGTACATAGGATTTGCAGCTGATTCTGAATTAGAAAGATTAATACTATCAACAGTTTCTGTGAATCCTCTCGCTACTAGTCTTGCTTTTAGCTTCTACCTTGTAAATCCATTTGTCTCCCACTATTTTCTTTTCTTGTGGGTTTTTAGTGAGATACCAGGTCTGATTGTTTTTAATCATCTTGATTTCTTGTTTTTAATCGACGCAACTCTTCCACTTGACTACAAAACTCTTCTACTTTCTTTTTTTTTTCTCCAAATACCAATTATCATTTCTCTTTGGTTTCCCTTTAAAGGGTACCATTTAAAGTTTACACGAATACATCAAGACTTTAAGAGATGAAATACTTAAACATAAAATAGAAAGAGAAAAAATGAAGGGAACATTCATATAAAACCGAGAAATCTCTTTGAAGAGTAGTGTCCATGAGCTAGTATTGGAAGTATCTGAACCATCTTGAGAGATACGATTCACCTGGAAGTGGAGGCTGAATCCTGTAATTGTTTAGAGATGGTCTGTCAAGGCTGGCAAGTCTTTGACAAATGGTGAGATGGATTTGCTTGATTATATTCTTGACGAATAGCCGGCTTGGAGACTTGGCTATGTAACCTCAAATTCCTCTCCTTCCAAACCTCATAGATCACAGCCTGAAGAACCAGTTTACAAATGATGTTGATCTTACTTACTGAATAAGAATTCTTGACCCATAAAACAATGGCGTCATAAGAGGTCGGAGGATTTGAGCTTGGATGGCAAGTAAGAGCTGACCAGATTCATGCAGCATAACTGCACTAAAAAAAAAGATGAGTCCGAGACTCTAAACCTGTGGCACAGAGAAGGCATTGTGGTGGCACCTGTATTCCCCAGCCAACATAAACGATCACGAGTGGATAGTCTATCACGAGATACCACCCAGTGTATAAAAGCATACTTCGAAATTTTCTGAGAAAACCAGACTGAATCATACCAATTCACAGTTGGCCCAGCTGGATGAAGACAATCCCGGGTGGTAGTTGCAGCAAATTCCCCAGGGACATTTGTGAGCGTATTAAGACTGATCAAGCAAGGGAGCAGAAGTAAGAGCAGCACGAAGAAGAGTAATAATTGGATGCCTTCCTTTAGGCAGTCGCCAATTAGACTCCAAAGCCGCCTCTGACACAGTTGCAAGCCGATGTATTCCAGTAACTCTAGGCCCATTAGCCCTAGTTAAATCAATAAGTGAGCCTAGAGATGTCCAATTATCATACCAAAAATGAATTGAGGTACCTGAACCCGGATTAGGAATCAAGAAGGGTCAAGCTAGAGGCCTGATCTTTAAGAGGCGCTTCCACAACCAACTTCCTGCGTTCTGGATTGTATCATCCCAAAAGGGGCTAGAAATCAACTGGTCTCATTTTATGCAGTAATAGAGCGAGACCTAGATATTTGACTGGCAAAGAGCCTTGATTGAGGCCAAAAGTAGTGGCCAAAGCTTGAGTAAGCTGGACGTTGTTACCATCGAGGAATAGTTGGGATTTCCTTAGGTTCAGCTGGAGACCCGAGACTAGATAAAACCTCTTCAAGACTTCAATGATTCCTTCCACTAATCTTGCCAAGCCATCAAAGAAGATTTAAACATCGTCGGCAAAGCTAAAGTGAGACACTAAAGGATCATTACACATCGGGTGCGGAGTAAAAATGTTATGCAAGGCAGCCGCATCCAAGTCCTTAGCCAAGATATCCATTGCCGTAACAAAAAGGGAAGATGATATTGGATCACCCTATCTTAATCCTTTCTCGCCTTTAAAGAATCCCACCTGTTCGCCATTAAAAGCAATCGAGTAAGAAGGCGAAGAAATGCACTCCCTAATCCAATTAATAAAGACTGGCGGTAGTTCATAGGCAAGAATAATGTTGGTGACAAACCTCCAATCAATATTATCGTACGCCTTTGTAAGATCAATCTGAAGACAACCACGAGTAGTTTCTGCTGACTTGTGAAAATTTGTGATCAATTCGGCAACTAAAAGCACATTCTCAGAGAATAAGCAATCAGAGGCTAAACCTACTTGTTCCCTTGGACTGCATCATCAAGAAACAATTTCAGCCTAGAGGATAAGATCCGCGAGATTACCTTGTAGACCGTTGAGCAACACAATATCAGTCTGTACTCAGAAAGCCACTCAGCTCCAGTCTCCTTAGGGATCTTCTTTTTGTGCTTCTTACTGGCGTTTAATGAAAGATGAGAAAGATTTGCAGTGGAAGGAGTCTTATACCCAATCCACAATCCTGGATAAGCTGCTTTTACTACTTCGTCAGCCTTGTGGTGAGACGTAATCAGAGGATCCTCTTGGCGAGGAAAACAGACATGAGATCTAAGAGAAGCGGCCTTGCTGCGCCTCTTCACTGTAGTCCATCCATCTGACTGAACAGAACTCGCTTCTACCGCTTGGACGGAAGACTATTCGATCTAGAGAGACCTGTATGCGCACCTAGAGAGCACTGGTTAGAGGCCACAACCTGCTCCTTACCATTGATCTTGACCAATGGGATTGACAGTGTTGCAGGCTTCAGGAGCATTTTCTGCCTAGTATTTTGATGAGGAACCACCCCCAGCTTGACAATAGAGCGAGGACATCGAAGAGCTCGATGGCCAAACTCAGCGCAAACCTCACACTTGGGTGGAACTCGAAGAAACTCAACTCCAAAAATAGCAGCATTATCTTCTTGATCCCTAACACAAACAGAAGAAGGAAACTTTTGGTCCAGGATCACCGCAATCTTTACCTTCACTATCCCCAAAGCATTTGAAACTAATGTTGGTTACTCAATGTAGAGGAGATCCCCTAGAGCAGACCTGATGATGCTTAGACCTTCAAAAGCAAATAATTCTGGAGGCACGTTTTGGAAACGGGCCCAAACATGAGCTACAACAAGCTTACAAGGAGCTAAACAAGCAGAAGGAGACCAAACCAGAACAGTAAAAGTGCAGTTTCCAGCTTGCCAAAATCTCACATCTAACACCCACTTGCGAGTTGCCTCTGATGGGATGTGAATTAAACACGCACTCTCCGAGTAGATCTTGACTGAGATACGCCCCTGAGACCCCCAAATAGGATTGAGGTAATTGAAAACCTTAGTCGTTGGGTTAGAAACCTTGTATTATGAGTCGATTAGGACTTATTCTCCGTTGTATGCATATTGGGTTAGAAACCTTATTCTCCGTTGTATTCATATTGGGTTAGAAAATTATGTAATTTTTTGTATGCATATTGGATTAGAAACCTCTTCTCCGTTGGACTTCTTCTTTGCTGCTATCTTCTTCTCGCCTTCTTTCTCTTATGCACCGTCTACAAAACATTGGTTTGTTCTTCTTTCCTCTCCTCCTCCTCTTCTTTTTTTCATCTTTTTCTTCTTCTTCATCTTGGTTCATTTTTTCTTCTTGGTTTATTATGCTGATATGAAAAGAGTTAGATTATTCTTTGTTGATTGTTTCCTTTTGTATGCGAAAAAATTGAGACAAAGATGGAAGAGAAGTTAAGAATAAACAGTAAAGAAAGTTACATGGTATCTTAAAAAAAACAAGTTGTATCATGTAATATCAAGTTATACTTTTCTGATTATACTTATTAATTTTAGGCTATTACTATGGATAGGCGGACAAATAGCTGGTTGGGTCTGTAATTCTTTAAAAATGTTAAGGGTTTAAGGGTAACTATCTTAATTTTTTATTTAAACTAAATCTAACAAATGTAAGTAAATAAAGAGGGGGCAATTGAGAAAAGTGTTTCTAAGGACAATTAAGCCAATGATTCTTCAAAACCACCCACTTTATTAAAATAAAAGTCAAGGCCCATTAAGGCCCAATATCTATATCATTTTAAATGATAAAGGTCTTGTCGTTTGGGTGTATGGTGTATACGTATACATATATAGTGTCGTCTTCTAAAGCAGCTGAAACCACCACCTCAAACCCTAAGCCTTTGTCGAAATGGTCTCCATCGTGACATACGTGAGATTGAGCCGTTGTTGCCATCGTTATCGTAGGTGATGTTATTTTGAGTTTGAGGCACCGTCTTGTATGCTTGATGGGTTCTGTCCGGAGAGAGAAGCGCTGGCTGAGTGGAGAGAAAGAAATCAGATCGGAGGTGAAGAAATAAATAAAGAAAAAAGCTAAGAGAAAGAGGAGAGATATTTTGTGACAGATCCGAGAGAGAGAAGAAACAAGTATTTTTGGATAGAGGAATGAGAAATAAAGCAGATCAGAGAAGAGGAGAAAGAAAACAAAAGAGAATATTAAGAAGAAACAAGAGAGAAAAGGAGTGGAGAGAGATCCGTGAAGAAGAGAAGAGACATGGCGGAGATGGTGGAAACCATGGGTGGGATTGATCGGGCATGTTCTACCTAGCTGGCAAGCCTCGTTGGTGGTGGAGGAGAAAGGTCAGAACAGCGAGATTTTTTTGCCAAGATTCCGGGAATTTCTCCTATGATATGTTGTCTGACAGGAATTAACCTCACAAACCAATCTGCCTCTCTATGCTTCTTCCTCTTCCATTTAGGCCTTTGTTTAGCACCAAAACAAGATCACAATGGCTTAATTGGGATTTGATCTCAATTAAGGTGTCTCTATAAAGATCATGTTGCCAAGAATCTACATCAACTAACGTAGCTTCAATCGGAGTTATATTCAAGAAGTTGTGCGTTGCTTTCTGGTCAAGCAACTGTAGAATCTGTCGAACCCCAGAATTCCTACAAGACAGTTCTGAGTTGGCTTATTCAAGGGAGGTCGAAACATTGTCTGATCTGGCCAAAACTTTGTAGAGTTTTTTCACAGTACTACTAGCTACAGATTCAATGGTGGGCTTGTGATTAGCAAGTTAAGGCTAAGGTGAGCGTGTGTTCTACATATATGAATATATTTAGATAGATATTTAGTTTAAGGTTAAGCCGACTATACATGCGAGTTACAAATATTATTAGTAACCGGATTTTGTTTGATGTGTATTTATATTTATAAATATATTTTTACAAAGAAAAGAACTAGCATAGCAGATGTTTTCTCACTGAGCTACCGTATTTTTCTTAGTATCACTTACAATTAAAACTATATAACACGATTTGAGAGATCATTAAAGGTAAATTCATCTTTTTATTAGTTTGGGGTTTTCAGATTATGGGTTTGGAATAGTGGGGTTTTGAGATGATGGCTCTTCGGGTAAACCACGGAGTTATCTGCAAGGAAAAATCCTTGTAGTTGTGTGTTGAGTTTTGGATGTGGGATTGCGGGTAAGCTAGAATTGGCTGATGAGCCAATGAGTACTGCAAGAAAGACGTGCTTACGCACTAAGGATCCGATATGCACGAGAGAAAGAGATGCAGGGAAGGCATTTGTTGGCACTAAGGATCTGGTATGCATGAGGGATAGCGTGTGTTGACACGAGGTACCATGCCCTCGTATTGGCAGTTATGAGACGTGTTCACGTGGAAATATTTCTTGTGTGTGTCGTAGACACGTGATTGTATGCTCATCTTAGGTTTCGACTTCATAATAGTCTAGATATATTCTTGTATGGATATTCTTATATCTCTAAGGTAAAATGAATGATTGTGGAAGAAGAAGACGAAAAAGGAAAATGAATAAACCCTAAAAATTTTGTTGTTCAACTTATGTTATTTGTTTTCCATTCATTTCGTCATAAATTAGGGACAAAATCCAGAAAATCTCTGATATCATTAAACAAATCTGCGGTAGAAAATAAGCTGTATCATAGCGGCAACAAATGTGGCATAATTAATCTGTAGACACTAAAAGGTTATTCTAGTTGAAAAATGTCTACAGTTAGAGGAATTGAAAATTGTGTGGTAACTAATGTTTGTTTTTACGGAAAACATTAAATCTTTGATAACTTGAAACAAATTTACGGTAACAACGAGGTTAATCTATAAATTATTTTTTTGAACAAAACATTAAAGCTATGTCCACTAGTATGTGAACAAAAACTCTGCCACACCTAAAAAAAATAAATCTGTGATAGAAAATCAAGTCTGCAAAAAACAAATCTATGATAAAAAAAAATCTGTCCAAGAAATTCTAAAATGTTAGAAACTTGAAAAACTTTACTGCCTCTTTCACAATATTTATAAATTAAATATACGGAGGGAAACACATTTTCAACGAATTATAATTTATGCCACCAGTAAGAAATTTAAATTTGCAGTACAAATTAAATCTGTGAAAGAATCTGTGGCAAAACATTAAATCTGCTATACAAATAAATCTGCCACAACATAAAGCCGTAAATTTATCTTTCATGGATGGCAAATTCGTAAATCATGTGATCTCCAGAGCTCCAAAAATACTTAATATCAACTCCAATATGCATAATGTATGCAATGCTTATGCAAAAAATCCTAAATACTCTAAGATGACGAATATGATATAAAGTGGTATAAACAATGGATGAAACTGCATTAAAATGATGATAAATAAGTGCTAAAACATGTAAAATGCAGAGACATCGATTTCCTTTAACCCAAGTATCTTTAAAAGAATTAGGTAAATTATTCGAAGTTATTTTCTTATTAATCAATAGAGACCCTTATATAGGCATTCATACAAGTGAATCATAACCCTAATAATAATAAACACTTTACCATTGAAAAGAAAATATGAAAACAGAATTCATAAGGTAAAAAACCAAAACTAAATATTTGTCTTAAACCTGTCCATTTTGGGGCAAAACATCATATCCCGTATCAGTCGGAAGCTTTACATCCCGTAACTGATATATTTTATATAACTACATATATTTGGATTGATTATTTTAGTCTAACGGGTAAGGAATTGAGTAAGAGGTTACATTGGCATATTCATATATTGATTTTACAAACCCGTTAATCATTGTGATATTTTAGATTACTTTTACTTTCATTTATATCCTATGTAAAAATAAAAAAATAGTATATTGTTAGTTGCATTGCATAATAACTAACACATATAAATTATCTTTTAAAATGTACCTCTCAAATAATAATATAGAGATTTCTTGTTATAAAATCTATGTTGAATTGTTAACTTTTCTATATTTTTAATATATAAAACTAATTTCAACTTTTTTTTTATCTAAACAAACGTATTAATATATATTTAATATATTAATTATTTAAATCAATGATCTTGATGACTTAATATTTATAAAAAAAAAACTATATGTCTATATAAATCAAATATTTAAGAAATTTAATTGCATTATAAAGAAATAATTATTATTAATGTAATGATTATGAAAAATATAAAAGGAAATACAAACTATTTTTGGTTTCTTAAACATTTTTGTACTATTTTTTTTAACAAAACTTTTATTTAAAGACATATAACTTGGGTTGGTTTCAAATTTTTGTTTTAAATGGTCATATTTTCTATATATTATTAAAAAATTTAATTTAATTTTTTTTAAACTTTCATAGAGTTAAATATTATTAAAATTTTAAACTTTTTACTGAGTTTAAATATTATTTATATTTTAAAAAATTTAAAGAGTTTAAATATTATTAATATTTTAAAACATGTATAGATTTTAAATATTTGTATATTTTTAAAGTTTAAATTGGTTCAACTAAAAAAATAATTAAACCGAATAAAACTTTTAAATTTGAATGCATGATAAGTAAAGCTTATTGCTCATTCGTATCTGGAATCATTTTTGTCTTTTGAATAATATGTATCTAAACCATTGCCTATTTTAGCCTATGTGGAACGAATAACACATATTTTTTCTTCATCGAGTAATATATGTCTATGTTAAAAATATCGAATCGCAACATATGCAGAAAAAAATCTAAAATTTTATATTAATTATATATCAATTATATAATCATGTAAAATAAGATCAAACACAGGTGATAATAGAATCATAATTCAAAGTATTAAAATGCCCATATTAGATAAGAAAATAACTATGTTTGGTTGTAAGGATTTGTAACATTAGATAAAAAAAAAAAGTAAATAGTATTTGGATGCAAAGATAAAAATACATATTTTAATTCTCTTTAAATAATGTTTGGATATAAAAATTATATTACTTAATATAATTTTATTTAATAGAGATCTAATAGTGTTTAGATGTAAAGTTGAAAATATTTTATTTAATTATTTTTGAAAATCTGATTGATAATAGATCAACAGTACTTTTTTTAACAGTATAGAGATTTCAGATAAAATTTTGAAGCCTTAAATATCCTTATCCGACTTACATATCTGCTATTATCCGTTTTATCTGAAATACACATATTCATTTGTTAGTTAGTGTTAAACGAATTTTTAAATCTATCTGAAATTAGTTAAATCGGGCGAAAATATGTTTGCTGGATTGCTGAATCTAACTTACCTTGGTGAAATAAATAAAATATTTTTAGATAGCAAATTATAACGTTAGAGTTGAAAAATCTTCTTGAAGCCGCCAATTTTTTTTTTTTAATGTTACTGTTCAGTGCCTTTATTTTAAAAATTATGTTACAATCAACAGCTAGGATCGTAGCTTTTACAAATGTTATAAATTAAGAAAAGTATATTTTTGTAACAGTAAATATTTTTTGTAAGTTCAATAGTTATTTTTGTGGTTTTATAATTGTTCTCTATGGAATTATTTTTTTAGTTCTCTCCAGAAATTGGTATCTCTATATTTTCTTCATCTCAGTTTGGCTAATTATGATTTTTTCAAATAAAATAAATATTACGCTGGATTTTTATTATCTTCTTTGCGAAGTCCTTGCATAGTACGTAACGTAGGCACCCTTAATGCATAATAACTAATCGGAGCAAATCATGGAATCTTCTTTTGTCTTTTTATTAATTAATTAAGTTGAATTCAAAGATTTAGTTAATTCACAAGAGAACTACTCGTGCAAGTTTTAAAGCTTAAACGAAGAAAACTAAAAATAAAAGAAAGAAGAAGAGATTCAAAAAATTAACAATTTCGATTAAATGAATAAACCATAGTGACTCACAGAACAAGTGAAATTCATTACGCTAAGTATTCATTTGTAGATAAAATCTAAGTAATTTACTAAAATTTTCCTGTTCAATAATGTTTCCCATAATTTGTATCTATTTGGGGTTCTGTCTATGTTTTTTCTTAATATATGATTTAATTGCCTATAATTTAAAATTAGGGATAAAAACAGAAAAATGAAATTAGGCGGAAATGAATGATCATGAGGCCAAATTGGGATGCGTACGAAATTGCAGTTTGGACTTGAATCGGCTCTATTGGCCAACGAGATACCTCATCTGCCTGACCGTGTTGTTTCTTTTAGGTACCAAGACAAGGCCCACCTCAGTGGCATACTGCAGCTTACGTTGGTTCAGAGTTCGGGGCATATCCTAACCAATTGACCCAGTTATCCGGGTTTTCTTTAATTTTTCCCTATCATTTCCACTGTAATTAATCAAAATATTTATTTTTTATTTTTTTCGAATTGTTTCCAGCTAAACATATTTGGGATAAGCTTGTCTCTTTTCCACAAATTAAGAAGAATTAACCTAGGGATTGAAATGGTCTTCTACGACTATGATATGAGCCAAAGACTTTGACTGAGATCGATTAATTGGAGCAATCTTTAACGTGATAAAGAGAAAGATATTTAAGCTAGGCTTCATTTTAACGCAAGTCTCTCTAAGAGAATTAGATTAATTGTTGGAAGTTAGTTTCTTATTAATCAATAGATACCTTTATAAAGGCATTCATACAACCAAATCATAACCCTAATGCCAAAAAAAAAAAGAAAAAAAACACTTTACTGTAAAAAGGAAAACGGAAAACATGCAAACCAAATTCATAAATTAAAACACCATAACTAATTAATTAAAATGTCCTAACTATACCATAATCAACTTAAGCATAGTCTCGTATCATTTACCTACTCTTAGATTAAGAGCTTGTCCTCAAGCTCCATCACATGGTATCTAAGCATCCACCTGGTAGTAGGGAATGTGACACTCTTGATACAAAAAACACAGTCAAAAGATGCAACATCTGTTGGGGATCATCATGGAATGATAATCCATGGTTGCCCCAAGCAACACATCTTTTTCTTTAGCTACGTAACAATCACACATGGGATAGAGTGCCTCCGTTTCCACTAGGAATCTAGATTCCACGAGTGGAACAGTAGTTGGTGTTGTCACTGCTTCTACAACTTCTAACACAACTGTGTGGTCAGGGTATGCTCTAAAGCGAAGAGGGGACTAATGATGCGAGATTATACTTATGTTGATTAGGGTACGATTTATAACTTATCGGGGAGTATATATATTTTAAGTTATAAAAGTTTTTAATATTATCAATTTTAATGTCAAAAATATTTATATAGTTTTTAAGAAATTGATCAAGGAGTTTATAGATTTTGTTTCGGATACAATATTGTATCATCCAGATTTTAAAAAAGATTCAGATCTTCAAATATTTTAAACTTTATAATAGGACAAGTCAAGACGGATAAGAGAAAATAAAGACGGTCATGACGGATCTTGGATTAAATCTCTAATTATTGTTAATAATTAATATTTGACTAAATAAAACTGTTATAGGTTTTTTGAATACTGTGAAATATATACATCACACCACTTAACTTTTATAACAAAATTATCTTATAATCTAAACTATCAAAGAAGTTTATCTACGAACATAACATCCCATTGATGTAATTATACATTATTAATTTTAATTAACACTACATAAGTTATAAAAAATAATAATAAATAAGATGCTAAAATATAAAATAAATCTAATATAAAATATTAATAATAATTTATGATTATATAACTAATAAAGTTTGAGTTAGATATTTATACCTCGGATTACTATTTAGTTCTCTCTTGATTGAAGATTGAGGACGACCCATAATCACTAACTAATAGTAGAAGTACTTTACAAAGCAAAAAATCTCCATATTGGCGGCATAAATGGCTTCTACAGCATTGGGGGTTGGAAACGGATAAGTATGCCATATTAGGGCTACATAATACGATCCCGAAATCCATGGATACTCATTAGTTGTTCAACTTTTTTCTCCGCTTTTGCATATTTGTCCTTTTTTATCACTATTTACAGAAGTTGCTGCTAACTTTTAAATGGATCAGATATGTCCTCTGCGAGCAAGACAGTTTATTAACTTTTAAAATGATCAATTTAACCCAAAATTTTGTTTTCATTTTTCTTTAAATGTTGGGGTGTTACAATAGAGAAACATTACATAGATGTTGGAAAGAAGAAGAAAAACAAGTATATCTCTATTAGGTAATGATTTGCATTCAAGATTTATGAAAAAAACATGAGAAGCATGCACATTCTACTTCATCAAAAAGTTATTCCAACAATTTTTGGTTATTCATATAGTGCAATAGGGTCTAACATGCTTGGTTATATCAAGCTCAATCAGTCAAGTTTATAGGCCTAAGGCGGGGGAAAAAATCTCATATTTTCATGATAAAATTATGTGTCATAATGAAAATTTAACATATTACTCTATGATAAATTTGAAATAGCTAAACATTATTTTGATGAAAAACATAATTCAATGTCGCACATATCCTATAATATTTAATATAGTATCACAAGGAGAAGTGCTTGCGTGTGGCTGGACTCTTTTCTCATTTTGATAGATATATTCTTCATATAAGTAGATATATTAATTTTAAATAAAAAAGTATATATATTTATGCAAAACACACATCCAAACTTGAATATCTCTGACTACTGCAGTTAACATATATAGCGCATCAGAAGTTTCAAAGCATCATAAAGATGAATAGGTCCGTACTTACGAGTTATCAAAACTAAACCCACAAGCAACACT
The DNA here is from genome assembly GCA_028015245.1 of Cardamine occulta. Lineage (NCBI taxonomy): Eukaryota > Viridiplantae > Streptophyta > Magnoliopsida > Brassicales > Brassicaceae > Cardamine > Cardamine occulta. The sequence goes on from CM051367.1 coordinate 2,214,132, forward strand.
AATAATCTGGGATCAATATCTCCAAACAAATAATAAATAAATAAAAAGTCTGCGTACCTAATAGCAGCCGTCATTTAGTTATGTATGAAAAGATCATCACTTCTTATTTTATTTTATTTTTTTTCTTCAAAGAAAAGATCATCACTTCTAAACTAAAAATACACGGATCAATTACTTCATGAGAATATTACCAATAGCATGAAACTTTTATCACTATATATAAAACCGTGTCTTTTGCCATTTGGAATAATCAAATAAGTATCAAATCCTTCGAGTATTCTAAAACAATGGCTTTTACACATATCCAAATCTTTCTCATAGTCTCTCTAATTTCATCAGTTTGTTTTTCCAACACTCTTTCTCGTCCGCTGGACAATGAACTCATCATGCAAAAGAGATACAAGGAGTGGATGGCTAACCATGGTCGTGCATACACAGACATGAAAGTAAAAGACAATCGTTACGTTGTGTTCAAAAGCAACGTTGAACGAATTGAACGCTTAAACAGCGTTCCTGGCGGAAGAACGTTTAAACTTGCGGTAAATCAGTTTGCTGATCTAACCAACGATGAATTTCGCTCTATGTACACTGGTTACAAAGGAAACCCAATGTTTTCTAGTCGAAATGGAACTACAGCGACGCCATTCAGGTACCAAAACATTTCTGCTGGTGCATTGCCGATTTCTGTTGACTGGAGAAACAAAGGAGCTGTGACACCTATCAAAGATCAAGGCAGTTGTGGTAATAATAAATTAAGTCTTTATTTATGATATATATATATATATATATTTATATTAACTAAAGCAAAAGTTAAGAACTTAAGATACATTACATTTTTAAAAAAGGTTAAAATAAAATAAATTGGCTAGAAAACCTTTACATCCCATATTTTAGTATCGAACAAACATTACACAAACCAAAATTGGTGTAACTAACCAAAATCAATAAAATTATTACATTAAAATTTACAGTTTTAGTTACAAAAAAATAACTTTCTAATTATTTAATATTATTTTCTGAAAAGTTATTTTTTGTGTGAAAAAGAAAGATATAGCTAGCGAATCGTTCTCTTGTTATTATTCTCTTATTCAAATTCATAAGAAATATATAGAAAGAAAAAAATGTATAATATAACTGGCATCCACATAACATTCATAACATTTATTATTTTAAAAGTTACGTTCAATTTAAAAAAAAAAGAAACCGAATTTGAACTGAAAATCCTTCGGAAACATTAAAAAAATCTGGTTCTGAATACACAAAACCAAAAAAAAATAAAATAAAAATAAAATAAATAAATACCGACGTAACCAACCAAATTGAATAACCAAATGCACATCTCGATAACAATTTAGCTATGGCTGTATTTGGTTTTGCAGAATCTATCGAGATAGATAGTTAGTGATGTTTGTAAGTGTTTTTGTAGGATGCTGTTGGGCATTTTCAGCGGTTGCGGCTATTGAAGGAGCAACACAGATAAAGAAAGGGAAACTTATCTCTTTGTCTGAACAACAACTTGTTGACTGCAACACAAAAAATTTTGGTTGCGGTGGCGGTTGGATGGATACTGCGTTTGAGTACATAATGGGTAATGGTGGTATAACAACTGAATCAAATTATCCTTACAAAGGCGAAGATGCTACATGCAATTCTATGAAGACCAACCTGAAAGCAACATCTATTACAGGTTTCATTATTTAATTCTTTTTTTGGGTTTTATTATTTAATTCTTTTTTTGGGTTTCACTATTTAATTCTTTAAGGAGTATGCATATAAAAAACCAAAATTTTAACTAATTATTTCATGGAGACTTTTGAACCAAACCCAAACAAAACTTTTTGTGTGTATATAATATTGTAACCAAACCAAATCTGAAAATATATGATATAATCGAACCCAATAAACTGAAATTTATCAATAATTGCATGAAAAATACAGAGAAATTATTTTCTTATTTTAACGGAAAAAGAAAAGAAAAGAAAGACAGATAAAAAGTAAGAGGCATATATTAATTCGTCAGTGACCTAGTTAAGTGAACCAAACTAAATTTGCTCTAATACTTTCTCTGTTTCATTGTATTTGTAGTTTAAGATTTTAAAATTTTTGCATTATAAGTGTTATTTTGTATTTCAAATGCATTTTTGACAAAATTTCTATTATTACCTTTATTATTTTAATTTAGTTACCAATAAAAAATGTAGAATATATCAATGAAGGGTATAAAAGTCAAATTTATTGTTTTTTTAATTAGTATGTAAATCAATGAACCTGGTCGGTTTCATATTTTTATAGCCAAAACTACATCGATCCACTAAAACTTTTTTTCTTTTCCTTTTGGGGAAAATGGTATGCCGTGATTTTATCTTCAATCCAAAACCAAACATGAACAAAATCCGTTCTGAACTCTAATATAAAGTACTGTTAAAGGGAACCAAAATTTTAGTCAATAATATAATTCACAAATTCGAGTAAACAAAACAAATCCAAATAAAAATATGGGAAACCAAACCAAACAAATCCAAATAAAAATATGGGAAACCAAACCAAACAAATCCAAATAAAAATATGGGAAACCAAACCGCCTTTCACATATTAATTTTTAATATTCTCTTTGTACTTACACACATTACAGGTTATGTGGATGTCCCAGTTAACAACGAGAAAGCATTGATGAATGCAGTGGCACACCAACCGGTTAGCATTGCAATTGAAGGAGGTGGTTTTGATTTCCAATTCTATTCGTCTGGTGTGTTCACTGGAGAATGCACAACGGATCTTGATCATGCAGTGACTGCTATTGGTTACGGTGAATCGAATAATGGATTAAAGTATTGGATTCTCAAAAACTCTTGGGGAACAAGTTGGGGTGAGAATGGATATATTAGGATTCAAAAAGATGTGACGGCTAAAGAAGGACTATGTGGTCTTGCCAAGAAAGCTTCTTACCCAACAATATGAAACCAAAACCGGTTCAACACCTTTTATGTTTTTAATCTATAGTAGATACGTCTCAAAAATCATAATGTGATTAATAAATAATTCATGTCAAATAATGGTAATAAGATCTGTTGCATGCATTTTTATGAAATTATAATCACATATTATGCAAAAGATATATAATTTCGGAAAGCTTCTTTCAAATTCAACCAAATAAGTTCAAAAGTTGAAACACATGCAGAATCAAATTCAACCAAGTAAATCTATAACCAATGAGAACATAATACATAGGTCCAGCAACAAGCAGGTTACCCGATAGATCTGAACCAAATCCGAATGCCCAATACTAGTATGAGATTTAGGAGAATGGATTCAGCGACTGACGGCTATGGTTGCACTTATATATAGGCGATATGTTCTTCTAACAAGATCTTTGTTGTCTATTTGATGTCTTCTTGTTCATTTATTATCTCGGTTCCCAAAATAATATTTTTTTTTCTCGCACATTCACTCGCCAAAATTTTTCACTATTAGCATCAATAGACCGGATTCTTTTCTTAATGATAATATCTTGCAGCTTAGGGATGCGTCTTTCAAGAGATAAGCATCATTTCCATCAATGTACGATGTTTCATCTTTTTTTTCTTAACCTTTTTATTATTATATCTGATTCCACTTATCATCTCGTTTCTCTTATGATCCAACTTGGTTCAAATGAACCAATATGTAACTATCTTTGCTTTAGAACCGTCAGATGGACTTAACATAACAAAGATTGTGTTTGGAATTGACCATGATACAGCTTACCGAGAAAGATTACCTTTGTCCTTGAGTTATATAAGAGAGATGTTCGAGTCGGTGCTCAAAAATCAATCAACTCTCCAGCTTACGAAGTCCTCGTTTGGGGAAACATTCTTTTTTGAAGTGCTAAAGTTTCCAGGAGGGATCACTGTGGTTCCACCACAAATTGTTTTCTCTCTGCAGAAATTCAAGATTGTTTTCAACTTTACCTTGAAGTACTCTATTCATCAGATACAGATAAACTTCAATACCCTTGCCAGCCAACTAAAGAATGGCATGAATCTCTCACCTTATGAGGTTTGTCATTTTCTACCATAGTATTTTTTTTTTTTTTTTGTAAATCTTTGAATGATGTTGAAGTTAATGGATACATTACCAAGTGGGCAAATTTTAATGCTTTGAGTTAGATTGTTCTTAACACGGATTTTACTGAATGCAGAATTTGTATGTATCCTTATCAAACTTAGAGGGGTTGACTATGTCTCCCCCTACAACTGTTCACTCATCTGTTTTGCTTAAAGCCGGGACGTCAAATTCAAGAGATTGAAACAACTGACTGATACCATCACAGGATTACGCTCGAAAAACCTTGGCCTGAATAATACCATATTTGGTTAGGTTACGCAAGTTCGTATTTCGCCTAGCTTGCCAAACAGCAGTGATTGTAGCACCAATTTTCCATCACCCTCACCTAGTCCCCACTCCAACCACCACCACCATCACCATCACCACCACCACCATCACAACCACCATCATCACCATCATCACCACCACCATCACCACCATAAATGGCTCCCGAGGTTGCAGATGTGGCCTCTCCTTCTCCTCAGAGAGCTGTAGGAGAGCCTCGTCTGCACCTCCACCCTGCAACTTAGGGAATAGAAGAGGAAAGAGAGAAAATTGCAAGGAGAAACACGTGTATACTTCATCCACACCTGCACCTGCTCCTTCTGTTTGGTCACCACGACATCAGCTGCACCCACCGGCCCCGATTCTTACAGCCTCGTCTTGTATAGTTCCAATCTCTGCTCCTCTACCCCACGTGGTATTTGCCCACGTAGCTCAACCACCCAAAACCAAACCACGTGAGCAGCACACAAACGAAATTGCTCATCCTCAACCGCATTCCTCTTCAGGATGATACTACTCATGCTGATAGCGGTGGGACTTCAGCAATAACAACATTAACAAGTCTAGTGAACTGTATCAACCGAATACTCAAACTTAAGTGTATAAAAATGAATTCATATGGAGACTAGAGACAGAGCCGGAAGAGGTGTTATAGAATGTTGCTGCACAAAAGGGTGCAGCCTTCTACTTAAACCCCAATTGAATATATATGCTCTAAGAGCGTCTTTGTATATTATATCTTCTGAAATAGAAAGTACTGTAAGGACTTCACTTTATAATTCTCCCAAAATTAAATACAAAACCTTAAAACATTGATTTTTACAACAGAAGGAAAATGGTCAATCAGGTACTGCATGTATCAATGTTCATCTACTTAGGGTCAAGATCTAATCAGGTAGCCACGAGATAGAGACCCGACCGGGGAAGGGTGCATAAGTAGGTAACGTACTTGACACTGTCGAGAAGCACCACCACGAAGATCCGAGAGAGTGATTTCGGGTCTGGGGACACCACTCTGTCAGTTTCAGACTCAAATATCTCTCTTGGATCAAGCAACACTGAGACAACCATGGAGGATGATGAGGTAGGCTTGTTGTTAGTGTTTCCATGGAAGCTCTTGTTTTGAGCATCTTTGCTTGGCTGTGTTCCAGTTATGTTGAGATCAGACGCCGCAAGTGAAACCGGAAGTCCCTGCAAGAGAATGCAATAAAGAGTTAACAAATTCAGATCATTCCATTTAGTACAACTACAAAGAGCAAGAATTACCTGAGCCACCTTCATGAAACCATTGGTGAAGTCTTTTCCATTCAGAAGAGAGAGCTGTCTAGTGCAGAAGTACTGCTGCATTTCCTCGGACCTCAGGGACAGCTAATGCAGAAGACAGTGCCCCGTGAATATTCAAATCTGGTTATTTACCTTCTATTGTTTCAGAGATATTCTTCTTCGCAAAAGCCGTTGCATTCTCGCTTGCCAAAACAGAATGAATTATCAAGTTTCCATCAATCTTCACAAGCCGTCGTTTCTTGGGACATAGAGAGAAGCAAATAGAGCCTCACTGGCATTGCTCAATGAACTTGGTCGTCCTTCTACTTTGGGATGAGCATTATAATCTACTCCTCCACAACTCTCTCTCTCTCACCGTAAATCCTCCTACTAGAATGGATATTTCCTTCAGATATTCCACTATATATCTCTTCTAAGATCAGAGCCATTGTCAACCATTAAAACCTTCCCTTTATGTTCTTCATAATACCGGTGACCTTCATAACTAGACAAACCAGCAAATCTTACACTATCTCCTCCATAATTTACATTCATAAACGAAACCAATGTACCAAACAAGAAGATAAAGAAGAAAATTCCAATAAAACTAATACTAGCAACCTTCTTAAGCTTACTTTTGCCTTCATTCTTGTTATTCTCTGCCTTCTTCGGCCTACAACTCGAAACAGGCTTAGGATTCAACCTAGGAATGGGAACCAATGGAGTTTATGATCCATAGCCTCTAACAGGATAAGGCGAATACGGAATCCATTGATAAGGTGATGGCGGTGCAGCCATATAAGGATTCATATTCATAGGAGGATCACCAGAGCAGTAACCATTTGCTGCCTTAAAGCTGCATTCTCAACCATAATATATGAAATCTTACCATTCAATTCAGCAATGGTGGCACTCATACTGTTCACTTTTCCTTGAAGATCCTCAACGCGTTGCTTCTTCCTTGACCTCGAAAGCTGAGCGCTTTCACGGTTCCTAATCTGCCTCATCAACTTCTTCTTCTCATCATCATCCTCTTTGTTGTTTGTAGTAGTTGATTTATTATCATCAGACTGTTGGAACTTGAAGCTGTTATAAATACTTTTAACATGAACCCTAAGATCATAAACATCTATATAAATCACATAATAGAATCATAAAGAGGATTAGAGTAATACCTCCACTAATTGTAGAAATGATGCTACCTTGAATGGTGCATTGAAGCTCTCTTTCAATGGTTTGTAGACTAGTAAATGAAACTCTTAGATCTTTAGTTAGGAGATAAATTTTCTCTTCCCTTTCCTATAAACCTTTCTCTTTAAGTGTTGTATTTTGTTGATAATGATTTGTGATGGAGCAAAGCATCTATTTATAGGAGGGAAGAAGATCTTATTCCTCATTAGGGTTTTCCCTTTAGATTAATCTCAACCATCCATCAAAGTAGAGATGAAGGCATTAGTGACAAGTGTTAGGAAAAGTGTCTAGCATTGGTTCTTTAGCTTGGTCCTAAAGCTTATTCATAGCATTATCTCCAAGTTTTAACCTAAGCATGACATATAGTTTTGCACTTATCCTCTTATTATCATAACCACTTGTCCTCTTATTGTTCTCTAAACGCATAACCACTCATTACACTCTTTTTTTCTGCTCCAGAAAATAAATCAAATAAGAAAACCAAAGTCTTTAAGCTCCGCATAAAACCAAAAATTACTTTAATAGTCATAATTGTTGCAAAAGAACAAATCCAAAACATACAAAAGCAAGACCAGACGAATGAGTACCAAATGTCTCAAATTTAATAAAATTTTTAAATAAAACATAAAAATAGAGATTACCTTATCTTCAGGAACATTAGAGTTTCTACATGGTGTAGAAAAACTTCAGCCGAAATTAGGCAGGTCCAAATCCTTCAATCAGAGCTTTTCTAGCAGTTTTTTTCTTGAGATCAAAACATAGAAGAAAGTACGGCTTAGAGTAGCACGGTTCAAAGATAAACTCGCCGGTTCTAAGTGTACCCTTGAACTTGAATGAGTGATTTCCAGATAAATCTCTCCAAGATACAACCATGATAGAAAATTTTGACCATTCTTGTTTGATGGCATCCTCTAGAACCCACAAGTCAAGGCTAGCATCAAATAACATACTTGTTACCGCTATCTTTTCGCTACAGTTTGCTAGAAATTCGGCTTTGATATCACCCGGTAGCTTAATGACATTAAAGCTTTCAGATCCCAAATCAAAGCATATTACTGATTGAACATCATAGCTTATCCAAGCTAAATAATATACAGCTCCATTGTTGCATATCCCTTTAGTTCCACGAGAAAGAAAATGGAGATGCTTACATTGGATCATTCTCCATTTTTGTTTAAAACCTAGAGTGAGAACTTGATGCTCTTCCGTCACAAAAGCTAGTGATCCAAGTTGATTAGGAGATTCTACCGTCATGCACAATACTTTGTATAGATCATTAACAAGATCATATCCAAAAAAGTATAAAAGAGTCATGACTCTTTTCCTAGTGTTGACACTGGGTAAAGTTATAAATTGACCGGTAGTAGGATTTCCAATCATCACTCTAGTACTATGAATTCTATCTATCCCTCTATTATTTAAACAACATATCAAGCCGCGGATAGGTGGAGAAAAATCATCAGTTTTTGAAGTATAACAACTGACCCTATGATGAGCAGAAGATGGATCCTCCTCCGAGGAGAAATGAAAGATCTCATTCCGCATGGCACCACGACAGATTGTGAAAAGAAGGCGTGGTCGAGTCGAAGATCGAGTTATGTACGACTCGGTAAAATCTTTTCCACAGATTATCGATGACCATAATTTAGAAACGAAGATGAGCTTCGCTATGGATTTGGCAGAATATTAGGAGAATCTTTATTATCAGATCCAGAGGAAACTTATAAAAGGGGTAGCTTTCGGATCGTCTCTTGGATCTCGTAACACATTTTGAAGTGTTACCGATTGTCACTTTTCTCCTAACCTTTTTCATGGTGGTTTTTAATTTCGGTCACGACGTTGTTTGTTTTCTACTCTTAACCCTAATAATTTTAAGCTACGAAACCCTAATATCTTTGCTTATTTGAGGCAAATAAATCCGTCGTCATTTTTCCTTTGATTGTCAAAGACGGTGTGACACCGTATACCAAATTACGATAAGCTACCAGAATCTATATGCGGCGGAAAGCTAAAATATCGGATTTAAAAAAAAAAATTTCAATCACCTTCACTTATCTAAACATTGGTATTCATAACTACTTAAGCGCCAAGTAGTAGCTCATCAACAAAGAGCTTAACAAAAAAAAATCAAGGCTCGAGTAAAGTTCAAATAACCATTCACTTAAACATTCGAGTCTAACAACTTTCCTTCCAAAACAACTTAGGTATTTAGGTTGTTAGATAAAGTTGTCGACGCCACGAGAGTGGGTCGGTCTTATTTTTATGTTTGAGTTCTGGACCTTTGCTGAATTAGATCCTGAATAGTTGCTAAGTACTCATCTCTGAATCACCTGCGAATTACTCTGATCTAGTGCTTTTCTTTATTGAGTTTACACCGCTTTTATTTACTTGCAATTCTGTTTTGCAACCAATCTCATATTTTGTCTTAGCTTTATTTACAAATCTCATAATTTCATAGTGTAACCTTGGTCTCTGTGGATTCAATCCCATTTATGCTACTGCGATTGTCTGTGCACTTGCAGAATTATTTTGAGTTAAAACTCTGTGTATCAATACATCAATCACAACTTTGATTTTACTATTATTTCCCACTTGGATTCCTCTACTATTCTCCTCCAACTCCACAAACAGTCTTATCAACATTTCGCACTTGCATTCTTCTCCTTCACCTTGAGTAACAACATTCAGAAAATAAAATAAAAAAACCATGTCAGTCACACACACTTTATGAGATTTAATTATAACCAGTGTGAACAGAGTTTCAGTCTGATCTCAAGATTCAAGCTGCTACATTTATCCTTCTCTGTTAGAGGCTTTTTAAAAAATCAACAAATGTGTAGGAAGGTCGCCAGAGATGATGTCTACAAATCCCCAGTGTTGTACACGAGAAGAAGATTTTGTGGCCAACCTAGAAAATTGAAAGAAGGGAATAATGTGAAATTTCAGAAAATGTTTAAGAACAGTGACATACCAAAAGAGTTCAACGGATGTAAATCTTAGCTTCCATACAAATCATGACCACTATCCAAGCTCCAAGCAAAACCTTTGACACCCAAGGTAAATGCCTACCAAATCATACAAACAACAATATCTTTAACGGAACCAAGTTCTCTTGGTTTAGTGGTTCTCGCTTGGCGAGGAGTCGTCCTGCTAGTTAAGGCCAGGGATCAATTCCCACCAAGGGTAGAGCTACTGGTCAATTGGCTTGGCCACATGGATATGTGCCCTTGCTTACGTCCCATTTGAACAACCGGAGAGAGAGCATATCCATGGGTTACACCTAACTCAGGGGATTAGTCCGGATCCTTCCATAAGACTGAGATCTACCCTAGAATTATCAATATATATATATATATAACACTATCTTTAAGGAAAACCATACATAGAAAAGTAAAAGATAAGAAGATCCTTAATACGAACAAAAACACAGCTCAAAAGAAGGAATCACATATCCATAAATACAAGCTGAAGTCCCCACCAGATCAATCTGAAAAAAACAAAGAAATAGCTATTCAATTTGGACCTCAAACAGAACCTCTACACCTTGTGATTCTTTATGATGAGCCAAATATGATTAAGGCAAAGAACAAACATAACCAAAATGAGTGATTCCGAGCACAAAAGACATTTGGGCTGTTACTCAATGACGAGCACAAAAGACATTTGGGCTGTTGCTCGAAGGCGAGCAAGTTCATCAAGCTGATTTGAGAATATAGGTCACTCCTTTAGGGATTGTACCATTGAGACGAGCTATGCACTATCAGTTTCGAAAATATGACAACCTAGCTGAAAGGATATAATTCAATGCCCATAAAATTGTTTCCAACTCCGCATCCAAAGGAGAAAGGGTTCTCCGGTAACACTTTGCACCAAACAAAACTACATGTTTCTCCTCCTGAAAACATACCCAACCTAGACCCATAGTAGGATCTGATGATTTCCAAGAACCATCAACCCGACATCGAAGCAGTGTAGGGGTAAGGTCTAACAATTCCATATTAACTACCTCCTCAGTTGGACATACTTGAACCTCCTCCATTAGGCATGACCACGGTTAGGGCTATTAACGTTGTGGTTAATTAACCACCGGTTACGGTTATAATTATTTTTAACTTTAACCTTAACCATTTAATATACGGTTAAAACGGTTATGGTTAAAACGGTTATGGTTATATACAATTAAGGTTATATACGGTTAAATGTGATTCAGTTATTTGATGACTAAAATAAAGACTAGTATTAGTAGCGTTTTTAGTTAACACAAAAAATTATGGTTATGATTAATTATGTCTACATTTTCTACTTTCAAAACAGTTGCGGTTATAATTTTAAGCTAAACCATGCGGTTAACCAACGGTTTTATGCGGTTACGGTTAATTAACGGTTATGGTTAATAATTTACGGTTAAATATAGCTAATATATTTTTACCGTTACTGGTTACGGTTTTTAATCATTTTCTATGGTTACGGCCTGGTTACAGTTGAAAACAGTTCGGTTACGGTACAAAATATGGTTATGGTTAGGTTTTGGCCATGCCTACCTGGCTACTTCCCATGCCAAATGTTCAGTAATATCCCGATTTAATATGTCCGGAGCAGAAGTTTGTTTTTCTTTAAATATTTTTTTATTTCTTGCTTTCAATAAAAATCATAGTATCCAAGGAAAACCTTTGGACATTCCTTGTTCTTTTATATGACTCAGTATTATCCAATATAAATAATCCAAATTTGTAAACTTTGGCCCCGTCGGGAAATTTATTGGTGACAACGACACCTTCAATTTATTTCATGTTAAAAATACATATTATTTACTATAAATTAAATTTATAGTAACAATATTATTTTAGTCAAAAATATATTATTAAATATATTTTTATGTCTGTCAAAAAATATATTATTAATTTATTTCATGTTTTTAATAGTAAGATATTATCTTAATCAATAAAGTATTCCATTTAGTATTTTAATTATAATTTCATATGTATTAGATTTTTTAGATTTTTATTTTTGTTTCAAAATTTATCATGTTTTAACTGTAAATATAAAAGTAAATTAATTAAAAAATATAAACTCTAATTACATTAAACAATTTTTACATTAAACAAATCATAGTTGAGTTACTTGAGAAAAATTATAATCTAATTCGTTTGTAAGATAATCTAATCATATCTATTTCAAAAGTGTTGTTGGGAATGAACCACTTGTCAATGCATGTAGATATCTCACTTTTGCCAAGTTATGATTCTCACTCAGTTTAAACCTTGCAATAACCCAAGAAATGGAATTTGGCCACCATTTCTCTCACTCTGACCATAAACCATTGTTGCTAAGGACTCTACTGATTATTTGGACCATTTAAGAGTATTATTAGATAGTTCCCATGTTCTCTTGGAAGTTTAGCGTGTGGGAGTTAATAAGCTTAGTTGCCACTTGTTGAAACGTAGGCTTAAACAATAATATTTATTGTTTCAAAGACAAGATTGGGACAAATAGATGATCTTTATTGATTTCTTGATGAACAAGTAACAAGAGTTTTTAGAGTTTATGAGCAAAGAGGAGAAAAAGCTATTCAATCTAAGGCTTAGGTCATCTCTGCGATTGTGGATGGCTCTCAATGTCTTGGGAGTCCTTTATTTATAGTGATTCTACGACTGAGTCGGTTTTGGGCCTTGCTCGGGCTTTTCCTTATTTGATCATCTTTTTCCTTTTACGAGTAGGTTTTCATTATCTCATAAATTGGCTACTTCTTGTATACGTCGGCGAATTTCTCTTGATGGGCCAAAGTGGATTTGGGCTTTAAGTGAATGGATATCGGTTTAGGTCGGATTAATGGTAGGGTGGTAAACCAGGTACCAACAATTAGTCCCCCCCCCCCAAGATCGTAAGAATAAATGTTTGAGGTTTTGATGAAGTAGAATAAATGACCTGATGTAAATCGAGATCCATTTGTTAAGAGTCTGAAGATCATGGCCAAACCTTTGCCAAGTCTGATAAAAAAAAATTTATATATGCGGTGACTTTGGAATCGGCTTATGACATACACCGATCAAATTGTTAACATGAAACGTAAGGCCAAGTCGGGTTACCAAAACTGATTCTAGATCGGTTTTGTCCATGAGGTTGAATCAGCTTACAAAGCGATTTTCAAATTGGCTAATATCTATGCGATTTTAAATTGGCTTACTCCGCGACTTAAAGGATGACGTGGACTGAATCTGTTCGGAAAATATCTTCGAATATTTTATTACTAAATTTACTTCAATCAGCATATAGCGTATCTTTTAAAGCGGGTGTCTAGGTTAGAAGCCAAGCAGTCGGCTAGGGGGCAACCGAAGAGTCGCCTTTCCTTTATAAATAGAGGGTTTCAACCTCATTTCTTCATTTCCTAAGGTATTAATTGTAAACTTCTCTCCTCTCTTTTTGAGTAATTTCTTTGCTTTTCAAATCTTCTTTCGTTCCGGTGCTACTCTGCAGTGAATTAGTAAGTTTTCCGGTGTGATCTTTGACTTTAGCTGTTAGTTCGTCTGACTCTGAAATTGGTTCGAGATGTTCACAGATCTTATAAGGAAGAATCAAAAGAAAAGGAAAACAGATGGTGAATCGTGTTCGTCTGCTCGAACGATTAATCGCTGCAATAGAGTTTTCAGCTCTAGTCTTTAACCTAAGATTCCAGAACTTTGAGATGAGTCCCCAGAATTTCAGACTCCTGGTGAACATCTTCAAGAGGACGGCGAACTGAATCCGAGTTCATGTGCTCGTCCGAGTAAAAGTAAAAAGGGGTCAAAAAAGGCAAAGATTGTTAGGGAGCCCGAGTATTACGTGTCAGACAATGTAGCATGGATATTCCCTTCATGGAGAACCGATGAATCGATTAGGGTGATTGAGGTTGCAGTGCAGAGTTCCTGACGAGGTGGAGATAACTCTTCCGGGTTTCCTTGAGAGACCATGGCATTGTCCATATGGATATGTTTGTCTTTACGAATCGTACTTCCTGAGTGGCCGACTTTTGTTCCCCCTTCCTCAGCTTCTCGTTGCTTACTGTCGCGAGAGGAAGATTGCCATCTCCCAATTATCTTGCATGGCAGTCAAGCATATACTTGTTGTTTTGCTGCTTGGTGATGAGCTGGGGATCCTAATTAATCTTTGCTTCCTGGAGAAGGTCAGTCTGATCAAGGCTGTAATGAAAAGAGAAAAAGTTTTCTCTCTTAACTCCAAACCTGCACATCGCCTTAACTTGCACGGGAAAGGAAAGAAAGTCAAAGATTTGGAGCGTTTCTATTTCTTTGTGAAAATTGACGTGTCTACTGCCTTTGCTCGGCCCAACCAGTGTTTTAGACTTTGGGTCATGCACTATGGTTAGGGGTTACCCTTCAATAGAGAATTATGATCTTGCTTATGCGTTTCTTATCTTGGTTGTTTCTTGATTTGCAGATCGTCATCCTATTGATAGGCTGCCTCCGCTGAATCTTTCTGATAGCTTGGATGCAATTCGTACCCAAGGTACACTTTCGTGGAAAGCCATCTCGTGGAGTCACTTCAAGAAGTGTCGTAGTAACTATTCTATAGGTAAGGCCTCTCATTTTTACTCTTCTGTTCTTCTTGCTTTTTGCTCGTTTTTTTTATTGATTTTTGTTTTTTTTTGATGCAGGGGAATGGGTGGCTGTAAACATTAAACCAATTTCTAACGGCGAGGAAGAAGAGGACGAGTTCGGCCAGGGGGGGGTTAAGTGTTTGAAGGACGTTGTCTGAGAGAACATAGGAGAGGAGAAGTAGGTCTTGAAGAAAATGGTAAGTCTTTCCAGCCTGCTCGGATGACAATGACTCTGGTTGAGAAGGCCGCGAGTAAACAGAAAATGGACGACTCTCAAGTCGTCAATGTTGCCGTGTCTTCCTTGCCTTCGGAACTGCCACTTACTAAAGGGATATCTAAGAAAAGGCCTGCTGATGGGGAGTCGGATGCATCAGGTCGGCCGCCGAAGGTGGCATGAAGGGAGAGTCCTATGCGTTCAGGTATACCCCGGAGAAGTAGGTTTATTAAAGTGCAGAGGCTTGTACAAGTTTATGTATAGCCATTGGAAGTCTTGCAGGTGTATTACTTGATTTGTTGATGATGCTGGAATCTGAGGTGTATCAAAAGATGGCTGAGTTTCATATCAATGTAAGTATCTTCATCTTTTCTGTAAAGGACGATTATAGTTTATTTTGCTTTTGACGTCGTACCTTTTTCTTTTGTTTCTGTTTTTTATAGGTCATGAGTGCTGCCAACCTTCTCTATAAGAGAATAAATGAGAGGCTTGATTGGTCAACCGGTCAGCTGGTCGAAATAAAGGACATGCAAAAGGCCATAGATGAGGCAAAGATACTCCGAGAAATATCAACAACCGAAGTATGCCTAGGAATGTGCTCGGCTTAGGCAATTCACAGAGATGAAGGTTGGAAACGAGAAGAAGATCCAAGCTGGTTTTTGGCAGTGTTGGGAGAACATTGTTGAGAAGGTTAAATCGTTCTTGGGCAGCTATAAGGACGCCGAGGAGATCAGGTCGTTATATGGCCAAGTTAAAGGCACTCGGGAGGCTTTGGAGTATCTCCGAGATGAAGATAAGATAGCCATTTCTGATGCAACTATCGCAGGCTACTTAGCAGAAGAGCAGAAATATGAGGCTTTAGAGGTTAAAGCCAACGTAACTGAACTCGTTGAAGACGACCTGGTGATTTCCCTAACTCTCGAAGGTATTCCCTTAAGTGTGCAGCTCGATGTAGATCCGTATGGATCGAATGAGGGGACTATTCGTGAAGAGGATGCCACTGCTATGAAGACTCTCAACCTTCATTTTCTTCCTATAATTATCCTTGTTTCTATGCTCTTCTCTTTGTTTTAAATTTCATGCGAATATTGCCTGGTGGGGTTTTTTACTCTGTTTACTCGAGTTTGTTTTGGTGTATGTACGAATATTGCCCAGAGGGGTTTTTACTCGGTTTAAATGATTGCTCTGTTTTTATTTTTAATCTCTTGCGAATATTACCCATAGTGGATTTTACTCGGCTTTGTTTTATGATCTAGTCGTCCTATGAGTGAGAGTTGAATCACTTTTTATATTCTAAGTGTTGAGTTCGTCTTGTAAATGCAAGAGAGAGAGATCGGCTTATGGACACAATTTTCGGGTTAAATTCCTCTTAGATCGGCTTATAAATGTGAATATGAGATCGGCTTACATCGTGCTTTTTAGACAAAATGTGAATCATATGGGTAGTTGATGGTTGTAGCCGTATTTATCTGTTTAGGACGAGACGTCTCTTGGTTTATCCTTAGATAAAGTTTGGACTTTAATGAGAGATAACTCAGCTTTTTAAGAAGTAGAATGCAAAACGTATAGCTTGGCTTTTAATATGTTCAAATCGGTGCCTGATTATGCAAGACGATCGACTTATTTATCTCAGGTGAATTTAAAGCAATGCGAGGCTTGGGCTCGGCTTTTTAGGTTGTAGATGCAAGTTGCGACTCGACTTATACCTCCCCTTTAATATTCATGAAGTCAGGCTCCCATTGTGCGAGATGTCAACTTATTTATCTCGGGCGACTTGATGTACGAGTACTGAACCCGGATTTATTAGGGGATCGACCAACTGGCCATGAAGACGATTTGTCCCTTTAAAAATTAAGTCAAGTTTGGAACTTGACTTTCATATAATACGAGACTAGGCTCGGTTTACATAAAAACGAGCTTGAGAGTTCATTCGAATGCGAAGTTTTGATTTGGCTTATCTCGAGCACAAGGCCCAGCTCGTCTAGAAAACTGAGTTCATTCATCCGAAGTCGAGGCTTATCACTGGGATTACATAAGAAGAATGATACTCGGTTTCATGGTGCTCAGCTTATTTTTATGCAAGGCTTATATGTAGAGATTTTCAGAAATCAATGTAATTTTATTAATATTATAGATGCGTCTCAAAAGAGACTGCCTACGTACCCGTAAACGGGATCAAGCCAAACGTAGTTCTTACAAAAGTTGCTACATAGATTGACATTGGTTCTTTGTTTCTTGTATTCTAGTAGTAGTACTGTTTGAGGTTGATAGAGTTCCATGAGTGCAAAACTGGTTGCATGGACTTAGTCATGAGTCATATACTCCAGGTTTGATTACTTTGGAGATCAGGTAGGGTCTTTCCCACTTAACACCCATCTTGTTGTTGCACTCTTTTGTGTTTTCAAATACTTTCCTGAGGACGAGATCGCCTTCTTTAAAAATCTGTTGCGCACCTTTTTGTTGTAATACTTTGCCGCTGATTGGTGGTAATTTTGCATCCGAAGTAGTGCTTGATCGCGTAACTCTTCCACATCATCTAGACTTTCTTTTAGAAGTTCGTCATTGAGGTCTGCATTCTCAGGCATTCTAACTCGTTGTAAAGTGAAAACATTCACTTCAGCTGGTGCCAAAGCTTCGATTTCGTGAGACAAAGAGAAGGGAGAACGATTAGATGCTCATCTTGGTGTGGTTCGGTGCGACCAAAGTACTTCATCAAGCTCGTCTTCCCAAAGACCCTTCTTTTTCTTGAGTTGTTTCTTTAAACCGTGCAAGATCGTTTTGTTTGCTGCTTCTGCTTGTTGATTCCCTTGGGGATATCGAGGTGTCGACTTGCATAGTTTGATGCCCCACTAATCGTAGAATCCTTCAACCTGTGCCAAAGTCAAGTTCGTACCATTATATGTGACGATCTCGTAAGGCACTCCATGTCAGCATATGATGTACTTCTATATATATTTCTACACTTCGTCTTCGGTGATTGATCTGTAGACCTTGGCTTCTACCCATTTGGTGAAGTAATCGGTCACTTTGAGGAGGAATTTTTTATTCCGAGATGGAGGCAAGAGGCCAACAATGTCTACGGCCCATTGCATGAAAGGATAGGGCACTCTTCTAGTTGTCCGGTGGTTGGTATATTTGAATTAAGGCTGGAACATCCGAGACAATAAAAAATAGGGAAATTTCAAAGGGTTATATTTTTGGTATTTTTATCTAAACAAATAAGAAAAATAAATTACATTAGAGACGAGAACAATTACCTGGAGAGTTGATATTAAAACTATAATGATGATAATGATGCTTAGATTTAGAGCAAAAAAGGAATTAGATTACTCTAGTGTGATTGTCAACCACATCTCCACTGTCAAAATATTGAGTACTTTGTTTCAAAATTCCATGAGGAAAAGTCATAGCACTTGCTTGAGGAACTCAACATTTGAAGATGGAGATGTGGCTGAACATGAAGCCAGAGTAGCTAATTCCATCGTTTTCTCTAAATCAACGCATGAGGCAAAAAAGTAAAGACAATATTTTTCTTAAAAATCATGTAACCACATAAAAGATAACACACCTTTTGTATAAGCATCTGCTGAAATGCATTAACCGCATCTGTTTGGTGAAATACATCAACCGCATCTGTGTGCCAGAAACCTTGCGTAAGTAAAATCGAATTTCGTTTTCCTTCTGTTTGATTTCATTTTGTTTGGTTCGATTTGTCCTAATTGCCTACTACCCCTAATTGTAACTAAAGAAAATGTTTGTTCAGTTTTGCTATATTATTGTTATGTTGGTTAGTCATGAAACTAAAAAAAGAGTCATATGAGGCAATGCTGAATGGTCCAAGTGGTTTACAAAGTGGCTCCTAAGTATATTAATTTTCTTCCACAACATTTCACAAACTCAAATTTTTTGTCAAGAAAATGATGTATGATTGTTTTAACAGATGGGGGAGAGAGATCATGGGCATTAGATCTGAGGTTTAACAAATCACCTGGTACTTTTTACATAAGCCAAGGTTGGAGAAACTTCTGTGATAAAAACGGACAAAAAGACAGAGACTTCTTTATGTTAAACTGGGAATTTCCTGTGCTTAGTTTCTGTGCTACAGATTTTATCAATGATGGAAGGGAAATGATCAGTTCGCTATGCTTCTGAACAGACCATTTGCCTTCCATCATTGATAAAATCTATAGCGCAGAAACTGAGCACGGGAAATTCCCTGTTTCTCACTAGTTTAAACATAAAGAAGTCTCTGTCTTGGCTTATGTAAAAAGTGTTGCAGTAGACCAAACTGAGAATAACGGAGTTCAGTTGTTTGAATAAGTATTTGTGTTCTGTTTGAGTATTCTAATAAGGACCGAGTCTTAAGGTCAAATAGTTGTGGTTTTAGTTGTCCTAGTTTTATGGATTTTAGTTAGGCATTCGGTACTCTGTAAAATACTATATATGCCAATGACGTTTCAGTAATAATGATCAGAGTTTCCAAAATCCAAATTCTCTGAGTTTCATATTACAAATTGGTAGCAGAACTTTGGAGAACTTTGAAAACAAAAGAAGTCGCGGCTTCGTAAGTGAGGAGAGATGGGTGATGATAAAATGAAATTGCCCCAATTCGATGGGCATTGGGATCATTGGAGTGAAGTGATGGAAAACTTCTTTAGGGCAAGAGGTTTGTGGAGCCTGATAGAGATTGGGTACGAAGAGCCAGCCTTCACGTCAGTGCTCACAGCAGAGCAGAGAGAGCAGCTCGACAATGCCAAGATGAATGACCACAAGGTGAAACACTATCTCTCTCAATCAATTGATAGGGAGAGGTTTGAGCAGATCCTGGACCGGAAAACCTCCAAAATCATATGAGAGTCTATGAAGAGGAAGTATGGTGGCAATGATCGAGTGAAGAAGTCATTGCTGCAAAAACTCAGGAGAGATTTCGAGGTGTTGGAGATGAACGAGTCTGAAACCATAGAAGAGTATTTCAAGCGAGTATTGGCCATCACAAATCAAATGAGAAGCAATGGAGAGGTGCTGGCCGATTCAAAAGTGGTGGAGAAAATACTGAGAACTTTAACCGAAAAGTTCATGTATGTAGTGGTGTCTATCGAGGAATTGAAAGATATCGAAAGCATTCCTCTGGAT
The DNA here is from genome assembly GCA_028015245.1 of Cardamine occulta. Classification (NCBI taxonomy): domain Eukaryota; kingdom Viridiplantae; phylum Streptophyta; class Magnoliopsida; order Brassicales; family Brassicaceae; genus Cardamine; species Cardamine occulta. Next base: position 2,233,892 of record CM051367.1, read on the forward strand.
GAGTTGCAGAGTTCGTTGGCTGTACACGAACAAAAGTTCAAAAAACCAGAAAAAACAAAGACGGAGGATCAAGTGTTGAAGGTGACTCGCAGAGGAGGATCCGAGAACAGAGGAAGAGGTTGTGGCCGAGGCAGAACATCATTCAACAAAAGCACGGTGGAATGTTACAAGTGCCATCGTCTTGGACATTTTCAAAACGAATGTCCAAAATGGGAGGAAGAAGCAAACTATGCTGATGAAGAGATGTTGCTGATGGCCTTCATCGATGACTTTGAAATGGAAGAAAGATCTGAGATGGAGATAGAAGAGACTGCAGAACTGTTGATGACGACATATTCTGGAAATCAAGAAACTATGAGGAGAAAAGCTTGGTTTCTCGATTCAGGTTGCTCAAATCATATGAGCGGAGATCGCAATCTGTTTTCAACGATGGATACAGGTTTCAAAAATTTGGTCAAGCTAGGAAATAACAAGAGAATGGAGGTCGTTGGAAAGGGGAATGTGAAACTGATCCTAAACAATGCAGCCTATGTGATCACCAATGTCTATTACATGCCGGAACTCAGAAACAATCTTTTGAGTCTTGGACAGCTTCAAGAGAAGAATCTCTCGATCCTGATACATAAAGGAGCCTGCAAGATTTATCATTATGAGAAGGGTCTGTTAGCAGAGAGAAGATGAGCAGAAACCGAATGTTTATTCTCTTTGATGAAACCAAAGAAGAAGCGAGAGAACAACAGCAGTGTTTGCAAACAATCTCAGAAAATATGACTAGATTGTGGCATGAACGGTATGGGATGAGAACACTGCAGAGCAAAGGGATGGTTTGTGGTCTTCTCAAATTCGATACACAACAGTTCACTTGCTCAGATTGCCTAGTGGGAAAGCAAGCGAGGAAACCCATTCCCAAGAAAAGCAAGTGGAGAGCCAAAGAAGTCATGGAGCTGTTACATTCTGATATTTGCGGTCCGATCAGTCCCACATCCACCAGCGGTATGAAGTACATTCTATGCTTCATAGACGATCACAGCAGGAAAGCTTGGACATATTTGTTGAAGGAGAAGTCAGAAGCTTTCAACAAATTTAAAGTGTTCAAATCGATGGTGGAAACTGAAATCGGGAAAACCATCAAAGGGCTGAGAACCGATCGAGGAGGAGAGTTCACATCTAATGAGTTCTCAGACTACTGCAAAGAGCATGGAATAAGCAGACAACTGACCACCGCCTACACACTGCAGCAAAACGGCATCGCAGAAAGGAAAAATTGCACTGTGATGAACATGGTCAAGTACAAGCACCACAAATGCACTTGATCTGCTTCTTATAGTTGGTCAAGTCATCCCATAGAACTTGAAGTTTAGCAAAATATTCGATAACACTAAAATTACCTTGCCTGCATCCCGCAAGATTGGCTTTGACCTCCTGGATCCTCGGACTGTTTCCCCCAGAAAATCGATCTTTGATCTCTTTCCAAAACTGTTGTGGATCTTCTTTGTTTGTTAGGGTTCTTCTAACTTTTGGATAAACTGTGTTAAGATCCACAGTGACACCATAGAGTTAGCCGAGACCCAGTCCTCAAACTCTGCTTCATCTTTTTTTGGGTTCACTATGGATCCGTCAACGAACCCGTACTTCTTCTTGACTTGCAGTGCTGGCCGCATGGCTTGAGCCAACCCATCAAAGTTGTCTACATTGAATTTTACCTGTGCGATGATTGCTCCATGGTTTTCGTTTGCCGCCAGTTGATAGACTGGATCAACAGTGTTCTTAGTACGATATCCGTCATTAGTGTGTTGGTTCGGGATCTTTAAATTCTAGGCTCTGATACCATGTAAAACCTAACACAATGTTGTGAATTTGTGTTGTCCTTATTAATCACATATTACATCTATATATACATCACATATGGCTTTGTTATCAAGCATATAATATTATCGAAGATACACAAAAGATATGTAGAAGTAATTAAATGACCAAATATCGAGTATATTCGGTCGTGTAACTGGTCTTGTGTAGCGTCATATGTCACGTGCTTGTCACGATTCCTGTATCTCGTGCCCATGACACATCATATGTCTTGTATTCGTGACAGTCATGTGTCTCGTGCTGATGACAGTCATGTGTTATGTGCTGTGCTCGTGACACGTCCTGTGTCTCCTGCTCATGACAGTCTCGTGCTAACAAAACTCTCTTCTTTGTGTCTTCAAAGAGAGCGTCAACACCCCATTTCTTGTGAGGCGAAAGATAGAAATCTGAGTCTCTCTATCTGGTTGAGAACGTCCACTTGATGATTCTGTTGCCTATGTGATTCAAAAATGGCTAAGGAAAATTCCATAAGCTAATAAATTAGGTTTAGAGAGTTTGGTCAACACATAACCAGCTAGGTTAAATCCGATTTAGAGATTTGAAATCAAAGAAATCTATTGCTGCAGACGTCATTTGGCCGCTGGGAATGGTTGATGTCTCTCAACGGTGGGTCGAGTGGCTGTTGGAAGAGGCCACTGGAAGCTAACAGTGTTTTCTGGCCACTACACTTAACCTGAAGCTAACGACGTCATCTGGCCGCTGCTCTTGGCAGCTAGACCTCCAAGTGAATTCGCGCCAAGTCTCACCGAGCACACAAAACCTCTTGGACCATGCTACTGAGCTCCTCTGACATCACTTGGGCGTTGGACACTGTTCTTAACCAAATGCATCCCTTTTAACATATCAAGACTAGTAAAAAGAAATAAAAAACACTAGTCAACTTTTTGTTTTCCATCTAGAAATTTTGTTGATAATTTTAAGGGTATATGCAGTGAATGACTATGAAACAATTTTTAATTCGTTAAATAACTTTTTTCAAGTGTCAGCTCCAAAAAATTTAATCACCTCTTTACCCCTTCTCTTTCTCTCCCTCTCCCTCTCCCTCTCAGAGCTAGCAATCTTCTTCTTTCTTTTTTTTCCACTTCCAGATCTTTCTCTTCTCTCTCTCTCTCTTTCTCCACCACCATTTCTCTCCATCCCTTTCTTCCTTCCCCTTCTCACCATTTCTTTGTCTCTTTCTCTTGATTCTCTATTTCCCGGTCCTTCTATCTCTTTCTCTCTGATTTCTCTCTCTATTTCTATTTCTTACTCTCACTCTCTCGCCCTCACGGATTTGTGAATTCATAACAAGATAGCGCTCACTTCCTTAGAAGGCCGCACTACAAGAAAACACAAAAATAGCGACTACATTAAGCGATTGCTTTATGTAGTCACACATAAAAGCGACTAAATTGTTACGTTTTTAGGACTAAAATGCGACTTCAATTATTTGGTCGCATTTTGGTCACAATTTAGTCCAAAAATTAATTAGTCGCATAATTTTGCTACAAAAATGTAACTAATACACGAATTTCGTTGATTTAGTTACTAAATTTTAGATAGTCGTAATTTAGTAGGTAATTATTAAAACTTATGCGACTACAAAAGCGACTGTTTTAGGTAGTCATATAGAAAATGACATTTTAGTGACTAATAATAAATATATGTTGCAAACAAAGAAATAGTCGCATAATGGTCGCATTATTATGCAATTAATTTGTGACCAATTAAAAAATTTTCGCCATTATATTGTAGTCACATTATAGTGGCATATATTTTCACATGTTTAAAAAATCGTAGTTAGGTGTACCTACTTTTAGATAAAAAAGGTAAATTATTATACACAAAATCTCATATAAAAGATCTCATTGATAGGAGTTTTAATACAAACACTAAAGAATTAATATGTCAACCTTTCCTTCTAACACATTCGGTGATTCTGATGCATCACTTATCAATTATTCAGATGTAACTGACTCTCAATTACCGGCGAGGTTGGCGGAGTGGGATCAGGAGCACCAAAAAGTTGAGATGTCTTGAGAATAAGAGACTCCAATCACAGAAGTTGAACCAAGTTTCACCTCCGGTTCTACATTATCTCCATACGATAGTTATTAGGGCGGTGGCTATGCTGAAGATGTTGAAACTCATCCGGAGGACCTAGATATTGATGCCATAGCGAGGGAATTTGGTCTAAACATTGATGAACCTGCACCTAACCCTTCTCCAAGTCCGGATTTTGAGGAACCTGAAGACGTTTACAAATGCAATGGTGATGAATATGGTTGTTGCCAGTATCATATCGAAAAGTTCGAAATGGATCATTGATTAAGTTGTTTAATAATGTTTTAATATAAATATGTATGGTGAAATAAGTATGACATTTGGTATAAAACATGTCATTGTTTGTTCTGTTATTAATAAAAGTTTGTGTTTAATGTTAACATATATATATTAAAAAAAACATTTATTTATACTATATCATAGATAATGTCAAACTTTTATTTTGACATTATAGTATTGTTGTATTCCTATTGATGTTTGATGTTGTCTCATTTTGATGGTAAATAAATGTGACTAAAATACGACTATATGTACAAATAAAATGAATTAAATTACATAAATTTTTGTAGTCTTATCTCAGTCACTTATTCTGCTACTAAAGAGCCAGTACTTAATGTAGGTGTACCATACTACTAAAATCGATCGATTTATATCCAATTATTTAACTATTAATGGCCAACAATTTAAAAATTTTAAATTAATCAAAACTGATTTTTATATAGTTATCTAAATTATTTATCTTAGTTGCATTTGTAGTAGTCGCTATGTTGTCGCAAAAGTATTCTATGGAAAGACGACTTAGCGATAAATAATAAGAATGTCAGTGTGCTACTAAAATATGACAAGTACAGATAAATAATAATAAGATTTAACTATTGTAATCACATTTTGTGTAGCTTATTGTGCTACTAAAATGCGACTACTACTAAAATTGTTTGATTTATATCCACATGTTCAAATTGAGGAGGTAGGTGTACCAAACTCCAAAACCCGATTGATTTATATCCACATGGTTAACTATATATGTATAACATTTTAGATGTTTTAAACAGCAGAACCTTAATACAAACTTTCAATTTATTTATTTCAAGTCATCAAATTTATTTCTAATAATGTCTAATTCCTCTGGAAATGATGATTCTGAAATAGACCTATCTCTTTGGAGTTGGTACAAAAATGGAAGCTCATACCGCACGCCAATATCTAGTCCCTTGCCTTCCATTAATGTTTTAGATGCACCTCCTACATGTCTCCTCCCTTCTTAGTTGGGGAGATATGAACCTATAATTCCTGGCACTGAGTCTTTCCAAAATGTTCAAGTAGCACGAACACGCAAGCAATATCATGAAGGGAGTTCGAGTTATGATCCCCAAAATAGAATACCAACACAAGTATTTTTAAATGATTTACTTGCAGAGGGAGACCCGGATTTCAACGAGGTACGTTGGACATCAGCTGTTGAATACCTAACACAAAAAGGGCAAGAGTGGACACCATTGAATTCAATTCAATGTACCAACAACAACTGGGTCAAAATTAGAAAGGTAAGTACATAATGCTAAGCAAATTTCAAAGAAAATTTGATATATACTATGCCTAACCCGATTATCAACTTTGTAGGTGTTAGTTATGATAAAAAAATCTGAATAAAAATGAATTTGGTGATGCATTGGTTACGTTAAAAGATCCAACTAGAACAATAGATGCGTCTATTCACATGAAGCTATTTGAGAATGATGATTTCAAGGGACTTTTAAAGGTTGGTGCAGTGCTACTTCTAAAAAAGGTAAACGGTTTAAATTAATAATTAATAAGCACCATTTTATAATATTTATTTAATCTATATTTTATTGTATGAAAATTGAATATTCGTATATATAGGTAACTGTATGTAAGTTAAATGGAAGCACAATGAACCTAAACATAGTAGTGAAGAACATTGTCAAAGTAAATTTGATTATAATTAGTCCGGTACATTCATTGTGGTACCTAATAAGTATATAATTAATTATTTTATAAGTTATCGGGAATAATCAAATGATTCATAACATGGTCGACGAACTGGGTGAGACTGAGCACCAACCTAATGAAAACTTAGTTGATGATGAAACTATGTCATCCATTGTACCAGATTCGGAAGACGAGCATTATAAATAAAATGTTAATCTTCTATGTTTTATATTCGATGTAATATCATTAGCTACATTTGTATCCTAATCGTGTAATAAAAATAAGATGTACAATAAAAAAAATAATGTATAAAATTTTATTTGTTTAAGTTTACCATATTTATAAAAGTTGGTATAAAATATTTAAGGATCCTAAAGTTGGTATAACATATTATTATTTTAGTAGGGCAATGAGGTATGAAACTGCGACTATAATAAAAAATATTAATATTTTTTGGTAGTAGTCACATATAAGTCGCCTCTTATGCTACATAAATGCGACTACTATATGTATTTGACTTAGTAGTTTGAAATTAATAGATATACTTAGAAGTCGTTGTATATTGATCGAATGGTTTAGTCAATTTTATTATTATTAACTTCCAAAAATATTGTATTTAAAATAATTCATATATATTTTACAAACAAATTTCCAAAAGTAGTCGCATTTTAGTCGCATATACTTGGTGTAGTCACATATTAGTCTCATATAGTTGGTGTAGTCGCATTTTAGTCTCCTATAATTGGTATGTAATTAATAGGTGGTTATAATAGTATAACATGTGTTTCATACGAAACCACTAATTAGGTAAACATAAAATGCGACTACATTTAATATCGCAATAAAATCACTTAATAGTCGCATTTTGGTCACATTATGAGTTTATATATATATACATGACCAATGTTCGAGAAAATTTCCACATAATTTATAATAATACCAAACAAAATCAATGGCTCGAGTTTCCAATTATCCTAATTCTCGAGCATGGATGTACAATCAGATCGATCTCCATACAAATAACTTGTCTTCGGAGTATTTAGCATGGGTTAAAGTTTTCATGAATTTTGCAAGTCAGCAATCTATTGTGCAAAGTAGTGGCAGTATGTTTTAATGTCCTTGTATCAATTGCAAAAATGACAAATTCCTTAGGTAGCAAAAAATATGGAATCATTTATTGAGTCGAGGGTTTATGCCTAACTATTATGTTTGGCATAGACATGGTGAAGAAATAAGTGTAGATCTAGGCTCAAACCATGATATTGGTCATCATGGTACATCTCGTCAAAGTGATTACAAAGGTGGGGCCGATAGTTTCGATGCCAGTTGTATTGAAATGATCCATGATGCATTTCCTAGTAACACTGGGTACAACAACGATGGGAATGCTACTCAATATGAAGAACACCCAAACAATGAAGCACAGAAAATTTTCACCATGCTAGAAGCTGCAAACACTCCTTTGTATGAGGGTTGTAAAGAAGGACACTCACAACTTTTTTTAGCCGCCAAGTTCATGACCAACAAGTCAGAACAAAATATGTCTGAGAGGGGTGTTGATTCTTGGGCAGAATTATTCATAGAGTATTTGCCAGAAGGAAATCATGCGACAAACTCTTTCTATGAAACTGAAAAGTTGATGAGGAATTTAGGTTTGCCGTTCTACACAATTGATGTTTGTGTAAACAATTGCAAGATTTTTTGGAGAGAAGATGAAAAATGGGAAGCATGTAAGTTCTGTCAACAACCAAGGTTTAAGACAAGCGAAGGACGAACGAAAATACCATTTAGCAAAATGTGGTACTTACCAATTGCGGATCGGTTGAAGAGAATGTATCAAAGCGAGCAGACTGCAACTTCAATGTGCTGGCATTTTGAGCATCAACCTATCGAGGGTGAAATGTGTCACCCATCAGATGGCGCAGAGTGGAAACAATTTCAACAACAACATCCACAATTCGCTGCAGAACATAGGAATGTCTACCTAGGTTTATGCACAGATGGTTTTAATCCCTTCGGTATGTCTAAAAACCATTCGTTATGGCCGGTGATTTTGACCCCATATAACTTACCCCCAAAAATGTGTATGAAAAAATAGTATCTTTTCCTAACAATTTTGAACTCTGGGCCAAATCATCCACCTTCCAGTATTGATGTCTTCTTACGGTCTCTAATCGAAGAGTTAAAGGAACTATGATTTACTAGAGTTGAGGCGTATGATGTGTCAAGAAAGCAAAATTTTACCATGAAGGCAATTCTCCTATGGATAATAAGCGATTTTCCAGCGTATGGTATGTTGTCTGGTTGGACCACACATGGTAGATTATCATGTCCAATATGTATGGATCAAACAAAGGCGTTTTGGCTCTCAAATGGTAGAAAGACTTGTTGGTTTGATTGTCACAGAAGATTTCTTCATCATGATCACCCGTTAAGGAAGAACAAAATCGAATTTTTGAAGGGAAAAACTGTAGTAAATGACTATGCACCGACCTAGCCAACAAGTTCAGAGATGTTCGATCGAATCCGGGAGATTAATCCTCCAAAAACGTCAAACTGTGGAGGTAATGGTCATGATCCTAAAAAAGCTGGATATGGTCGATCGCACAATTGGCACAAATAAAGCATTCTTTGGGAGTTGCCATATTGGAAAGATCCTAACTTGCAGCACAATCTTGACGTCATGCATATAGAGAAGAATTTTTTTGACAACATTATGTTTACTCTGATGAATCCGCAAGACTGGTCGAAAGAAAATGTTAAGTCACGATTGGATATACAATCATTTTGTTCTCAGAGAGAATTACATCTTGACAGCAATGGAAGGGCTCCTTTCCCAATATTTAGACTAACACCTCAAGCGAAAGAAGAGCTGTTACTATGTGTTAAACATCATGTCAAATTCTCTGATGGTTACTCCGTAGACTTAACAACATGCGCTGATATAGAAGGAGGGAAGTTTGCAGGCATGAAAAGCCATGATTGGCATTTATTCATTGAGAGATTACTTCCATTCATAATGAGAGAACTTCTCCCTCGGAATGTCCACCAAGCAATATCAGGTATGATATCATAGAAAATTTTATTTTTGGCCAAGTAATATTAATATTATATATCTGACATTTGTATTTATGCAGGGATAAGTATATTTTTTAGAGACTTATGTGCTGGATCACTGAACCAACATCATGTCCAGTTAATGAAAGAAAATATTGCTATATTATTGTGCAACTTAGAGAAGATATTTCCACCATCGTTCTTCAATGTTATGGAGCACCTTCCTCTACACCTCCCCCGTGAAGCTGAACTAGGAGGACCTATTCAATACAGGTGGATGTATTCTTTCGAAAGGTTTTTCAAAAAGTTGAAAAGCAAGGCGAAGAACAAACGATATGCAGTTGGGTCGATTGTGCAATCTTATGTAAATGACAAAATATCGTATTTCTCGGAGCAGTATTTTGCCGCTAACATAACAACAAAGCTAAGGTAAAATCACATTGACATTTAAAATTTAGAAGTTTAAATATTAATATTAATGTGTATTTATGGTTATATGAGAAGGAATACATGATTTGAAGAGGTGATGTGCCAATCTACCCTGTCGTTGGGATACCTGATATGTTCAGTCATATTGGACGTCCAAAGGGGAAAGCGAAGGAAATTTGGTTGTCTGACGAAAACTATCAGTGTGCACATGCTTATATATTGCAAAATTGTGAATATTTTCGCCCATTCGAGAGGTAACATATATTAAAGACTTCAATGTGATTTTATAATAAATTAAAATATTTGCATGTTAACCATTAACATGTTATATTTACAGATTGTTCGAGAATGAGATACGTTCTACATATCCACACCTGTCAGACACCGATGTGTTTAGTAAAAAGGATACAGAATTTCCAATATGGATTAGAGAATATGTATGTTACAATTATGCTTTATTTAATGCCTTTAATTTAAAACTTTTAACATATATTATGTTGGAGGTATTAAAGTGGTTAAGCTATTTATCGTAGGTTAAATCAGGTATCTTTTACCAAAACAAGCCTTTTCCTACTTGGGGGCAAGAGTTAGTTGAGGGTCCGAACTACAAGGCGACAACTTGGCCCATATATTTTACTAGAGGGTATTTGTTTCATACACAACGGTATGGACAATGGAGGTCAATTTTTAACTATGGTGTTTGTGTTAGAGGCGAGAATTATTCTGATGCATTCGACGAAGCCGATTTCTATGGAACTTTGACAGATATCGTCCAACTGAAGTATATAGGATTAGTTTCCTTAAAGATCACCTTGTTTAAATGTAAATGGTATGACCCAACCATTGGAAAGGGCACAAGAAAGAGAAATGGAGGCATAGTTGATGTACTTCACCTTGTTTAAATGTAAATGGTATGACCCAACCATTGGAAAGGGCACAAGAAAGAGAAATTGAGGCATAGTTGATGTACTTGCCACAGGCAAATATAGCAAATACGAGCCTTTTATCCATGGTAAGTCTGAAATTTGTTTCATGCTTATAATAATATTATTATATATATATATATATATACAATTTAACCTAAATGAGTTAGTTCATTTGATGACTTAATTATGATTAATACAGAATCTCAGGCGGATCAAGTATGTTATATACCTTACCCGTCCGTAAGACAACAGAGACAAGTGTGGCTTACTGTCGTTAAAGTTAACCCGAGGGCAAATTTAATTGGGCAGTTAAAAGAAAAGGAGGTGGTATTAATGCAACAGGAAGATGATCGGGATGTGGAATTTATAACAATTGAAGATATTGTTGTCCAAACTTTAGTAGATGGATCAAACGCGACGACTAAAAGTTGGTGATGCTGAATATGACGACGAATGTTTTATACAAGTATCGACATCTGAAGATGAGGAAAATGAAAGTGGAGATTAAAATACTATTTACTTGGTTTTTAAGTTGTGTCAGATACATATAAACTATTAAATAAATTATGTTATTTAATCAAGAATGTTTGTTGCGATTGCCTCAATTCCAGTAGTTCAATAAATTTTGGTTTACTATATGGTTTCACAAGAATCTCTAGTATATAATTTAGGTATTTGAAACAAATAAATAGAACGATTTTATGTGTAAAGACATTTGTTTCGATGTTGATAGATAGTCTTGAAAACTCGTAGTATTAATTTAGATAAGATAAATAATATAAATACCTCCTTAAAAATTACTATGTTACGAAATTAAAAAATAAATTACTTTCAAAACCTTAAACAATATGCATTAGGTCACTAAATTTACTAAATTATTATCATCATCTAAAAGTTAGTCAACCATTTAGTCACTAATTTTTGTGATCCAATTGCGACTCCAACGTTTAAATATAGTTAGCTAACCATATAAAGAGTGTAGTCGCCTTTTCGTCGCAACAGTTAGTGACGAAAAGGTGACTGCAAATAATAATATATAGCTTTCAAAATTTAACATTTCATATATGAACCGACCCAAATGCATCATATATGATACGACCCAGATTAATAGCATAATATATGTAGAGTACAAATATAACGTATATAGTCGCTATTTAGTCACAAACGTTTGCGACCCAAATGCGACTGCAATGTATAAATATAGTTAGCTTAGCATATAAAGCGTGTAGTCGCCTTGTCATCATAAACTTTAGTGACTAAACAGCGACTGCAATAATAATTTATAGCTTGTCGAAAATAAACATTTCATATATGATACGACCCAAATGCATCATATATGAAACGTCCCAAATTAATAGCAACATATATGTAGATTATAAATATAATGTATATAGTCGCTATTTAGTCCCAAACGTTTGTGACACAAATGCGACTGCATCGTATAAATATAGTTAGCTTAGCATATAAACTGTGTAGTCATCTTTTCGTCGCAACTTTTAGTGACTAAACAGCGACTACAATGTTTAATATATAGCTTTTTAAAATTAAACATTTCATATATGATACGACCCAAATGCATCATATATGATTGGACCCAAATTAATGGCAACATATATGTAGATTATAAATTAAACATTTCATATATGATGCGACCCAAATGGGACTGCAACGTTTAGTATAAAGTTTAAATAAATTAATGCCATCTTTTAATTCTACTAGTTGCTAAATCGTAGCTATATTATGCGACAGAAAAGCGACTACGAACATGTTTAAGTGAATAAAGCGGATCCGCTTTAAGTAAAATGATATTAGTCGCTCTTTTGTCTCATAATGGTGCTACTATAAAGCGACTTTAAGAATTATATGCGGATCCACTTAACCAAATAATTTCCTAATCACCATTCTAAATCTTGTTTTCACCCCTTCCACATACATCTTCCGATTTCACCTCCTTCTCCATTATTCTGTCATCATAACCCCGGAATCTGGGTTTAGGAATTGATTAATTTACTCAATAAGCTAAATCCGTTGAAGCCCTACGTCGAAATTTGGTCTGCGTCTCCCAAAGACACTCGATCTGAGCCGGGTATTTTCCACCTCTCTCGATTTCGAACCAATTGGAGCTTAGATTCATCTTTCTGTGTTGACATTAGGCTGTTGTTTAGTTCTGTTTAGTTCTGTTGCATTTTATTGAGAACATCCAATCTCGTGGTTATTTGCTGGAGTTCCTTGAAGAAGGTTTTACTTGATTATCGTCGTTATCGAGGTTATCTCTTGATTATTGTAAAGACATTGGCTCTTAAGTAAAATTAGTTTGCTTTTAATTATTCTTGATATAATGGTTTCTCAAGTGCTATTTTCTTCTCTATTTAGTTCGGGTTGTGACTTCTCGTAGCTTGAAGGAAGCTTGTCTTTCCATTGATTCATAGGTGTACCTATAATTGTGTTGGTAAGCAGAAAGTCTTAAAATTGTTGATATGATCTGATTGATGCACTTGAATGACACACTAATGGTACTTCACATTAAGTATCTAGCGTATAACCCATCAGTAGTTGTTGTCACTTATGCACTATTGTTAGTCGTTTGTGTTGCTTATTGTGGTGGTGCACTAATCGCAGGTTGAATCATTGGTTTTTAAATTGTGTTGCTTAGCAGATATTTTTAAAATTGTGTTGCTTAGCTGAAATGTGTCAATCCTTATTGTGGTCCTTTGCCGAAACTCTTAAAATTGTTGATACTATCTGCTTGATGCACTTGCAAAACAGACTCTAATGCTAGTCCTCAATGAAGTTTCTGCTGTATTATCGCCTTCGTTGTTTGTCCCCGTCCATATTGTTTTGATCGCTGAAAGTACAAAAACTATGGATATATAATTATGCGATATTGTTTTAAATGGTGTTGGATTGTCTACGATGCTTGACAGATTGCTTGTTCCATTCAAGAGTTAGTTAAAGAAGCTGCAGCCATGTTATTAGTTGTACATTAAAATATTAAATGTTCGACCACCATTAGCATTTAAATATATCATAGTAACTTTTAAACTGTGATAAATGTAAATATATCTTTTAGTAGAAGTACATAGTTGTCATGTTTACTCGTTAGATTATAGGAAAAATGCGAATTCATCATATAGTAGTTTATTTTTTAAAAATCCGATAATTGAGTTAAAAACTTTTGAAATATTTGTGTTTATGATTAATACCCATCTTTGTTGATTTTTCACTTTTGAGATATTTTCTTAATCCCTTTATTTTTTTTTCTTTTGTCTAAGTATGACTAATGGTGATCAATGGATCTCAAGTATATTCTTGCTGAGGATTAAAGATTAATTAGTGATTCACAATATTGGAAAATAATTAAAAAAAAAGAATATAAAATTAAGTTTTCATACCGCAAAATCAATAAAATATCGATCTTGCCGTCTCGAGGGAACTTTGGACCAGCTATAATAAGGTCCATCAAATTTGTGCTTCAACAGTTTTGACAGTTTCCGCGTTATCCGCCCCTCGTCTCGACCAAACCTACATAAGTTTTACACGTTACATTAGTACGTAATAAACATAGATGCTAACTTAAAAAAAAAATTATAAGCCTTACCATGTTGTCCCTTCTACCAAATCTGGATTCAAAATAGGCAAATACATATCTCTTCCCGGAGTTCGCAAAAGATCCTCTAACGTTATATGTTCAGCCTCACCCATAGGTCCAGGACCCGCCTCCTCTTCTAGTTCTTCATGCATCGCCTCTGGAATAGGAGATTGTACAATAGGAGGTGGTTGTGTCACTTGTTCATTGATCCGCGATGATCTACTCAAAGGGACTTTGGATCTTTGTTTGGGGGGGGGGGGGGGGGACAAATGAAACAGATGCTCTAGATGTCGAAGGTTAATTGTTTGTGGCATGACAAAAACATAGAGGAGAAGTTAGCACAACTTCAAGATGATGACTTCGACTTGTTTGATGCTAACTCTGCACGGCCTCAACTTACGACCCAAGAGTTAGATGCTATTATTTTAGAGGTAAAAACACATATAATTTTGTTTAGTATTTTACTTATGTTACCTGATCACCAATAGTTGATTTCCTTTATGTAGTCAACCATTCCCGACTCAAGAGGCACAATGTATGGACTCGGTAGCATGGAGAACCGATTCGTTAAGGATAAGCGGTCAGGTGCGTCAAGTAGCTATACTTCAATGGCCAACTATGGGACCAACTTGAAACTGCTCATCGCAGGATAGAAGAGCAAGCCGCAGAGAACGAGCATCATCGTGCTAAAGCCGAGGAAGCCATTAAATTAGCCGAAGAAGCCAAGGAAGTAGCTTAACAGTCGCAAGTAACTGTAGCTACCTTGGAGATGCTAGTTGCGTATATGCGAGAGGATCCCAGATATGCACGGTTTGTAGAAGCCCACTCCCAGAACCCGAGCACGTCAACCCCTACAGCACAACAACCACCGGAGAACCAAACCGATTTTCTAGACGATAGTTAGTTTTAAGATTTATTTCAATTAAATATTTTTTTGTTAAATTTGTGTTTAAATTAAACAATTGCACTTTTATTTCAATTTTATAAATTTCTATTAATTTTTTTTTAATTGATTTAATATATTAATTTCCTTTTTATTTAATTAAAAATCGTATTTATTAATTAAAACAGAACCTTTCATATTTAGTTGCTTATCAGTCGCTTATTAGTAACGTTTCCGTAAAAATAGTTAGTCGCTAAATGGTGGCATTTTATGCTACTATTTTGCGACTGATTGAAGTTGTTTATGGCACCTCTGTGAAGTCGCCTTTTCGTCGCACAATATACGACTACATATTTTGTTGTCGCCAAATAGTCATAGTATGATTGCAACCGAATTGCTACGACTTATATTAGTCGTCCATGTTTTTGCAATTTCGAATATGTAGTCGCTGTTTCGTTGCTCTTATGTAGTCGCTAAGTAGTCGCATATTGTTATCGCAAAATGTGTGACTATTTATTTCGTCGCAAAATAGTTGCAAAATTTGCTACCAAAATGTGATTATGTCATTTAGCGACGCTCGATTTATGACTATATAATTTAGTCGCATTTTAGTCTCTTATTTAATATAAGCGACTAAAATATAACTAATAGTGCAGTAATTAATAAATTGTTTTCTTGTAGTGCCGGGTCTAAATTTTTTTTTTGCTGGATCTAGTTCCCTTCCTCTCCCATCTTCTTAGATCTCTCATTCTTTTTTGTCTCTAATAGTGATGATCTGGGAAAAATGCGTAGGAGAAAAATCAAGTAATATTTTTAAATAACATAAAACATATAGAAATTACACCGTATATGAAAAGATTATAGTGTCATCCACATAAGTATCGAGCTCTTGGAATATATACATATCATCGGATAAAATTGCATGGCATATAAGAAAATAACACGTTGGAAGGGAAGATTTCATGTTAACATTAAAAATATCATGTTACTATAATTGCTTTGGTTCTTCATTTTCTCTGGTTTCGAATCAATCAATAAAGCTTCTTTGCTTATGGATGTTTTTTTCAACAAAGTTTATTGCTCAAGTACAAATTATTTTTTATAATATCATGTTTATTTCCCTGAAATAAGAAGTCATTATTTACTATTACACGCTTCTTTTATTTAAAACATGTTACGTTTTTAATACACATTATTTTCTTAATAATACATCAAAACTCTTCCTTTCGTATTAGGGCATTTATGTTTTTTTACTTCATTTTCTTAGCCAGCCGACGTTATTTTCCAATACAAAACTAAACCGAGGTAATTTTTTCAATTGACCAAAAAAATTAGGTCATCTATCTAATTGCTCCTAATTTTAGCAAGAGTTATACAAAACTGGCAAGGATCATAATCCTTCTTGAGACAAAGCTGGAGAATTCTTGAAATACTCCCATAGACACAAGCCCAAAACAGGGAAACATGTTCGATAAAATAAAAAACCTTAAAAATCGTAATGCAAAGGCTAAAATCTAGAAACAAAGTTGTAAAACTGGAAACTCTGAAAAGAGTAATCAGAAGGAGCCAGAGGCTAATATGTCATAAATTGGGAAAATGTTATCAAAAATGCCATATTTTTGTGAAATAAATATTTCACCCTTATTGAAATCAAAAACTCAAAAAATAAAATTATATAAATATAATTATAAGTGATATTAAGACAAATACGGTATGCGTGCGTCAGAATGTACATCTAAGGTTCGAATATAAGAATTGTGATATAACTGGTATAACTGATATAACCTGAAATATACTAACAGTAGTTATACCCAGAATCAGTTAGACCATTTTTATCTCAAATACTTTCATGGATATCTTAAATATAATCTAATATTAAAATTTATAGATACTTACACTTTTGGAGATATAAAGTGTCAATGTAGAGATAAGTTTAAAGACACTTTCATAATTTTTTTTAATTTTCTTATGCTTTATAAACTTTAAAGACATCTTGGCAACGAGTTTTAAACAATTTTGATTAAAAAAAAGATGAGGGTTGTTTCGGCCTTTCAGGTTTTGCAAAGATTCCTAAAATGTATTTTTCCTAATTTCACCGACTCCACCTGACTTTGTCTGCATTCTCATTGGAATCTCAGAAACTCTCTTCTCAGTTCTCACTATAAAAAAGACAAAAAAGTACAAAACTATCCCCACTTTGGTTCTTCACTCTCACATCACTTCGTCTTCTCCGCCTCCGATCTCTCCATGGCGTCTGCTTCTATTTCCCTGCAAGCTCATCCTCGCCAAATGGTCTCGCTATAGATCTGATTATTTTCTTTATTTTTCTTTCCTTAGTCTGTGTGATACTGATCTCGATCTAGTTGCTCTTTCTTCTTCAATGATTGCAGAATCATTTCCTCATCTCAGCTCTTTCTCCCGTAGATTGATTTGTTGAATTGGCTCTATGATTCATCTTTTGTCTTATAAAACTTTGCCTGGGGGAAATATAGTTTTTTTTTTTTGTTTTCTTGAATTTTTAGGAACTTTGTTGAAATGGCTCTGTGATTCATCTTTTGTAGATCTGATAAATATGGTTTACTGAAACTATTTGATTATTTCTCTAATATCTGAATTTGCAGCTTTTGGTTAACATATATGATTAGTTCTTATTTAGATTTTTAGTTGCTTTCGGTTTAATTTCTATGGTTTTCAAGAAATGAAAAGCTTGTTCTCCCATATTGTTTAGCTACTTTGGTTATTTATTTATTTCGTTTGTTATGTTGCAAATGATTGCTTTTGAATTTCGAGTTTAATTTGTACTGATTGAAAGTTTTTTTACATATGATTTTCTTTGCATAGTTCTTATATAGATTTAAGTGCTTCTTTTCTAATTTGGTTGTCTCTTTCGTTTGTTGCTTTACATTTCAGAGTTTAACTTGTACTGATGGAACGTTTTTTTTCGAATATGATTCGCAGGCAATTGCGGTTAATCATGTTAAATGCTTTAGCAATGGAAAAAGCAATCTTTCTTTTACGCTTCGCCCACTTGGTACCCGTTTGAGAGTTTCTTGCGCTGTAAGAATTTTTATCTTCTCTCTTATGATATTTCCATTTTACATTTAGAAGAAAATGATTGCTTTATTTGGTTGCTGACGGCGAGATTTATTTATCTTCTTTTTTTTTACTGTTGGTAAACAGGCAAAATCTGATACAGTGGACAAGGTGTGTGCAATTGTCAGAAAGCAACTCTCACTTGATGAGACAAAAAAAGTGACGGCCGAGACCAAATTTGTTGATCTGATTCTCTCGACACGGTAATGTCTAACATCCATCCACTTTTTAAAACTCTTGTAATGGATATTCATTGTATGTTTATATTAATAATACCAATGGCCCTTGAGATCACTAAAACATGTACAGTTGTATCTGTGTTTATACTTTGTTTTTGATGTGCATGTGTTGTTGAACTTTAACACTCATGACTCTTGTGTTATATTTCAGGTGGAGATTGTGATGGGACTAGAGGAAGAGTTTGGAATTGAAATGGCGGAAGAGAAAGCACAGACAATCGCGACAGTTGAGCAGGCAGCTGAGCTTATTGAGGAGCTCTTGATGGACAAGGCTAAGTAGAAATCATTATTACTAAACCGAAAAGTAAAACCAAAATCCAAAAATGGCACCTTCTTATTGTTTGGTTAGCTAGATAGCTGATTAAAGAGATTCATGTTATCTTTGACAAATTATTATTACCAGGATTTTATTTTGACTTGTCTATGTTCTAATTCATTACTTAAGTCAGGTTGGGTATGAGTAAGGTTGAGTTACCACAACCGAAATGCACAGGCCTACTGTTACTTGTTCACATTCAAGTTTTAACTAGTAGGCCGATGTCTACGATTCAAATCAACCAACCCCATTCAATGAAAGAAAACCGGAAGAATAAGAGGTCCAAGAAACAGCAGGCCGATAAAGTTAGCAAGCTGCTAATCAAATGAAGGAGCTGGAGCTACACAATATTGCGGAAGATCGAAAACAATACAACTCACTCGCCCTACCAAGCAGTAGTTCGGTATCCAAATCCAATTGAGGAAATCGTAGAAATATCATACTAGACACCTTATTAAAGGGACTTGAACATTTCTAAGAGATAGTTACTATCAAAAATACCTATGTAAAATAAATATCTACATGCTAAGATTAAACCACAAACTATCTCAAGTAATTGCTTCTTCATCAACCCACAAACACTTCATCTTACTGGTAGAATAAAAAAAATAAAGTGTTTAACAATAATCACTAATCTAAAAACAAATATCCAGTGTTAAGCCGAAAATAGAAAATTAAAAATAATAGCAACAAAAAAGTAGATTATATATATTAAGTTATAAATACATAACAGTCTACGCAAATTTTGAAAAGAATAAAACATCTTCTCTTTGGGAAGCCACAAAGAATTAAAGTAAAACACTTACATTGTTATTCACTTTTCTTCTTCTCAAACGACCACTGTTCTCTTTCCTTTGTTGCTTTTGGTTTTATCTTTCTTCCTTCTAGAAATGCCACTGATGGGATGACCCAAAGGACCTGACCATGTCTGGACTTGTGTCGGCGGTTCGTCTTTGGAAAAATTGAAGGAAGATGAAGTGAAAGATGGAACCATGTCTCGCGGTATGAATGTTGGGTCTATATGTTGTGAGGCACCTAATGGCAGTCCCATTGCTCCACCATCTTGGTGCGGTGGTGGAAACTTCTCGCTCTTGCTCTTTGCGTTTGCATGTGTGATCAGTCGCCGTCTCTGCTTTTTAAAGTAAAACAATAATAATGTTAAAGACGCTGAGCATTATAACCAGAGATGTGAATGAATGGATCGGTCTTAGCATTTATATCGATATGCCAGAAGCAGAACATAGACATCAGCCTAAATACACAAGAATATACGGCAAAACCTATCTATAAGACCAATACTCACCTAGAATTAACCAGATTGAGTGCAGGAATAAATGTAGAAACGAAGAGAAAAGAAAACAGTTGAGAAGGACATACATCGACATTTGACTGAAGTTCTGCATTAGCTTCTGGAGCTGGAAGTGCTCGATTTGAACGATCTCTGTGCCGATTCTTTCTTGCACCATCGCCTTGGGCTTTACTAGCAGCTCTTTGTCTGCACAGGAGAAAAGTGTTCCATCTATGTATGTTGACAAATACAGTATAAAACAGCTACAAGTACTGGTGGATGCAACAATAATATCTGAATTTCCAAAATAAATCTGTTTCATTCCACTCTATCTGCCTAGTGATAACTTATATCCAGTTAATCATAGGCTTCATAGCCTAAATCAGTATATGGTATGGTAAAACTACCCATTGAGAAAAATCGAGAGGCACAACTATGACGGTTTACAGAATAAACCAAACTATAAAAACCAATTTAATCATTTACATCTTCAGCAATTGAAAACTCATGTTAAGATTCCTATATGCTCAACATTAATAGTGATATTGGTCCCTGGCTTTCATAAACACTTAGAAAGAACTGAAAATATATTTCTAGTGTGATGAGAAACAGAGACTATCAATAGATAGTTAGCAATGATTTAAACACAATATAAGAAATGTTACTAACCTGCGAGTTTCTTCATCTCGTCGCTTTGCATCAATTTCTTTGCTCGGGGGATACTTTGGCAAATCAGCAGGTTCACAGGAAAATGGTTCACTTGTAAAGAACTGAAAAGGAAAAATTGCAGAGCAAACTGATTCAAACTTGCCCACCATCATCAGACTAGTTCATGTAAAAGCAGCAGCTAAAATCAAACCTAAGAACTTACTTCACTTTTTAAAGCAGCAGTTGCAGTTTTGCGGTCTTCTGGTTCGATTGAAAGAAGGGCATCAATGAGCGGAAGGGAAGATGGTGGGAAATCTTTAAATGTGTCTCTTATGCTTCTTTTGTATGGTTCACGAGGTTTATATATGGCTCCATGTGTGAATTTTCCTTTTTTCCAGTAATCTTCTGATGGTGAACCGCATAGCTTGTAAATCTTGTGAAGCTGTTCTACCTAATTAATCATGATCATAAGCATGAGGGGCCAATTAGTTTTCAAAGAACTAACTTCAATATACAAATACTGAAGAAGAAAACAAGATGCTGATTTGAGCAGATACCTCTGTTCGACCGGGCATAATCGGTCTTCCTGCCAACAGCTCAGCTAAAATACAGCCGGCACTCCAAAGATCAATACCTACACCATAATCAGTAGCCCCAAGAAGAAGCTCTGGAGCTCGATACCATAATGTGACCACTCGACTTGTCATTGGCCGCTTGTGATTAGGATCAAATATTGTTGCCAGTCCAAAATCAGCGATTTTGAGGACTCCACCATCATCGATAAGAAGATTCGATCCTTTGATATCACGATGAAGCACACCACGACTATGACAATGCTCCATACCCGATAGCAATTGACGCATTAAACATTTAACCTGCAATATGGAAGAGTCATCTGATCTTAGCAAGAGATTAAAATGTATGAACAATACTAAAACTAGCCTATAAATGTAGAATGCGAGATACTGTATCGCCTAACCTCTGCTTCTGAGAACTTAACAACAGGACTTGAAGCAAGACCAGCCAAATCATGATCCATGTATTGAAATACAAGGTACAAGCTACAAGAAATCCTTGACGTAACCAAACCTTCCAACTTCACAACATTAGGATGATCAAGTCTTCGCAACACAAGAATCTCTCTCGCCATAAACTTCACACTCTCTGGTTCCAAGTTATCAAACCGAACTTTCTTTAAAGCTACAATTTTACCAGTCAACATATCCTTGGCTTTGTACACATTACTGTATGTTCCTTGTCCAATCTACCACAAGAAAAAAAAAAAAAAAAAAAAAAAGCTATCAAATAGAGAAACTTCAAACAACACAAAATCTAGAATCTAATGAAATCAAAATCACCTTGTCGATTTTCTCAAAAGTATCAGCTTTTCTTGGAACCCAACCGCTTAAAGCTTCACCACAAGCATCTGAAAGCCAAGAAGGCCAACCAGCAGCAACCTGTTCACCACGCCAATGCTTTGAAGGATTACTAAACCGCGGATTCGGCTTCGATCTTCTGCGATCTCCTTTCGGTTTCTTATCTTCTTCCTTTGGAATCTCCTCATGCTTCTTCTCTAATTCCAGAACAACACCATTACTCTTAGCCCCTTGCACACTTTCTCCAACTACAGCTCCACTAGTTTTCAAGCTCTTGACTTGTTTAGCTTCAGATGTTGATGCCTCTCGGCCAAATACACAACCCATAACTTATCAAATCTAAGCTTCATTTCTCATCATAACTTCTCCAAAAACCTAAACAAAACCCAACTAAAATTAGCTAACTACCTTCAAAACTATATAAGATACGAAGATTAAGCTATAAGATCAGAAAACGAAGTTGAGTTAAGTCGATCTGAGATTACTTGAGATGAATCGAGAAATCGAACCCTAATTAATGATTCTGAACTCCATTGAAGCTCGAACTTGAGGAGTTGGTGTAAGAAACTTAGCTCCAAGATCTAATTCAAGGTTTAATGAGTAGAGATCGAAGCTTCGGAGCTTGAGGTCGAACGAAGCGGGTGAGGAAGAAGAGAAGTAGGCGAGCGTTTTTTTTTTTTTTTTTTTGGCTCTCACCAAAATATTTTGTTGTTCTTTGGTTGAGAGAGTGAATGTAATTTTTTTTTTCTAGTCTTTTTCTTATAAATGAACATGACCAAGAAAGAGGAAGGCAGATCTCTCTATTCAATGGTCAACCCAGAATAAAAATAAAAGGTATAGAATGTTCATTAATTTGTAGAAATGCTGTTTGAAAAAAAAAAAGAAATAACAGGTACAGTAAAAATTGTAATTTGTAAATATCAAAAATAATTTTAGATTGGTTTTCTTTATGAAAATATTTGGATTACCCATCTGATAATCGACAATGTCATATTTAAGAAAATGTCAAAGCATTTATTTGATTAAGTGAACAAGATTGAATTTCAGCGGACATTTTATTTTTTATTAAGATTATGGTTATGATATTGATATTTCCGAAGATATGGAGAAGAACCAAAACAAGGCCTAGAGATAGTCCAACTCATTAATTAGATAAAACACTACTACTAAGAAATAAAAACTTGGTTTGCCACAAGATCAGGGCCGGTCCAACAGTATTGAAGGCCCTAAACAAGATTTTTTAAAAAATCGACATAATATTAACCTTTTTCATCTCCAACCAAAAGAAACAGAAGTTGGACGTGTTTTAAAAACATAATATTAATTTTTTTTATCTCTAAACTCTCAAGCCATGTTTTAAAATTCGTTAGACATTAGTTATGTGGTCACATATGACCTAACGCCTAATCAATTAATCGGACTACACAGGATTAATCGCGAATTTATTTTTTCATAATATTTTATATAAACATTTATATATATTGAATATGTCTAACAGAGCTGTAAATAGAGATTGGTCTGGTGGTTTGAGTGGTCATTTTAAGCTCACAGATCATGGGATCAAAGCATTATTATGCTATTTTTTTTGTCTTTAACTATTAATTTTGGGTGTACGCTTTACTAGAAGGAAACAAAATTTTGGGCCCTAAGCTTTTTATGTGGCTTATGCCACGGGCTAGACCTGCACAAGATATGAAGATTGGATCAGCATTTCATTTTATTTTTTTTTCATTTTTGCTTTCAACTATTTTGAAACAACATTAAATTTCAAAAAACAATCACCACTCAGTTGTAAAAATGTCTTTTTGAGTTAATTTTTTTAATATTCAATTAAATATATATATATTTTTATAACATAATATTTACATGTCTTTTCGTGTATTTTTTCATATAACATACTAGGCCTATAACGGATCCGGATCCGGTGGATCCGTGATTTCATTATCCGGATCTGGATCCGGCGGATTCGTGATTTCATTATTCGGATCTGGATCCGTAAACCCCGGATACCCAGATCCATTTTTTTTTAATAATTAACTATATTATAATTATAATTTTTATTTTTTGGCCGGATCCGGATATCCGGTACTAAAAAAATTTATTATTTTTTTAAAAAAATTTAACGGATCTAGGGAAAAAAAATTAGCCAGATCCGGATATCCGGTCCGAAATTTCTTACTATCCAGATCCGACGGATTTTATTATCCGGATCCGGATCCATCCTACCTGGATATAATCATATTTCTAGAAAAATATTTTGTTTCAAAATGATCCCATTTCTCTATTTCTTATGCATAATTACCTTTATATTTCCTATTATACCCTATTTAATTCTTTTTATTTTTAGTTAAAATTTAGTGATTTTTATAAATACAAGATTAAAATTGTCATTTTAGAGAGATTCTTAAAAATTTTAAAAATCCTAGAAATATAATTATTTTGAAATGTATGGAGTAGAATTTACATATTATAGAACATATATTTATAAGTCATATAAGTCTCGTTTTATTGTATTTTTCCAATTTCCAACTATATAGATTTGAATTTCTAAGTTTTACCTTTATATACATGGTTAGAATCATCTAGGCCCCAATTAGACATTTTAGGCTCTAGATACTAGATTACTGCTCGCTTAGCACCTAATATTTTCTTAAACATTAATTTATACTATTAAAAAGGAAGCACATTTTGAAAGTAACATTTAAATTCTAAAGATATTACATGTAATACCATTGGAATAAAGAACCAAAAAAAACTCTCATTAATAGCAAAAATGTCTTTGTATCTTACCTTATTTGAGTTATATCCATGTATCCAAACACAATTAAAAGATCTTTAAGTATTAAATAATAAATAAATAAAAATCAAACTCATTTCTCTCTCTTATTAAGTCTGGACGAAAATTTAAATAATTTAAAAAAAAATTGTTTACCAATCAAAATTCAAATACTAAGATTTGATATCTAATTATACCATATTACTTATTTTAATTTATTCTTATACCATCTTTGTTTGATATATATTCAAATTATTTTGAATTATCATATAATATATATAGTTAATAAAAATGTAGATTTTTTCTGCATAAGTTGTGAATCAAATTTTTTGAAACAGAGATATATTACTTCATCAATGAAGAAAAAATGTATGTTCAATATCCCATATTGGTTAAAAGATTTGAGTAATAGTTCTGATTCATATTATAAAAAAAGACCAAAATGGTTCTAAATTCAAATGAGCAAAAAGCTTTACTTATTAGGTGTTTATATTTATTAATTTGATATGGTTCTTTTGTTAAACCAATAATTGTTTTTTAGAAAGAACCAATAATTTTACCGAATAAAATAAATAAAAACATTTTAAATAGTTAATTTCAAGTACTATAAATATTAATAATATATAAAATAAATGCACTTTTTGACTCAAAAAACATAAATTCCTCAAACAATCACATTAAATATATGTTCATATGTATATAATTTGATTTTTCTAAATTATATAAGTTTTTTAATAATTTATTTTACTAACAACATGTACTATCGAAAACCATAATTAGATTTTTATTACTCTAAAATCTTTATTCGCGGAATCAATATGTCATTAATAAAGGTCAATATATTCCTGTTCCTGGGACAGAAAATAGTGGATATGGGATGGAAACAAATAATCCGGGTAATAAAAAACATTACTTAAATGAATTTTGATTAAAAATAGGGAAAGAATTATGTAACAGAACGAGATCAGAAAATAAAATTGTGTTCTCAAATTTTCACTAATTTTTGGTAAGAGTTGACTATGAGAGATGCTATAATCCACATCAAGACGGATATTTTAAGAATTTTGGGTAATTTTTAAAAAATATAAAAAATTTTAGAATTATTATTTTTTGATAATGTCCATTAGTTTTATAAAAATTAAATATTCAAAAAGAAAATACATGTATCCCGTCTAAAACTCTTACTCGATTTCTTATAATAAACATTGTCGAATGGGTAATGTGTTGGGTTAAAATTGTCGAACAGATAATTATTTAAAAAGAAACAGTTATGAGATGAAAGATTTTCTATAGACACTAGACGAACATGTTTTCTGTTTTAAAATATGTATGCCTAAATTATATACTGAACTAATCTAAACTAAAACCGAATCCAAATTGGATTTAACATCCCTAATCAAATTGTTATAAATTTTTTGATTAGTTTAGAAAATATATATGTTACAACTAAATTTTATCTTAGATTTAAATATCAAACAAGTTCATTTTATATTTATAACGCTGCGCGATATGTGCGGGTCCAATTCTAGGATAACCTTAAAATATATTTTTGTGGAACAGAGGGAATAGTTGTCTATTTATACTCATAAGCATGTGATCTATTATTTTGGTGCTCTATATTTTTATTTAGCATACTGATAAATATTGGTGTATCCATTTACTAGAATACCAAATCTAAGAACTATATCACTCATTTTTAACGGATATGCAAACAGAATCCATGTAGCCTTTTGTTTTTGCTAAGAATTATGTAGTCTTTTTACCTAGGAAAGCCACTACGTTACTAAAATTGAAGTAGAGTTCCTAAATCACGAGGAGTTGGAGTTCTAAAAATTCGTGTTTTAATTACTTTAAAGCATGAGACAACAAGAAAATCCTTATTTAAGCATAGAAAGTATTTCTCATATAAGATTGTCTCTGAACTTATAAATGATTTGGTACTAAGCAGAGTCCAGCTGAACTTATAAATGATTACGAATACTAATATTAATGGAGACAGTGATCCTAGTTCCTACCACGCTGGGGACATTCAATACAAGCCTAAGGACCACAAGAATTCATGACGAGTTAATCACATTCAAATAGAATCTACTGACCAGAATTGAAGAGAAGATCAGACCAAAATCAATTTTTGACGAGATTTGCATACCTTTGGCTGAGTGACCCCTTCTGGTGGTACATAGGTAAAAAAAAACATATGTTGGTCGAGACATTCTGATACCGAACCAGTGACTCCCCAAATAACCAATTGTCGTTAGATCAATTAGTAAAGATCCTAGGCAAAACTTAGAAGTCGCCAGTTTGAGTGACGCTTGGGACGAAACTAATATTACATGTTGAGATTTCGGGACTGGAAAATTACAGGTTTCGGTACAGAATTTTCTGGTAATAAAAAAAAAATTACCCATATAAGCCCAAATATGGAGTCCAAAACCCACATATGAAGCGGCTCAACCCTCGAGCCACCTTGCCCTGACGTTATAGGCCTCTTAAAAATTTGGACCACTAGAGACCCGAGACAGACTGGTTCAGACCTAGAACTTGCACCAAACCAGACGGTTACATTCTGAGCCAAATAAGAAAAATGCAGTAAATTTCCTTTCCATGGCTGATGAGGGCATCGAACCAGTGGTGAAACATAGAGGAAGAACGTGATTACTGATTAATATGCTGGAGAACTCTCTTACATGCCTAAAGACCTGACACAATGAAGAGGAGTTCAAAGAAATAAAAAAGAAACCACCAGATCCGTTTATGGAAAGTTCACATCCCATTTGGTTTTTAGAGCTAATACTTTTTTATTTACAATATGATCCTTTAATTTGTATATGTATTTGTTTTATACTCAAATAAAATTATGTGTTCATATTTGTACTTTTTTTTTTGTTAAAAGATAAAAGAAAAATAAAATAATAAAATGACATGAGAGATGATAAAATAAAATAAAATAAAACCACAACTAATACATGAAATTAAAGATAAAAACTGAAAATAAAGTTTTTGTTGAAAGAAAAATACTTAACACAACATAAACTAGTGACTTAATATTCTGCTCCACTTTTCGATCCGCCAAGATTACTAAAATATTGCCCAAATGAAGTACATGCAGCTAGAGCTTCTTAATCGGTCCTTTTCTTTAAGATTTCTTGTTGTCGAGCTTGAAAATGTGCACGAATGTTTGGATCTTCTATGGTATGTAAGTTTTTCAATAAAATTTTGTCTTCTTCCTTCATTTCTTTCAATGCATAATTCTTACTTTGAAGCTCCAAATGGCGTTGTCTCTCAGCACTTGTTTTTTTTAATTACTCTAAAAGTTGTTTTTTCCTTCCTCCAAAGTGTTGATAACAGCTGGTGTTTGATCATCACATTTTCTTTTTAATTTAGATTTTTTTACTCTAATTGGTCGTTGATATGGAGATCCGCCAATAAAATTGTTTTCATCATTCAAATTTAGAGAAAATGAAGCCAAACCTGGAGATGCTTGTGTATCAACATCGGGGGATTTTCGGATTCTGGAGATGTATACCCGAAACCGGATGGATTTGGAATTTGTTTTGAAGGGGTGGCACCATCTTTAAATTTTTCAAAATTCTTGATAATGTTCCATACATGACCAAATCTCCAACCAGATTTGAACTTTGGATCTTCCATTAGCATTTTTTTTGCTTGATTGAACTTTATAGAGTTAAAAAGATATGAATAAATTAATACATATTCGACAATAGTAAGTAAACTGAAAACTGATATATATTAATATTTTATAAAAACTCATATATTAATACTCACAATATCATCATTTGAAGCACCACTAGGATGTCGACTTTCACCACTCGGGCTGGACAATATGCATGTCGTAGTGGATCACCAACTCTAATTCTTGAAGCTGTGATAGATTATGATCTTTGGATATGGCATGCGTATTTTGGAATGCCAGACACCAACAATGACATCAATGTGCTAGAGTCTTCTCACCTTTTCTCTAATCTTGCGCAAAGTATTGCTCCTCCTGCTCATTATGTCATTCAAGGCAAAGAGTATAACCTGGGTTATTATTTGACTGATGGTATATATTCAAAATGGTCCACTATAGTGCAAACTATTCACGAGCCAAGGAGCCCAAAAAAGAAATATTTTGCTACACAACAAGAAGCATGTAGAAAAGATGTAGAGCGTGCTTTCGGAGTTCTCCAATCGCGTTTTGCAATTGTGAAAAGACCAACTCGTTTTTGGAAATAGACGTGATACATGATATAATGAGTACATGTATAATTTTACATAACATAATAATCGAGGATGAGCGTGATCTCGAAGCACAAATTGATGTTGGAAGAGAAGCTCCACCTCCGGAGGTCGAGATAGCGGATAATGAGACTACCCGATTTCAAGAATTTCTTGCTCGTTATAGACGAAAAAGCTCATTTTTCACTACACAATATGTTTATTGATCATTTGTGGGGAAATTATACCAATGAAGATGCTTAAAATGTAATAGTTATCTTTTTAATTTTATGTAATGTAATGCAATATTCTTTTTATAATAAAATGTTTAAGTTTAATAAAATCAGAATTTTATTGAACTATTGTTATATAATAAAATGAGTGGGTCGAATTTGTAAAATTGAAAAGTAAAGAGTTTTAGTATAAATTAGTTAATAAAATAAAAATATTATATATTTCAAATATTATTTTTAGAATAAACAATAGAGCCAACTATTGGAGCAAACCCCTATTCTATTTTTTAAGATCTCTATTTTTAGAGTGAAAAATAGAGCTAATGGGAGATGGTCTTATGGATTGGACTTTGCCGATCCATATTATTTAAAAAACAATAGTTAATCTTTTTAATAATATTTAGTGAAAATAACCTATCAAACGTTACACTAACAAATTTGTGCTCTAGTGGTTAGAACACTCGCTTTATTTGACATGAGATGGAAAATTATTTACCAAAACCTTAAAATCAAAACCTCACATACCTGCTAGTTCTTCTATGTGAAAAACTCAACTGCAAGAACATGCAAATACATATCAATTAGAAATCGAGTATTTACCAAAACCATAGAATCGAAATCACAAATTGGAAATCGAGTACCTTTAACTGAAGTTTCACCGAGCTATTCCTTCAAGCAAAAGAGACAAATAATTGATGGATTAATACTCAAGATGTAAAGCTTAAATCTGTGGAAATAACAAAACCCAAACTCAAATTTTACCTTAAATGTCATATTCGACCATACAAATTCGATTTAAACCAATGAAGATGACCATGATTAAGAAGAGGGATTGAGGCTGGGAGATCGAGATTGATAGGGATCAAAGGGGAACAAGACAAAAATTGAGGGACTGTTGGAGGTGGGTATAGCACAAGACAAACCGCTATCTTGATGTGCTATTAAATACTCAATTTTGTTGTAGTGTCATTTTCTAAAAAATTACATAGGAAAAAATTAAAACAAAAAGCAGTTACAAAAAAAAAAAAACAGTAATGATTTATTTGAACATGAGATGAATTCGATCTAAGTCTGCATGCATCCAACGAAACTGTTTGCTTATCTAATCTCTTCCTCCCTCTTATTGTTTTTTAATATTTATATATATATATATATATATACTATAAATACTATATTTGACCGTAAATAAACCCAACATGCAACATACATTGCAAACTATTAACCCTATATTTAAGGTTCATTCAATATGCACCCATGCACCTGAGCTTGGTACACCTGCGTGCACCAAGAACAACATATAGTAACCTGGAGGAGCAATCTCAGCCGTCGATGGACCCAACGCATTAACTCTATAAGAATTAGTTAGCTGGTCACGTTCCACAGAGAGTAGCTTTAAGATCACCATCCTCTGATTCATAGCAAATGAGTGTGTAGTGAAGGAAGGTGCAAGTATCCTCACAGATAGAAGATCAACGGTTAGAAACTGTGGCGTGGAGAAATTGACGTTAAAAGATCTTTTATAACTCACTACTTTGTCGCTTGTCAATATCTTCGGTCGTATTAAGTCAGATGTGAAAGAGAGATATGGCGGATAATAAGCCTCGAGGCTCAAATCTGTTGGATACTCAACGTTGGTAAAGTTGTAATAAACGTGTGGGTTACTTCCACCTACTAAAACTCGACCGTCCGGTAACAAAACCGCTGATGAATGGTACATTCTTGGACGTGATGGAGTGGACATAATGGAGAAGCGTCTATCAAACGGGTGATATATAACGGGTCGGGTAACCGGGTCACGTGCGTTCTCCCACCCGGCCGTACCAGCTCCGGCCCCGTTTAGGATGATGACGTCAGCCGTGGGTAAGAGCAACATGTCTCCCATGACACGTGGCAAAGGCATTGTTTCCATTTCCCAACTTGGGTTAGGGTTGCTCAGCTTTAACCTACCGCACGTGGAAGTGGCAGGCATAAACCCGCGTCTGCTTTTGACATATGAGAAACCACCTTTAGGAGCGCCTCCACAGACCATGATCTCAGGTTCGATGTTGGTATTTTTAGTTTCATCCAATGGAAGTAGTATGGACGAACCACTGCTTGGATAATTCCTTGGATCACCACCTGGAATCTCTGGAAACTCTTTGACGATTCGGTTCTTCTTGTAATCGAATACAATGGATCTTGTGTTAGCAAAGACGAATAAGTTCCCATCAGGTAAAAGATGTAAGAACGGATATAAGTTATTCTCGTTACTTCCATCTGAAGTTTCTCTAAGAAACTCAAATCTTGATCCTCTAGAACGAGAATCTGGTCGGGGGAAAATTTCAAAGTTGAATTGTCTTCTTCCCCCGACCACGATGATCCGTCCATCGGGTAAAATTTGGTTAGTAGCATACCATCTTCGTTGAGCTAGATACTGAGGAAACTCAATCCAATCACATCTTTGAGTATAAGCACAAGGTGTAAACATTCGAGCAACACGCTCACCATCGTTGTATCCACCGGTTTGAACTAATGTTCCGTTGGGAAGAACCGCACCAGAAGAACACCATGTATCAGTTTGTACATTCAAGGGCCGGAATGTGTTGGAGACAACATCATAAAGAACCGAATGTGCGCTGCAATCAAACTTGACAGCGGTATCACTTGGATCGTAATGACACATACCTTCGGCTAGAGAAACATTAGAGGTACCAAAATCAGTACGGTCGAACATTATGACCATACCGTTGTGGAGAACTTGCATGTGCATGGCGGATATTCCTATGCTCGGTAGCAACATTTCCCACCGATCGAGTTGCAACAGAAAAGGGTTACCTTGACCGTCGGATAGTATGGCCAGAGAGAGGCATAAGATAGATAATGTTGTGAAGATGATTAATGTTTTCTTGGTGTTGATCATAGTGCTGCCTTTGATCTTGGTTTGATGGTGAATTTTAAGTTAGAGGTTGGTGGAATATTTTCTTGTTGAAGAGTATGGTGGGAGTACGTCCAGTTATATATATAGTCATAGTATTCTGTTACATTAAGTTATTATTAGTTTATTAAACTGACGTTTCTTGTACATATAGTCAGTTTTTAGTTCAAATAAAAAGATGTTAAATTTAAAATAAAATAAAAAAGTTTATCAACCTGAGTTGGTATATAGTAAAGCTGAAAAAAATATAATTCAGTTTAAGATTGGCCGGAAACTAGTTCGGATACTGTTTTTTTTTGTTTTTTAATGGTTTTAAGAAATTATATTTAATTAGACAGAAGATCAAACCGGAGTTACCTATATAAGCAAAAAAAAAAAAAAAAAACGTAATCTATCATATATAAGAGGGAAAAGAAAACAATCCTTGAGCTTTTTTTTTTAAAAAGATGTCTATCCGTATTAACTAGCAAAATTCAGAAATTTTACAAGTCTCAAGATTAATATAAGTTTTAACGTGGGATTTGTTCGGAAATTGAAAAGGAAATATCAATTCTTTTAGTTCCTGATTTGAGCCTATGCCAGGTCATTTATCGTGTTGTTTGCTGAGTGTGTTGTACCATTGTTTTATGTAAAATCACACTACTGTATATTTAAAAAAATAATCATTTGATATTTAGTCTAGTGGTCTTAAAAATATATATAATAATATAAAATGTTGAGGTGGTAAGAAAGAAATAGTTTAATTCAATTTTTAATTTATAGCTGAATTTAGTTGTGGCTATAAGTTGGTAAAAGAAATATTTAAATCAATATGAGAAGATGAATCGCTCTTCGGAATTATAGTCATACTTGGAAATAACTAAGGGACACTTCTTGTATTGCATGTAAAAGAAAATCAATAAATATTAATATATTTCTATAATAATGGAGAGAGAAAACAACCGCACACTGCATGATTCCTATCATTCAGCAAAATGCAAAGAGAAATTGGAACTATTGATAAAAAATGTAAGTAAAATTTAGAATATAAAGTTAACAATTTTATTTTATTTTTAGATTCCTGTTTGGAAATAATTTTTTAAAGAAGTCAATTTTTTTTATGTAATCTTTTATTTTTATATAGATCATAAACGAAATACTACCCACTATTATTGCAAGTTTTTAGTGGGGTTCTTAATCCAAAAAATAAATAAAATAAATAAAATAATTATAAACAGTGTAAGAACCGGTTCTTAAATAAGAACTTTAAGAACCGGTTCTTAAGGAGGTTCTTACACTGTTTTAGCCACGTGTCAACCCGTAATTCGCCCGATTTTGTTTTTGCCAATTTTTGTTTTTGCTAGATTTTTTTACCTGCTTTTTTTTTTTTTTTACTTTTTCTTAACTTTAACTTTAAAAAAAAAGTTAAATTTTTTTTTTAAACTTTTTCTTAACTTCAACTTTAAAATTCTAAACTTTTTTTACATATTAATGAATTAGAATCGTTTGGTGGGTGAATAGAAGGCGATTCATAGACAAGATCAGAAAAAAATCCGAATTGAGCGTTCTTTTGCATTTTTTTTTCAAAATCTATGTTTAAAATGTTATGTTTTTATGTCAACTATGTTTCATTAAAAAAATAAACTCTATTTAAAATAAAACAAAAAAGTTAAATTTTTTTTTTAAGAACTCCTAATGGGTTTCTACCAATAATGATGCAAAAACAGAAGTTTCTTAACAGAGTTTCTTAACTTCAAAATTATAATTAAATATTACTTAAGAAACCCAAATGGGTTTCTCCAATAATGATGCTCTAAGAATGACAAGAGTAACAAACCTTAAAAAATCTTTGTTGGCTCGAAGGGTTGTAGGTTGTAGCCCCTTTCCCCCCCCTTTACTTCGGGTAAAAGTTTTAGAAAGTTGTGATTCGAGATATATCTATACAATCAAAACTTTCGTAGTAACGAATTATTTCCTTTTATATAGATCGATTTTAATTCTGTAATCCAAAAATCACCGTATTTGGCTGTTATGGTATCAAAAATGATTTCATATACATAATGTTACGAGTATTAAAATGAAATTTAAAACTGATCGCTAAACAGTTTTATATGATTTGTCAATAAGAGTTACACATAATTGTCACAAGATAACAAATACATAATAGTCTTGGTTTATGAATCAAATAAAATAATACATTTATTGGATATGAAAATTGAAAGAAATATTTTTCTATAGAGGAGAAATAGTATGTAAATGATCTCTCCCAAAAAGAAGAACTGTAAATTATTCTCTCTCAGAGGAAAGAAGTAAAAAAACGAGCCGGTGATCCACTCAAAAAGAGTTGCTTCACATACACTAATTTGGATCTAGAAGAGGAAGCAATGCGACGAGGCTTCTGCTGGAGTTTGATGCAGCACCGCCTTAGTCTCATTATGGGTTTTGTGATGGATACTTCTATTGGGTTTTTACGTATCCATCATTGGTTTTATTTGGTTTTCTTATTTCTTCTTTCTTTTGTTAAGGATAATGCCAGTTCTATTCATTTCTAGAATAGGATTAGTTTAGCCGTCTCTATCTCATATATATAGGTGTTGTTAGGGTTATTGTAACACATCATCTTGAGTTTTATAAAAAAGCTTTTAGCCCTGAGAAGAGGATTCTCGCCAAATACTATTGCTTCTTCGTCAAGTTTCAACGAGCTAGCAAGATTCGATCTCGAATCTTAAGCTTCTCTTGGAGATCTTGAGTTCGTGTTCATTATTTAGCTTCTGCTATCTATCAGTTGGTATCAGATTCATCTTGTTCCTAGTATTAACAACTTCACCACATCAATGGCAAAACCGAAGAACCAACACGTGGACGGAACCGAGGAAGAAGAAACAGCTCTGGCTCCGATCACTAACTGGGGAGAACTTCATAACGCTCTCTTGGTGATGCAAGAAAGTATTCAGAACACGATCCAGAAATCGATCGCTGACTTTTATACTACTTTAATACAACACTTAGGTCCGCATAATTGCCATGTGGAAGAAGTCAACCACGATACTCACGCCGGTGCTCATGATAATCGTATCCAACTTCAGGGTGCAAACCATCAACAATATGATCAACAGGATTAGCGTTACCTTGTTCGTCATCAGCAAGAGAACCGTTATCTACAAGATACGGGATGGGAGGCAAGTTTCAAGGTCGATATTCCTGAGTTTCACGGTGGTATCCGCCAAGATTCTCTTTGAGTTCAAAGGAGTCCCAGATAATAAGCAGGTTGCCTTAGTCGCCACACGATTCCGAGGACATGCTGCATCTTAGTGGCAGCAAACTAAAGCTACTCGGTCTCCAACAGGTAAGGATCCTATCAAAACATGTGTTGTTCCAGCATTACTAATACCTAAGAAAGATGGAACCTGGCGAATGTGTGTCAACAGTCGAGCTATCAACAAAATCACTGTATGATATAGGTTTCCTATTCCACGGTTAGACGAATTACTTGATCAAATAGGTAAAGCATCAATTTTATTTAAAATTAATTTTAAGAGTGGGTATCATCAGATTCGTGTACGGCCAAGTGATGAGTGGAAGACGGCTTTTAAAACTCGGGAAAGGTTATTTGAATGATTGGTACGTTTATGTCTATCGAATGCGCCTAGTACGTTTATGCGTGTTATGAATCAAGCCTTGCAACCATTCATCGTAAATTTGTGGTGGTATATTTTGATGATATTCTGATCTTCAGTTCGTCACCAGCGGATCATGCTCATCATTTACAAGAAGTTCTCTTTGTTTTACGCAAAGAAAAGCTATATGGAGCTAGTCAAATGTGTGAATTCGAAACAATGGAGGTTCAATTTTTGGGGTATCTGCTTTCGGATAAAGGTTTATCTCTGGACCTTGCCAAGATTGAGGCAATTCGTTCATGGCCCATTCCTAGAACCGTGACTGAGGTACGCAGCTTCCACGGTGTAGCGTCATTTTACTGTAGATTTGTGCGGAATTTTAGTGAAATCATGGCTCCTGTTACAAGCTGCATAAAGGATGGCCGCTTTACATGGACACGGAAGCCTCTGCGGTTTTTGAACACATCAAAATGAAGCTTACATTCTCACCTATATTGGTACTTCATTACTTTTCTCTCACGTTTGAACTGGACTGTGATGCATCGAAGTTAGGTATTGGGGCTTTTTTAAGTCAACAAGGGAAAGCAGAGGCATTTTATAGTGAAAAGTTGGCAGGAGCTAGGGGACGGTATAGTACTTATGACGTTGAATTTTATGCCATCGTTCAAGCAATCAAGCATTGGCGACATTATTTGGTACACCGTGACTTCATCCTTTTCACAGATCACGATGCTTTGGGACACCTTGATAGCCAACCTAAGGTCTCTGCGAGACACGCTTCTTAGATCGCATTTCTTCAGAAATTCAGTTTCTCCATCAAGCATCAGTCTGGTAAAAAAAACAAAGTCGCGGACGCACTTAGCAGGCAGCATTCGCTTTTTTCGATAGTCCATACATTGGTACCAGGTTTTGCTTTGTTTGCCGAACTTTACCCTACAGACCCTTTCTTTGGGCGTATTTTCAAAGGACTTTGACTTTGTATTCCCGAATGTAGTTTACCTTTACAGATTTTTCGTGAGCTGCATATGGAGGGAACATGGGACGTGATAGGACTCTCCAACTCATCACCGAGTCATATTTCTGGCCTTCGCTTAGGCATGATGTCGAAAGATTTTTGGAGCGCTGTCACATTTTTCAGAAAGCTAAAGGTAAACCGAGGAATGCTGGTTAATACCTACCATTGTCGATTCCCATTCATCCATGGACGAACCTTAGGATGGATTTTATATTGGGCCTCCCTCGCACACAACGAGGTCACAATTCAATCTTTGTGGTTGTCGATCGATTCTCCAAAATGGCTCATTTTATTCTTTCTAAAATGACGACGATGTGGTGAGTGTGGCAGCATTATTCTTTCGAGAAATTTATCGCCTCCATGGTGGTCCTCAATCTATAGTCTCTAACCATGAGACTCATTTCCTTGGCCATTTTTGGCGTTCGTTATGGAAATTGCTTCGTACTAGCTTGGATATGAGTTTGGCATATCATTCTCAAACTGATGAACAAACAGAGGTAACAAATGAGCATTAGGAAATTTATTGCGTTGTTTGGTCGGCGAGAATATCAGAGTTGGGATTCAAAGTTGTGTTAACCTGAGTTGGTACATAATCATGCGTTGAGTAGGAGTCCTGGGTTCAGTCAATTCAAAGTAGTTTATGGAGTGCAGCCACGGTGTCCTCTTGATTTAAC
The DNA here is from genome assembly GCA_028015245.1 of Cardamine occulta. Taxonomy (NCBI): domain Eukaryota; kingdom Viridiplantae; phylum Streptophyta; class Magnoliopsida; order Brassicales; family Brassicaceae; genus Cardamine; species Cardamine occulta. Next base: position 2,271,021 of record CM051367.1, read on the forward strand.
AACCTTACCATATAAAACAACCACCATTTTTTTTTTACCAAATAAATAATATTCCCATAAATATTAATTATTCCCAAGCCAAATCAATTAAAATTCAACGAACTCATGGATAATAATTAATTCAAATAATGTAACAACTTTATAAAATTAAACCGGAATTAAACAAATAAAATCACCAATTTATTCCACATGATTTTCCATTCTAAAAATCATAAACTAAATAAATTCGGCATTAATACTAAAATACTCAAACAAACCAGCGAGTTTATATCATCCTCTCTTCCTTGCCATGATTCCACGATTACTCTTTTTCTTTTCCTGCATCAAATAAAAGAGATGCATAAGTATTTCAATAAATACTTAGTAAGACAATCCTCCCATCTACAAGCTATACACACAACCGATTTAAAAAATTTAACATATTTAAACATGAAAATACCAAATTAAATCAACCATCTTATGAAATAGTTGATCTAGATCCACCTAAGATCATACACGGTCTATATTCATGCAAAACACATCAAATAATTAAACCGTTCAAATAAGCTTATGGTCCTCCATTCACCTTAGCCAAGCATAGAAAATTTTGGTAACAAAATTCTGCAATTTCCTGAAACTTCCCAGGACGTTTACACCGTAGATTCCCGAACACACAACCTAAATATTAATAAATTATTACTAAAATAATTTAATAATAAAATAAATAATAAAATACTAATATAATAATCTTAAATAAACACATGACTTAAAAACATAAGTCATCATCTTCATTTCTTCTGCAACACGAAGCCGACGACGACGATCACCCAACACCACCACCACCGCCATGATTCATCATGACTCCATGACAACCAATCACGTCACCATAACTCACAACGACAACGATCACGTTGTCGTCCAAAACTCACCATGACAACAACCACGTCACCGTCCAAAACTCACCACGACAACGATCACGTCACCGTCCAAAACTCACGACGAAAACGATCACATCACTGTCCAAAACTCACTATGACAACTATCTCCGCCGCAAATCACGACGTCAGGAATTAACACCATCATGACATCACCGATCACCGATTCAACACCACTCCATGATCGATTCAACAATGACACAACATGGACAACTAAGAGGAGAGAGAGAGGGAGACATTACTGTACGAGATGAGAGGTGAGAGAGACGAAGCTAGGTGAAGATCGAATCAACCACGAGATCAACACCACCGCGACGGCAGCCTCCTCTTCTCATGTCAAGCACACCATAATCCGGCTCTTCTCTCCTTTCTCTTCCACTCGCCAAAACCCAGCTACTCAGCTCCTCCTCCTCTCATGCCACCACCAGACTCGGTCTTCTTTTCTTTTCACGCCAACCACAGATACTACGAAACCACATACCGCTCATCTCTCTTTCTTCTTCTCACCACTATGCCAACATTACTCTTCTCTTCTCTACCACACATGATGGAGGCGTCGACAATAAGAAGAAGAGGACTAAGGTTTCCGGTTTTTACAGTCTTGTCCCTGAATTCTTGAATGCTTACAATCTACCCTTAATGATGTGACCATGGATAGCACCAAAGAGACTTCACTTGTAGCTGAGTTTAAACCGGATTTTGAACCAGAGCTTCAGGAGGACATGGCTGTTCCAGCTAGACCTATAACTCGGGCAAGAGCTGAGAAAATCAAGAAGGGAATCAATGAACTACTCAACAAGAAAACCACTCAACATGAAGAACGTCTCACCACTACATTGATGTTACTACATGCAAGTACAGATTTTTAAATGGGCTTGAGACCAATTTTTGTACTCTTTTTCCTTATCCTTGGTTTTTTTCCAATGGGTTTTCCAGGAAAGGTTTTAATGAGGCAAACTTGGTTCTCTAATCTTATGGTCCATTTCATAATCTGATACAAGTCCACAAGGCCCATATAAATCACGAAATTTTTGGCTGAAGGGGGAAGAGACGAGATCATGAAGTTCAGGAGTCCATTTCACTTATAGATATTTTGTTTCTTTTATTTTCTTTTAATTCCAAATTTATTGTTGCTTGACTTAGTTCTGAAGCTTCTTTCCTATATATTTCGTGTAATTCCTTTGGAGAAAAGACAACTTATCAACTTTCCTTTTTATAAAAACCTTGAGAGTGATTCTCTTCAGTTCTTTAGAACTATCCGATTGCTTGGTGTATAATATCCAATAATTAAACCTTGTCTTGTCTAGGTGTGTCATATCCTTGGAGGCATTGAGGTGTATCAAGAGCCTTCCGCAACTCTTGTATGACCATCCGATCCATCTATCTATTTCTACAACTCGGAAGTGCCGAATCCTTGGGAGGATTGCATCATGTGGTATCAGAGCACATTTTCGAGTTTGCCTCTATTTTCTAACATCTTCTAAACTTTCCATCGTTCTTAAATCTCTTCTCTACCTTTCTGTTCTTCCCCCTAAAAGATCTAGTCCGATCTGCAGTCAAAAAATAAAATAAAATTAAACACTCAAAAGGACTGATCAACTCCCATCCGATCAGTTACTTGTCTATTACGCTTTTATTCAAAAAAAAATAAAAAAATCTCCTGCATCCTTTTGTGATCTGATCAATCACCTATCCGAAAAAGGAGGCTTCATCATCATCCATTCTATATCATTTATCCAGTTCTTAATCCTTTAAATCTCTCTTCTTCCGAAAATCTTGTCTTTCTATCTAAAATCAAACAATCGGCTTGTTTGTTGGTTTTTTCCCACTGAGTTTGATTGATTAGTTTGATAAGAACCGATTGAGATTTCACTACTGGGAGATCATTGATGAGATCTGAGTGAAATACTTGAAAGAAACGAAATTTTGTGAGTTTTAATACTAACCATTTTGTTTTGCAGGGAAAAATAAATGGCGAGTGAAGGAGATAATTCTGATAATGCCAACAGAGAGCGTGCTTCTAGAATTCCTAATCTAGAATTGCAAGATATCATGGGAGAAATGAGTGCATATTGAGGACAGAACTAGGTGCTGCAGTTCATGAGAGGATTGACAAAATTCAAGAATCTTTCCAAGGGCAATCTGAAGTACCACCACCATTGGTACAGCCGGGAACTGTTGTTAGGAGAAGGAGAGAGCAACTTAGGCAAGAGAGAGTGGAGGAAGAAGATGATTATTACAGTGGAGGAAGCCGAGTTTCTAATAGGAGTCATCGGAGACCTAGACATGTCCGAGAAGCAAGAGACCGAAATGAAGATAATCTCAATGGTCTGAAGTTGAAAATACCACCATTTTATGGGAAGAGTGATCCGGATGCCTATCTAGAGTGGGAGAAAAAGATAGAGCTGGTGTTTGATTGTCAAACAAATTCGGAGTATAAGAAGGTCCAACTTGCCGCAACTGAATTCTATGGCTATGCCATCAACTGGTGGGATCAAATTGTGACAAGTAGGAAACACAACCATGAACCGGATGTGGATACTTGGGAAGAGATGAAGAATTTGATGAGAAAGAGGTTTGTTCCGAGTCATTACCACCAAGAGTTGCATCAAAAGCTTAGGAGATTAAGCCAAAGAAGTAGAACTGTGACGAATATTTCCAAGAAATGGAGTCCCTTATGATCAAAGCCGACATAGAAGAGGATTCTGAAGCAACTATGGCTAGGTTCCTTAGTGGTTTGTCCCGTGACATTCAAGACAGAATGGAGCTACAAACATATGAAAGTTTGGAGGAGATGCTTCATAAGGCTGTTCTAGTGGAACAACAAATCAAAAGGAGGGGTAGTTCCAAAACATCATATGGGGCTGGAGCCTCTCATGCTAGGATCAGTTATCATAGGGAGGACAAAACCATTGTTAACCCAAAGGCTGAGTCAAGACAATCCACCACCAATCCGAACACCAAGGGTAAAGCTGAGGCAGCCCCTTCTAAAACTAGAGAAGTTCGGTGTTTTAAATGCCAAAGGCGAGGGCACTACGCCAATGAATGTATTAGCAAGAAGATTATGATTCTCTTGGAGAATGGTGCGATTGAAACCGAGGAAGAGGTGGAAAATGATTCAGCCTCGGAAGAAGAAGAACAAGTGGAGTTACCAGCCGTGGGAGAGCTTTTGGTAACAAGAAGATCATTGAGTGTTCAAACTAAGGTAAATGAACACGATCAAAGAGAGAATTTATTTCATATGAGATGTATTGTTGAAGGAAAGGTTTGCAGCCTTATAATTGATGGAGGAAGTTGCACCAATGTAGCTAGTGAAACAATGGTGAGGATGTTAGGGTTGAAAGTCATTAAGCATCCGAAGCCTTACAAGCTTCAATGGCTAAATGATGCTGGTGAGATGGCAGTGAACAGCCAAGTATTGGTTCCCATAACCATAGGCAAATATGAGGACGAAATTTTGTGTGATATTTTACCTATGGAGGCTGGCCACATCTTGCTTGGAAGACCATGGCAGTTTGATAGAAGGGTCATGCATGATGGTTTCACAAATAGGTATTCTTTTGAGTACAATGGCTGGAAGACAGTCCTTGCTCCTCTACCCCCACATGAAGTTTACCAAGACCAGATCCAGCTGAAACAACAAGGAAAAATAACTGTGAGTGAGCCCCTAAACACTTCACCACAAAAAGAAAAAGAGAGTTTGAGAAAAACCAAGAAAAAGGCCTGTGAGAGTAAACCCGTGAGGCATTCAAACTTTTTTGTGAGATCTAATGTGGTTAAGAGAGCTCTTTTCTCTAAACAACTCATTCTTCTGTTTGTTTACAAAGAAGCGCTTATGAATGATACTAACTTCTTACCGGATTTTCCGAGTAAGATTACTTCTCTTTTGCAGGAATTTGAAGATATCTTTCCGGAGGAGAACCACGAGGGATTACCACCTATCCGTGGGATTGAGCACCAAATAGATTTCGTGCCGAGAGCTTCACTTTCCAACAGGCCAGCTTACATAACCAACCCGGTAGAGACCAAGGAGTTGCAAAATCAAGTGAGCGAACTCATGGACAAAGGTTACATCCAAGAGAGTATGAGCTCTTGTGTTGTGCTGGTTCTACTTGTACCAAAGAAGGATGGGACATGGGGAATGTGCATTGACTGTCGAGCCATCAACAATATAACAGTTAAGTATCGCCATCCTATTCCTCGTTTAGACGATATATTAGATGAAATTTATGGCTCTAGTGTGTTTTCTAAAATTGATCTTAAAAATGGATATCACCAAATTCGCATGAAAGAGGGTGATGAGTGGAAAACTGCTTTTAAAACAAAACATGGATTATATAAGTGGTTAGTAATGCCTTTTGCATTAACTAATGCACCGAGCACTTTCATGAGATTAATGAACCATGTTTTAAGAGCTTTCGTTGGAGTTTTTGTTGTTGTCTACTTTGATGACATTCTGGTTTATAGCAAAAACTTAGACGATCATGTTGAGCATTTGAAATCTGTTTTAGAAGTTTTAAAGACAGAAAAGTTGTTTGCTAACCTAAAGAAGTGTATCTTTTGCACGGATAATCTTGTGTTTCTAGGATTTGTTGTGAGTGCACAAGGCATACATGTTGATGAAGAGAAAGTAAGAGCTATATGTGAATGGCCAAGTCCAAGTACCGTGAGCGAAGTGAAGAGTTTTCATGGACTTGCCGGATTCTATAGAAGATTCATGAAGGATTTTAGCACTATAGCTGCTCCAATCACTGAAGTGATCAAGAAAAGTGTAGGATTCAAATGGGAAGAAGCACAAGAAAAAGCATTCCAAACCTTGAAGGAGAAACTTACTAATGCACCATTTTTATCGTTACCGGATTTTCTTAAAACTTTTGAAATTGAATGTGATGCATCTGGTGTAGGTATTGGCGCTGTCTTGATGCAAGACCCATTGCCTTTTTTAGTGATAAGCTTGGAGGAGCCACTTTGAACTATCCGACCTACGACAAGGAGTTGTATGCTTTGGTCCGGGCTTTGCAAACATGGCAGCACTACTTATGGCCAAAGGAGTTTGTTATCCATACCAATCATGAGTCCTTAAAGCATTTGAAAGGTCAGAAAAAGCTTAACAAATGACATGCTAGGTGGATAGAGTTCATTGAAACATTTCCATATATAATCAAGTACAAAAAAGGTAAAGAAAACATTGTTGCCGATGCCTTATCTCGGAGGTATGTCTTGATTACTACTTTGGATGTTAAGTTGTTAGGTTTTGAGCAACTAAAAGGTTTATACGAGACTGATTCTGAATTTCAAGAAATCTACAAGTCTTGTATTAAATTTTCTTTTGGAAAGTATTTTAGGCATGAAGGATTTCTATCTTTGAAAATCATTTGTGTGTACCTAACTGTTCTTTGAGAGAATTACTTGTTAAAGAAGCTCATGGAGGAGGATTAATGGGACATTTTGGACTTACCAAAACCCTAAGTGTCACGCGGGATCGTTTCTATTGGCCGCACTTGCAAGCAAGCAAAATCTAAAGTGCAACTCCACGGTTTGTATACTCTTTTACCCATTCCTACTAAGCCTTGGACTGGCATTTCTATGGATTTTGTGCTTGGTTTTCCTAGAACTAGAAAAGGAAAAGACTCTATCTTCGTTGTTGTAGATAAATTTTCTAAAATGGCACAATTTATTCCTTGTCACAAACTGACGATGCATCATGTGTTGCTGAATTGTTCTTTAGATAGATTGTTCGTTTGCATGGCATGCCTAGGAAAATTATATCTGATAGGGACACTAAGTTTTTGAGTTATTTTTGGAAGACCCTGTGGTCAAAGTTAGGAACTAAACTGTTGTTTTCAACTACTTGCCATCCTCAAACTGATGGACAAACTGAAGTAGTTAATAGGACTTTGTCAACACTCTTGCGTTCAATCATTAAGAAAAACATCAAAACTTGGGAAGATTGTTTGCCACATGTTGAGTTTGCATATAATCATTCCGTACATTCTGCTTCTAAGTATTCTCCTTTCCAAATTGTTTATGGTTTCAATCCACTAACTCCACTGGATCTGACCCCTTTACCTTTGAGTGAAAGAGCTAGTTTGGACGGGAAAAAGAAAGCTAACCTTGTTAAGCAGATCCATGAGAAAGCTAGGAAGAACATCGAAGAAAAGATTAAGCAGGATGAAAGGAAAGCAAACAGAGGCCAACGCAAGATAGTTTTTGATGTTGGAGAGCTCGTGTGGAATTACTTGAGAAAAGAAAGATTTCCAAATGAGCGGGAATCAAAACTCATGCCAAGAGTAGATGGTCCATTCAAGATAGTCAAGCGAATTAATGACAATGCTTACCAACTTGATCTTCAAAATAAGTACAATGTTAGTTCAAGCTTTAACGTTTCTGACTTGATTCCTTTTGTGGCATATGGATCAGATTTGAGGTCAAATCCTTTTCAAGAAGAGGGGGATCATGCGATCATGGATGGCACCAAGGAGACTTCACTTGTAGCTGAGCTTAAACTGGAGTTTGAACCAGAGCTTAAGGAGGACATGGCTGTTCCAGCTGGACCTATAACTCGGGCAAGAGCTGAGAAAATCAAGAAAGGAATCAATGAACTACTCAACAAGAACACTACTCAACATGAAGAACGTCTCGCCACTACATTGATGTTACTACAAGCAAGTACAGATTTTTAAATGGGCTTGAGACCAATTTTTGTACTCTTTTTCCTTATCCTTGGTTTTTTTCCAATGGGTTTCCCAGGAAAGGTTTTAATGAGGTAAACTTGGTTCTCTAAGCTTATGGTCCATTTCAGAATCTGATACAAGTCCACAAGGCGCATATAAATCATGCAATTTGTGGCTGAAGGGGAAGAGACGAGATCATGAAGTTCAGGAGTCCATTTCACTTATAGATATTTTGTTTCTTTCATTTTCTTTTAATTCCAAGACAATTTATTGTTGCTTGGCTTAGTTCTGGAACTTCTTTCCTATATATTTCGTGTAATCCCTTTGGAGAAAAGACAACTTATCAACTTTTCTTTTTATAAAAACCTTGAGAGTGATTCTCTTCAGTTCTTTAGAACTATCCGATTGCTTGGTGTGTAATATCCAACAATCAAACCTTGTCTTGTCTAGGTGTGTCATATCCTAGGAGGCATTGAGGTGTATCAAGAACCTTCCGCAACTCTTGTGTGACCATCCGATCCATCATCTATCCATCTATCCATTTCTACAACTCGGAAGTGCCGAATCCTTGAGAGGATCGCATCACTTAAACTTTCAAATTGATCAAAAACACCCTACTAACTTTTGAATTTATCAATTTACCCCTAAATTTCACGTGTAATTAATTTCTAGTTCACTTAATTCCGACCGAAATTACAAATTACTCTGAAATTAATTAAAAATCCTCCGATTACTTATTTAAAATCGCAAACCGGCTCCTCAACCCCAAAATTGGAATTAACCAATTTCACTCTAAATTCTCGAAATAAATTTAAATTTTCTTTTTTCGGAACACTGGCATTACAATTCTCCCCCACTAACATAGATTTGTCTTCGAATCTAACGCCTTAGCCCATCTATAATGGATTAAACCCACAATCGTCGCAACGATTCGACCAATCCATGACCAACCTGGCCAACACAACCAATCATGAGATCGAACACTATCGACCTCCGAGGTTTTCATTCATTCACTATGCTTAAGACTCACGTCATATACTCATTGCTCCCAACTCAAAATTATACCACTCCACTCTAAGATACAAAATCTTTCGAGTTCTGGGTACATAACCATGCCACTCCAATCTCAGGCCACATAGTCCTTCGAGTTATCGGCAACAAAATCACGCAACTCCATTCTCAGGCACAAGCCTTCGAGTTATGGGCACTATAATCACGCCAAAACAGTCAACTTTTGACCACTCCGGCACACACCAACCGCTCACGAGATCCAACACTATTGACCTTCGAGGTCTACATTCAGTCACTGGTTTAAGACTCCGGTCATAACTCATTGCTTACAACCCAAATTCATACCTCTCCACTCTAGGACACCAAGTCTTATGAGCTCTGGGTATCCATACACCTCCCCTCTTAGGCCACAAAGTCCTCCCAAGCTCTCCATATCTAACTCATGTTACTCCACTCTGGGTAATATAACCTTACGAGTTCTCGGTAATCACATACCACTGCACTCTGAGTCATATACCTTATGAGTTCTTAACATCGCACTCATACCAGTCCACTCTAGGCAGTATAACCTTACAGGTTCTCGGTATCACATACCACTCCATCCTGAGCTATATACTTTTTACGAGTTATGGGTATCCTACTCATACCACTCCATTCTAGGCAGTATAACCTTACGGGTTCTTGGTATCACATACCACTCAACCCTGGGCAATATGCCATACGAGTTGTGGGTATCAGAGGAATTATTCATCCTCCCTAAAGTTGTATAGGACCAAACCATCCTTGGAGAAACCATGACCCACAGTATATCTATAAGCACTCACGACTAAAACTACCTCCCGTAATCCGCGTACGACCTCGCAAGGTAATACCAGCATCATCCATATTCCAACCCAGAGTATCAACCTTTCATATCCAATACTCATGTTATCTCACTGCATACCCAGTGACTCAAGGTACCCTCATAATCTTTTTCCGATTATAACCCAAGTTTTTAATTCTCCATAAAAAACCTTTCGAGGACCTCATGTTCCCTTACTCTCATAACAGTACCAGTCATCAACAATAAGAACTATCCATCTTATTAAACTCATCATGTATTATCGTTTACGACACTAAAATAAACTACATACCCATGACATCTTCATTCGTCAACAATTAGAAATACTCATCTTATTTAACTCATTAAGAATACCTCAACATCAGATTCAATTCCTCAGAAGCTCATCACAACATATTCGAACTCTTCGAATATCAATGCAACATATCCTATTCCTCATGATAACAACTCATTATATTCCATTACTGAAATATCACCACATCATAGTCTATAAATTTGACTATTACCTACCTAATATCCTATACTTCAGGATATTAACACAACATGTCCAATAACCCCGGACATCACCACCACATATCCAATACCATAGGATATCTACACTTTATATCCAATACCTCTGGATATCAATAAAATGTAATCTATTCTAGAATGTCAAACAGAATATATCCTAACTCTTAGATATCACCCCAAACTCTACAATCTTATTAGAGCTTTTCTTATTCAATTCCAGAATGCTCTCATTCCCTTACGATTAACAACATGGCACTCACCAGCCATCACTAATAAAATACTAACCCGCATTTTATTAATCTCAATATGTAACAATCGGTTCTGACTCCGAAACGAAAATACAACATACTTCAAGAACTGGAAAACGTAGATGATAAATTCTTCCCCATTAGAAGTGGTCTACTTTCGAAGCTCAAACCTTGAAGAATGTCATTGGCAAGAGTTGAGACGGTGGCGGATTGTTGTAACCAGTAAAAGGAAGCAATATGAAATTTCATATTGAATAATACATACCCTTGAGAGGTAATTAGGCTGAGGCTAGACGAAGCTAAAATTATAAGGACGCTACAAAATAATTTTTTTTTTCTAAAATATTATATGTTATAGAAAAGGAAAGGTGGAAGCTGAAGGCTGACGTGGAAGGATAATTACTAGATATTAATAAGAGTGATGTGTGACGTGCCTCATTGACTGTTGACTCCAACGGCAACTAAATATAGAGTGAAGACAAGTTGTTTTAGATTATCAAAAATATCATCTCATTTTGTAATCTTCTTCTTCTTGCTCTGAACTCAGGATTTTCACTATTGTTGATCGAGATCTCTTCTTCTGTAAGATCTTTGTCACTATGGATTTAGCTCACGTTTTATGTATGTTAGTCTAATTTGAAGGCGTTATCAGATCATAATGCTAAGATCGAGAAGAATAACATGGAGACGTTAGCTGCAATTCAGATTCTAGCATATCATGTGGAGACGATCGTAATCGGTTCTCTATCTGCTTACAGTCCAAGACCGATGGGAAAGGAGAAGACAGAGAGTGAATATTTTCAGCCAAAAATTCCGCATAAGGCTAGATCTGGTATACAGTATCCAACCTCTAGATTGACTAGGCTAGCTAAACTTGATTTTCCAAGGTTAAATCGTGATAGGGTTAAGGATTGGCTGTTCAAGGCAGAACAATTTTTTTTTGGATTATACATCGAATGATAGTAAAGTGTGTATGTGTTTAATCTATTTTGATGGACCCGCAGTGGCGTGGCATCAATCGTTGTATGAATCTGAATATATTAGGACACTATTGGACGATGGGTACTCTTATAAGTTGTTGTTGAAGTAGCGATTTGATGATGTTCTAGATGATCTTATTGCGGAAATGAAGAAGTTACAAGAAACAAATGGTATTAAGGAGTATCATGAGAAGTTTGAAGTCATTCGTTTGAGATTGAAGTTACCAAAGGATTATCTGGTGCGTAACTATTTGGCTGGATTACAGATAGATACTCAAATGCATGTTAGGATGTTTCAGTCTGAAACTATACATTAATGCTTGTCACTGGGAAGATTGTATGAGCATGCTCATCCTACAAAAGGAACTGGTGAAAATGCAACTAATGTGCAACAAGGTTCGAAGTGGAGTGGAAATTATGAAGCTAAAGGAGTTTTAGCAGCTAAACCTGAGAATGTGCAGAAATATCTCACACTGGTTCGAATTATAACAACCAGGAGAAGCAAATGCTACCAAAAAAATTTATATCGAATGAGGAAATGAATAATAAGAGAGCTCAAGGGCTTTGTTTCTATTGTGATGAAAAATATATTCCGGGTCATCATCTTAAACACATGAAGACTCAGCCATATATGATGGAAGTAAATGAGGATGAAGAGGGTAATGAATTGGAGGAAATGTCATTAGAAGAATCTGGTGAGTTGGTAGAACATGCTAAAGTATTAGTGAGTGCAGTTTCAGGGGTGGATGATTATAGGAATATGAGAGTTCAAGGAATGTATGGAAAAAATATGTTGTTTGTTCTACTAGATTCAGGGTCAACACATAATTTTATGGACCCTAAGGTAGCAGAAAAGTTGAAGTGTCAAGTTAAACCTCCTGGACTGACTAGAGTGAATGTGGCTGATGGTCCGAAGTGGAGTGGAAATTATGAAGCTAAAGGAGTTTTAGCAGCTAAACCTGAGAATGTGCAGAAATATCTCACACTGGTTCGAATTATAACAACCAGGAGAATCAAATGCTACCAAGAAAATTTATATCGAATGAGGAAATGAATAATAGGAGAGCTCAAGGGCTTTGTTTCTATTGTGATGAAAAATATATTCCGGGTCATCATCTTAAACACATGAAGACTCAGCCATATATGATGGAAGTAAATGAGGATGAAGAGGGTAATGAATTGGAGGAAATGTCATTAGAAGAATCTGGTGAGTTGGTAGAACATGCTAAAGTATTAGTGAGTGCAGTTTCAGGGGTGGATGATTATAGGAATATGAGAGTTCAAGGAATGTATGGAAAAAATATGTTGTTTGTTCTACTAGATTCAGGGTCAACACATAATTTTATGGACCCTAAGGTAGCAGAAAAGTTGAAGTGTCAAGTTAAACCTCCTGGACTGACTAGAGTGAATGTGGCTGATGGTATGCAATTGAGAGTAAGTGGAAAGATTGATAAGTTTACATGGGATTTTAAAGACACAAAGTTTGAAACAGATTTGATGTTAATCCCACTAGCAGGTTGTGATATGGTATTGGACGTTCAGTGGCTGAGAACTCTTGGTCCCATCACTTGGGATTTTGGTACCTTGGAGATGAGGTTTAAATGGGATTGAAGATTGTCGTTCTTTATGGCTTGAAACAAGGGTTTATAAGAGAAGTTAAAGCAACAAAATTACAGAAAATCAGAAAAGGAGAAGCTCAGGTTTCAATGCTTTGTGTGCAGGAGTTAGAAGAAACAACTGAAGATCCGATGATTTGTTTTTTGGAAATGCACAAGGTGGATAAGAAAGTTTATCCAGAAATAGAGCAATTGGTGGAAGATTTTGTGGATATTTTTGAAGAGCCTAAAACATTACCACCATTTCGGGACAATTATAACCATAAGATTCTGTTGTTGGAAGGATATGATCCCATCAACCAGCATCCTTACAGGTATGCTATCTATCAGAAGAATGAAATAGATAAAATGGTAGATGAGTTGTTGAGTAATGGAACTATTCAAGCCAGTAGTAGCCCTTTTGCTTCTCTGGTTGTGTTGGTTAAAGATGAAACGTGGAGGTTGTGTGTGGATTATTGGGGGGGGGGGGTGAATGGAATAACTGTGAACGATCATTTTTCTATTCCATTGATAGATGGTTTGATGGATGAGTTAGGAGGTTCGACAATATATTCTAAGATTGATTTACGGGCTGGGTATCACCAAGCGAGAATGGAACCAGGGGATATATATATAAGACTGCTTTCAAGACATATAGTGGTCATTATGAGTATTTGGTGATGTCTTTCGGCTTAACTAATGTTCCGACGACGTTCCAAAGCCTAATGAATGCGGTCTTTCAGGAGTTTTTAAGGAAGTTTGTGCTCATATTCTTTGATGACATCCTTATATATAGTCCTGATTTGGAATTGCATCTATGGCATTTGAAGGAAATGTTTAAGTTGATGTAAATCAATCAGTTGTATGCTAAGAGAAGTAAATGTGAGTTTTCTGTCCCAAGAGTGGAGTATTTGGGGCATTTTATAGAAGCAGAGGGTGTGTCAACTGATCCACAAAAGATTAGAGCTGTAAGGAATTGGCTTATCCCTAAAACATTGAAACAGTTGAGGGGGTTTCTTGGGTTAGCTGGTTATTATAGGAAGTTTGTGAAAGGTTTTGGTGACATTGCTCCACCATTACATGAACTTACAAAGAAGGATTCGTTTGTTTGGTCAAAGGTAGCATTGCAGGCTGTTAACGATTTGAAAGAGGCATTATGTGCGGCTCTTGTTTTGGCTTTACCTCAGTTTGATAAACTATTTGTGGTAGAAACAGATGCTTTTGGGGAAGGAATAGGCGCAGTGTTAATGCAAGAGGGCCATCTATTAGCCTATATTAGTCGCCAACTGAAAGAAAAACAGCTGCATCTATCAATATATGAAAAGGAGTTACTTGCAGGGGTGTTTGCAGTACAAAAGTGGCGGCATTACTTGCTACCAAGCCATTTTATTATCAAAACTGATCAAAGAAGTATCAAGTATTTATTGGAGTAGAGCTTGAATACTCCGATTCAACAACAATGATTGCCAAAGTTGTTAGAATTCAGTTATGAAATTCAGTACAAACAGGGGAAAGAAAATATAGTCGCTGATGCTTTGTCACGAGTAGGAGGTGCTTAAGTTCTACATATGGCTATTACTGTCTTTGAGTGTGATCTCATGAAGCGTATTTAAGAAGGGCATGTCACTGATCATGTTCTTAAAAGTTTTATTGATCAGTTAAAATAGGATCCGGAAGCTAAGAAGCATTTTTCATGGGTACAAGAAGTGTTGCGGAGAAAGAGTAAAATTGTAGTTCCTAATGATAAAGAATTAAAAGATGCAATTCTACAATGGTTGCATTACTCAAGTGGGGGAGGTCATTCTGGGAGGGACGCTACTTGTCAACGAGTGAATGGTCTGTTTTACTAAAAAGGTATGGCTAAAGACATTCATAGTTACATACGAAGTTGCTGTGTATGTCAGAGTTGTAAGTATGAGACAGTTGCTTCTCCAGGATTACTTCAGCCTTTACCTATTCTTGATTTGATATGGTCAGATTTATCGATGGATTTCGTTGATGAATTGCCTTCTTCGTTTAGCAAGACGGTGATATTTGTGGTAGTGGATTGTTTGAGTAAAGCTGCACATTTCATGGCACTTACTCATCCTTATACGGCAGTGTCAGTGGCTCAGATGTTCATGGATTAAGTATTCAAATTACATGGATTCCCTAAGAGCATATTAAATAACAGAGATGCAGTGTTTCTGAGTGAGTTTTGGAAGGAATTATTTTCTTTACTAGGTGTGGCATTATACTACTCTTCTGCTTACCATCCACAATCTGATGGTCAGACTGAAGTAATCAACAGATGTTTGGAGACCTATTTACTGGGTTGGCCTTGAGCACAGCAAGGTGAAACATTCGCCTAGGACCCCCACTTTTTTGGGCCCCCCATTTTAATTTTTTTATGTTATATATGTATATTAATAAGTTGATATACGGAAAATTTTATGTAAATTAAAAAAATATGAAGTATATATGGGACAATTTGTGTTATGGTATCAACTTTGTTTTTGAAACTATGTTTTTTGGATGATTTTGATTACGTTTATAAGGGAAGAAAGGGCCCCCATTTTTGTTTTGTTTAGGACTCCCGGATTTTCAGGGCCGGTGCTGCCTATTTGAGATGCATGTGCAGTGATCGCCCACATCTTTGGAGCAAGTGGTTGCCTTTGGCAGAGTTCTGGTACAATACGACTTATCATACAGCGATTCAAATGACACCTTATGAAGCGATGTATGGTCAGCCGCCACCAGTTCACTTACCATATTTACCGGTGAGTCTAAGGTAGCAGTGGTAGCTTAGTGTTTGCAATACAGAGAAAGCATGTTGTTACTCCTTAAGTTTCATATGTGGAGTGCACAACATAGGATGATACAAAATGCTAACTTGCATTGAGCGGAGAAAAGTTTTGAGATTGGTGACATTGTGTATGTTAAGTTGCAGCCTGATCAGCAACATTAGGTGGTTGTTAGGTCGAATCAGAAGTTGGCACCAAAGTACTATGGCCCTTACAAGATCTTGGATAGATGTGGAGAATTGGCTTATAAATTGGATTTACCTCCTTCTTCCAAGATTCATCCCGTGTTTCATGTATCTCAATTGAAGGAATCTGTGGGCACGGTAAGGGTCATTACTGAGTTACCATCGGTGCAGTATGATGCATTGCTTAAAGAACCAGAGCGAATTTTGGAGAGGAAGATGCTGCAGAGGCAAGGCAGAGCAGCAACGATGGTTTTGGTTAAGTGGAAAAATCAAGCAATGGAAGAAGCCACCTGGGAGTATTTGTTTGATAACGTAAAAGGTTTCCTTTGTTTGAACCTTGAGGACAAGGTTCTCTTAAGGAGGGAGATTTTTTATAGAAAAAGAAAGGTGGAAGCTGAAAGCTGACATGGAAGGATGATTGGTGGATATTAATAAGAGTGACGTGTAACGTGGCTCGTTGACTGTTGACTCCAATGGCAACGAAATAGAGAGTGAAAACGAGTTGTTTTAGATTATTGAAAATATCATCTCATTTTGTAATCTTCTTCTTCTTGCTCTGAACTCGAGATTTTCACCATTCTTGATCGAGATCTTTTCTTCTGTAAGATCTTTGCCACTGTGGATTTGGCTTGCGTTTTATGAATGTTAATCCAATTTGAATTCATTGCGATTATTTGAAGTATTCGTTTATTCTTTATCATTATGACACCCATATCATTGAGATGTATATGCATCTTAGTCCTAAAGTTTATGAACAATATTCAACTTATCAAAACTATTAGAAACAAAAAGAGGAGGTGCGCATATATATATGAAGCGGCCAAATAAAGAGATTAACATGTGAAGAAAAAAATTTAACCAAATGAAGACAAATTAGAATAAGACTAAAACAAAACCAAGGAATATATCCAACAAGATAAACTTGTGAGACACAAAGAACAAGACAAGAAGCAATGGTGGAAAATGACAAAATTTGTCTAGCAACTGACCAAGGGAAATAGTTAGAAGCCAAACTATTTAGTGATGTTGTACTTCGATAACCTCATATCTTCTATGTGGTTTATATAAGTGTAAATAAGCTGACCTCTAACAGGTCCAATTCCTTGGATCTCAATCCTTTTGATAGTATTCGTTTCCACGTTGTAGAAGAAATGGTAGAAAGGATCAGATAAAACAATCGGAGAAAATGTAAAATAATTTTTACGAGGTATTCCTAATTTACCAGTGTAATTTATCAGGACTGAGAACGACGTTGCATCCATGTCCAAAGCTCGGACATAACATCTAAGCAAACTATGATATAAGGTAATGTAAAAGCAAGTAGTTTGTTCTGATCCCCTATATAGTACAAGACTCCATTGATACAAATCCCTTTATCATTTATCAGAATATAGGCCGGTAAGGAACAATCAATCTTTCTCCACGACAGTTTATTTGTTCTTAATGTTAGAACTTGATGCTCCTCAACTTTCCAAAGACAACTACAGATGCGGACGTCAAATAAGTGTTATGCGGAACAAATTATAATCCTTTCCAAATATTTCCGCATAACACTTAACAAAAGTTCTAACATAGTCTTCACCAAGACTCCCCATATCCAACTTTGCTTCATGCATCTCCCTTAAACAACTTGTAAAGATTATGCCTTTTCTAGCTTTGCTCTCATGTCAATACCTTTATGTCGATTTCTGATTTCTTCAGTTCTGTCAGCTTCCTCTCCAATTCGTTGCCTCCTCCTTCCAAGGGAAACAAAAAAAAATTGGATCATTTCTCGATTTAAGCGTGTCATCCTTGCACAGGGGCCATGCTAATCTTCTCTGTATCATTCCAATTTTAGCAGGTGAAAACGGTGCCAAGCAGCTGGACTGACTTTAATGGGCTTTCTAGACAAATTGATTTTTGATTTGGATCGGGTAATATTGAGGATGTTAAGCCCGATACCAACAGTAAGTCTCCCATGTTTGTTCGAACGAGTGTTTAAGAGTTGCGTAAGTTTTCACCAAAACCGTCATAACTTTTGATATAATTTGGAATGATGTAAATTCAATTGGAGTAAAATGTGTACCATTGGTTTAGATTTCTTAACATTTTTAGTTATTTATATTTATTGACGAAAAAGAGTATGTGTATCTCATGTTTCCTAAAGAAACATAATTTCTATTTTTCTTAGTATAATAAGATTCAATCTAAATAAAGTTATAAATAATTAAGTGCATGGTGTTAGAGATAAATGACACATGTAAAAGATTCTCATTAAGAAAAACTTTAAAATATTATATAAAATTTTAGGATATTTAATATTATTTATAATTATTGTATCATAAATTTGATGTTAATCTATTACTTTAAAGGATAAAAAGGTGTACCTCTCTTTAATAGTTTTGATATAATCAGATTAAATATATATAACTTCATGGTGTTTAGAGATATATAAAATACATACACATGTTAACTTGAAAGTTGACAGAGAGCAGCTTCACATAATCTCTCATTAAAAAATAATTAAAAATTATATAACATTTTAGAATACTTTTGTATATTTATAATCATTTGATCATAAAATATTAATGACAAAAATTGTGTATTTCATGTCTCATAAACAGACATAATTTATTTTGATCTTGATATATATCTAATTAAGTTTATGGTGTTTAGGGACAAAAGACAGACACAGTTTTGGTAAGTCCAATCTAGAGATAATTACATCATATAACATTTCCACGTGTAAATATGCAAACAAAATCTTACGGATTTTATGATTAAACCATCACCTAAACTGAACTATAAAAAGAGATGAAGTGAATCCTTCAACTTCACCATTGAAAGCGAAAAACAATTTTACCTGCAAAATGAAAAGCATTTCCTTTCAACTTCTGCTATTGGTTTCTCTTCTTGTAGTCGTCTGTGGTAAGTATACAAATCTTAACAATTGATATTTTGTAAAAAAAATCAAAAGAGTTTTCATATCTTCTTACCAATAATTGAAACTACACTTTTTTTTAATAAGAATTATTTTACAGAGAAAATGAGCTTGGAGAAAAGTAAAAATACTATTAATTCGAATAATTGTTTTTAGTTTGCGTTTTCTCTGTATTTTATTTTTAAACCATGTTGTTTAATTTCATTATGTGTTTTAAGGACGAGATCTTGTGTACGAGGATCATTGTAAGACTAGTGAGGAATGCATGCAACACTGCAGATGTGATTCAGCACATTGCGACAAAAGCCGTAATGTTTGCGTGTATGAGTTTAAGGCTATGGATACAATTGATGTCGGTTCTTCCAAACAACATTGTGTTCCAGAACATCCAGGGTGTGGTGGTGGAGGACCTCCACCAGCTTTATTGAAATGATAATGAGAAAATTAAAGTGCAATTATATATATCTAATAAAAAGTGAATAGTTTTGATGTGCCAATATTGTTGATGATCATTGGCATATGAATACTGCCTTAAATTATAAAACAAGATGGATGAAGATCAAATAAATAACGTATAAAAAGAGTAATTTAACAATATATTTTATTTCGCTTAAATAATTTTTTATGATCATAAAAATCATGTATAACTTTTGAAGAAACCAATATTTCCATGAATACATGTATATGATGTTTTATTTGAATAAAAATTTTTATTTGGTTTCATTTGAACATCCTTAAACAAAACAAAATGAAAAAAAAGGAAGACGGAGGATCGAGGATCTCATGATTCTCATTCATTTCACTTAAAACGCATAAGCTACTTAAAATTCAAGCAACATTTCAACCATTAACATTCTAGCCTAGCGATAATCACAAGTTAATGGTGAAAAGTGAAAGCTATAATTAAATTTAAACTTTCGAGTATTTTGATAACTAATTATGCAGATACATAAGATGCATCACATCATTGTCAATGACGAATCAAACATTGGATATTGTCAAACTAGACTGACAACAAGTATTATAGAAATTTTATGTTTGCATACCAAAAGAAATAAGCAAAAATATTTTTTTTTTGTCCGTAAAAAATAACTAAATTGAAAAATATTTTAGAAGAAAGAGAAGAGAAGTCAAAATTCAAAGCCTTATAATAATTTTCCCAGAATAAACAGACAGAATTGCTCTCTAGCTAACCAAACAATACGACCATACTTGCTTGGGTTTTGGTTTAACGTTTTTTTGATTATGCTACACCAAAATTCTACTTCGCCTTTTCCATTAAGAGCTCCTCAATGAGCTCAGCTGCTTGCTCGACTGTCGCGATTGTCTGTGCTCTCTCTTCCGCCATTTCAATCCCAAACTCTTCCTCTAATCCCATCACAATCTCCACCTAAAACATAACACAACAGTCATGAGTGTAAAGTTCAACAACATATGCATATTAATAACTTTACTATAAACACAGATACTTTGTTGTTCTCTATATTACCAATTGTTACTTTACAATTAAAAAAAATCTTATGCAAGTTACAATTTTTCTATATGTTTTGTAGTTAAAAGAGATTTAGTTATGCATCAATAAGTGAACTAATCATTCCATTACGACATCATACATATATAAACACATAATATCTATGGTTAATATACATAATGTTCTCTTATATTTCTTGTTGCTTAACAATAAATAGGTATATAAACCCTTCTTAAAAGACTCCTAATGTAAACATTGCGGTGAGGCAATAATGAACATGAATACAGAACACAAATTTCATAAATAATCAAGTCCACTAAAAGTTCATTACAAGAGTTGAATTCAATGGTTCAAAAATTGGATAGATGTTAGACATGAGAAGGTAGTGAGTTACCGTGTCAAGAGAATCAGCACCAAGATCAGCAAATTTGGTCTCGGCTGTAACTTTTTTGTCTTTTTCAACTAAGAGATGCTTTCTGACAATTGCACACACCTTGTCCACTGTCTCAGATTTTGCCTGTTCAACCAAATAAAAAAAGGATACACAAATCAGGCCAGTCATCTAAATTATTTTAAGTCTACCATAGAGCTAATAATCACAAACAAAACCCTATTGTTGCAAATGGTGAATTCTTTTTTTAAGTCTACCATAAAGCCTAATCACATTGTTTGCAAAACTCAAGAGGTCAAATTGGATTAGCAAAACAATACATCATAAGGGAGAAGAATAGTCTTACAGCGCAAGAAACTCTCAAGCGGGTAGAAAGCGGACTAAGTGTAAAAGAAAGATTGCTTCTTCCCTGGCTAAAGCATTTAACTTTAACTTGATTAACAACAATGGCCTGCAAATCATATACGAAAAAAGTTCCATCAGTACAAGTTAAAATCTGAAATGCCTAACAACAAACGAAAAAAAGACAACCACAACAGTGAAATAATCAACCAAAATACTATAGAAGTTAAACAAAAGCACCTAAAAATCTATATATAAGAACTAATTGCAAATCAAAATTCAAAAGCAATCAACAAAAACCATTAGAGATAACCAAAATAGCAAACAATATGCAAGAACAAGTTTCTCATATCTTGAATACCGTAGAAATTAAACAAATCTATACAAGAACTAACCATCTATATTAACCAAAAGTTGAAATTTTTGTTCTCAAAATCAGATATTAGATAAATAAAACAAAATCATCCTTTGAACGAGCCAAAAACGAAGTTGAACCAAAGAGCTAATTCAACAAATCAATATACGATTCTGCAATTAGATATACGATTGAAGAAGAAAGAACAACTAGATCGAGATCAGTATCACACAGACTAAGGAAAGTAAGAAAACAATCAGATCTATAACAAAATATATGATTCGAGTGAAGAAGAGAAAGAGAGAGACCAGTTGACGAGGACGAGCTTGTAGGGAAGAAGAAGAAGCAGCAATGGAAGCCATAGAATCGTAAAATAGGTAGAGAGATCGGAGTGAGATGGAAGGAGGCGGAGAAGACGAAGAGATGGGAGAGTGAAGAAGCCACGTGGGAGAGTTTTTGGTTTTTATATTACAAAATGTTTTTTTAACTTTCTGAGTTTCCAATGAAAACACAGACAAGTCAGGTGAGTTGGGTGGGTGCTTTTGACAGATACAGGTAGGAATAAAAAAAAAACAATTTTGAAAAAAAAATCCAAATAAATATAGTAGTGTGTATATGTTTTTTTTTCTTTCTTTTAAAATAATAACTTTTTAAAACAATACCCTATTTATATTTTAAATTTTGAAAATATCCTATATATTTATTTTATAAAATCTTTTTCTCCTTATTTAAGTTAATAATATCTTTATTAACTAATGTTAAAAGCTGCAAATAAATTATTACTATTAATTTATTATTGTTTGAAAATAAGTGATTATTATTGTTTTAGAAAATAAATTACATAAAACGGTCAAGACTCAGTAAATCGGATCAGCAAAATAGAATTATTCAGTGATTTTAATAGAAAAAAACACATCTGAATTTTTAAAAGGTTTTAGTAAAATTTCATGAATTTCTTATTAGATTACCATCGGTTAGGTCATAAGTCTTCTGCATAATAGATTATCTAAATTTAATGAAAACAATTGTCATATGTAATCTCAATATCTTATAATATAAAGCTTCGTGATACTTACGAAAGTTCGATACGTGTCAAAATTATAATTAACGAGATTATAACACATCGCTTATTCAATGTGATTTTGGCATATGTAAAAAATATTATGTTATTTTTATTTTTCATAATAGAAAAAAAAAGAAAAAGAAAATTTAATGATAAAAAATAAAATTTGCTTTCTATTTTTTAATATAGATTAAATTTTTGAGAGATTTGCCACAATAACCTACTTTATTTTTAAAATAGCTAAAATAACTTATCAAAAGTTTTAAAGTTTTAAATGCAATAATTTTCAAAAATATTTTTAATGATATATTTGGCGCAAGCATTTGGCAGACTCTATGAGCATTTGGCAGATTTTACGAGCATTCGGTAGATTCTGCGAATATTAGACAAACTCTACAAGCATTTGGCAGACTATGCAGATATTTGATAGACTTTCACATATTTGGCAAATTTCATCGATATTTTATAGACTTTACGGAGAAACTGACATAGTCTGCTAAACTTCTGCAAAGTCTGCCAAACTTCTACAGAGTCTACCAAACTTTTGCAGAATCTGCCAGTAACTGGTACACTTTGCAGAGTAATTAGCAGATTTTGCAGAGTAATTAGCAAACTTTGGAGAGTAAATAGCAGACTTTTCAAAAATTTGACAGACTTTACAAATATCTGATAGAATCTGCAAAATAAATGGCAGACTTTATATATATTTGGCAGACTCTGCAAAAGTTTGGCAGACAGTACAGAATAATTTTCAAATTTTGCAGATATTTGATAAACTCTGCATTGCATATTCTGATAGAGTCTACAAGCATTTGGCAGAATTTACAAACATTTGGCAGAGTCTACAAGCATTTGGTAGAGTAATACTCGTAGAGTCTGCGAACATTTGACAGAATCTGCGAACATTTGAAAGAGTCTACGAGTATTTGATAGAGTTTGAACATATTTGGCATACTCTGCAAACATATGGTAGACTTTATGAATGTCGACGTCTGACAGACTCTGCTAGCATTTAACAGACTTTTATAATAATTTTTAAATATTTTTAAAAAACTTAATTCTTAAAATATTTTAAGTAAAAATATGAATTAAAATAGAATAATTAATTAAATTGATGATGTATTAATAATTTATTTTCCAAAATATTTATTAGTTAGAAAGATATTTTTTATTATTGACATAAAATAATTTTAAAGTAGATTTATTTTATTTTATTTTTCTTTTACTAATGTTAAAATTATTTAGGTATACAAAAATTTAGTTACATAATTTCTAAATATATTTAATTATTCATCTTTATACGTTTATCCATTTAGTGGTGTTTTTTTCACTCTCTCAGATACTAACATCGAGACAAAAATCTTAACCACCTCCTCCGGCGAGCGCACGTCCCAAATGCCACCATTCCTGAAAATGTAGTCCCAAATGTCACTTAGACATATTTTAATTTTCGAATAATTTATTTTTAATTCAGAAAATAGGTTATTTACTAAAGAACCAATGTTTTAAACAAAATTACATATCCTACCAGTTAACCAGATCTTGTTTAATCAATTTAACCGCACCTAACCACCTTCCCAATTAAACCCGTAATAAATTAAATTAAACCAGATTTTAATTGAATTGGACCGGTGCGAACCAAGGAATTCATCAATTGACATTGGTTCACTCTAATAAAACCGTCGGTCGGTCGGTCCTCTTCGCCTTTCCTCTTTTCAACGTACGAGACAACCTAACCCTTGTTCATAAAAAGAACAACTGCTCAACTGCTGCTCTCCTCTCTGTCCGTTTCAAAAATTCGAACAGAACATCAGAATTGCATCCCTAATACTTCGATTCGATAATCCAGAAGACGAAAAGCAAAGTAAAATGGTTGAAATTGCGATTGTGTGTTATAATCTCCGACGAGCGACAAGCAAGGAATGGACGAACGGCGGCGAAGATGGCTATTGTGTGAGACAGTAGAGGGGTTTATGAATCAACCAGAAATCGAAGGAGGAGGAAGAATGAAGCAGAAGAAAAGGAGGAATAAAATGATGGGAAAAATGTAGAAGAAGAAGATCAAGAAGAGGAAGAAGAGAAGGAAGAAAATGAGAAGGAAGAAGAAGAAGAGGAAGAACAAGAAGAAGAAGAGGAAGATGAGGAAGACGACGCCGAGAAATCAAAGTCAGGGGATGAAGAAAATTCGGGTGAAGAAAACTCAGGTGGAGAAAATTTTGAAGAAGATGAAGATGAGGAAGAAGAGAAGAAAGAGGAGGAATCAGAAGAAGAGAAGGAAGAGGAGGAAGCGGAAGAAGAAAAAGAGAAAGAAGAACGAGAGAACAAAAATGACGGGGAGGAAGCGAATGACGAAGTGCGGTCGGATGGAGAAGATGATGAAAATTCTGATGGAGAAGATTCCAATTTTTTTGTCAATGTCCGTGATAGAACAACATCAATGCAGTTAGAGGTATGTATGTTGATTGATAAACGGTTAAGGATGTCGAAATTGTTAGGTATAATTTCTTGTGTTCATTTGAATGTTGAATGAATGGGATGGTGATTTAATTGAAAAATTGTAAGGTTCATGTAGAATATATTGGGACATATAGAACAACTGTGCACATTTTTGTCTTAGGAAAATTGGTACAAGTATAACAATTAGTGTTCAGACATATAAATCATTCTGTTATTCGAAAAACTGGAACAACTGGAACAACTAGAATAACTGGATAACTGGAACATCTGGATTAACTGGAACAACTGGAACAACTGGACAACTAGAACAACTAAGATTATTTACCTAATAAATTGTGTTTGAAAATTTAAGGATGATGATGATGAGGACACACAGCCAGTGCCGCCAGAGAAATTGTTCTTTGGTAATAGTGAATACAGCAAGACTTGCAAGATGTCCACTAGGTGTAGTGTGACACAAGTGGTGAAGGAAATCGAGGATGAATTTTCTATTGCTTTGGATTGGTTCAAGAGATATGATCAGTTTAAGCATATATTTCATATGTACCGTGAGCCAAATCACATGCTGCAAGGGATGTGGATGCTTCTCCTCCGAACCACACAAACGGAGCAAGAAAAAGAGTGCTGGTTTGTTGTGAATGGAGTACCCGTGAGGTATTCCATTAGGGAGCATGCGTTGTTGACAGGTATGAACTGTCATAATTATCCTCGTAGTTGGATAAAACTTGGGGATACAAAGTTTGTGGAGAAGATCTTTAAGAAGAAGAAGGGGATAAAAATATCGGAGGTGAAGAAGTTGGTTGAGCTGAAGGAGAAGGGGAATCTTGAGAGGAAGAAGGGGACTGTCTTAAAGCTCAATATCTTGTATTTTTTAAGCAAGATAGTTCGACCTAAAGCAAAGAATGATGCAAAAATTGATGATTTCCTTCTTCGGATGGTAAATGATGTGGCTTTGTGTGAGACTTTTTCTTGGGGGCGTCTCACATTTGATGATAATCTTAAGGAGATTATGAGGTTTCTCAAGAATTTTAAAGGCGTAGTGAAGCCTAATTATCAAGCCGCCTTTAATGAATTCATCATTCCTCTTGAGGTAACTCTTTATTGGCTCTCTTGATTGATATTAATTCATTTAAATAATTACTAATTTGTTTAATGTTGTAATATATTGTGTAGGTTATTGCATTTGAGTGCATTCCTCATCTTGGCCGCAAGTTTAGAGAAGCTGTTCCAGCTGAGAAAGATTGTCCTCGGTTGTGCAAGCACAAGCTCTAAAAGCTGTATGAAAGGTTTTCCATTGGAAGACATTAATGCAGAGCTTGGAAGCACCAAGGTTAGAATTCGTGAAATTATTAGTTATGTTGATATTTGTTAAAATTTTGAGTGATGTAAAATTTTTTCTCTGATTTTCATATTGTAGGATATCATGAGCATCCTGGAGACGGCTCAGTGTTGATAGGAAGAAAATATGGTAGAAAGATCTGTACGAGGCGGACTTGGCTGGCCGTAGTGAAGGAGTCCCTAAGAAGGGGAGTGGAGATGGTGTTAACAGTGATGGTGTTCTTCGAGGAGCTAACAATGTTATATTAGAATCCCTAGTTCGTGAGCTTAAGGAAATGATGGAGAAGAGCTTGGAGGATGTGAAGCATCAACTTGCTGTCATGGATAACCGATTAATGAAACTAGAAGATTTTATTGAAGCGGTTGAGTCAGTTCTGGAACATCGTAAGGGTGAGTATTTTGATATAGTTGTGTTTTAGAAGATCTTTTTTTCTGTGTTTAACTATTTTTGGTATTAATGAAGCAGAGGGGACACATGTTGCTGATAATGTACCTGATGATGTTGTTGAGGATACTGCTGAAGATGTTGATGAGGATGTTGCTGAGGTTGTTGCTGAGGATATGGCTGAAGTTGTTGATGAGGATGTTGCTGAGGTTCAGACAAAGAAGCCACCAGCGAAAAAGAAGGGAAGGAAGCGAAAAAGGCGTTACTAAAGAAACTTGTTGTATTGGTATTACTAGTTTTATTTTGGTGCTATTAATAACTGGAAAAACTGGAATAACTATTTAGGGAGACTGGACAAAAAGTGAGAAAAATTCGAACAACTATTTTCGTATAACTGGAAAAACTGGAACAGCTTATTTGGTATAACTTGGAAAACTGGAACAATTATTTGTTATTACTACATTTATTTTAGTGTTATTACTAACTGGAAAAACTGGTACAACTATTTAAGGAGAATGAGAAAGCTGGAACAACTGGAACATTTGATTTGGTATAACTGGAAAACTGGAACAACTGATTTTGTATAACTGGGAAAACTGGAACAACTATTTTGGGACATTAAAACATACTAAGCCTTACAAAGCAACATAACCGTCTTAAAAAGCAATATAATGGTCTTACAAACCGAAATCAACATTCAAAGTCTTCCAAATATTTAAATTTACCGAATGCCTAGATATTGCATTATCCTACTAATCTCATTATTTTTCTTGAGTAGTTGCTGCTTAAGATCTTCGTTTCAAGACGCATTTTATTCATCGACTCCTTCATTGACTCCAAAACAGGATTAGCATTTCCTCCATATCGGAAAGCATTTAGAATTGATTGATCTTGCTGTGTGAGTCGGGATTCAATTTTTTAAAATTTCTCATCTAGTGCGTGATCCCAAAACTTATTGATGTGCATTTCACCATCCTACACAAATCCTCAGAAATTATCCCAAACATCGGAGCATCCCAAACATCGTAAGGAATTATGAAAATATGAAGTCTAAGTATGGACTTATCCCACTGTTTGGACATTTGCAAAACTTTCTTCCAAAATTTTGTGAATTAGAATCGACTTCAAGATGGACTCTTTCACCACAGAAACAATTAGTCGAAACACCCCAATCACCGTCTGCCAATAAACATGGATCTATCCTATAATCACTTTCACTACTGTCATTGTTACTACCCGGACAGCTTGGGAACATTTTATAATCGCAAAACGAAGAATCGCAACAGAGAAGAAATCCGAAATTGTGAGAAGAGAGAGATAAAGGGAATTTCTGATTCGAAAAAAGATGAGAAGAGAGAGATAAAGAAATGGAATGGATTCAGAAAAAGAAGAGAAGAGAGAGATAAGAAGGGAAAGTGGGAAGCTTTTTAGAATTAAATAAATGTGAGTATTGACTAAAAATGCCAAAAATTGACCAAAAAACTAATGTTGTGGACCCCAGCTGAAACAATAACGTAGATGTCTTCAGTAGTTGTTCAGTTGAACAATTGTCTACATAGTTGGATTAATGGGAGTTTTGATTATTTCTAGTTGGACCTTATCATAAGCTGCTAATTTCTAGTTGGACTTTTGATTTTTCTCAATACATTAACACGTTGGACCTTTTCATATAACATAAAAATCAATTCTATGTTTTCACATCATTTTCTTTAGAATTGTGATAATTTACTTGGAAATATATAGTTTGTGAGAGTGTTGTGAGTTAAAACTATGATTTTTAACAATATAATTTACTTTAGTTTTCAAAATTAGTTTCTAATAACATAAATTTAGTTTATAACGATATAATTTACTTTATGTAGTGTTCTTAGTTTCAAATTTGTTAATAAATATATAAATTTCGAATGCTTGTAATTGGACATAGTTGGACTTAGATGGACCATATAGTACAATAAGAAATAGTTACAAATTCGAGAATACAAATACATATACAAAACAAACACACAAAACAAATCAATTTCCCTCATCTGGCTCCAACCACCTCTCCAAGTTTATGCCAGAAGTTTGGACGTTCCTCATCTTCCGAGGATATTCTCCTATAGATGGAAACCGCTTTTCTTGGCTTCTTCCCTGTTTTTTCTTGGTTTTTTCAGGCGGTAAAACAACTAGTTCTTGAATATCAGCAGGAACACTCCAGTTAGACTCATGTGGCACCACATAAATCGTCTTGCAATATGCCAATACCCAATTCTCAATCAAGTAATATTTCGAGCATACATCATGGATATGGATATTCTCTGATCTATCTTCTTGACTCGAGAGGAAGCTAACTGCAGCGATAGCATGGACACACGGATACTTGTCAATATCAAAACACTTGCAAACTTTTCATTTTTAAGTCCACCAAATAAGTCTTCCCATCGATCCCAATAACATTGTATTCAAAGAAGTAGCTATTTATCTCAATCACCTTTAATTTGGCTGCATCTGCACATCTTAAGTGCATTTCGTTCTCCACAAAAGGTACCAATTTTGATGTGTTCGGTGCACCAGCAGAATCTTTCCTATGATTGTTGAACCACTCAGCAAATTTCTCAAGAATTGTATCAATCATAGTCAAGAGGGAGTACTTCCTTGCTTTCTTAAACACGGAGTTCAATGATTCTGCAGAGTTGCTTGTGTCTAGGTTGTACTTGTCTCCTTTAAAATGACACCTTGTCCATTGTTCCAGTCTAATACTTTTTTCCAAATACTCAACAGCTTTCGGAAACCTATTCCTAAATTCACTATACTCTCTATCGAACTCATTCTTTGTATAAGCATGCGAGCAAACCATGAATTTTATCTTAGCTAGATCCTTGTCTTTCTTCACATGGGATCTCACATTTTGAGATAAATGCCAAATGCAGTGTGCATGCAGTGCTCTTGGATACACCGCGGAGACTGCCTTGATGATGCTTTGGTGCCTATCGCTAATAAAAACCAATCCAGGCTCATCTGGTATAACAGTTTTCACTCCCAACTAACATCCTTCTCACTGTCAATCACACCAAATGCAATTGGGTAGTGGTGACGGTTTGGATCCTGGGCTGTTGCAAAAATTAACATACCACCATATACAGTCTTAAGAAAAGTAGCATCCACTACTATCACTTTCCTAATAGCAGTAAACCCTGCAATGGAAGCTCCCAAAGTGATGAATAGATATTTGAATCTTTTTTCTTCATCTAATTCCACACTAGTTACTATCCCATGATTGACATACTCTAACATATATAGATAAGAATACAACATGTTGTAGCTTTTTTCAGGCGTACCTCGCACATCACTTACATGTTGTTTTTTCCCTCTTAAGGCAGTGGAGTACGAACAATTCAATCCAATTTTTTTAGAACCACATTCGCAATGCTTTTAGGATCTGGGGTCTCTATTTGACCTGGATAGTCTTCATGCAAAATAGATGCTACTAATCTTGGTGTGCCTTTATGTTGACTACTTGTTGTCGCAATAGACCGACTGCATGAATGCCTCTTTCTATGTACTCTGACAGTGAAAAGTTCATAATTCTTGTTTTTTGCAACTCTCAAATATCATTTGCAACCTTCTGGAGCTTGACGACATCTTAGCATAACTGGCTCCTTGTCTGATTTAATAGTTTTGTATCCAAAACAGTTCTCATTTGCAGCTTTCGTAACCAAATCATGCACTGCTTCCTTAGAAGAAATTTCTTGATTTATTTCAAGACCCGTACCATCTTCCCATTCATTAACATATTGACTTTATTCTACACCATATGGAACCTCAAGAATTTCATGCCAACCATCCAAACCATCATTCTCAGTGTTATCAATCGGGCTAACCGCATCCACAATATCATTCCTTTCTTCAATGACATCATTCTCCATTTCCTCTTCAATTATTGACCCTTCTTGTTGCGGTTGTTCTTCTTCTTCTATTCCATCTACTCTCACAATAGTAGTGATCCCTCTATTTTCTACATCACCAACTCTACTATAATTCACAATAAATGAACTTCTTTGTTCCGTTCTAGAGTTTTCCTCACCTCCCTGATTATTTTCAACATCTTTCAATAACTCCATGCGCAAAATAGGTCTAAATCCATCCTTATCCACTAAAGTTAAATAAATAGATACATCCTCGTCATCTACAATCTTTGCCTCTTTTCGAGTTTGACATTGACTGTAACTCAATTTAAGCTTCTTTAACATTTCATCAATTCCAATCTTCCTACAGATCTTATCAACCAACACTGCATACGTTACATCCTCCAAATACGACATCTTAATCGCTATACCTATTAGACTATTTTTTGAAATCCATTCATACTCTTCCGAATAGTGGCCTCCATAATCGAAATGTATATTTGTTTGGCTGATCTTCTTCATGCTCTCCTGCAAATAAAACAAAATTAAATATATTTCCAAATTACATAGTATGCAGTTGTACCATTTGTACCAGTTGTATCACTACCTCTCACTTATTCTATTTGTACAAATTGGATATTTAACAATTAAATTCACCAAATTATACCATCAAATATAAGATATTTAACTAAACTATGATATTTAACTCATTCTACCATCAAAGATGATAATTAACCAATTGTGATACCCAAATAAGATATTTCAAATCAAATCCCATTACTCAGTTGTACCTTTTATATCAGTTTTATTACTCTCAATTGTTCCATTTCTACCAGTTGGACTTCGTATATTACCCAGAAAATTTTCGTTATTGTTTTCTCAAATGCAACACGATTCAACTACATCTTTATTCGATTAATAACCTATGAAAATATACTTCATTGTCAAATTACATTTTATGTGAAATTCTCAGACAACCATTCATTTAATCTCGGCATGCATTCATCAATCGAAATCATAACAAATTCATTCTAAATTTGAAACAAAAATATATGATGGCTATTGGAATCAATGGTAGGCACCTACCAGAAACTACGCCGGCGATGACTACGGCGTGAGAGGTGTCGACTTCGATTCGATTCGCCGAAGAACAACGTTGAGCACGTGAGCGTGATTCATGTGGATTATTTGGAGCGAACGTGGGGAGCAACACAATTCAATTCAGAGCAGCCCACTTCGAGGAGGGTGGAACAGGAGCTTCGAGGTGAGGAACGAGCTCGAGGAACAGAGCTTTTGTTTTGTCGGGATCGCGAACCAAACCGCAATGAATAGAGAATGAGCCAATTGAATTCAAAGGAATTCGATAATAATTCAATGGAGCAGCTGACCGAGATCGAACTGAGAGGAGAAAGAGATTCAATGCCACTTATTAAGAGTATTTTAGGATTTTCATTATCTCAATGGCATACATATTTTTGGGTGGCATGAAATCATATTTTCTTACCAAAAGTGGCATTTCAACCATTAATTCTCCTCCGGGGCTGGTGAAGCTTTGTCTCGCTGGTGTCGCAATCTCTCAGCTTCCCATCGATATTCTTACAATCTTTTGTCTCTACTTTTTATTTCCCTTTTAGTTTTATCTTCTCTAAAACTCTCCCTTGTGGTGTTTGCTTTCTTTGGAGCTCGTATTTCTTTGGCTGAGTGGCATGTATTTCCACGGTGCTCATTTTTCCAATTATGAAGCATGGCTGAGCGATCCGATCGAGATTGGCTCTAGCCGAGTCTTCTTCCTCTCGCCTTGCTCACACCTCTGCTGCTGAAGACAACAAACGAGGAGATCCTTGCCTCCAAATCGTCCTCAAACTCCAAATCTGAGATTGGTCACAATGTTTCTACTAGATCTATGGATTCTAGAATTACCTTTGCGATCCTTGCCGTGCAAGTACTCCACCGAACATCACGAACGCTGATTACATCTCCACGTTCTTCAGAGTGGTTATGGCCTTACCTCATCGTCGTCCACGTAGATGGGATGCAGACACTGAAGAGATCAAGAACATCGCTTGAACCAGAGCAGAGTTTGACGGCGGAAGGATTGACAGGAGTTGGCTGGCCCAGTTTTCGACGAGAGACAAAGCTTAATCGGCCTTTCTCTGAGCCCATTATTCCCAGGCCTACTAAGCTTCATGTCCTGGCCCATCTCCAACATACTCGGCCCATCCCACCCAGCATTAGATTTCAGGTCTGTTTTTAATTGTTTGCAAAACCCATCTGGTTTGATGCTTCGTTTCTCCGATTCGCATGGGCCGAGGACTCCACTCTGGTTGGATTTTGACATCGACGCTTTGGTTTTGCGATGACGTAGATGACCTCACTCAACTTCAATCTTCAACAACCAAAATGAGAGAGTACCTAACCCTTGCAATCAATTGTTAGTGGTTGGCTCATGTTCAGCCTTTCAACATGGCGTACGACAGTATTTTCTCTTGGGCCAGGTCTGAATTCATCACCCTATTTTCCAACCCAGTTAGTTTGATTGTTAGATACCTCAGTTTGAATGGTAGAGGACACCATTCAAGCATTATGTCGGCATTATTAATTTGGTTAGAGGATAATAGGCTTCGAACCATGGTCAATAGAGTTTGTCAAGACTTTTGGTATGAGTATATAAGATCTAAGCTCCTCGGCATTTTAGTTCCAAATTTGAGTCGGGTTTGGTATGACCTTAGTCATCATCTTGGTATGTCTTGCTCTTTGATACCGGATTCTGGCTCCTCCGAGAATTCCTCTTTGCATCTTCTCAACCACGTTTATACTACAGTTGGAAACCCTTTGATCCACCCTTCTGATAGCCTCGAGTCCTGACCAAAGCTAATAATACAAGAACAAGACACAAATTGTTTAATTGGGTAGTTGATAATACCACTTTGGTTTTTCATCCCAATCAAACTGGCCCTTGCGCAGAAGAGTTTCGTCTACTGTGCCCTTCATGGTCAAGGTTTGCGAATGGATCTCCCTTAAAGAGTTGAGATAAACGACGTCACTGAAGGATTAGCCCAGCTATCGGATGTGAAACTTCTGTTCTTTTTTTTTTAAGTTCGATGATTCCAAGAATATCCAAACAAAGAATGAGACCTGAAGATCGTTGATTCCAAAAGAATACCGAAATTCAAAAAAAAAACGAGATAAATGTTTTTGATACCAGGAAGAGTACAAGCCTCATATGCCACTTTTCCAGAAATGAGTGGCTGAAATGCCACTTATGGTGAAAATGACAAAAATGCCCTTTTGATGTTATATAGAAATACCAAATGATTGTAAGAGATACCAAACGATTCACGGTGGTCCAGTGGCAAAGTCTCGTATACGCGGCGCGACCAGGGTTTGAATCCCGCGTATGCGGGTTTGAAACCTGCGGGTGGGGGACAACTGGGGCAACTGGGGATAATTGGGTAAGACAACTGGGTGGGTCCGGAGGACATATCACGGAGCTCGCTTGGGTGGGTCCGGAGGACATCACATGGCTCGATTGTTTTAAATTAGACGAGGGGCATTTCAGTCTTTCTACTGTTTCGGAGTGGCACGCCATATAAACCAGTGGCACGCCAAAAATAAATTCTGGAAAAGTGGCATATGAGCCATTGATTCTACCACGAAGTGGTCTAGGTTAAAAACAGAGACACAAAATATTCAGATCAAAAGCAAAACTTGCTCTGATACCAAATGTTAACCTTAGTCCCGACTAAAGCTATAACACAAGAACAAGACACAAATTGTTTAATAGGGTAGTTGATACTACCTCTTTTGGTTTTTTATTAATTTATAGAAATGTGATTACAAGGAAGCAAATAACTGAAGCAACGTGGAATCATTGATTCCTACAAAACAGGAAATGGGAAAAGTGGAGAATGATGTCCTCACTTCAAGGAAGACTTATTCTCTTATTTGAAAACAGAAACCAACGGAAGTCCTCTGACTTATTCAATACGAATACTTCTTGTCCGGCTTACGTGGCTGACTTGATCTTTTTGCTGCCACCTCAGCGTCGAGCTTCTTCTCTAGTAACCCATCACCTTCCTCCTCAATGGAGAGAACTCTTCTGAACTTATCGGGACTGTCGACTGTCCCACCTTCCTCCACTTTAGGAAGAACCATTCCACCATTCTTCTCGGCTACGGAGATCGGTTCTCAACGCTCAAAGGTTGTGAAGACATTGCGAGCTACTTGTGTTGTCCAAATGCCTTAAATGGATACAGTATTGGATATCGATTTCAAATTGATCATTTGTGAAACTTTTTGGTAAAAGTTTCCAGTTTTTAACTTCGATATTTACCATTACTCTATCTTTTATTTGATTTGCCCTTTATTGATGTTGCAAGTGTGTTAAACTCTTTGTCAAAGAGCCCTCCGATTGTAACTTAAGTTTAGTTTCAAAATAATGAGTTTGTCCCAAAAAAAAAATATATATATTTAATATATTTATGATAAAAAGTGATATGGAATAAACTTTTTAAAAAAAAACTCATATAAATCACTTTTCTTTTAAAAAAAATCAAAATAACAATTTTGGAATACTGAAATTTGTTAGAGATTATGTAAGTTATGTAGGCAATAAAAGTTAAAAGAAGTTATACTAGGTATTCAAAAAAAAGCAGGTTATATTAGACAAATTTCTCTTAAATTTTATTATATCAATAAAATTTAAAATTTCTTTTTCAAATTTATATTTTTTAGAATTTTTTTAAATATAAAAATAAAACCAACAAAAGGATTAAATAGTTAAAAACATAAATTCTTACTTTCTATTTTTCTAATATATATTAAATTTATTCTCTCAATAAAGTTTAAACTTTCCTTTCCAAACTTAGATTTTTAAAAATTGATATTATCTAGGCTCCAATAATTTTTGTTATTACAAGTTTTTAATTATTTGAATGAAAATAATGATTATAATTTGCATGATTACGATATGTGTCGCTTAACAGATTAGATTCTAAATCGTGTAAGAAAATATTATGTTATTTTCTTTTCTTTAATAAAAAACATCCAATAAATTTTAAATAACAATGTATGTAATTTTTACTTTCCGTTTTCTAAGATAGGTTAAATTATATTATTTTGATAAAATTTAACTATCCCATTTTA
The DNA here is from genome assembly GCA_028015245.1 of Cardamine occulta. NCBI lineage: Eukaryota > Viridiplantae > Streptophyta > Magnoliopsida > Brassicales > Brassicaceae > Cardamine > Cardamine occulta. Next base: position 2,306,513 of record CM051367.1, read on the forward strand.
AATTTTGATATTTTGATTTTTATATTTTTAAGCTCCAATAAATTTTTAATACACACTTCTCATTATTTGAAAAAAAAAAATTGAAAGAGTATTATATGACCTAATATATTATTCTAATTGGTTAAATGTAAAATAAATCTTAGAGTACATTTATTGGATTAACCCATTAATATATCCAATTTAATGGATCAAATTAATACATACATGCATTTAATTTTATGGATCAAATGATTAAATAGACTGAAAATTTAGAGACAATTTCTTTCGTCGGAGCTAATTTTTATACAAAATTGTGGATCCTGAGGTGGGTTGAAGATGGTGGGGCTTTTGCTGGAGATTGAAGATGATTGTTGATGTCAATCAGAAAATGGAAAAGAGAAGAAGCCGCAAAAACAAAATATCTTCATAAAGAAAGCCAATTATATGAATAAAAATCTAGATATGGTAACGTAAGGGTTAATATAAAAGATGTCGTCGAAGAACGCTTGAAGACAAGGAATGGCGAAGAACTTTGGCGAGTGATTTGGTTGAGCATCGAGATAAAATCTGAATGAGAAGAGGGATATGAATCTGGAGACAGGAGGAAGGCGGTGGAGGTTCTATTAGAGATTAAAAATTATGGTGGATGGAAATACGAAAAAAACAAAGAAAGGAGACTGAAAAACCAAATAACTTCATAAATGTAGTTCAAGATAGAAATTTTAAAAAAAAACTGGTGAGGGAAGGATTGAGCCAGAGGATGTTTTCGAAAAACGATAAGAGACAAAGAAATAGCAAAGGACTTGGCAAATGAAAATACAAGAAGGGAAATATAATTGGTTGTAAATTAAGGTAAGATCTGAAACATGGAGAGCAGATCGGACGGACCTAAACTAGTAATTTATAATATGTCATTGGAGGAGATCATCTCAGCTGCAAGATCAAGGCAAAGGAAGTTGTCTGAGGAGAAAGACTCTGCAACAATTTTGTATACTCATGATAGAAGAAGAAATTAAAAGGGAGACTCAAATGACTCACGAGAAAAGAACCGAAGCAAGTCAAAGATTAAGTAAAAGGTGGTTTGCTGGTATTGCAAGAAAGAAGGTCACATGGAAAGGGATTGTTTTGCTCGGAAGAAGAAAATAGATGAAGATAGCGATGGAGAAGCTGGGATTATGATAAAAGAAGTCAAGGAAGCAGATTTGTAAACATCTCAGTTGATGACTCAAATGAGAATTGGGTAATTGACTCCGGCTGTACATATCATATGACCTCGAGGAGAGAATGGTTTGTGAATTTTCAGGAGAAAGGGTCAAGTAAGATTTTTCTTGGAGATTATCACACCGTAGAAACTCTTGGCACATGGTCGATACGACTGCATACACACGGAGGATCAGTTACCATAACGCACAATGTGAGATATGTTCCAGGTTTAAGAAGAAACTTAATCTCGATAGGAACATTGGATTCGTTGGGGTTTCCTCATACCGGTTGTCAGGAAAAATTGATATTCTATAAGAACAACAAGGTGGCTTTAGAGGAGTATTGAGAATTGGACTGTATATACTTGATGGAGAAACTGTCTTAAGTGAAGTTTCAAGTTATTCCAGCGTCTCAGGTTTCTTTGTGGCACAGCCGTCTTGGCCATATGGGATTTCAAAACTTACAACGTCTAGTTCAGAAAGGGAATTCTCAAGAAGAAGGATATCGGTAAAGGAGACTTTTGTGAGTATTGTGTAATGGGGAAGGCTAAGAAAGTTAGTTTTGGGGTAGGAAAGCATGAGACAAAACATCCTCTCGATTATGTTCATATATATCTATGGAGTTCTCCAAACACCCAGCATTCTCTCTACAAAGAGCAGTATTTCTTGTCCATTATTGATGATCATACTAGGAAAGTATGGATTTATTTCCTTAAGACGAAGGATGAAGCTTTCACAAAGTTTTGTGAATGGAAACAGTTAGTTGAAAATCAGATCAATAGAAAGGTTAAGTGTCTCAGAACTGATAATAGTCTTGAATTTTACAATGTCATGTTTGATGAATTTTGTAGATCAAATGGAATAGTTAGACACATAACTTTTACATATACTCCACAGCAAAATGGGGTTGCTGAGAGGATGAATAGAATGATCATGGAAAAGGTCAGATGTCTTCTCAGTGAGTCAGGTTTGGAGGAAAGGTTTTGGGCTAAAGCTGTAGAAGTTTCAGTGTATATCATAAACCGATCTCCTGCATCAGGTATTGAGTACAAAATACCTGAGGAAATTTGGCTGCATAAAGAGCCTGGATACAAACATTTGAAGAAGTTTGGTTCCATTATTTATCTTCACACAGATCAGGGAAGATAATACCAAGAGCTCTCAAAGGTGTGTTCATAGGATATCCCCCTAGTACTAAGGGCTACAAAGTTTGGTTACTTTATGAGAAGAAGCTGGTTGTAAGCAGAAATGTCAAGTTTTGTGAAGATCAACTTTACAAAGATCTTGTTAAAGACATTGATAAATCATCAAGGGAAGTAAGAACCTGAAAGCACAGGGTCTGGAAAGATTATCACCGAAATATCTACAGTCACGTCATCTATGGTTACAGTAAGTTCAAATCAAGGTGGAGTTACTCAAGGAGACTTATCTCAAGGTGGAGAAACTTCAGTAAGATCAGAGTCTAATGAAGAAACTGATGATGTTGAAGCTGATACCGAGCAAACTATAAGCAATGCTCCAAGTCTAGCTAACTACCAGTTAGCAAGAGATAGAGAGTGAAACACCCTATCCCAAAACCGCTAAACCGGATTTGGTTAAACCGCTACGAAAACCGCCAATTAAAAAAATATTTCTAACAACTTATTCAAATAACCAACTCCATAATAAAATAACGGTTTCAATCAAAATAACAGAAATAACTCCACAAAATAAAATAAACAGCATGAAACCGACTCCAGACCCAGTCATGTCATCCACCCTCTCAACCGTGGTCCCACGAGCTCCAGCTAGACTCAATCCTTACCTGCATCACATAATGAGATGCCTCAGTATAAAAGATACTGAATGAGGCATAAAACTACTAGCTAACAACACCGCTGTCAGCTACACAACACCATAACGGAATAACATGCAACACCAAGCAAGTCAAAATAAACGACAATGCAATCATCACACAACCAAATACCCACAACCGTAGTCCTACGACTATCTAGGGTACTACCACGCAAGCACTCACCTCGAAATCTCTGGGGTATGTCCGGTGTCAAATTTGATGACTCCTGAAACTTCTGAAAATCCGTTTGACCTATTTTTCCAAAAACCCCCGGAACATAAAATATTAATAAAATATTAAAACAATATTAAATATAATATATAAATATATTATAATTTAGTATTAAATATTATATTAATTTAAATTGAATTAAACCAGAGTAAACCGATTTAACCAACTTAAACCACAAGTGGGCCCCACACCTCCACTTCTTCTCCCACGCCCACGCCCCTTCTTCTTCCTCCCGTACGTTCTCAACTTCCTCCATCTTTCTTGCAGCACAAGTCATCATCTTCTCCCTCCATCAACGCCATTAAACAACAACCAAAACTCCAAGTCACTGTCCTAAATCACCGACATCTCATCCCTCCGTAACCATGTCGTACCGAACCACCCCGTTCTGGCTCCCCACCGTGACAGATCTCCACTCACGGCCGCAACGTCTCGGCTAACAGCAATACCGCTTGCCCCGCGCAATCCCAGCCCTCCTCCCACCATGGCTCGCTGAACCACCATCAGCCCATGCACCCCACAAACAACAAGGAAAAGGGAAGGGAGTTAATACCTTTGATTCACCACACCCAAATGCTCGAGCTCCCCTTACTCTCCTTTCAATCCGAAACCTTCAAGACGGCTAGGTTAAACGTGATCTGAGGGTGATATATATACACGTATATATATGAGTTTTTAACTTCTCCCTATTACACCGATCAGTCCCTAAATTTTCTTCGATTTTTGTATTGAACCCAAAACTTTATAAATTGATTAATTTAGCCCAAATTCAAATTTGGGTTGTTACAGAGAGAGGAGGCAAAAATATCCAACATCCGCAAAGGTATGGTGATCAGGAAAGTATTTTTGCATTTGCTCTTGCCGCTGCAGAAATTATAAATGGTGTAGATGAGGCTGAGAGTTATGCTGAGGCTAAAGCAAGCAGACATTAGAAGAAATGGAATGCTGGATGTGATGAAGAGATGGATCTTTAAAGAAGAACCAGACATGGGATGTGGTGGATAAGCTTGAAAACCAGAAGCTAGTAAGCTGCAAGTGGCTCTTCAAACTTAAGCCATGTATGATTGATTCTGAACCTCCTAGATATAAGGCTAGATTAGTGGCTAGAGGTTTCACACAGAGAGAAGGAATTGACTATCAAGAAATTATAGTGGCCAATTTTATTGCTTCTTGGGTCTTGGGCTCAACATCGTTCCTAAACATAATTGAGGATTTTGCGTAGTTAATCAGGTGACCCACTGGCGCACCATATAGATGGATGTATCAATTTTTTTTCCGCTTTGTTGCACATCTACTTTACAGAAAAACATGCTATCACCCGCAAACAGGAGATATGATATAGATGAATTACCTCTGTATAGCCATATGAAAATATAGCATGGTAATGGATGATGTATCCATAAATATCATTACATATGTATTGGTTGAAACAAAAACACGATGCATAAGAAATAGGGTCTATCAAATATATTGTTTAAACTATTTCGAATTTGCATATTTTTTCCACATAAATTTGAAAAAAAAAACAAAATCGACTTTGAAGCTTTAGTCTCTCTTTTCAAATTGCAAATTAATAATATTTATCAATTTTTATAATTGTTTTTCAAAATTTTATCATAGACTTTATTTTCTCAAAAATAAATTTCTAAAACCAGAAAAAATAAAAATAAAACAGAAAGAGAGAAGAAAAGAAAAAGGTCATTGCATGAGAGAGTAAAAAGAGTAATATAGACTATATACTCGCATAAGGGATAACCCTCGATAAAATATTCGTTAGATTCTATTCGATTTGATATTCGCTTCAATTTGCTCCGAAAAAACCGAATATTTGTAATTTTACGAAGCAAGAAAAATATTAAAAATTAGTATTCGTTAAAACCAAAAAAATATCAAGTACTAAAAATTTAAGATGATCATATTTGCTTCGCTTCGATATATCTACATATATGTATATATATAGATAATTAGATATATATATATATATATATATTGCATATTGATTATATCTATATTGAAATTGTAAATTTTTATCCATCAAATTAATTATATAAATATTAAAATTTAATAAATTAAAAAGAAAATAGATAATTTTCAATAACATATTGCTATAATTCAATAAAACTATTATGAAGCAAAACAAATATCTGCGAATACTTTCGATTTTAGCGAATATACTGATGTCCGAAGCAAAGTGAATCACAAATTAAAAAGTTATTGATTCATAGGACAAATCGAAATGAATTACGAATACTTTCAAAATTCTAAAAATTCGCTTTGCGTGCCATTTCACCAAAAAAAAAGAAGATATCATCACTGTTATGAATTACTAATTATCCATTTCAATATTTTATTATTTTAACTTTCCACCGTCTTTAATTTTACCGACTTATGTCATCTATAAATATCATATGTTTGTGTAAATGACAATAACAAGAAAGTGAAGTAAACAAAAGTGATCTTCTTTCACTTACGTCTCTTCTACTAAATTTCCACCTTTCAAACATATCATATATTTATATAAATATTATATGTACATATATATCTCTCCACTATATTAATATATAATAATATATTTTACAACACGTTATCAGCATGACCTGCTCTAATACCAAAAATGTGAGATTTAATTTATATTTAAATTTATAATTTATTTTCTGTTAACGGAAAGATAGGTTCTGCCTTCTCCGTTTATATGTTATTTCGGGATGATAGGCGCTGTCTTCCCTGAATCGATCGTTATTGGAGACTATGCTTTTTTACGATCATAATCATATGGTAGGCTCTGCCACCTCAAACGACTTCTGATCATATGGTAGACTATGTCACCTCAAATCAGTGTTTTATTTATAATTAAATGTCCAGAAGATATTTATTGAAAAAGTTTCAGAATAATTCTATGTCCAGAAGACAAACATGAAAAGTTCTGGAAGAACTATATAATAAATTTGTCCACAAGACAAATCATACGCTTTAAATTATTGTTCTTTTAATTCTTATTTATTATCATGTTATTTTAATTTATGTTTTTATTGCTTATAATTTTTAAAATTTTATCATGCCATTTAAATTTAATTTTTAAGTTTAATTTTAATTAAATTTATGCTTAATAAATTGTTATACAATTATCATGTCAAATTTAGTAAAACTCGAGATCGCTGCCCTTGATATATCTGAAAATAATTATATGAGGTGGGTCAAATAAATACAAAAGTGTTAGTGAATATAATTCTGCTTTGTTCGGAATTATTTCCAAAATAATTCTATGTGGAGAGAAGATAAGCAATTATGATATGATCGAAAAAAATTTCCAAACTTTTCATCCAAGAAACGTAATCTTGTAGCAAAAATACCGGGCGAATGGATACCAGAAGTATTCAGAGTTGATGTAAGTTCTATTGGTAGCTGAACAAAATAATAAACTTGAGATGTTAAACCATCAAACTCGTCCTACTGGATCAGCTTCATTCCCAGAAGTGAATGTTGCGTCATCCAATTATAATTATGGAAAAAGACGCGGTCGAGGTTATGATCGTGGACGTAGACAAGGAAAAAGGTTCCGTCCTATTGATTTCAACGCTGAAAATATTAATAAAAGGTTCAAAAAGAACGAAGTTGGTCGTGTGACAAATAAGCAGCATGAGAATGCTTGCTACAGATGCAGCATGAAAGGACACTGATCCCATACCTGTCGTACGCCTAATCATTTGCCGATTTGTATCAAGAATCACAAAAAGCAAAGGAAAAAACAAATGAAATCAACTTCATTTATGGCGACTCCGGATCTTCTTTCGATAGCTTAAATGATTATACCTCTCTCGATATTGCTGATTTTGTAGTTGATCCTGAAACCATCAACGAGAAACCAAATGACTAAGATCTTCCTGAAGAATAGACTATGGCATGATGTTTATAAATTTTCCTGAAGAAGAAAGTAAAATAAAACTCCTAATATTTTAATTATGTTTTTTTTTATTTTATTTTACTTGTTGTAAGATAGTTTTATTGTAATATAAACTTTTTGTTTTATTATATTAATGCATCTTTTATAAATATTAAATTCAAAAAATATCAATCTTTGTCATCGGGGATGGAGACATATGTCTGGTAGACAGTGCTACAACGCACACAATAATTAAGGATAAAAAATATTTCTCTTCCCTTAAAATAAAAGATTCCGCTGAAAGCGTAAATACTATATCTGGTAATGCAAAAATTATTATGGGCTCCGGAAGAGTCAGTTTTTCAATGCCAAGGGGAACAAATTTTGAAATAGGTGATGCATTATTTTCTCCTAAATCTTACAGAAATTTTTTAAGTTTCAGAGATATTCGCAGAAATGGATATCACATATAAACTATGAATAAGAATGACATTGAATATCTTTGCATTACATCGATTATTTTAGAGCAAAAACGAATATTAGAAGAGTTACCCACTTTATCCTCCAGAATATATTCCACAAAAATAAATACGACTGAATTTTACAAGTAAACTCGAAGTTTACAAGTACATTCAAAATCTGGCATGAACGTTTAGGGCATCCTGGTTCAATCATGATGAGAAAATTGTAGAATATTCAAATGGCGATCCGTTGAAAAACCAGAAGATTTTTTAATCGAGAAAATTTTCATGTAATGCTTGTTCTCAAGGAAAACTAATAACTCGGCCGTCACCAGTTAAAATAGGGAATGAATCTCCAGTATTCTTAGAGAGAATACATGGCCATATATGTGGGCCTATTCACCCACAATGCGGGATATTTCGATATTTATGTCTGTTGACTACACGAAATACGGCTTTCGCAAGATTCATTGCCTAGATAATTAGGTTGAGAACACAGTTTTCTGATTATATAATAAAGAAAGTGAGAGTTGATAACGCTAGTGAATTCACTTCACAAGCCTTCAATGACTATTGTATGCCATTAGAAATTGATGTTGAACATCCGGTCCCGCATGTTCATACACAAAATGGCTTAGCCAAGTCTTTAATTAAACGGTTACAACTTATTACTAGACCGTTAATGTTGAGAACAAATCTCCCAATTTCAGTATGGGGTCATGCAATTTTGTATGCTGCTGCACTAGTTCAAATACGGCCAAGTGCATATCATAAGTACTTCTCAAAATAATTAGCATATGGCCAGGAGCCAGATGTATCCCATCTCTGAGTTTTTGGGTGTGCAGTTTATGTTCCTATAGCTCTGCCACAAAGAACAAAAATGGGACCACAGAGGAGATTAGAAAAATATATCGGGTATACATCACCAAGTATAATTCGTTATCTTGAACCGCGAACTGGAGATATGTTTACGGCACGTTTTGCTGATTATCATTTTAATGAAGAAGAATTCCCAGCATTAGGGGGAGGAAGTAAGGAAGTTCCAAAAGATATTACATGATGCACATCGTCATTGTTGTACTTTGATCCCCATACGAAACAACGTGAACTGGAAGTTTAAAAGATTGTACATTTACAGAATATGGCAAATCAATTACAAGATGCGTTCACTGATACAAAAAGGGTGACAAAATCATATATACCCGCTGTAAATGTTCCATTAAGAATTAATGTTACAGAATAACAAACTGATGAAAAAATAGTAAATGAACCTAAATTTCAAATGAAAAGAGGGAGACCGGTGGGATCAAAGGATAAAAATCCCTGGAAGAAAAAGAAATTGGGAAAATGAATAAGGCTGGTCCAGAAGAACCAAATACAGCGAAAAGTCCTGAAAACAAAAATAAAAGTCTTGAAGATGAAACTAATTTAGAAAAATATGAGATTTCCATCAACTATGCCCAAAGTGGAAAAGTATGGGCTAGAAATGAGATAGAAGATGATGATAGAATTTTCTCATTCTCTGTATCTAAGAAAATTGATTATGAAAGTGATGATCCAGATCCAAGATCCTTATTAGAATGCAAGAAAAGATCTGATTGGGAGAAATGGAAAATGGTCATGAAAACTGAGTTGAACTCCCTCAATAAAAAAAAGTTTTTTGACCTATCATCACAATGCCCGAACATGTAAAATCCGTTGGATATAAATGGATTTATGTTCGGAAAAGAAATGAGAAAAATGAGGTAACAAGATACAAAGCCCGACTTGTTGCTCAAGGATTTTCTCAAAGGCCGGGAATTGATTATGAAAAAACATATTCTTCGGTTATGGATGCAATTACTTTTAGATTTTTGATGAGCTTAGCGGTATCCAAAAATCTACAAATGTATCTAATGGATGTTGTGACTGCATAACTATATGAATCACTTGATAATGAGATATATATGAAAATCCCAGAAGGATTGAAAATGCCTGAAGCATTAAGCTTAAAAGTTAAAGAAATATGTTCAGTCAAATTACAACGATCACTTTACGGATTAAATCAATCCGGACGTATGTGGTATAATCGCTTTAGTGAATATTTGTTGAGTAAAGGATATACCAACAATGCGATATGCCCTTGTGTATTCATTAAGAAATCTTTATTTGGATTTGTGATCATCGCTGTATATGTGGATGACCTGAACATAATTGGAGCTGAAAAAGAAATTGATGATGCCAGAACTCATATGAAAGAAGAGTTCAAAATGAAAGATCTTGGACAAACAAAATTTTGTCTTAGACTCCAGATCGAGCATCATCGAAATGGGATTTTCATACATCAATCAAATTATACGAAAAGGATCTTAAAGCGCTTATATATGGATAAAGCGACTTCTTTGAGTACTCCAATGGCCAATAGGTCATTTAATGTTGATAAAGATCTATTTCGACCTTGTAAGGATAACAAAGAAGTATTAGGTTCTGAAGTACCTTATATGAGCACTATTGATGGACTTATGTATCTTGCAAATTGTACCCGACCAGATATAGTATTTGCTATAAATTTACTTGCAAAATATAGTTTATCTCCCACGCGTAGACATTGGAATGAAATAAAACATATTTTTCGTTATCTTCAGGGAACAATTGACTTGAGATTGTTTTACCCTAGAAACTCCACTTTTGTTTTAGCTGGTTTTGCAGATGCAGGCTATCTATCAGACCCACATAAAGCCGATCGCAAACATGATATATTTTCACAGTTGGAGGTACTGCAATCTCTTGGCGTTCCCAAAAACAAACTTTGGTCGCTACTTCATCAAATTATGCAGAGACCATTGCGATTCATGAGGCATGTAGAGAATATGTGTTTGGTTCAGATCCATGACTAATCATATACAACAGTCAAGCGCAATAGTCACTGACAAACACCCAACAAAATTGTTCGAAGATAATGCCGCATGTGTTGTCCAACTCAAAGAAGGCTATATCAAGAGCGACAGAACAAAGCATATTCCCCTAAAATTTTTTTCATATATACGAGAACTCAAGAAAAATCAAGAAGTAGATATTCAATATATCCGCTCAACGGACAATGCAGCTGATTTGTTTACAAAGGCACTTCCAACTACAACATTCAGAAAATATGTTCATAGTATCAGAATGCATCACCTAAATAATTTATGAAGAAGAAGATTTGTCCATCATTTCAGGGAGAGATTACGTTACTGTACTCTTTTTCCCTTGTCATAGTTTTTATCCTATTGGATTTTTCCATGATAAAATTTTTAACGAGACATTACGTAATATATCAATAATAATGAATAATTAAGGAAGAGTGTTACAAACTAATAGTTATTCATTTCAATATTTTATTATTTTAACTTTCCACAGTCTTTAATTTTACCCATTTATGTCATCTATAAATATCATACGTTTGTGTAAATGATAATAAAGTGAAGTAAACAAAAGTCATCTTTTTCACTTACGTCTCTTCCATTAAATTCCAACCTTTCAAACATATCATATATTTATATAAATATATGTATATATACATATACATATCTTCACTATATTAATATATAATAATATATCTTACAACAATCACCAAATATTTTTCTAATTTGTTTTTCTTTTTCGACAAGCCCTTCTCCCTAATCCTTAATTCCTTTAAAAAGGAAAAAAAAAATCAAAAGTTTTATCTTTAAGAAAAAAAAACACCTAAGCGTTCAATTTCGCTCTGGTATCATCACAATTCTCAGAAAACCTCTCTCGATCTCTCTACCCACTCGAATCGCTTGATTCTCTCATTTTCAGGTATACTTCAAATCTTGCTCAATCCTTGTTTGATTCGATCTTAAAATTTCATAGTGCTTGAGATTACTTCTCCATATTATCGATCTGATAGTTATCTGTGTATCATTGGGAATAGATTATTCGTGATTGTTACTTCTGTTTTGGCTTTTTCGTTGATACCCATATTAAAAAAGATTGATACTTTAGGGGGGAAATATTTTTTCTCCAAATTTTGTGCCTTTTTTTTGTGAAGTTCACAAGTTTTTGTATTGCCTTAGTAATCGTTTGTTTTGAGTTCAAATTAATCGAAACTGTAAAGTGTTATACCAATCGTCTTATATTGCAATTGAATTTTGAAGTTTAGTTCATGTGTCATGTGAAAAGTTATGTTTTTATGTGATCATTGGATTCACAAAAGATGATTTTTGAATTCTTTCAGATATGACTCTATACGATTCAGAAGAGAAAGACTTTTGCGCAAAAATAATTTTTACTGATATATATATATATATATATATGTTGGGGCTTACAATAGTAATCTTTTGTTTTGAGTTCAAATCCTCTATGTTTAGGAAACAGATAAGCGTCATACCACTTGTGTTATATAGGAATTGAATTCTAACCTAGTTCATGTGGCATGATAAAAGCTAAGGTTTTTATTTGTTGGATTCATAAGTTTTGTTATCTGTTTCCTTATTCATATTTGTTCCCTGTGGCATCATACTATAGTCCTCATATTGTTTATGAGCCAGCCGAGTCGGGTTTACTAGACTGTTGTTTTTGGCAAGGTGGGTTTAGACAACATGATGTTGTAGTTTTTGGTTTAGTTAGTCTTAGCATTGAGGATTTAAGCTTAAATTTCTTTGATCGTCCCTTTTACGATCATTTATGACTTTTTTCCCTTATTTAAAATTGCTTGGTAGCCTAATTTAAGCCTTTTTTGCAGTGACTGTGTTTTGAAATCTACTTGTTTCTTAAAAAGGAACTACAAAATGCTATGAAATATATGAATGAGACTGCCCTTATGTTTTGTTATCTGTTTTTCCTTGTCCATCTTCAGTTTTTGTGTCGTCAAAATAATATTAGTCATTCATTGCAGAGTCGGTTTAGTCAGTAAGATGTCGTTATGTTGGAGTTTCCGGTTTAGCTATTCTAAGCATTGAGACTTTAAGCTTAAAAATCTTTTAGTTCACTTCTTTTTTACCATTCATGATCCTTTTTTTTTTGTTTAATGCTCCTTGGTAGCTTAATTTAAACCTTATTTGCAGCAACTTAGCATTAAAATCTCCTTGTATCTTGAGAATGGAACTACAAAATCCCTACAAAGATAAGAATGAGAAAGCCCTTGAAGCCTTGGCTGTTGAGACTGCTGTAGATGCTGGGAAGGATGGGGCAGCAGTGGTTGAAGCTGAGGCTGAAAAGGCTGAGAATGTGGTTGTTGAAACCTCTGCTGGAGAAAACATTAACAAAGATGAGAAGTTACGAGCGAAGACTAAAATTGTTAAAAAGGTGAAGAAGGTAGTGAAAAAGATAGTTAAAAAAGGCACTGCTGTTCAGGTGGCTGGTGAGGAGAATGTCACTGGAGAACAAAGTGTTAATGAAGCTTTAAGTGTGGCGAATGCACAAAGTGCCGAGCCTTCTCTTGGTGAAAGCGAGAAGGAAATAAAGAAGGTTGCAGATTCCCTTGAAAGTTCTTCTGGGAAAGAGAAAGATTCAGAAACTTCTCTTCGAAGAAATGATATGGAATCTAAGAAAGAGCTAGAAGAATCTGCAGAAGCTCCTCAACTTGCACATGCTGATGATGTAAAAGTTGCTGGAGCCGAACCTTCTGGTGAAGAAACAGTAAAAGAGGTGAAGGAAAAAGCTAGCATTCTGAAGAGCGTAGGGAAAAGATTACAAAAGGGGAAAAAAGTCAAAGACAGTGCAGCAGACACCGGAGCTTCTACTGGAGGAAACATAGCGGAAGCTGAGAAAGCTATTGAGGGTTCTGTAGAGGCCCCTGAAAATACATTGCCAGTGGAGAAGAAACAAGCAAGAAAAGTGAAGGCGAAAGCCAAATTGAGAAAAACTCCTGCTGCTGTGTTAGGTAAGACTGAAGTTGATAAAGGAGATTCTCAATTGGCGAAGGACCAAGACAATAACAACTCGCTAGTGAACGAGCAAAGCAATGGTGTTGAAAAATCGAATTTGCTGGAGGGGAATACTGGTGAAGGAGACCAACAAAAGACTGTAGACGAAGCAGATAAACAGCAGCAGTTAACTGAGGGCAAAACTGGCTTGGCTGAAGGTAGGAGACACAGAAAGAAGAGACGTGGAAATCAGGTTTTAGGTTCAAACAAGAAAGCTAAAACAGAGATCGGAGCTACTGCTGATGTAACACAGCAAAGAACAGAAGAGAAGGAAAAGCAGCTTGCTGAATCCAAGGAAAAAGAAACGGATGGGAATGGTAAAGCAAAGATAGGTGGATTGATCTTCATGTGCAATGCAAAAACTAGACCTGACTGTTTCCGGTTTAGTGTAATGGGCGTATCAGAGAAAAGGAAAGATTATGTCATGGGTATCAAACCTGGGCTTAAGCTTTTTCTCTATGACTATGAGCTCAAACTCCTCTATGGAATTTTTCAAGCATCCTCTGTGGGTGGGATGAAACTTGAGCGCAAAGCTTTTGGTGGATCCTTTCCCGCTCAGGTAGCATTGTATTTCAACACACGTTTGGTAGCTAACTTCATTGAAAACTGTTTTCGAAAATGAAAACTTCATTTATACAACTAGTCTTGGCAGATGATATTAAACTTTTCATTCATTCATATGTCGTCATTCATCTATATCATATATCTATTTGATGATATTCTGTTCTTTTCAGGTGCGCTTTAAGGTCTTTAGTGATTGCATTCCGTTGCCTGAGAGCGAATTCAAGAAAGCTATCAGGGAGAGCTACAACAAAAACAAATTCAAAACAGAATTGACTCATAAGCAGGTAAACCAACATTTTTGATCATTTTATCAAATTCATATCATATTAAAAACGTATTTTCATATCTCTGTTCTTTTCTTTTATTATGGTGTTTGTAAAGGTATTCAAGTTAAAGAAGCTTTTCCGGCCAGCTGCTCTCCCTGCACAGGTTACTCACACCCAGCCAATCCCTGTTCCTCTTGATGCTGATAAGAAAAGATCTGACAGAAACCGTTATGCCGCTGGTAGCAGCAGGACTCAGCCGGCACGCACTCAGGAATGGAGACGCCCTTCACCTCCTCCGCGCAGAGAAGAACCACCACGTGATTTATTCCTCAGTGAAAGGGAATACCGAACATATGGCTTGAGAAGAGTAGAACCAACCCAGCAGTACGCAATTCCGCCTCCTGATGCTTCTTACCGAGAACTTGTGCCTCTAGAATCCTACCATCCATCTATTGACCGGGATCGACTTTTGAGACAGGCAGAGATTGAGAGGCATGATCGCAGAGAAGTTCATCTTCTTCCTTTGCCTGAGAGAGATTACCACACATATGATCATCCAAGTTCTAGACGGGAAATCCATGCTCGCAACTCACCCAACCCACCAACTTCAACAGTTGCCTTGGATTCCTACAGGAGAGACACGTATTATGAGTACCGTGCTCCTGAAAGGCCACCAAGGACATATGTGGCTTGTTCGCCTGAGAGGCCAGCAAGGACAAGGACATACTTAGCTTCTCCTGAAAGGCCACCAAGGACATATGTTGCTTCTTCGCCTGAGAGGCCAGCAAGGACAAGGACATACTTAGCTTCTCCTGAAAGGCCACCAAGAACATACCTGGCTTCAAGAAGAGAAGATGGTGATCTATATTCGCGGTATGTGACACTGGATTCATTGGCTGAGTACTACCGAGAATCGCGTAGGTACAGTGAACCTGAGTTTCTTCTGCCTTCACAAGTAAGTTCCCGGTATGCCTACGCAGGTTCTTTACCCTATTCTCACCGGTGAAGTCAGATTATGCACCTGATGTTTAATGTTTAATGTATGTTGGATGGACACTGGGAGGTGCATGGTTTAACCGAACCGGACTAGTACCTGCAAAATGGTTCGATTGTAATTTGTTTATTACTTCTTGGTCGTTTGTACCAATTGGATTCGGCAAATAATATTCTCTAAGAGAGTACTAGACAAAGAGATCATTTTCAATATATATTTTCTTTCCATTTCTCTTTTTTTTGTTTTATCGTTTATTACATCATTATTATTATCTTAATATGATGACTATTCGACTACATCTAATCTTGAATCATTCTTTAATTGTAGTGTATGAAACGTGCTATAATCTCTTCAATCAGTCGATATATATTTTCTCTCCATTTCAATTTGTTTTTTAGTTTTTTTTATTCATTGTTTAAGATCCATTTCTATTTGTTTCAGCAATAATGTATGTTGTATGAGATTGTTCCTAGAGCTAGAATCCGAGATATAAAATTTATATGTACTTTTGGTTTGGACATAAAATTAACTATTCGCAACTTAGGTATTTCTATCGGCAAAAATCGAAGATTCCATTGTCAAAATGACAAAATGACTCTTTTGACAATACTCTATAATTTATATGAATATAATCATTTGCCAAACTTTTTTCTTTCCACAAAAGAGGTGTTTAATAGTTGCATCTAGTTTAGAGAAACTAATTGCCAAATATATAATGCAAAGCACCCAAACATGAGGGAATGAGGAAATAGATTCTCTCTCTGTATCCAAAATAATGGAACCCCTTTCAGAATCAAGAATTCAACTATTGAAAATGGCAAACTTGGATATTGGATTCCAAAACCCCTAAGATCAGGGCTTCCCCTATTGCAATGTCTTTACCCACATATGTAAATTTCTAAAGAAAGGTAATGGGAAACTAATGCCCCAAACAGAAAAACCCATCCAGATACATGTGGCGTGATCATACCAGCTATAACATTCATTCAAACACGAATCAAATGATTTTACTAGGAAAAAATAGAGAAAAGTGAGATCATCTTGAACTAATCTATTGTAGCTTGTTGATCAGCTCCACCTTCTTCTTGTTCTTTTCATTAAATGATTCAATAGATTATACCACGTTTCATATACTACACTTAAAGAAAAAAAAATATTTAATAAAATGTCACGCATGCAAGCTCTTTCCCCAAACGCAAACTTCAATCAATTTTTTTTTTGTGCGTCGATAACTTTTCTCTACACATTGTTTACAAAAAATAAGAAAATGTTTGACGGTCCACCTCCTGAGATAGACGGGATTAGTGCATAAGAACATTTATAGTGGACAGTATTAAAAATTTAGAAGCTAATACAGCAGTGATTATTTGCAATTTTGAGAAGATTTTTTCGCCATATTTCTTTGATGTTATGGAACATCTTCCAATCCATCTTCCACAAGAAGCAGCACTAGAAAGGATGTTCAATACCGTTGGATGTATCCCTTTGAGCGGTACATGTTTCATCTGGAAAAAAAGGTTAAAAATATAAGCAAAATTGATAGATCTATTATCGCACAAAGCCTTAATGAACAAGTCTCACACTTTGCTGAATATTATTTTCCTTCGGAAGTTCGTACAAAGAGTAGACATCTAAGTTTCCATGATGATTGAGGTGAGCGAGCGATTTACCCCATGTATGCCCCTGAGTTATTCTTCCAAGTTGGTCGAACGAGTGGAAAAAGGAAATAAGAACAAAATTTCACATCATGAATTTACAAAATTGCATACGTATATCCTAACAAACTGTGAGGTATTGCAGAATATGAAAGATAAAACATGTTTAATAATTTAAATTGTAAAATCATCCTAAATATTTTGGTAACCTTAATATGTGGTGTTTTTGCAGGATCTACATGGCATTAATACGTGGCTACTATCCGGAAAAATGAGAAGAAGAACTTCAAGTCCATAAGGAGACGGACTTTATGCTTTGGCTACAATTCTACATAAGTGATTAATTAAGTACGGTTATTTATTTTATTTTTTAATAATTAATTAAAGAATATAATAATTTATAATTTGTTTCTAAATTTTATAGGTTTCTGAAGGAATTAAAAGTGGTCAGTTGTTCCCGGCATTGTTAGTGGAAATCATGAACGGTCCTAAATACCTCATAACTTCATACCCTAGGTATTGCACTAGGGGATATGCGTTTTGGGTATATGATAAAGAAAGAACGAGACCAACTTCAGATTATGGTATTTCGACTCAATCTGGTGATTTAGTCTACTATAGCATTATGAGAAAAATATTAAAAGTGTACTATCCAAGAATAATGGACTTGAGATGCACTATTTTTTTCTATGATTGGTATAATCCATGTCTTGGGAGTGGTGTTCAAGTAGACCAATTTGGTGTGACGTCTGTTTATTCAACATGGAGACTATATAAATATGACTCACTCATTCTAGCGTCGCAAGCAGACCAGGTTTTTTCAGTTAACTTATATTATGTATTATTTATATCAACAATTTTATGTATGGTAATTAATTATAATTTTGTTTTAGGTTTTCTACATCTGTTATCTTTGAATTACACGTCTGTCTGACCCGTGGATCACAGTTACTGCAATTAACTCAAGAGAAAGAATATATGGAGTATCCGAACACGGTGCTTTACAACCAATGAGCAGTGTTTCAAAGGATCAGGTGGAACATTCTTTTGATGTCGATTTCGTGGTTGATTTCACACAAATCAAGGATGATATAGTGCACTCAGACTCAGAGGAAGAACATGGTGAATTTTATGACAATTCAAATTCAATTCCGTCAAAAGGACCATCGTCTGATTCAGACTAGTTTATTACAATAATTTGAGTTGTGTGTATTTGATGATATTTTTTATATGTATATTCAAACATATTAGTATTTTTCAATAATTCAAAAATAATTAAAACAAAACCAAAAAAAAAACAAGTTTTAATGTTTGGCATTATATTGTGGTTACGTTTTTATAAACTAAAAACTATCAATGTGTTTGGCATAATCCATGAAACCTTAAAACTGTCGGTAATCCGTTAGAAATTTCTGATGGATTTCCGAGGGATAAGCTCAAAATCCGTCGGTAATCAGTCGGACATAACCGAAGGATTCTGACGGTTTTGAGGTTTCATGGATTTTTTTTATTTCAGTTTACACAGTTAACCTCAAAACACAATTCTAATAGTAACATCATAAGGTATAAGACAATTAAAACTTGTTTAGAAAGTATATGAGATGTTTTAAAAATATTTCATGTATTACACAAACTGTTAGATAATGAAACATATACTTTAACTTACATAAGTTACTACAGAAACCAAAATTCGTTTTTTGATAAATTTAATATAAACAAAGATTCAATTGATTAAGTTGTGATCGAAATCACTGAAATATCATAGTACAAACATATCTCAATTGAAACGATTCAATAAAACCCCCGAAACCATAAATCCGTTGGAAATACGTCGAAAATTACTGACGGATTTCCGATAAATTTGGGCAAACACATGTCCAATGTTAAGGTTTGCACCGGTTTGACTGACCAATGACAAGACATGCAGTCCGTCAGAAATCCATCAGTAAGTTCCGATGGATTGCCGATGGAATATAAAAATTAGACCGCCAAGTTTTTTTCGTCTCCCGCGTGCATAAAGTTTCGCTATTCCGTCGGAAATCCATCAATAATTTCTGACGGATTTCTGATGGAATAGCAAAAATTTAGACGTGAATATTCTCGAGACCCCGCCTGTATTTAATTCTTTTAGAAACCAACGGATTTCCGACCAAAACTCATAAAAACCCTAAAATCCTATCAATTCATAGCTTCGTTGATTTTGGATCATAACCGACCAAATGGCCCAAAATCCTAACAATTTGTAAGTCTCTTACAATTAGTTTTAGATTTTTATTGTTTATAGAGTATTGGTAGCAAAAGAAAATCATTGCCGATGTTGTAACCCATTCTACCAACAGTAGGAGTGACCGCAAAGGAAAAAGAATAGCGACGCAGAATTTGGGAGCAACTAGCAAAAAAACACAGTGCAAACAACTTATAAGTTACTTCATTCACAATAATTATATTTTACTTCTAGTTTTTATTTATTTATTTATTTATTATAGTTTCAAAGAGATGATGTGAAACCATCAAACTTAAGTTTGCTCACTTATTTCTACACTAACAAGAAGACCGGCCTCATACAAGATGGGGTTGCTTAGGAGATTGTCGACGCCGTGAACCAGTTTGGTGAGGAATTTCTCCAATCTCAGCCAACCGTTGATGGAACTCTTGTTTGTACAGAAGTTCCAATCGACACATTGAATGAATTCGTGTATGAGGTTAGTCCTTTAAAACAGTTATTTATACTTTTAATTTGTTTCGCAGGCTATTCCAAAGACCAAAGGTCGTCTTTTTGGTCTTCCGCAAGATTCAGCATCTTCTACGTCTTCATGGTTCTCTCCAAGTTCAGATATTAGGGCGGAACTTGCAGAGAAAACTACTGAGCTTGAGAGTTTGAAGAGAAAGTTGGTACACTTGAAGATGCTCGGAGGATAGATCAGGAGCAAATGCAAGAGATGAGACAACAAATCCAAGATGTGCAAGAAACGAGAACATAAATGAAAGAAATGCGAGCATTCATGGCTCGATACCCGCCACCGCCGCCGCCACCACAGTAGTTTTATAGATTTTAAATTTATTTTTAATTTAAATTTATAACTTTTTATTTTATTTTGTTTCAATATTGGATAATTTCAAATTTAATTTTAATTTACGAAATATATTTATTGAATTTTAATTTAATTTAAATTTTTAATATATTTAAATTAAAATTAATTGTAAATTTAATTTTATAAAAAACAAAAAAATTGAAATCAGTCGGAAATCCGTCGATACCATATTCGTGGAAAATCCGTCGGTACCATATCCATCGGTAATCCGTTGAAAATTTTTTCTGACGGATTTCTGATGGCCTCTGTTCCGACGGATTTACCGACCGACGTATCTGTTGGTAATCCGTCGGAAATATGACTTTCGGCAATCCATCAGAATTATGTCAAAAACTTAGACAGATTTCCGATAAACTTTTAATTTCCGACGGAAATCACCGTCTGTTCCCGGGTGTTTTCTTGTAGTTAAAAGCCACTTATTAAGAAAATTGTTTTTAAAAAAATCATCATTAGCTATTAATCCATAGGATTTTTAATTATATGAGATTAAAATTTATTGAAATGTGCATAAATATTTGAAAACATTTTTATAAAATGGAATAACAAAATTTGGCTAACAAAATTTGGCTAAAAACTCTTATAAAATTGGCTAGTTTGATATAATAAACACTTTCGAATGTAACAAACTTCACAAATCTTTCATACTTCCCCCAACTTAGTTTAGAAGGGCTTTTGGAACTTCCCATGAACCCAAACTCGGTACATGATCTTTCCCTTTCTCCGGTTTACTGCTTTGACACAACAGTTTTCAAGCTCAACCTACACAGGAGAATCAAAAATATTCACAAAATTGCGATTCATTCAAATATCAGATACTCTAATTACAACAAATAACAAGAAGTTTTTACCTCAATGAATCCAGCATCTGTAAATAGTCTCCTGACCGTATCGAGACAAAAGAAATACGAAAGGGTTCCATCAGACCGCACGTATTCTCTGAATCCTATACATTTCTCTGGCTCAAAGCGCAGCATAGTCATGTCATATAAGCCTGAAGTTTAGTCAAAGTGTTTTAACATATTAGTTTCTCTTTATTTGTATAGCATATGTGACAAAAACTTCCATGTTGATTTCACAATTACCGTAATCTCTGAATAAGAGCAGACCACCAGGTTTAAGCACAGCAAAACATTCCTTGATTGCTCTCGGCATTCGTTCTTTAGGCACTGCCGACAATGTAAAAACCTAACAAAACATAGAAATTTTAAAAAGCCGAGTTTCAATGTGAAATGTTGCATATAACAAATCTGTAAAGAGCCTAATAGCTAAGAATCAGATAATAGAACATGAAAGACATGTTTTCGCCATAAATTTTAGTTTAACATCAATCTTGTAACTACATTATAAAAATCATGAAATGACCTGTTACTCTAGTTAACTAAATGAGCGATGTTTACATACCAAAGTGACAAAATCCACACCGCCGATGCAATGTTCATTCAATGAACATTTATATTTTATATCCACGCCTTGGCTCCCTCCTATTAATGAAGTAAGTAAAAGAAGTACGCGAGATTAACAAAAAGTGTATGAGAGATAAATGTGTAACTTATGTAAAATTGGTGGAGAAGGAACCAAAACCTGAATGTTTACCCATAAAGTTGTCTCTGCAATGATCACATGCCAACCAATTAGGGAATTGAGAGCTTGAAAAGTCACAACAGAAAGAATGAAAATTATCAACTGTAGCAATAGATCTATCAATGTTCTCTTTCGTCCTAACAAGAGCTTCACTGCTACAATCGCAAGCGTATACAGTAATGTTCTTGCTTCCACTGCACAAAAGCAAAGATAAACACAGATACAGTTACATAAGAAAAGCTTTCACTCATAACAAAAAACGTATCACTATATAAAAAAGAAAAAAAATCTCGTGACAGATTGACAATTTTACAAGTCTACCTCATAAAACTTAATACAACCTACTCTAGTTTACCACTACACAGCCTGTATACCAAATCCAATGATAGAATCACAGTGAGGAATTGCAATAAACTATAGAAACCTTCATTATCAAGTCTCTTCGTAGAGATCAATTTCAACCAAACATCTGAGAAATGCTTAACACTATTAAGCAAAATTCTAGTACCAAAACTAGTAACAACTTCACCAATGACAAAAACCTGAGCCAAACCATCATTACTCATCTTCTCAGAACCATAACTACGCGGCGTATGTGAAATCAAGAAGTATACCGTAAAATCGGAAGCACAGTACTGCCATTACCACAACCAACTTCCAAAAGTTTTGAATTCTCTTCACATGAAATTAACTCAGGAAACTCCTTCAATAAATATCTTCTTTCCTACAATTAGGGTTTATTGAGGATATGTAAATGAAACTTGTGATTTCAAAACCCTAATTGATTTTATGAACGTACCTTGAAGAATTTGCCGGAGGAGTGACGAGAGTGAAAATCTTGCCATGGCTGTGAATGTTGTTGATATTTGTGCGAATCGTGTAGTGGATTGTGGTGGAGATGGTGGGAGAGAGAAGGATCGTTCTCTACAATGTTTTTTACGAATTCCCAATCGAAATCTTTGGAATGATACTCTCCTGCTTCCATTTTTTTCTCCATCGTTCGTTTTAAGTTTTTTTCAATGTCTGTCTGCTTTTCTCTCTTGAGCAATACAGACCGGCCAAAATTAGGTTGAACCGGACGTTTTAGAAAATCAGTGAGTAAACATCCTCAATTTAAGAATGAATGAGATGTTTTGTAAATAACTAAATATATTTGGGTATCAAATTATAAAGTTATAGTTTTTTTTGTGTGTAATATCTCAACTTTATTTTCATGTACAATAAAATCTCTTTAAATTAGTGGAACCATGATATTTTATTAATTTACACTGATATTAAATATTTATTAATTTGTAGTATAAAATAATATGTATTAAAATTTAAAAATATATAAAGTAAAACAATTTGAATAAACAAAATTAAAGTTTTGAATGTTATAAATTTTAATGGTTTTAAATTTGAAAGTTTAAAATTTAAAAGAAAAAGAAATTATTTTGATACTAAATAACAAAGAATGTAGGTGAATTCATATATATAAACGATTAACAAAAATTCAAATTTATGATTAGTGGTCTCAATTGCTGTATTTAAATAGCATATATGACTATTGAAATAAAACAATATATATTTATAGTTAAAAACTTATAGAAATTTGTTTACTTTTATGATAAATTTATAGACGATATAACAATAAGATAGTTCAAAACAAGGTTTTATGCAAAAAAATCATTAAGATTTATTTTTTTTGCAAGATCAACCCTCATCCGAAAAAATGTCCAGGTCAACCCTATCACCTCAAAAATCATCCGCTAAATAACCCTTTTCTATATCGCCAACGTTGCTCCGTTTGCTGCTATTAAAAACTAACAGAAACTTCAAATTGACTTAGTTTTGAAAAAAAAAAAAAAAACTACATGATGTTTTGTTACATTTGCTACAAAGGTTGTTGTTTTTTACTAAACCAAACAATAAGATTTTCAAATCTTATTGAATTAGGTTTAGAATTGAGAAAATAATTAAAATTAATTAAAACATTAATGGAATGTTTATTCACTCCAAAGGATCTGCAATCTTATGTCCTTAGGGCATGTTCAACCCACCTCCATTTTCTCCTCCAAACTCCATTTTCGATTAAAATCATCTCCAATCCACTTCCATTTTTACCTCCAAATGGAGATATCCATTTTTATCTTCATATTTGGAGATCTCCGTTTCTTGCCTCCATTTTGGAAGTGATTTTTTTATTTGCAAATCAATTCCTTAAATTTTATATATTTATATTTTATACTCAAATAAAATTATTTGTTGTTATTTCATACTTAAACCAAATTATAAATACTTAGATTATTGATAAATTATAAATACATGTATAAGGTATAATGGTACATAACTATAAATATTTAGATTATTTATAAATTATAAATACATGTGATAGTATAAATTATAAATACATGTATATGATATTTTATATGTTTTATTTATTTCATTAACTTTATGTAATGTAATATTATTTTGTAATACATTTTAAATTGAAATAATATGTAATTTGTTACTTATTAGTTAACTTAAAGTAAATGGGTGGAATTTGTAACTTTAGAAAATATAGAGATATAATAAAAATTAAAGAAAAATATATTATACTTAGAATAATCTTTTTGTAGTAAGAAATGGAGTTATCGGTTTATGATAAACTCATCTCTAAAATGCAGTAATAAATAGAGTACTCGATTAGAGATGGTCTTAGTTTTACAACATTAATAAGCGTTTGATGTCTGAATTACATAAATTAGTCTTCCATATGAGGTCATACTTCAGAGAATCAGAATTCAATTCATCTGAACAAAAAAATTTTCAAACCCATCAATTATAAAATTAGATATTTTGATTAAAACCCAGAACTTGAAACGAACATTGATTAAAACCAAGAAACTGAAAGAATATTGACAATACAAATTTGATCTATTCATGAAAACCCAGATATTGCAGAATGAACCTAGAATATTGCAGAAAATAAATCTAGAAAATAAACCTAGAATATCTAGAAAATAAATGTCACGGTGCAAATCTTCTTTCAGTTTCTTACTGACTGATTTCTTCTATGAACATAGTGCAACCTATAGCGTATTGATTTTGATTTTGTTCATTTCCAGAAATCTCATATTTGTGTTTGTCAGTTTTGATTTTACCCAGAAAAAGTTATTTGATTTCAGTTCGTTTTGGCTAAATGAATACACATGCATTAGAGAATTTCACGAATTTTGATTGATAATCGCAATTAAGAAATAGATATCTGACAACCTAATTATATTGGTTAATTTGGGATTTTAATGAAATTGAGAAATGAGCGATGAATTTAATTTTTTATTTTCTCAATCTGTTTTTCAACTCTAAACCTAATTCAATAAGATTTGAAACTCATGTTGTTTGATTTCGTAAAAAACAACAAGCTTTATAACAAATGTAACAAAACATCATGTAGTTTTTTTTTGTTTCAAAACTACGTCGTTTTTTCTATTAGTTTTTTAACAGCAGCAAACGTAGTCACGTCAACGATATAGAGAATTGTTATTTAGCGGGTAACTTTTGACCTGCACACTTATCGGATGAGAGTTGATCATACAAAAAAAAAAAAGCTTGATGGTTTTTTTGTAGAAAACCTTTTAAAACATAACAAAATATTTTTTTATATAAAAAAAGTTAGTGATGAGTTCTAAAAGAAATTCAATAAGAAAATACTAAAAGTATATTATCTTTATATATATATATATATGCAAATTTACATATTTATTAATTTATGTTATTAATAGAACTATATATTTACACAGAAATTCTAAAAAATTTATTATTTTCTTATTTTATCGGATTTTATTCATTTTTACATCGGTCCTAGTTGAAATTAGCAAATTTTTTTATTTTATAATATTTATTAATTTATCTAGTATTAATTTATAGTGGTTTTATTGTAAGATTCTGATTTTGTGTGTATCACTGTGTAATATCTCAACTCGGATTGCTTTTATTGATTCCGTTGTTTTCTTTAAAAACTGACCAAATTGAAAAAGAAAAAAAAAGTTCAAACAAATGGAGATCTATCGAACCCTCTGCCTCTCGCATGCAAAGTGATAGCTCTACCAATTGAGCTACAAGCCTACAAACCCCATTACCACTTACTTTTGCTACACTTTTTTAATACAATTTTAGAAAATTAAGCAATATGAGTTTCACCTCTTATCTCCAACCAATCCGCGTGACAGTAATCGGAGCAAGTAAATCTCCGGTGAACCGCCGCCAAAAATCACTTGAAAGACTGAACAAAGAGCTCTCAAGAGGCAATTACGAAACTGCCCTCTCTCTCGTCAAACAACTCAACGGAAAACATGGCTGCCTCCCTTCTTTCGGCTCTGCCAAATTGGTCTCTCTTCTCTATCTCTCTTTTCTTTCTCTCTTTCTCATACTAATTTTTTTTTTTTTTGATTAGTTTTCCAAGAAATTACAATACATGACTAGAAAAACCAATCTATTTGAGCTTCGGTCGTTGATTGATTCGGTCTATAGAAGCATTGAATCTGTTTATGTCGAAGAGGTACTTTTAGTTTCTGGCTTCACTTGTTTGATTCTTTTGCAGTGTTTAAAACAAAACAAAACAAAAAGTAAAAAAAAAAATTTTTGACATTTGTAGGATTCAGTAAAAATAGTCAAAGAAGAGGAAACTAAAACTTCACTTGAAGAAGATTGGTTTGCTGTTATTCAGGTGAAACCTTTGAGCTGTTTTCATTGTTACAAAATTGATAATTGAAATATTGATTTGGTAATGTTAGATCATTTCAATTTTTTGCGACCTTTGCAGCACGAATCTGGTCATTTTCTAGTTGGTTACTTGCTTGGAGTTCTTCCAAGACATTATGAATTACCAAAGTTAGAAGATTTAAGGCAGAATGTGTCGAATGTTACCGGGAGAGTAGAATTCGTAGGCTTCGAGTTCCTCAAACAAGTAAGTGCTTTGTTCTTCAAATGATTAGTTTGTGTATGTTCCAACCACTAGACTTTATGTTATTACTGTAGGTAGGTGCTACAGAGAAGCTTATGAAAGATGATGCGGTCGGGCAAATAAATCTATCGGTATGTTATATACTTTTTATGCATAGTAACTCTATTATGTATCTTTTGAACTGAATACTTATGTTTCTTCTTCAATGTAGGATACTCAAGGCAATATCTCATCCAAGGTAAGATTCCTTCAAATTAACGTGTAATGAGTTATCTATAGCTTCAAGCTCTGTCTGTAGTGAGTTGTTTAATCTGTGAATGCAGACATTGAACAACTTTTCATGTGTAATACTTGGAGGAATGGTAACAGAACATATACTATTCGGATACTCTGAAGGTTTCTACTCTGATGTTATCAAGGTAATGCAAATGCATTCTTCTACTTTGATGCAGAGTGTGAAACTACAATCTTCTAATGTTTTTATAAGATTTGGTGTTGCAGTTGAACAGTGTCTTGCGATGGCGAGGGTTCACAGAGATAGAAAAAGAAGCTCATATCAAATGGGCTGTTTCAAATACTGTCTCCTTATTGCATTCTCACAATGAAGCAAGAGTTTCACTGGCAGAAGCCATGGCTAAATCCAAACCTATCGGTGAATGTATTGAAGCTATTGAATCTGCAATTTCCAAACAACAAGTACCAATCTGCCATTGAAATTTTGATTTCAATGCTAAAATTAAATTTAAGTGTGTAGTAAAAAGTCTAAAATAGACGATTTTGATTCCAATAATATTTCAATACAAAACCAAAAACTCTTCTGTAACACAAAGCAGTGTAATGTTACAGTCGTAACTTAAGAGAGAGATATGAAAGAATCAAAACTCCTGAGAAGCGGATCCAATATCGCCTTTGCCTTTTCCAGTCTTTGATGGAAGAAGTACTTGATGAATGTTAGGTAAAACTCCACCATTAGCAATTGTTACAGTTCCAAGAAGCTTGCTTAGTTCTTCATCGTTACGAACTGCAAGTTGAATGTGTCTTGGTGAGATACGATTCTTCTTGTTATCTCTTGCTGCATTCCCAGCTAGCTCCAATACCTATGAATCATATCAACATCAAAAAAAAATCAAAATCTAGAGTTAAAACATTAGCATTAAGGTTGAGCAGATATGAAAAAATCAAACAAGTGATTCTCAAATTGAGTAGAGACAAATCGAGATTAGAATTCGAAATCAAAATCAATTGAGTTATTCTCGTAGAGAACGATTGAGTAAAGACTAAAGACCATTTGAATACTGAAATCAAAAGCAACACAACAGAGATTGAGAAATCATACAAGTCATTTGCAAAGACGAAACACGATTTGCAATTGAAATCCAAAATCTACGAAACTGAAAATGTAAAATCAGAAGTTTATCGTAATTTCAGCGAAATTAAACAAGCGATTAGAGAAGATTCAAGAAGAAATTGAGTGAAAACTAAACACAATTCGAATTTGAAATCAGAAATTCAACGAAACAGAGATCGAGGAATCAGAAGATCATCGTATCCTCAGCGAAATCAAACAAGTGATTTGGACTTTGAAATTCAAAATCAACGAAACAGATATTGAGAAATCATAAGATTTAACAGATCGCAGTGAAATAAAACGAGAACAAAGTATTGCCTAGGAGACAAAACAGGATTTGAGATCTAGAAATGATAAGATCGTTGTTGTTACCTCAGCAGCGAGGTACTCAAGAACGGCGGAGAGATAAACCGGAGCTCCGGCACCAACACGTTCAGCGTATTTCCCAGCTTTAAGGAATCTAGCGATTCTTCCAACGGGAAACTGGAGACCGGCTTTTGATGAACGAGAGACGGATTTTGTAGCCTTTGGCTTTCCTCTTCCACCTTTGGTTGTACCTGAACTCATCTTTCTGGTTGGGAAAATTTGAAGAGGCGAATGAAAGTGATTGGAGAGCTTTTAGGGTTTTGGTGCGATTTGTGATATTTATAGTGGTATGGGAAGGAATTGTGATTGGTTGAGTTATGAGTCACGCGGATTGCCAGCCTGGCAACATAATTGACTTCTCGCGGGCTTTTTTTTTAGCTTTCCGCGTCTTTTTTTAAGTAATCAAATTTGACCCTTTTTAGAATATAAATTTACTGTAATTTATAATTTTTAGTTATGGATGTGGTTTTAAATAAATGAAACTATTATTGTGGATTATTATAGCATGAATGGGTGTAAAGATTAAGTATGTATGACTTTGATCAAATTTGAGATATGAGTGTCTTTATTGATTTTGAAATATTTAAGCAAAAAAATAAAAATGTGATTAATAAAATTGTTGATTTCTATTCATAAGTTTTCCAATAATTATAAATATTTTTTTCATCAATTGTTTCTCTGAAAAAAATATAAAATTATAAAAATTAGAAAAAATATAAATTTTTTTTTAGAAATAAAATCTCTCACTATTTTCGAGGTTACTTTTCAATTAAATTTTATTTTAAAAAAAGAGCAATTCTCATAGCAAAAAATCAAGTTTTGTGCCAAAAAAATCACACATTTTCATTTGGGACAAAAATTATATTTTTATTAAACGATAATTCTCTTATATAGCATAAATCTCCTAACATCATATTTTTAAAGTTTAGAACATCTCCAATAAGCCCTCAAATCCTCAAAATTTGAGGATTTGAGCAATCCAACAAACCCTCAAAACTTTTTTTTATTTTCCATTTGGTCTCTCTGATTATGTATTTCACAAATAATGGTACTAAACTTAATTTAGAAAAACTTAAACACATTAAAATAAACTAAAATAGAAAAATATTACATAATATTAAATAAAAAGTTCACACAAAAGAAAAATACATTAAACAAAGTTCACACAAAATAAAAATACATTAAACAAATTTAACACAAATTAAAACAAATTACATGAATACATAAATATTACATATATTACAAGTGGTATCAAAATACTAGTATTCAGGTAATCCGATCCGAAACCTCCAAGATCACCAAAATATTGTCCATAAATATTCGGAGCAAATGAAGGTTGCTTGATTAATTTGCTATTTTATATATAACTTTGTAAAATTTGTGTTCATGTGTGTTTAATTATTATATATGAATTTTAAATTATCATGTAACTTTTATTATGTAATATTGTGTGTTGTACAATATAATAAATAATATTGTGTGTTGTATAATATATTAAATGTATGTTTTATGTTGATTTATGAATTTTTATCATTATTAGTAGATTTTGTTAATAGTGAGGATTATATTGCAATTTAATAAAATTTTAAGGATTTTTTTTAAGATTTCATTGTTGGGGTAATGCACCCTCAAATCCTCATTTTGAGGATTTGCTCCCTTCAAAATGAGGTGAGCTATTGGAGATGCCTTTAGCATTTATGATTTAGAGTTTATGATAGGTCCCTCTAAATTGAATGTTCCAAACTTATATACCCATAAAATATAAAGCTCCAAACCTAATACTCTATTAACATGGTTTATTGTTGGTTTACTATTTTATAAATATATCTTAACCATTTATAAACGAGCTTATGACGGATTAATGGCTGAAATGCCACTTTTGGCAAGAAAATATGGTTTCATGCCATCCAAAAATCTGTATGCCATTGAGATAATGAAAATCCTAAAATACCCTTAATGAGTGGTATTGAATCTCTTTCTCTTTCTCCTCTCAGTTCGATCTCGGTCAGCTGCTCCATTGAATTATTATCGAATTCCATTGAATTCAATTGGCTCATTCTCCATTCATTGCGGTTTGGTTAGCGATCCCGACAAAACAAAAGCTAT
This sequence comes from Cardamine occulta, assembly GCA_028015245.1. Taxonomy (NCBI): domain Eukaryota; kingdom Viridiplantae; phylum Streptophyta; class Magnoliopsida; order Brassicales; family Brassicaceae; genus Cardamine; species Cardamine occulta. The sequence goes on from CM051367.1 coordinate 2,336,908, forward strand.
GTTCTTCGAGCTCGTTCCTCACCTCGAAGCTCCTGTTCCACCCTCCTCGAATTGGGCTGGGCTGAATTGAATTGTGTTGCTCCCCACGTTCGCTCCAAATAATCTACACGAATCACGCTCACGTGCTCAACGTTGTTCTTCGGCGAATCGAATCGAAGTCGACACCTCTCTCGCCGTAGTCATCGCCGACGTATTTCTGGTAGGTGCCTACCATTGATTCCAATAGCCATCGTATATTTTTGTTTCAAATTTAGAATAAATTTGTTATGATTTCGATTGATGAATGCATGCCGAGATTGAATGAATGGTTGTTTGAGAATTTCACATAAAATATAATTTGACAATGAAGTATATTTTTATAGGTTATTAATTGAATAAAGATGTTGTTGAATCGTGTTGCATTCAAGAAAACAATAACAAAAAATTTCTGGGTAATATACGAAGTCCAACTGGTAGAAATGGAACAACTGAGAGTAATAAAACTGATATAAAAGGTACAACTGAGTAATGGGATTTGATTTGAAATATCTTATTTGGATATCACAGTTGGTTAATTATCATCTTTGATGGTAGAATGAGTTATCAAAATTTATAATTTGGTGAATTTAATTGTTAAATATCCGATTGGTACAAATAGAATAAGTGAGAGGTAGTGATACGACTGGTACAAATGATACAATTGCATATTGTGTAATTTGGAAATGTATTTAATTTTGTTTTATCTGCATAAGAGGATCAGCCACATAAACATACATTTCGATTATGGAGGCTACTATTCGGAAGAGCATGAATGGATTTCAAAAAATAGTCTAATAGGTATAGCGATTAAGATGTCGTATTTGGAGGATGTAACATATGCAGTGTTGGTTGATAAGATCTATAGGAAGATTGGAATTGATGAAATGTTAAAGAAGCTTAAATTGAGTTACAGTCAATGTCAAACTCGAAAAGAGGCAAAGATTGTAGATGACGAGGATGTATATGTTTATTTAACTTCAGTGGATAAGGATGGATTTAGACCTATTTTGCGGGTGGAGTTATTGAAAGATGTTGAAAATAATCAGGGAGGTGAGGAAAACTCTAGAACGAAACAAAAAAGTTCATTTGGTGTGATTATAGTAGAGTTGGTGATGTAGAAAATAGATGGATCCCTACTATTGCGAGAGTAGATGGAATAAAAGAAGAAGAACAACCGCAACAAGAAGGGTCGATAATTGAAGAGCAAATGGAGAATGATGTCATTGAAGAAAGGAATGATATAGTGGATGCGGTTAGCCCGATTGATAACAATGAGAATGATGGTTTGGATGGTTGGCATGAAATTCTTGAGGTTCCATATGGTGTAGAAGAAAGTCAATATGTTAATGAATGAGAAGATGGTACGGGTCATGAAATAGATCAAGAATTTTCTTCTAAGGAAACAGTGCATGATTTGGTTATGAAAGCTGCAAATGGGAACTGTTTTGGGTACAAAACTATTAAATCAGACAAGGAGCGAGTTATGCTAAGATGTCGTCAAGCTCCAGAAGGTTGCAAATGGTATTTGAAAGTTGCAAAAAACAAGAATTCAGAACTTTTCACTGTCAGAGTACATAGAAAGATGCATTCATGCAGTCGGTCTGTTGCGACAACAAGTAGTCAACGGAAAGGCACACAAGATTAATAGCATCTATTTTGCATGAAGACTATCCAGGTCAAATGGAGACCCCAGATCCTAAAAGCATTGCGAATCTAGTTCTAAGAAAAATTGGTTTGAATTGTTCATACTCCACTGCCTTAAGAGGGAAAAAACAACATGTAAGTGATGTGCGAGGTACGCCTGAAAAAAGCTACAACATGTTGTATTCTTATCTATATATGTTAGAGTATGTTAATCATGGGACAGTAACTAGTGTGGAATTGGATGAAGAAAAAAGATTCAAATATCTATTCATTGCTTTGGAAGCTTCCATTGCAGGGTTTACTACTAATTAGGAAAGTGATAGTAGTGGATGCTACTTTTCTTAAGACTGTATATGGTGGTATGTTAATTTTTGCAACAGCTCAGGATCCAAATCGTCACCACTACCCAATTGCGTTTAGTGTGATTGACAGTGAGAAGGATGTTAGTTGGAAGTGGTTTTTTACAAAGCTGAAAACTGTTATACCAGATGAGCCTGGATTGGTTTTTATTAGCGATAGGCACCAAAGCATCATCAAGGCAGTCTCTGCGGTGTATCCAAGAGCACTGCATGTACACTGCATTTGGCATTTATCTCAAAACGTGAGATCCCATGTGAAGAAAGACAAGGATCTAGCTAAGATAAAATTCATGATTTCCGCGCATGCTTATACAAAGAATGAGTTCGACAGAGAGTATAGTGAATTTAGGAATAGGTTTCCGAAAGCTGTTGAGTATTTAGAAAAAAATATTGGGCTGGAACAATGGACAAGGTGTCATTTTAAAGGAGACAAGTACAACCTAGACACAAGCAACTCTGCAGAATCATTAAACTCCGTGTTTAAGAAAGTAAGAAAGTACTCCCTCTTGACTATGATTGATACAATTCTTGAGAAATTTGCTGAGTGGTTCAACAATCATAGGAAAGATTCTGCTGGTGCACCGAACACATCAAAATTGGTACCTTTTGTAGAGAACGAAATGCACTTAAGATGTGCAGATGCAGCCAAATTAAAGGTGATTGAGATAAATAGCTACTTCCTTGAATACAATGTTATTGGAATCGATGGAAAGACTTATTTGGTGGACCTAAAAATGAAAAGCTGTTCTTACAAGTGTTTTGATATTGACAAGTATCCGTGTGTCCATGTTATTGCTGCAGTTAGCTTCCTCTCGAGGCAAGAAGATAGATCAGAGAATATCCATATCCATGATGTATGCTCGAAATATTACTTGATTGAGAATTGGGTATTGGCATATTGGAAGACGATTTATGTGGTGCCACATGAGTCTAACTGGAGTGTTCCTGCTGATATTCAAGAACTAGTTGTTTTACCGCCTGAAAAAACCAAGAAGAAACAAGGAAGAAGCCAAGAAAAGCAATTTTCATCTATAGGAGAATATCCTTGGAAGAGGAGGAACGTTCGAACTTCTGGCATAAACTTGGAGAGGTGGTTGGAGCTAGAGGAGGGAAATTGATTTGTTTTGTGTGTTTGTTTGTATCTGTATTTGTATTCTCGGATTTGTAACTATTTCTTATTGTACTATATGGTCCATCTAAATCCAACTATGTCCAATTACAAGCATTCAAAATTTATATATTTATTAACAAATTTAAAACTAAGAACACTACATAAAGTAAATTATATCGTTATAAACTAAATTTATGTTATTAGAAACTAATTTTGCAAACTAAAGTAAATTATATTGTTAAAAATCATAGTTTTAACTCAAAACACTCTCACAAACTATATGTTTCCAAGTAAATTATCACAATTCTAAAGAAAATGATGTGAAAACGTAGAATTGATTTTTATGTTATATGAAAAGGTCCAACGTGTTAATGTATTGAGAAAAATCAAAAGTCCAACTCGAAATTAGCAGCTTATGATACGGTCCAACTAGAAATAATCAAAACTCTCATTAATCCAACTATGTAAACAATTGTTCAACTGAACAACTAGTAAAGACATCCACGTTATTATTTCAGCTGGGGTCCACAACATTAGTTTTTTTAGTCAATTTTTGGCATTTTTAGTCAACACTCACATTTATTTAATTCTAAAAAGCTTTCCACTTTCCCTTCTTATCTCTCTCTTCTCTTCTTTTTCCGAATTCATTCCATTTCTTTATCTCTCTCTTCTCATCTTTTTTCGAATCAGAAATTCCCTTTATCTCTCTCTTCTCATAATTTCGGATTTCTTCTCTGTTGCGATTCTTCGTTTTCCGATTATAAAAATTTCCCCAAGCTGTCCGGGTAGTAACAATGACAGTAGTGAAAGTGATTATAGGATAGATCCATGTTTATTGGCAGACGGTGATTGGGGTGTTCTGACTAATTGTTTCTGTGGTGAAAGAGTTCGTCTTGAAGTCGATTCTAATCCACAATATTTTGGAAGAAAGTTCTACAAATGTCCAAACAGTGGGGTAAGTCCATATTTAGACTTCATATTTTCATAATTCCTTACGATGTTTGGGATGCTCCGATGTTTGGGATAATTTTTGAGGATTTGTGTAGGATGGTGAAATGCACATCAATAAGTTTTGGGATTACGCAGTAGATGAGAAATTTAAAAAAATTGAATCCCGACTCACACAGCAAGATCAATCAATTGTAAATGGTTTCCGATATGGAGGAAGTGCTAATCCTGTCTTGGAGTCAATGAAGGAGTCGATGAATAAAATGCGTCTTGAAATCGAAGATCTTAAGGAGCAACTACTCAAGAAAAACAATGAGATTAGTAGGATAATGCAATATCTAGGTATTCGGTAAATTTAAATGTTTGGAAGACTTTGAATGTTGATTTCGCTTTGTAAAACCATTATGTTACTTTTTAAGACGGTTATGTTGCTTTGTAAGGCTTAGTATGTTTTAATGTCCCAAAATAGTTGTTTCAGTTTTCCCAGTTATACGAAATCAGTTGTTCCAGTTTTCCAGTTATACCAAATCAAATGTTCCAGTTGTTTCAGCTTTCTCATTCTCCCTAAATAGTTGTACCAGTTAGTAATAACACCAAAATAAATCTAGTAATAACAAATAATTGTTCTAGTTTTCCCAGTTATACCAAATAAGATGTTCCAGTTTTTCCAGTTATATGAAAATAGTTGTTCGAGTTTTTCTCACTTTTTGTCCAGTCTCCCTAAATAGTTGTTCTAGTTTTTCCAGTTATTAATAGCACCAAAATAAAACTAGTAATACCAATACAACTAATTTCTTTAGTAACACCTTTTTCGCTTCCTTCCCTTCTTTTTCGCTGGTGGCTTCTTTGTCTGAACCTCGGCAACATCCTCAACATCTTCAGCCATATCCTCAGCAACATCCTCATCAACATCTTCAGCAATATCCTCAGCAACATCATCAGGTACATTATCAGCAACATGTGTCCCCTCTGCTTCATTAATACCAAAAATAGTTAAACACAGAAAAAAGATCTTCTAAAACACAACTATATCAAAATACTCACCCCTACGATGTTCCAGAACTAACTCAACCGCTTCAATAAAATCTTCTAGTTTCATTAATCGGTTATCCATGACAACAAGTTGATGCTTCACATCCTCCAAGCTCTTCTCCATCATTTCCTTAAGCTCACAAACTAAGGATTCTAATATAACATTGTTAGCTCCTCGAGGAACACCATCACTGTTAACACCATCTCCACTCCCCTTCTTAGGGACTCCTTCACTACGGCCAACCAAGTCCGCCTCGTACAGATCTTTCCACCATATTTTCTTCCTATCAACATTGAGCCACTGAACCCAACTTTCGACAAGAGTATCTCTAATTCTTGTCCCATCATCATCAGCATAAGGAACGATCTCTTCCAACATTTGTTTCTCATCGCTGTCCGCCTCCAGGATGCTCATGATATCCTACAATATGAAAATCAGAGAACAAATTTTACATCACTCAAAATTTTAACAAATATCAACATAACTAATAATTTCACGAATTCTAACCTTGGTGCTTCCAAGCTTTGCATTAATGTCTTCTAATGGAAAACCTTTCATACAACTTTCGGAGAACTTGTGCTTGCACAACCGAGGACAATCTTTCTCAGCTGGAACAACTTCTCTAAACTTGCGGCCAAGATGAGGAATGCACTCAAATGCAATAACCTACACAATATATTACAACATTAAACAAATTAGTAATTATTTAAATGAATTAATATCAATCAAGAGAGCCAATAAAGAGTTACCTCAAGAGGAATGATGAATCCATTAAAGGTGGCTTGATGATTAGGCTTCACTACGCCTTTAAAATTCTTGAGAAACCTCATAATCTCTTTCAGATTATCATCAAATGTGAGACGCCCCCAAGGAAAAGTCTCACACAAAGCCACATCATTTACCATCCGAAAAAGAAAATCATCAATTTTTGCATCATTCTTTGCTTTAGGTCGAACTATCTTGCTTAAAAAATACAAGATAGTAAGCTTTAAGACAGTCCCCTTCTTCCTCTCAAGATTCCCCTTCTGCTTCAGCTCAACCAACTTCTTCTTCACATCCGATATTTTTATCCCCTTCTTCTTCTTAAAGATCTTCTCCACAAACTTTGTATCCCCAAGTTTCATCCAATTAGGAGAATAATTATGACAGTTCATACCTGTCAACAACGCATGCTCCCTAATGGAATACCTCACGGGTACTCCATTCACAACAAACCAACACTCCTTTTCTTGCTCCGTTTGTGCGGTTCGGAGGAGAAGCATCTACATCCCTTGCAGCATGTGATTTGGCTCACGGTACATATGAAATATATGCTTAAAACTGATTATGTCTCTTTAACCAATCCAAAGCAATAGAAAATTCATCATCAATTTCCTTCACCACTTGTGTCACACTACACCTAGTGGACATCTTGCAAGTCTTGCTGTATTCACTATTACCAAAGAACAATTTCTCTGGCGGCACTGGCTGTGTGTCCTCATCATCATCATCCTAAAATTTTCAAATACAATTTATTAGGTAAATAATCTCAGTTGTTCTAATTGTTCCAGTTAATCTAGATGTTCCAATTATCCAATTATTCTAGTTGTTCCAGTTTTCCGAATAACAGAATGATCTATATGTCTGAACACTAATTGTTATACTTGTACCAATATTTTCCTAAGACAAAAATGTGCACAGTTGTTCTATATGTCCCAATATATTGTACATGAACCTTACAATTTTTCAATTAAATCACCATCTCATTCATTCAACATTCAAATGAACACAAGAAATTATACCTAACAATTTCGACATCCTTAACCGTTTATCAATCAACGTACATACCTCTAACTGCGTTGATGTTGTTCCATCACAGACATCATCTTCTCCATCCGACCGCACTTCGTCATTCGCTTCCTCCCCATCATTTTCGTTCTCTCCTTCTTCTTTCTCTTTTTCTTCTTCCGCTTCCTACTCTTCCTTCTCTTCTTCTGATTCCTCTTCTTTCTTCTCTTCTTCCTCTTCTTCATCTTCTTCATTGTTTTCTCCACCCGAGTTTTCTTCACCCGAATTTTCTTCATCCCCTGACTTTGATTTCTCGGCGTCGTCTTCCTCATCTTCCTCTTCTTCTTCGTGTTCTTCCTCTTCTTCTTCTTCCTTCTCATCTTCTTCCTTCTCTTCTTCCTCTTCTTGATCTTCTTCTTCTACATTTTTCCCATCGTTTTCTTCCTCTTTTTCTTCTGCTTCATTCTTCCTCCTCCTTTGATTTCTGGTTGATTCATAAACCCCTCTACTGTCTCTCACAATAGCCATCTTCGCCGCCGTTTGTCCGTTCCTCGCTCGTCGCTCGTCGGAGATTATAATATACAATCGTAATTTCAGCCGTTTTACTTTGTTTTTCGTCTTCTGGATTATCGAATCGAAGTATTGGGGATGCAATTCTGATGTTCTGTTCGAATTTTTGAAACGGACAGAGAGGAGAACAGCAGTTGAGCAATTGTTCTTTTTATGAACAAGGGTTGGGTCGTCTCGTACGTTGAAAAGAGGAAAGGCGAAGAGGACCGACCGGCTGGCGGTTTTATTAGAGTGAACCAGTGTCAATTGATGAATTCTTTGGTTCACACCAGTCCAATTCAATTAAAATTTGGTTTAATTTAATTTATTACGGGTTTAATTGGGAAGCTGGTTATGTGCGGTTAAATTGATTAAACCATATCTGGTTAACTGGTAGAATATGTAATTTTGTTTAAAACATCTGGTTCTTTAGTAAATAACCTATTTTCTAAATTAAAAATAAATCATTCGAAAATTAAAATATGTCTAAGTGACATTTGGGACTACATTTTCAGGAATGGTGGCATTTGGGACGTGCGCTCGCTTATGACAGGGCTAGACTTCTCAAGCTGGGCTCAAAGCTTGTTGACGTTTCCTTCGATTCTGCCTTGGAGACGCGTGAAGTTGAGACCACCCATGGCTCAATGGAGCAACTTTTCTTCACCGGCGTCGTCACCAGTGGAGCAACGCTTCTTCACCGCCATTGTCATTGTTTAATTTCAGAAAGAGAGAGAGATAGAGAAATGGAGGATCAATCTTCATAGCTTTTGATCCATAATTTTACTCGGTTTTTTTTCCAACTTATTGTTTTGACTTTCCAATCTTCATAACATCATCTCTCAAATTGACTCTAAATTCATTGAAAGTTCTAAAATCATTCTCAGGAATTTCAGCTATTCATGAAAAATGTCAACTACCTATTAGTCTCAGATGATTGGATTTGATTAAATAAAACACAAATTTCAATCCAAAAAACATTAATTGATGAATCCGGTTAGGTTTGGTTTATATGTTGTAATCGGATCTTAATTAGATTACAATTGGTTGTAAGTGGTTTGCTAGTGTGGTTTGATGGTTAATTGGTTTGTGGGTATCTAAGTTTCAAAACATTCAATTAAGAGGTATTTACGTCAATAACTTTGATCGGGGAGCTATATATAATGAGGCCATAATTTGAGAGGTATCTGATGCTACGATAGTTACGATGGGTAAATAAATATTATCAGCCCAAGAAACTTCGAAGTTCTCTAAAACCACCATGAACAAAGCCTTTATTAGCATTGGAAAACAGAGATTACTTGCGCAATGGAGATGCGGGAGTTATGCTTATACTCTTGCTGATATTTAGTTCTGAAATTTTGAGGTTGAATACCTGCCTTACTGCTATGTGTAGAGTTAAAGTGTTATACTAATTGTGCTACTTAATCCCAGATCTAACTCAATCTCCTCTCTCTTTCACTCACGCCACTCGTTTGTCAAAGAAAAAAAAAACAGAAACGAAGAATACGGGGACTTTTACGAGTTCAGGTTCCTCGCCGGAATCTAGTCTGGGAATCCATTAGAAACAGCTCAGATCCAAGCTTCATCTTCTCTCTCTACGGAGTTCTCTCTAGCTCTCTCTCTCTCTCTATATTGTTAACTGTTACAACGATAATGATGATAAGAGAAGAAGAAGAAAAGCTATAATGAAAACAACGCTTCATAACTCCACACGTGTGATGTCACATGACTTTAGCTTCCTTCTTAAACCCTCTCCTTGAGCTAGAGTCTCTCTAATACTTAAGAGTATTCTCGTGCATAGGACACGTTTTCTTCACTAATGTTGCCTCATTTTTGTAAATCAAGTTGAGGCCTCTTTGTATAAGTTCCACTATTTTTTTCTGATGCCTATTGTCAAAAAGCCAGTGTAGTTTTCCTTTGACAAAAGTTTCAGTCTGTCTTTATGGTACTCTAGAATTGAGAAAAATAAGTGGATAGAAATATGATCTCTAGTCCGCATTATGACTGGTGTTGACTTGGCATTGCTTTATGAAAACATATTAAATCTTATGAGTCAAGTGATAAACCCTTCAATTCAAACGGGCTAGAGAGGTGGTTGATTTCATGCCACAGTATTGGAATCTAGACACTAGAGTTACAGGGAAAGACATGGACCCACCAGTGTATCACCAAAGCAAAGTGTCAAGTCCTCCCCGATTCAGAAGATCTACTTTGGAACGCATTTCTCCACTGAGCGATAAGGTTAATATCACTAAGATATAACTAGAAATGAATGATAAGGACAATTTCAAGACATCAATGTCCTTTATATAGCAGAGACTAGTCCTGGGCATTCGGTTTAATCGGGTTATTCGGCTCGATTTAATCGGTATTCGGTTATCAAAAATTCTGCCGAATTAAATCGAATAAAAATTCGGTTCAATTTCGAATTAATACCGAAATTTTTTTTCTCGGTTACTTCGGTTTAATTCGCTTAACCGAATTTAAATTACAAGTCCAAAATAACAAAAAAATTAACAAACAATAATATTGGGCCTGAAATTTATAATTATAAACAATTAAAAAATAAATCCAATTAACAAACTAAATAATAGGTCCAATACATTTCAAGCCCATTAACAATTAGGGTTAGGGTATTGCTGTTGTGGCTATCTTTGGCTGCAACGGTAATGATGGTCGGCGATCAACTCGCCATGTGAACTGCAATGATAATGGCAAAGCTCAAAAACTCTACCAGGTCCATCGTTATTGCAGACCCCAAGTATCCTTTTCAACTACTTTGGTATAGATCCGCCATTACTTTCTTCTAAGCCACCAGATCTAATAACATAACAAATCCATCAATATAAAAGAACTCTGATTAGCAAGAAGCAAACATCAAAACTGCAAAAAATCAAAATTTGATGACAATTAAGTATTAAGTATAAGAAGGAAGAGCTTACAAGTGATATGAAAACTTAGGGGTTGAAAGAGGAAGAGCTTCTTCAAGGCATGACATCCGGTTGAAAAATCTCTATGCAACACGGTGGCGAGAAGAGATTTAGAAGAAGATGGAGAAGATAGAGACACGGATGAAGAAGAAAAAGCATAAAGGTAAAAAAAAATGGCGAGAGAAAGTAGAAAAAGAGGTTAGGGGCGACAAAATAAAAAATAGATCCAAGCCGATCAGTTAGTGTCTACCGAACCGAATCAACCCGAAAACTAATCTCTGATTTAATTGATTCCAATCGGTTTATGGCTCAATTTTAACTGACATCCGAACCCAAAAATTTTGGATCGGTCTGACCCGAACCGATTAAACCGAACCGTTAGCCCAGGCCTAGCAGAGACTAATCAAGAGTTCATGTGTAGCAACTCCAGGTTCCCAAGAGAATTACCTAGTCATACAATTACTATTTATTATGTACATAGCTTTGGCTATAGTCACTTTATCAAGTTTTGTCTTAACTAGTCATTAGCAAACTGTGCTTTGAACAAGATGTTTCCTTTCTGGAAGATATAAGTATCTCCGATATGAAGGCTCAAGTATCAGTCTTTGACATGTTCCTTTGATGTCAACAACCCAACCCTTATGTCCCTACAATCCACCCTTGAATGAAGCCTCTAAGCTTTATGTTGCCTCACTAATCCATCAATCTTTTAATACTTGGAATGTGGCAGCCATTTGACAACATCTATCTAAGTATGAGACTCATATACACAAGCTATCTTTTAATAAAATTTTAATGAAGAACATGCTGAAAAAACTACCACCGACATGCTTCTCAACATAGGTACAGTTTAACATTTCAACAATCAATTTGACCCAAAAGAAGTAAAAAAACTTAAAAAGAACAGAATTTAGTCGAAAAGTAACATGCACTTGATTAACCACCTATGACTGAATGTATGAATGTATCCAATATAACGAGCTAAATAAAATTTGGAGTCATGCTCAGTTTAGAAACATTCTTAACCTGCAAAGAAACATGAGATAACGAAAATGCAACGCAAAGAAAAAACACATCTTCTCATGCTTGCTGAAGTAGTAGTAAAAATAAAACCGAAACGAAATAAATCTTTATTTAACTTTTTTTTTTCTTTTCCCTTTTTCCGTTGAATGAATAGAGTTACACGTGAAGAAAAATTACAAAAGAAACAAAGAAAACAGTCCATGGAAATCGAGAGACTGTTGTTGACAAACGAACAATTCCATTTACAAGCATTTACAGAAACAGGTGATAAAAAAAAAAAAAAAAAAAAAGAGAATTGAATTTTAAACGTTCTGCAGTGAGTAACTTGCTGCAGCAAACGGGATTAGTAAGTGAACCCTTCTCCATTAGAGAGCTTTTGCCATAATTTAACTAAATTTAACCTGCAAATAAAAAAAAAACTCAAATATGTTGATGATACAATAATTTCATCAAAACAAATTACGTGGCTATGGGATTGTGATGTATCCTAACTTTTTACCTTCTTCGGAGAAAGCGAAAACACCACCAAACATGTCATCATCATCATTATCATCATCCCCGTTGTCATCGAGTTTTCCTTGATCAGATGGAGTATCTTTAGGTTTTGCTTTTGTAGTAGTTTCATTGGAGATTACCTCCGTGAAAAACTGCTCGAAATTTGGGGAGCTATCGATGGGTCCTTCACCTTCGTCCGCTGCATTCATGCTCATATCAGAACGGTTAGAACTTACATTTGAAGCTCCGCTTGTCCCGCTACTGTTTATAATTGATGTTTCAGCGGGCAGGGAGGCGTTCTTTGGCACGAGATGAGCAGAGTCTATATAATCAGTGTCTTTGGCAGCAGAAGAAATGGAAACCACAGGTTGTTTGAATGTTACAATTCCGCTATGAGGGTTTTGGTTCGGAAAATGGGAACTTCCTCGTCTTACTACATCCTCCGGGTAAGCCATACCTGCTAAATTCAGTTTTAAGATTTGAGAAATGGTCATAATGTATTTGATTAGCGTAAGTAAATTCGATTACCTTTGAATGGATGATTTTCTTTAACTTGTCCGGGATCAGAAGAAGACGAAGAATCTGAATCTCTTTCCCCAGGAAATCCTCTGCAAGCAAACGAGGGAACCGATTCCTAATCAGATAATCGACAAATGCAATTTATAAGATGCGATGCAGTTAGTCAGGTAAGTTACCTGTTACGCATACTGGAATACACACTGTGAAAATTATCAAACACCGGCAGCAGATCCTTCCGCCTGATATCAACCTCATTAGCGGATACTTTCTCAATTTCTGTCTCCCCGCCACCTTGATGCAAATGGTTCTTGCCGTCAGTGTCTGGTGGAAACATCGGATAGAAAGATATCTGAAATTTGTATAAATCATGGGAATGTCAGCCAACACGACCAGATTGTGCTTTATCGTGGATCATAAGGAATCAGAGAAGTAGATAGAACCTCTGAATTTTGCCAGATTGGTTTTCTTCCGGAGTTTATCAGCACCTCAGCATTGGCAAGATAAACGTGATGTTTCTCCAGAGGCTTCACTAGATCTTCACTATCAGAAGAATCAGCGGTTAACTCTGCAACTTTTCGACCATCATAAGTAAGCCCGCATATGTTTTCCTCTCTCTCTGGCCAATCTGTTCTACGGCAGACATCCCAACACTGAACTGGTTCAACTTTCACTCTCAATTCTTCTTCAGAGGTCAGCACAGAAGCTGCTCCAATTCGAGAATTGCTCTCAGACAGGTCTCCTCCAAGAGATGGAATGAGTTTGTATTGAACTACATGACCTGATGGAGTGTAAACCAGTAAATAGTCCAAGGCATGAGCTGAAGACTGCAATTCATTTGGCACGGATTGATGGAAAACCGCAGCAAGACAGCCAGAAGGGAAGGACGGTTTTCCAACAACGGAACTAGCAGCATGGAAGAAATTGTTGCATTTGATTCGGCTAACCACAGAAAGAGTTACCAATGCTGGTGGTGGATACGAAAAATGGGTAGTCATAAAAGATGGACTTGACCACCAAGGCAGAGACAATGTGGGCGCAAGCGTTGGTCCATCGAATTGAGAATTCTGTATTTCAAGAACATTTTCTCCGCCAAACGGGGACAAAACATAAATATGGCAGGTGGCCTTAGATGAAACAATCGCAATCCACTGACTGTAGCTACTAAAGCAAATATCTTGTATTACCTGTAGGAATATAGCACAGTAGCTTTTACAGTAACATAAATGTCGAAATAAAACATAGGTACAAGAAAGAAATGGAATAAGAAACATACAGCTGATGTCATGCCACGATGTAGTTTGTAAAGAGGCACGTGGGAGGAGCTCCAGTCATAGCTTTGAGCACCTGGTCCACTCTTTCTGGGTGAAGGCATAATCCGGAAAACGTTAATATTGTTACCATGGATTGAGGCTGTTACTAGTAGAGTGCCACTTGGGTCAAAACAGAGAGCAGATATTGGACTAGTGTGAGCCCTGAATTGTGATATAATAGCTCGGGATTCAAAATCTTTGACAATAACCTGCCACCGTTCATATAGATAAACAGATCATTCTCCTTGCCTTAAAAAACACAAGTCTAAAACAGATCAAAGTGCAGCAAACACAAAACGATATAAAATATTCACTACCATACTCCCTTCCAACAGGCTTATGTTTAATATTCCACAACACATGCATTATTTTACTACATTTTAATGTTGCATTCTCAAGTAAACGAACAAAAAACAGGTTTCTATAAAATATTTTATCTACGAGACTAACCGTTCCAGCCACATCTGCGTCAACTGAATGAGATGCAGATCGACCAACTTTCCAGCCAGGGCTAGACGAAAGAGAAGGCCCAGAACCGTCATGCTTGAGATCTTGACAGTATTTAGATAAAGTCTTGTAACCCTTGTCACCCAAATTGAGTAACCCAGCTGCCAGATGTTTACTAGATTCCATAGCGTACCTTGCCACTTGATTACCGCTGCTTGGCGAGGTAGATGGACTAACGCTGGGAGGAGTAACATTCTGAGGGCTCAGGCGACCGATACTAGATGACAAAGGACTATTGGAAGCATAAGCTAACCATCTAGGTCCGACAGCCATTGGACCATATCCGACATTAACCCCTGATATCCCTTGGTTTCCAAGCTGAGGAACCGGATACGAGAGAACGCTGAATTTGTTTTCAAGAGTTAAAGCATCAAAACAATAAATCTGCAACAAAAATGGCACAACATTAATAGATGCCTTTCTCAATTAACAGAACATGCTAAGAAATACTAAAATACGCATTACTCATAGCTGACCTGTGAACCGAGGCCAACAGCTACAATCCTAGGACTGCATCGAACCATATAAACAGTGGATCGGAATCTCAACACATGAACATAGTTATGAGATCTAAGCGAGTAGAATCGCACAACTGTAGGAGAAAGAGCAACAGTATCCTCATAACCATTTCTAACAGATCCATCTCTACCAGTTACAACATGACCTGAACCTTTAGCTTCATCAGCAACTGCTAAAAGTATAGGATGTGATGATCTAAACCCTTCAATTCCTTCACATTTAGCAGGTAAAGGCTGCATCTGTAGAAACGTAACCGGAACATCCCGCCTCGACACAAATTCGCGAACATCACTCGCGTCATCGATATCAAGAACTTGAAACCCGTTCGTATAACCTAGTAAAAGAACGTTCTTGAACGAAGATTCACTTGTGTGTAGTGTATCAAAGGATGACCACAATACCTGCTTAACCAAACAAACATCAATGATCACAAATTTTGCATCAATCAAACCGTAATCTTAATCACAACTAAACTCTACATAGATCTGTAACAAAGCTTGTAGTTCATTGCTATGATCATTCTCGTAGAAGTCAAACTCTATAATTCCTACATCCGATCAAATTCACATAAATCAAATTGAAATCAAAACCTAATCTGATCAGATTTCAACTCGAACTGAATTTAAAACCCCAAATTCGAATCCAGAATCACGAACTTTGAGAAATCAAATTGAACCTAACCTGATCCTTAAGCTCCTGTGAATCTGCAGATAGAGAAGCAGCGACGGAGGCGCTAGCTGAGCGAACACCGGAGGAAGCAGTTCTGATACAAGTAGAGATGAATTTTAGCGAATTTGGTAAGAAGCCATTTGTGGTACCGTTCTTCGTTTGATTTTCTCCGTTTTTGATGTTGACCTTGGTGTTGTTACTCTTCATAGTAATTATAAAATTTTTGTGGAAGAGATGACCAGTCACCGGAGATACACCGGAGATGAAATTGCGATCGGAGAAACAGCATAAGCCGGCGGCGATTATATCGAGGAAGGGTAATAATTAAGGAGATCGTTTTCAATTTGAGAATTAGTGGAGCTTCGCCATTTTTGTTGTTTTGGTGTTTAGCCGGTGGTGTGTCGGGTTGGGTTTGATTTTTTTTTTTTCCCTTCTTCACGGAAGAAGAAGACGACGAAGCGAAGAAGATGAAGAAGAAACGGTTCTTTGCTTTTCTTTTTTTTCTGTTTTTTTTTTCTTTTTTTCTTTTTTTCTTTGTGGCTTTGGTTATTTTGTTTTTTCATTTTGATTTTGTGAAATATAAGGAGTTACTGTTTGATGTAAAAATGAGACTGTTGCGTGTGAAAGTGTTGTGTTTAATTGCAGGCTTAAGCAAACAATTTGAGAAACTTTTTTTTTTTCATGAAAGTATGTATATATTGTTACTTTCATTTTTTGAAATTCGAACTACTCTCTTTAGATAATAATTGCATTTAAATTAAGAAATCATATATTTTGAGTTCAACAATGTGTAGAAATTATCCAAACATATTCTTGAATCATTGATTATTATTAGAGAAAATTCCATAAAAATACACTAAATATTTATCGATTCCCATTAAAATACACAAAATTTTTAGGTACTAAAAAAATACATGAACTATGTTTTTCTTCCTTTATAAAGTATAATACACAAACTTTTGTATTGTATCTATTTAACAACTAGGTCTTCACAAAAACAAAATTTATTTTTAATAAAAATAAAAATTATTCTGATAAAAATATATTTTTTAAAATCCAAAAATATTTTTTATAATGTCAAAAACCTAAAATAATTCTTATAAAAAATTTAAACTGGTAATATTTTCAATTCATAAGTAAAATTTTTAAAAACAGAGAAAACTCCTAATAGTTTTTAAAAAAAATATTAAAAATTAAAATATAAATCTTTAAATTTATAAACTTTCAGTAACAAAGGTACCATTATTTTTTGAAAATTACATAGTAAAATTGTGTGTAAATATAATAAATGTGTCATAAACGTGTCTCAGGTGGTGTGTAGATCGGACGCAGCTTGGAAGGAGTCGGAGACCTACTGTGGACTGGGCTGGTGCATTTTCAATGAAGCTGAAAATCCGGTTTTGATTGAACTACAAGGTCTGGTTTGGACGATGCAATGCATGGTGGATACCAAACATTCTTGCTCTACTTTTCAGACTGACTGTAAAGAGTTGCTCTCTATTACGGATAATCCGGAGGACTGGCCAATCTATCACTCAGAACTTACTGATTTTGCTGCTCTCAAGAGGAAGATCCCTCTTTTTAAATTATGTTTCATTCCGAGAATGGTTAATGTCATCCCGACTTTCTTGCACGTAGAGCGAAGTTCCGACTCTTCCTTTTCATTTGTAATATTTTGACGTAAAAAAATTGATTTGACATAGGTTTGAAACATATTATAAACCGTAAAAAACAAAAATACTATAAATATATGTTAAACAAAAAAAATAAAAATATTTATAAACCATAAAAACCACAAAATTAGTAAATTAACTTAGCAGAATAAAATAAAAATATTTAGTAAAAAACGAACATATTTATATTAAAATAATTGACCTGCGGTGTAACTCGAGTTCGAATCTAGTTTTTGTTATTTCCAAGACCCTTTGCATGCTGTTTTGAGTCTTGGCATATTTTTTGTTTCTTTCTTCTTTATATCTTCGTCTAGACTCTTGTATGAGCTTATCTATCCTTTCTATGAAAAACCTTTCAAGTTAGATCACAATTTCTTTATTGTGTAATATCCGAAGTCATCACCTGGTTTATCAAAGGTCTTCTACATCCTTTGTGTGGCCATTCGATTCACATACCTTGTCGTTGTGGCTTCATCGCCTCTTTGCAGCAAGGATTATCCCTTTACCCAATCTACTAAGTGCCAATTTATGGGAAGAATCATATCAGAGGGTCGTAACACCGACATCTTTTGAATCAAGCTGATTCCGCACATGATATTTGTGCTCTGATACCAATTTGTACAAGCTAACCTTGATATCTCCCTCTTTTTTGTCTCTCTTTTACCTCACTCGTTCGATAACATGAACATGCAAAGAAAAGAAGAAAAGAATATACACGACTTTTACGAGTTCAGATCCCGATTTGGGATCCTATATCTCGTCGGAGTTAGACACCGGAATCCACTAGCTTCAAAAATTAACGTCGAACCTTATCGTTACCGATTACAATGATCTCTCAGCCTCACTCTCTCCCTTGATTACAACTCTAATCTAAGAATATAAACTTAAAAGGATAAAGAAGACTATATATTTCTTCTAGAATCTACAACCTTCCACACGTGTGATAAACACGCTTAAACAACGAGACGATGACAACTCATACTTGAGCTAAGAGTACCTCCATTAGTGGGATGGAGGGCAGTATCTCAACAATAAATCAATACTATATAAAAATTGAAGTTATAGTGTTACTATGCCATCCACATAAAATTAAAAATATCAGTTCTTATTGGTCTAGGTCAACATCTCTAAATTAAAATCTACCTTTCACTTAAATCATTCAAAATTAAATTTTAATATTTTCTTAAACCTATATATCATAGAATAAAATGAAACAAAACAACAACAATAGAAATTAAAAATGTGAAATAATATTTCTTTAATTCATGTAAAATTAAATTTATTATTTCACTAAACATATACTACATAAAAGAAAAGGGAAAAATAACAACATATAGAAATAAAAAATAAATAATGAAATCATTCAAATTAAATTTTAATATTTCTTTAAACCTATATTATATAAAAGAAACGGAAACAAAACAACAACATATAGAAATAAAAAAATGTAAACTAATATTTCTTTAATTCATGTAAAATTAAATTTCATATTTCCCTAAACTTATACCATATAAAAGAAAAGAGAAAAAACAACAACATACAAAAATAAAAAATAATGTAAAATTTTGTTATTGGAATACACAAATAATAATTAATCATTACATAAAATAATCCATTTTAGTCTCACAATATTATTTAAATATTCTATTTTATAAGTTTAGCTACATCTACCAACCCACATAGAATTTTAAACAGCCTATCACAATAACAAATAATTAAGCATTAGATATATAAAATCATCCATATTAGTCACTAAATTTGTTAACATTCAATTTTTCAAACTTTACTCACATATTGCTATAAGTTTTCTAATTAGGTGTCACATAGAATTTTAGAAACCAATCTTATTAGTCCATATCATTACATCTAAATTAAATACTATTATTTTTGTAAGGGTTGACTTCGGTAGAGTATGAGAATTTTTACAATCCATACTAATTTTCCTAAATGTTTGCCTCTTTACTACAACACAAACTACACCAGTGGTTAGTTCTTTAAAAATACTGCCAAGTTGTATGGTGACCGGATAAAAAGCCCACCGATTGTAGATAATAGCATCAACATGAGTAATGAGTTATTATGGACCGAAGTTGTAGGCTCAAATAATAAAGGTCACAAATAGTTGGAAAAGCTGAAGACGACGAGTTTCGTTTATTTATTCAGACCGAGGAGGATCTTCTTCGTTTCTCGTCGGTTGTGTCGAATTCTCCAAGTCTATTTGTTCGCCGCGACGTCACGGGCGGCTCCTTTGTGCCTATTGACCTCTCTTGTTCATCCCAGCTCAGGTACGGTGTTTCTTATATCTTCTAAAAGCCTAAATAGTCCTTGTGGTTTTCTCTGATAGTTTGTGGTGGTACACCAATAAATTAGGTCAAAACTGAAATTCAATGTTTCTTTTATTTTTTTGGGTTTGTAGAAAAAAGAAAATTGGAAATGTCGAAGCCCTGTTGGACGCAGAACGATTCAGATGATGACGAAATCATTATTGGCACGCCTCCAGATATGAGAACATTTGTGGAGAGAACGGCACGTTTCGTTGCCAGAAACGGGTTGGAGTTTGAGAAGAGTATCATGAACGATAGGCCTCCTCCCAAGGAATCAGGAATCAACTACAACTTTTTGATGAGCTCAGAAGATCCTTTTCACGGATATTACAAGCAGAAGCTTAGTGAATACCTTTCAAATCATTGAGCCACCTCCAGGTATCACCAGAACTATCATTGAGTGTGCTGCACGTTACCTTTCCAAAAAGGGATTGGAGGCTGAGAAGGTGATGATGGACCATAGTGCACACATTAAAAGATACAGCTGTTTGATTAGGTCAGATCCCTTTCATGCGTTTTACCAGCAGAAGCTTACCGAGTAGGCGAGTACCGTTCTCAGAATCAACAAGATGGAGCTAGTAATCATGATGCTGCTACTGATTCACGTGATGCACAACCTCATCTTGTTCAGCCTCAATGCATTGTTCTGCCTCATCATTTAACAGTTAGACTTCCTCAAGGCATCAATCGCAAGGAGTTTATTACTATGACGCTCACAGCGCTGTTTGCGGCTTGGTATGGGGTTGATGTTTTGCTGAAACTGACGAAAAAAGCCGGGTTTGAGTTTACAAATCAAGCTCATAGCAGTTTTGAACGTTTCTATCAGCTTGTTACCGAGTATTCGAGCCCCACAGAGATTTGAAAGAAATGCTGAGGAAGAGCAATGACGCTTATATGGCGGCCATTCATGATGGTTTTTTCCGTCTTCTTCAGTGGGATAGTCTCGGGGAGAGGAAATGGCGGCTGGGAGGTATGAAGTCAATGATTGATTGGCATGCTTCTTTGGACCAAGATTTTGCTAATAAGGCAGCTGAAGAGCAGCCACCACCACCTGGAACTGGAAGATCTTGATGACTCTTAAGGTTCTCTGATCCTTCGCCGAAATTTTGATCTTCTGATCGACTCTTACTTTTTCTTTGGGATATTGACTTTTCTTTTGCTTCTCCAATCTCGCCTGGAGTTTTAGGTGTTCGTATTTACCACCCGGGTCCCAACTCCGAACTAACAAAAATGGACACCTCCAATTTTAGTAATCACCCAATTCCAAATCCAATAATAAAATAGTCATAATTTTTTGTCATATGTTATATAGAATTTGAATTTGCTTAATAGGACAATGATATCATATTATAATATGACTATATATACATATATATATATATAAACCTCGGATTTATAAAAAGAAATTAAAAAAGAGATGTTAGTAGTTATTAAAATTCCAAAATTAATCTTTAAAAAATTTTGAACTTGATTTTTAGTGAGTTTTCTACTAAAAGCCCATCGAACTTTATTTTATTTATAAAATAAATTTTGACTAAAAAAATGTGCAGATCAACCCTATCACTTTTAAAATCACTCGCAATACAGCCATTTTCTATATTGTCTACATGTCACCGTTTGTCTTAGTAAAAAAGTGACAGAATGAATAAAACGACATCATGTTGTTGTTTTTTTACTGAGTAAAACAACATAATTTTTACTTGTACATTTAATTTTAAAAATTAAAATTTTAAAATTAGAAGAAAAAATGAAATTTGTTTCTGGGATTTCGTCATCTGAGTATTTGGGATTAGGTCTTGCTCTTGATTTGTTTTTGTGATTATGAGATTATCAAACGGATCTGTTGGATTTTGATTACCAACAATCTTTTTCTCACTATTTCTCTCTTCTTCTGCTTTATGCCTTTTCAATCTCTATCAACTTTTAGTTTTCACATCTCGTTCGTTTTCGTTTTGGTTTTCACAGCAATTAGTGAATTCCTTAATTGAGAAGATCTGTTTTTAATTTGTGACTTCCTCCATTGAGAATCCAAATCAGATGTTGATTTTTTTTCTTTTCCAAATCAGATAAGTGGAGATTTTCGTAATCCAAATCAATTAGACGATCTGTGTTACTTGTAAGCCGAACACCAGCTATGGCGGATACGCCTCCACTTATGCCGTCAAAGAATTGGAAACTTGCTCGTTTCAGAGACGGAAGACTGGAAATTGGGCATGTGTTCTTGATTGAGTTTAATTTGGTGGAATTTGTTTTCTGCGTTACTAGGTGATTGTGTTTTATCTGATGGATTCTTTTGCATTGCCATTGTTAGATTCTTCTTCTTGTAGTGTCAGCAATATACAAAAATTGATTTCTGGGTTTTAATCAAAACTCATTGATAGATTCTACTTTGATGATTCTGGGTTTAAGAGATGAACGTCTCTAGATCTGCGTTTGCTTCATCGATTACATCTAAAATCCCATGACTAACATTGAGAAGCTTTCCAACATTTTATCTAAAGTGAATCCTCCTAAGCTGCTCATTACATAGATGGGTTTGGTAATTATAATCTTCTCCTGAATCGAGTATATATAACATATTGTTCTAAATGTAATAATTAAAATTAGGTAATAAAAATCATCATGTAACTAAATCATGTTGTAAAAAAAAAAATCATGTTAAAAATCATGTTGTTTTGTGACATGCAACAAAACATGTAGTTTTTTGTTCATCAAAATGACATCGTTTTATTCATTCAGTCATTTTTTTAACTGAGACAAACGGTGACACTAGGGAAGGACTGTACTGCGGGTGAGTTTGAAGGTGATAGGCTTGGTCTGCATAATTTTCGGATGAAGATTTATCTTGAAAAAAATAAAGTTTGATGGTTTTTTAACAGAAAACTCCTATTTTTAGTTAAATATATATATTTTTAAAAATAGTAACATTGAAACCCGAGGACAAAAAAAAAAAAACAAAAAAACTTATCTCTTCTCTATATATTAGTTCATAAGATGCTCTCCAACAACTCTACTTTGTCTTTACTCTAGTCCTTAATTTACCAGGAAAACTAGAGCCCAGCAAAAAGAAAGAGAAAATGGATCGAGAAAACGATGAAGCTACTAATCTTGCTTCTGAAACTCCACTAATTAACAAAAAGAATCAAGACTCATCGGCAACAATAACAACTACTCTCTTGCTCACCACTTTTGTAGCTGTGTGTGGTTCGTTCGTTTTTGGCTCAGCTGTGAGTTTTAAATTATGTATCCTTTGCTTTTGTTTAATAATCGTACGTGTTTTTAGTCTGATTCTTAATTTGATAAAATTGTTTCACATATTTGGCAGATTGGATACTCATCACCTGTTCAGTCCGATTTAACTAATGACTTGAATCTCTCTGTGGCCGAGGTAATCAAACTATTTTTTTTATTTATATAATTACTATATAGTAATTTCAATTATTTTTTCAAAAAAAAAAGAAAAGTAATTTCAACTATTGTGGATTAGTGGAGAATTTCAAACGAAAGAAGTACCTCTGCTGCTTTTTTGTTTTACTATACAACATATACTAATCCAAATCGTAGAAGAGACTGTTGAGAAATTGTGTTATTTTTGGGGGCTAATAATTGAGACATGGCTTGAGTTTTTGGTTGTTTCTTTTTATTAAAAATCAATAAATCAGCTCTGACGAGTTCTGAATTCAAAATGAATGACACATACAGTACTCACTCTTCGGTTCAATTCTGACGATTGGGGCAATGATCGGCGCAGCTATGAGTGGACGTATCGCCGATTTGATAGGCAGACGAGCTGTAAAATTTCTTTCTTTTTTAAACAATAAAAATTGAATATTATAACTTCGCGTCAAACTTTTAAATAATATTAATTAACCCTATTTATTTGTTTATGCATGTGATTAGACTATGGGTTTCTCGGAGATGTTTTGCACTCTTGGCTGGTTAGCAATCTACCTTTCTAAGGTTATTTTAATTCATTTTTCTATCTCTCCTTTAACCAAAAAAAAAAAAAAAAATTCTATCTCTCGATGATTCATTATATTTCTTAAAGATGTATTCTGAAGAAAACTATGTGGTTTTGTATATCAAGGTTGCACTTTGGCTTGATGTCGGGAGATTCTTGGTTGGTTACGGGATGGGGATTCTTTCGTTTGTGGTAAATTTTATAAACTGTTGTAACTCAGATTATGAATAAAATGTGATGATATGATAAATTTACATCAAAACTAATTTTATGATTTTGTAATGATCATCACTAGTATGTTCTTATCATTTTGTGATATATATATCGAAGTTATATTTTTTGTTTTTTAATTGATGATCAGGTTCCTGTATACATAGCTGAAATTACTCCAAAGAATCTTCGAGGTGGCTTTACAACTGTTCATCAGGTAAAATCTATTATATTAATCATATGAACATTTACAAAAAAATATTTAGATAGACATAAATAAATATTATCTAAAAATCTCCATGGTTATATATATAATTTTGCTTAAATGTGAATATATCATTTATCAGATTTTGTAAGTTTGCAGTTAATGATATGTTTGGGTGTCTCAGCGACATATCTGTTAGGCTCTTTTGTTGGCTGGCGAATGTTGGCCTTAATCGGTAATACAGATGGAAAATAAATTTTTGATAAAATATTTTAAAATATATATAAAAGTAATTCATGCTAAAACAATATCCTTAACTAATGTTTTTGATATCACAGGAATGGTACCATGTGTTGTACAAATGATGGGATTATGTATCATCCCAGAGTCTCCTAGATGGTTGGTACGTTATATGTTCATTATAGTACTATCGTAATCAGGGCCGTTCCAAACATTTTCACGGTCTTAAACAGAAAAAAATCAATACGACCATAGTTGGTAACAAAAATTTTGTTTTTAAAAAGGATAATCATTACAAAATTCTAATTGTAGTATCAAATATAGATATACAATTTAGTTGTCACAAATTTTAAACATATAATAACACTATAAATACCATCTTATAAAATTATATTATATAGTATTAAGAATTAATTACATAACTAATACTTGTATCTTGTTTTTGTTTAACTCTAACTTACACCTACTTAAAAGATAAAATGGTGAACTCACGTGATCATTTTAAGGAATGTATGCTTCAAAATTTGAAACCTAAAACAATCTTGAAAAAAATATAAAAAATAGATAAACATTTACAAAGAAAATGATAAACAGTAAACTATAACATGGATGAATTAATGTCCGCATCTCAAAATTACGTAGGAATAATTTATGCATTATGAATGGACCCTATGCAGTCGCTTACCTTGCTTATGCCAAGGGCCGGCACTGATCGTAATGGGTGTGATGTAACTATTGAGACATTAATCATTCGGCCAAATCTAGCTAATCTAGTTATTTGGTAGAACTTAAGAAATGTTTGAAGAATTTGAGTTTAAGTCACACAAAACTTAAATTGTGTTAGAAAATAAATGGTAACTGTTCAACAAATATTTACAGGCAAAAGTTGGAAGATGGGAAGAATTTGAGATTGCATTGCAACGATTACGAGGTGAATCCACAGATATTTCCTCCGAGTCCAATGAGATCAAAGTAAAGTTACAATAAACCTTTTTTTTTTCAATTAACGATTTGATTTTTAAATTGTTCTATTAAAATGTTGTATATTTCTCTGTTTTCAAGGATTATACAAGACAACTTACACAGTTTTCCGAAGGTAGTATAGTAGATCTGTTCCAGGCGCAATATACCAAATCCCTAATTGTAAGTCAAACCATTTTTGTTTTTTAATGGTTTTGATATTTGATGATTAAATTCCAAGTGGGTTAATTAGTTTAGGTGGGAGTTGGACTGATGATATTGCAACAATTTGGAGGGGTTAATGGAATCGCCTTTTATGCTAGCTCTATTTTTGTATCTGCAGGTACGTACACCTATTATATAATGTCCCCCATAATTATAAGTTAGAGCTTCTTTTTTTTTTTTTTTTTTCTTATCAACAGTTAAAGTTTAAACTTAACTAATCATCTCAGCTTTTTCCTAGGGTTCTCTTCCAAAATTGGAATGATTGCGATGGTGGTCGTACAAGTAAGTTTTTGGTATTAGTTATTTGACGTTTAATTAAGTGAACGAAAAAGTATGTGTACAGTCTAACGTCTAAACACACAACTAATACAGAAACATAGATTATTAAAACAAGACAATTATATAACTAGAAACATTTTTAGAGACCTTGAGAAAGAGTGAACGAAAGAGTAAGTGCATTCTCATCAGCTGGAAAAGTTACCGTTTCTCATCATTTAAATAAAGAAAAAAATAGAAAAATGAGATAAAAGAGAGATAAAACAAACTGTTGTTTTATGATTGGTTAATTGATATATTTTTAAATTAATTATTATTATATTTTGTCTTCATACTAAAAAAGTGTGTTCACACTTATATTGAAAAACCTTCTCCAACGCCACTATCAGTAGGACCCACATCTGCTATTAGTCTGTGGACTACATTCACTCTTATTCAGCAGTTGGTTTTATTATTGCAGAAGATTTGAAAATTTGTTTTCTGATCTTCTTTAATATGATATTGGAAATCACTGTTAAGTAGATCACCCATCTTGATATTATTCTAGTTTAACCACATTTACCTTAGAGTTCTGTCAGAATAATTTACAAAATACTAGTAAGTACATTTTGTGGTCTATATTGCCATAAACAAATCTTTAGAACTTTTTTAATGCACCACTTTTAGAGATTCATGTATTTAAAATCACTGTTACTCACAAAGCGTAACATTCTCATTGCATACCAAAGTCGTCATCTTTCGCTGTGTGAGTACACATGATTTCACATTCATCTAGATTTAAACATTTCCTATGCTTCACTAAAGCGCTCATCTGGCTTTTGCACAAAATCGAAAATCTAATTTCTAAGGCGAGCATTTCACGAAGTAAGGAAAAACTTCCCCAAGAAGACCCTCTTACATTCATCCCAAGACATGATGGAGTTATGGGGCAAATAATTTTCATATTGGCCTGCCTTATCACCAAGAGAAAATGGAAGATTCTTAGCTTAAAAGCATCCTTGGAGATACCATTTATCTTCACGAGGCCACAAAAGCGATAAGAGTGATCCAAGTGTCTAGAGAATCCTCCATTAGCAATCCATGAAACTTGTTGTCTTGGACCATGTTGATGAGGCTAGCCTTGATCTCAAAATTTTCATTCTCCATGGGTGGTGGACAAATACCGGGTCGATTCCCATAAATATTGGGCTTGTCAAACGGGCCAATGACATGTGGGTTCCTCGGTGGATGATTTGGTACTTGACCAACTCAATTACATCTCGCAATCCCATCTTGATCCACATTACATGCGAAACCGGATGGAGCACAATTGTCACCCATGCCTAAGCGTGCCAAGTGTTCAAGTCGCTCACGCTCTCTTGTTGCTCTCCTAGCCTCTCTCTCTAACCGTTGAATGTCCTCTACTCGATCAACCAAATTGTGTATTATGTTTCTCTAGTTTATACACCTATGGATTCGAGGAAATAAAGAGAATGATTAATTAACAATGAAAATAAAAGATTAGTCTTAATCGAATTCAAAATTCTAATGGCAATTGCTAATTTTCCTGACAACAATGCTAAAAACTTGATAAGGAAATCCTATTTGAATCCTGGAAGTGCATGGAAGTCACCTGTAGTATCAATCCACGAGAAAAATAGAACTACACAATAAGAGTGCATGACATCAGTTAAGCTAAACAAATATGATTGATTTGGTTTTTACTATTCCTATTATAAACTAAGCTATGAAATGATAAAAATATGAGAATGGTAAGAACAATATTGACTATAAGATGATAAAGCAATTAGTCAAGGGATATGAGAATAACGTAGATGAGATGAAGAACCTCTAATGATGATTAAGAACAAACTATAAACACAATCATAGGTAATTGATCACTAATCAAGACTAATCAACTTATATGATACTAATTACCCTAATTAATAAAATCTTCCATTTGCTAATCAAGGTATCAATAAGCATTAACATTTCAAGTCCAATCAAACTACTAATCATCCTAAAATCAATTTTCATTGGCTAGTGAAGAAAAACTCATATAAGTTCTTTCAAACATTTCACGATAACAAACACCTTTTTGACATGAAATCCTATTGATCTAGATTCAAGTGATCATGTTAAATCTAGTATAACTAACAACTTTAATGAAGGATAACCAAATATCTAATCCTAAGCATCATTGTTAACTCATCAAATCATCCTAATCTACCAATCCCTTAATTAACTCACCAAAAGACCACTCACGCATACTTAATGAATATAAGCAAACTAGATGAATAATGAAAACATAATGACAATTGATAAGATAGATGAAAAGACTTTCACTAGAATGCAAAAGATGAACAAAATCTTAGAGGCTATTATTGGATTGGGTTTTTACGTGATTTTAATGGACTTAAAGTTGTAGTTATTCTATAATCTAGTTAGTAGATTTTGATAAAATGACAAGACTCAAACGTGCGTTTTTAAATCCATTGCTAATACTTTTTATTTGGAGATTATTGAAAATAAAATAATTACCTTATATTTTAAAAATAGTTATAACAAAATAAGATTCATCAAAATATTTATAAGAAGAAAACATCCATAAAATTTAATATAAAATTATCTTTAAAAAAAAAAAAAATATTTAAATATATTTTTGTTTTTATTATTAGTTGCATCTATACATTTCATCCAAAATATCATTTTAATGATATAGAAATTCATCGGACATTGCCTTAATGAATTTATTTTGAGATTTTAATTGAAGATTTGATTTGATATTTATTGAAGAAATCTAGGTAACAAAAATATTTGTTCAGTAAACCAAAATACTCGATCTTCTAATTTTTGACCAGTTATCTTGTTCATGGGTTGAACATGTAGAATATCCGATTGTGATAAATTCAAAAACAAATCTGAAAATTCAATATATATTTCCAATGATACTCAATTTCTGATCAAAAATTTTACTCTAATTTTTTACAGTCTAATGTTGTGAGAATCTCTAATAAGAATTAAAGAAAAAAAATAAAAAAAAAAAAAAAAAAAAAAAAATAAAAAAAAAAAAAAAAAAAAAAAAAAAAAAAAAAAAAAAAAAAAAAAAAAAAGATATTATAAATATTAGGGTAAGATGAGGTATTTTGTTTACTCATATTTTAATTACAAATATTACATCAAATCTTTTTTAATGTGTAATTATGGTTTTTTTTAAAAATTTTTTTTTTAAAATACATTAAACAGCTGTTGTATCCAATAACAGAAGATTTTATTGTATTTTTTCAAATACACAATTAAATAAAGCACTAGATTTTTTTTTGAATTTAAAATACATTTAACTTCATTAAAATACAATATTCAATCACTCCACCTTAATACAGTGGAGTTTTAGATCCAAAAGAAGCAAATGATTAAACTAAAAGAGAGTTAGATCTTTAATTTAGGTCTTAAATATTATAAATAGTATAGTAGATGCGTAACAGGTCAATCCGGGACAAACCGAGTCAGAACTAAAAGTAAATAAAATGCTGCAGCCAGCTGTCCTGACCGATGGATGTATCTTCTGTGTAAGTCTCAGCGGTGCATTCAGCAGTCTTGACCGCTGGTTTGACACCTTAAAGATCCTAGCAATATGTCTTAGGGGTCATCTGACCGGTGAGAGATGCACCAGAATGGTTGAACTCCCTTGAAGCTACTTGTCGGCTCCAACGTCCACAGCTAGCTGTCCTGACCACTAGCTGCTGCAATTTTCTATGAAAACAAAATTTCGTCCACTTTCTCATCTCTAACCTCATCATCCATGCTCCAAGTATCACAAGTATCTAATAAAAACTCAAACTCATGAGATGTGCAAGAACACTTCTTTATTCTAAAAGGTAAAACAATGCACGTGTGAGACATAAATGCATATATACAACTCTAGATTATGCAAAATGAGAAAAAAAAAAGTGATCAAAGCAAGAGTGTAAACTATGCAAAAACTATAGATATCAATTGATCCTATGAGTAATCACAAGTTTTATCTTTGTGTTTTGTTCTCATTCACATGAGAATGAAAAATAACTTTGTAATAGATAACCCATGCATTCTAATATTACTCCCACTTCAATCACGTTTAATGATAAAGTTCTAACTACGTCAGTAGGCTCCATCATCTCTAGGTCTTCTACTTTGATGTCCTATGTTCCCAATTTGATGATGGACCGTCCACCTTCCATCAAATTGTATATTATTATTACAAACATAATAATATTGGCTTCCATATCAAATTATATTATTTCCATTTCAAAATATAAGATGTTTTACTTAAAATTGTAGAAATTAACCAAGTATCATTAGCTCAACTAGTAAAGATCTTAGGCAAAGGTTAGAGGTCGATGGTTCAAGTAACGTTTGGGACAAAATTAATATTTAATGCTGTGGTTTTGGAGATTACGGACTTGGGACCGGAACCTCCTGGTATTAAAAAAAAATCGCGGAAATTAAACTTTTGTTTTTGCTTTTAAAACTACCATATATAAAATAAAAACAATATAGCCAATTATTAAAAAGACTGCAAAATACTATTGATCACACAAAATTCAATAAATTTTAAAAGTTAAATAGAAAATATAAGAATATCTTATATTTTGAAACAAGAAACAAACTTTAAAACATCTTATGTTTTAAAACTCATGGAGTATTCAACTAATTTGATTGGTTATGTTAGGATTCTACATTGAAAGTTAAAAGAAACTTTGAGTGAGATATAAAAAGTATGGTCCATCCCATTGGTTGCCAATTTATTTTAAATTAAAAATCTATAAACCTTAACTATATATATATATATATACATATATATATAGTAATATGTGCTCTCTCTTCATGAGACAACATCATCTTTCTCATACTCTAAAACTTTGACACATTAGCATCACTCACATCATTAACTATTCCTCTAATCTTAATCATCATCTAGAGCTCCAATATTGTGACACATCAACTGTTTCTTTATTATTTACACTTTAATTTTCATAATAACTAGCATTCTATAATATAATAATTTTAAAAATCATTTCTTTAGAAAAATAATGTAAAGCAATCTAATTTAAGAATTGTATTCTAATTAGATTTATTCATATAGTTTAGAAAATTATTCAAAATAAATCAAATTATTAATAATCTCCCAAGCTCCAATATTGTGACACATCATCAATTGTTTCTTTATAATTTACACTTTAATTTTCATAATAACTAGCATCCTTTAATATAATAATATTGAAAGGAATTGGAAAGGTCATTTATTTAGAAAAAACTCTATTTTAATAATTTTACTCTTATTAGATTTATTCATATAGTTTTGTAAATTATTTAAAATAAATCAAACTATTAGTAATTGTAATTATAAATTATAAATTTAAATTAAAGAGTTTCATGTTTATATATAATAGATTATTTTTTGTATTTATATAGTTTGTATAAATTATATATAGTTTATGAGTTAAGTCGTATAAAAATTTACACCGTCACTGACCATACATCGAAAATAGACGGAGAAAAGAGAAATATCATAAAAATAATAAAGATTATGTTTAAAACGGGTGAACATGTTGTCCATGATTTAATCTGTTGCACCGAGAAATAGTGATAATATGAGTGGAACTTAGAAATATATAAAGCGTTTATGCAAAGAGTTCAATATTGTTAGTGTTCTATTTAATGTGCTATATAATTTAATTTTATCGTGTTGATGAAGAAAATATAGCAAACGAGAGAGAAACAAAATGTGTGTATTTTAAAACCAACACTTTATTGATACTAATACATTTTGTTAGTGATTTTTTATAACTATATTAATAAATAATATAAACGCGGCTTACCTATAGTTATAATTAAAACATAAATGCTTAAAATTTAAAATTAGATGTGCCGCATTAGAAAATTTTATCTATAGCTGACGTTGTTTTCCAGATACCCATGACAACTTTAGGTGTATTACTGATGGATAAATCAGGAAGACGGCCACTACTTCTAGTAAGAAACTATGAGTTGTCAAATTTTCTATGATATTCTCTTGATGAAATTATTATTTTTCAGACAATTTTTTTATAACACATAATATCCTCCATATATACATATACAGGTGAAAAAGATACGTATAATTAAGTTTATATTTATCTTCTCAGATTTCTGCTTTTGGAACATGCATCGGATGTTTGCTTGTTGGCTTATCATTTTCTCTACAGGTTCTTTTCTTATTTATATATGTGAATAAAATTTATAATAATAGAAAGTACCCCTGATAAAAATGCTTAAATATTTTAAATTTGGGTTCATCAAATTTTAGTTTGGAAGGCTGTTGAATGAAGAGGCTTCATATATAGCATTTGCTGGCGTTTTGGTAAGTTCTAAGACTAAAAGACTGAATGTTTTTTAATCAACCATTGAAAATATTCATAACCTCATAAGATTTGAAAAGTTTACATTTAATCTTTCAGGTGTACACAGGATCATTCTCGCTAGGGATGGGTGGAATCCCTTGGGTCATTATGTCAGAGGTATGTAATAAGAATAATAGTTTTGGCTTGTACTTTCAAAGTTAACCTTTTAACTTAGTATTTGATTTTATTTAACTTCAAATTTTGCATATATTTGATTCCATGTCATATGGTTTTGATTGTATATTTTTGTTGGTCAACAGTTTTGATTGTATATAAATCATGGTTTTTATAAATTTTTTATTGTTCTTATAATATAATATAATATAAATCACGACTTTTTAAAAAAAAATTGAATTAATATAGACTATAGAGATAATAAACAATTCATTTTATGTCAAGATATTTCCAATAGATATAAAAGGATCAGCTGGAAGTCTCGTGACTGTTGTTAGCTGGGTTGGATCATGGATTATATCCTTTACATTTAACTTTCTGATGAACTGGAATCCGGCAGGTATAACTTTTATTTCAATTTTACTATTCTTTTCATTTAGTTTTTTTTCTTATCTAAATGAGAAATGATCGATTTTTCAATTTTCAGGAACATTTTATGTTTTTGCAACGGTTTGTGGGGTTACTGTTATTTTTGTAGCAAAACTCATACCAGAAACCAGAGGTCGAACACTCGAGGAAATTCAGTCTTCTATTGGTTATGAGGCATTGTAATGTTTATATATATAGTTGCAGACAAGAACATCAATCTCTAATCGATAACATTTAATATAAGATCTTTTCTTTTTGCTTATTGCGTCATGACATCATTATAAATACTTTTTTCAAGACTTAATCCACCTAATAGTATTCATGAGACTATATTTTGGATATATGGACATAAAATGATATTTTCAATATTTTTATGTGTTGCACGGAAATCTTTGATTCAATTTGTCAACTAATTCAGTTTTCTCTTCTAATCACTCGATATATGTTCTCTCTTTATTTCTCAACTCAATTTCATCTCAACAACAATAATAAGCAATAAAGAACAAGAAAAAAGAATTGGTCATCCAGGGTTCGTCTCCGATATAGATAACTACGTCCCTGGAACTAGATCGATCACCAGCAAGTTTTCACTATCAATAAAAAAAAACAAAATATCTCAACAAACCTGAGAGTCTCAATGTAAAAGAAGATAAAAGCGTAATTGAGGATGATTATTTTATGACTCATATACTTCTTATTATATGAGTAACTAAAACCCAATCCTAAACTAATAAGGAATTACCTTAGACGGTCAATCTCTTATTCCTAAACTAATAAGAAATTGCCTAAAACGGACAATCTCTTATTCCTAAACCGCTTCTCAAACAAGCCGAGTTGACCAGAGATGTAAACACACTTAACAAACTCCACCTTGTTTCAGCTCAAGTCACTTCTTCGATGATCTTCCATGGAACCCTCTTGCTGATGATCTACACCTCCAGCTACAGAACCTTATGGCTCTTTCAAGCTCTTGTAATCTTGAGTAAGTCTAATGCTGTATTACATTTACTCACCGGCACAACCTTAGTCAAAACATCTGCCGGATTACGACTTGTGTGAATCTTCACAACCTCAATCTCACCTTCTTCTACCATGTCTCTGACAAAATTGTTCTTCACCGCCATATGCTTAGTGCGCTCGTGATACACATGATTCTTGCAGAGACAAATGGCACTCTGAGAATCACACCATATCAACACACACTTCTAACTGAAACCAAAATCTTTAAACAATCCTTTTAACCATATTGCTTCTTTCACTGCCTCTGACAGAGCAATATTTTCAACTTTGGTAGTTGAAAAAGCTGCCACTGACTGTAGATTTGACTTCCAACTCACAACATTTCCAGAAACTATGAACACATATCCAGATATCGATCTCCTTCTGTCTAAGTCTGATGCATAGTCAGAATCACAATATCCTTGAACCTTCATCTCCTTTTCCTTGGTATAGGAGATTCTAACATTTACATACCCTTTAATATATCAGAGAAGCCACTTTACAGCTTCCCAATGTATTTCATGGCATGCTCATGTATCGGCTAACAACACCAATACCATATGCAATGTCAGGTCTGGTTCCTACCATTGCATACATGAGACTTCTAACAGCTGAAGAATAAGGCATTACCTCAATATTTATCTCTTCTTCCACATTCTTTACTGTAGATAACTTGAAATGTGCACCTATAGGAGTCTGAGATATCTTGGCTTCTTCCATCCTAAAAGTCTTAATAACTTTCTTGAGATACTCAGTCTGAGATAAATGCAGAACTCCTTTTGACATGTCTCGAACAATGTTCATGCCCATAATTCTCTTAGCTGCTCCTAAATCTTTCATTTCAAATGTTGAACTCAACTGATCCTTAAGTTTCTGAATATCTACCATATCTTTTGCTGCTATCAACATATCGTCCACATACAACAGCAAATACAGATGTGAATCTTGCAAGACTAGTTTTGTATAAACACAAGGATCATGTTCACTCCTCTTAAAACCAGTTGATACCATAAACTGATCAAACCTCTTGTTCCACCATATGAGTGTACAGCCGAAGTCAATTACACAGTTTTCATTTGAGTCATCAATAGAGATGTTTAACAAATCTGCTTCCTTCACTTCTTCTATCGTAATCCTAGCTTCTCCATCGCTATCTTCAACCATTTTCTTCTTCCGAGCAAAACTGCCATTCTTCATGTAACCTGCTTTCTTGTAATACCAGCAAACCACCATTGACATAGTCTTTGACTTGCTTCGTTCTTTCCTCGTGAGTAATTTGAGTCTCTCTTTTGATTTCTTCCTCTATCATGAGTATACAAAATCGTTGCAGAGCCTTTCTACTCAGACAACTCCCTTTGCCTTGATCTTGCAGCTGAGATGATCTTCTCCAATGACAGTGTATCTCTGCCATACTTCAGCGTGTGTTTCAACTAATCATAACTCGGTGGGAGTGTATTTAGGAGCACAATTGCTTGGATTTCATCATTCACTGTCACATTCAAGCTATTCATCTCTGCCACCATCTTTAAGAACTCATCCACATTCACATCAATCGAATTTGATGCATCACACTTGTATGTGTAGAACTGTGATTGAACAAAGATCCGATTTGGTAGAGATTGTGACATATACAATCTCTCAAGAAGAGACAACATCAAAGCAGCAGTAGTACAATGCTTGATCTTCCTAAGAACCTGATCACTTATATGCAAGATGATCATCTCGTTAGCTTTCTCATCCTTCTCCAGTTTAGCTGGATCCATGATTACCTTCGTCGATGGAGCATCTGGATCAGATTTCTCACCATCAACAGGTTTATTTTCCTCTTCTTTCATAAGAGGGACCATGATCTCAAAATTGTCACTCAAGATCACATCTTTTAACCCAACAACGCCAAAGTGTGCCATCATCCGTATGGTCCAGATTGAGAAGTCTCCGAAACCATCGAATTGCTAAACCACAGATCACGTCGTCACCATTGTTGACATCCAGAATCACAAGCCGAGGCTCTGATACCAATTGTTGCACAAAAATCTTCGATTCAACTTGTCAACTAATTTAATATTCTCTTCTAATCACTCGATCTAAGTTCTCTCTCTGTCTCTCAGCTCAATTTCAGCTCAATAACAATAATGAGCAATAAAGAACAAGACAAGAGAATTGGTCACCCAAGGTTCGTCTCCGATATGGATGACTACGTCCCTGAATCTGGATCGATCATCGGCAAGTTTCCACTATCAATCGAAAAAAAAACAAGATATCTCAACAGAGCTGAGAATCTCAGTGTAGAAGAAGATAAAAACGTGATAACTAGGATGATTATTTTATGACTCATATACTTCTTATTATATATGAATAACTAAAACTCAATCCTAAACTAATAAGGAATTGCCTAAGACGATCAATCTCTTATTACTAAACTAATAAAGAATTGCCTAAGACGGGCGATCTCTTATTTCTAAACCGCTTATCAAACCAAGCCGAGTTGACGATAGTTTTAAACACACTTAACATTATGCAAATTATGTTTACCATATAACGTATAATACCAAAGCAAACAATAGAGAAATAGTGACGATCATGATTTACATACAATTAAAACCATACAAAATGAACCATGCAATGTTCTCAATTAAATTATTTACATATGTGTAAGTTCATAATGTTTTTACTTGTCGGATGAGATTTGTCACCATGAAATAAAAAATGTAACTTGATAATAATAATAAAATAATTTGTAGCGAATGATTGATTATTCCTTAATTTCTATAAAACAAACTATATTTTATTGTTTTTGGGGTAAGTATCTGTTTGTTGAATTTTTTTTATGAAGTCCGAAAGATCTTCCAATATCTATAACACAAAACATGTTGAAATATGCAAATTTTCCTAAAAGATTATTCAAGTTGGCTAAAGTCTCCCAAACACAAGAAATATTCAAGGTTGGCTAAAGCCACTTCCTAGAGCTTCATTCCATGATCTCACGTCCAAAATTGGAGTAGCTAAGACTCCTCCATCTTGAGGGGGCATATTATCAATACATATAAATTTATTAATAGGGATTTGATATATACTTCAACATCACTCAATATTTATGTATAATATTTTCATTCCCTTATGTGTAAAGGAGCTAGTGTATAAATGTTGTAACTCTGATTTCTAAACCTTATAGAGTATTCAATTTATGTCTCTATTTTTAATTTATGTTTGTTCTAATAGTCTCACGGTAAGATTTGCTTTTCAGACTTATTTGATTATATGCCCATCTATCATATATTCATTTAGTTACGAATACTTGTTTAGCAAAAAAGAAAAGAGTTAATACAATTGAGTTACCGGGAATGGACAAAAAAACAGAACTTGAGGTTAAATTAAGAAAGCACAATAACCAATCCACCTATAAATAGCTAAACACATGATTATGGGTTTTGTATAAATCTCGTTAGATATTAATTGAGTAAAAAAAAATTTGGTCAAATTATCCTCTTTTTATAGCCAAAAATAAGAGAGATAATAAGGAAGAAAACCCCAATATAAAGAAGTGAAAGAGCCAAAGTGTGAAGCCATCTGACGTGGGACCTATCTTACGTTGTCTTCTAATCTCTACAGATCATCGTGTTCGGTGGCACCCTTATTCACCAAGCAAAACATCTCTTCTTTCTATCATTTATTTTTCTCTTCTATTATATTTTCAAAACATTAACAATTATTCATCAATCATCAAGAATAACACAAAATAAAGAAGTATATGTCTTGGCACCCTTGTCCTTGTTTCCAAGATGAGCTTCTACAACAGAAGCTTTCACTCTCTCCTCAGCCAGACCAACATCAAAACGATGGCGTTTAAGGACGAGCCTCCTCGTCCCAGCCATGATGAGATCAATGGGTCTATTCCATCGGTCACAACGGATCCTGGTGGGATAAAATTTGCTGATGAGGCCAATGGTTTAATGTTGTGCACTGAGTATCTAGGGTTTGAGAGTTACGACATGAGAATAACGTCGGATAACGAGGTGGAGAACAAGATGTCGTGTCATGTGGAGGCAGAAACCGAAAGGGTCGAAACAAAAAAGAGGAAGATGAAGGAGAATGTGGTGGCGCAAGAGCGGAAAAGAGAGTTTCCTCCACCGCTCTCGTCGTTGAACGGCCGAGGAAAACGGTCTTTTTATCTAAAGCCGGTGAGGAAAGACGGTAGATTGGAACTTACGCAAGTTATGATCGATAGACCAGAGATATTCCACGCTTCTAGAGAAGATGGACGGCTGAGATTACATCTTGTGGATAGTGTCAACAATCCCATGCGAGCTTATTGTGATCCACAAGAAACCGTGGACTTAGAAAAGGAATCTAAGGGTCTAGATCAGCCTATAGCGTATTTTACTAATGAGAACGAGAACAAGAATATTAGTGGATCTGATTTGGAATCTGGTAGAGAGATTAAAGAAGACAACAATGATGATGCAAGTGATCAAGTTGTGGATTTATCTATGATCAATGATGATAGTGGTGTAAAAAGTTGGAGATGTCATGAAGTTTCGTTTAATAGTGATGATGAAGATGTACATGATGCCAGAGAATGGAGGTACAAGAGTTGTTATAAGTTCGTGGCAAGTATGAACCATGATGGGATCGATCATCATCATCATCATCATATTCATCCCTATCATCAACATAATAGTAACAATAACATGCATTTATGGAGCCGGACTTACGTGAAGACCAGGTGAAGTTATCAATGTTTTACGTGGCGGCTTGTAGATAAAAAGAAATCTCAAAAAAAAAGAGGGACAGCTAGTAAGTATATTCGAAAAGTCAAAGGTTGTGTCTAATAAGTGTTATATTACATTTAACATTATGATAGCGTGTGAGTATGAAGAATGTTGTTCGTTTAAGATGCTGATGTATACGATACGAGTTCCATAACTGAAACATATTAGTAAGTACATTTCTTTGTTTTGTTAAAGTAAACGTATTATTACATCTTCCAATATTCATTCATTACCCCAATTTTTACAGCCAAGCTTTGTGTTAATTTCAAAATATTTTTGACCCTCATAGTTAAATGTAGACAAGAGAACAGAAAATTCAAAATTGGAAAGATAAAAGGCAAATGTAACGCTTGATCGGTCCAATTGTTAGTCCTTGTCACGTGTGACATCATGCATAGCTGACTGTTGAAAGTTGGAACATTAATGTTGTCGGTATCTGCAGCATTTATAGACTCCATTTCAATTCCCACCACCATCGACAGCTCACAGGCCTTTACGACACATATAAGTCGGATGTATCTACATGAAAACTTTTATTTAAATTTGTATACATAAAAGTTTTTAAAAACAATGTAATGTCACACAGAAAATTTGTTTTCGAGTTATATTCATATAAATATGTTTTTTTTTTTACTTTGACGTTTCTATTAAGCAAATTGCGTTAACCACTAACAGAAGCATTTGGACCGGAAATAAATTGAAATCGATTTGGTAAACTATGAACCAAAGCTAACAAATAAACCAACGTACCGACTTCAATCTCAATTTATCCCCAATCTCTATTTCTCTTCTCTCTCGACAACGAACCATAACTTTCAAAAAAAAAAAGTTCATCCCAAATTCTGGGATTTTGCTGCTTCAAAAATACTTTTTTCTTTGTCTTTTTATTCAGGTGTATTCAATTTTTCAGGTTTCCACTGCAATTGTGTGTGTTTGGGGAGTTAAGCTTCGGATCAAGAATCATGAGCCACTTTTCCTCGGCTTCGGGTGGGATGACATCTGGAAGGGCTCGAGGACGCAACCACGGGATACCAAATGCGTGTTGGTGTGGTGATTCAGTAACAGAATTCACAGCTAAAACCGATGCAAATTCTGGTAGAAGATTCTATCGATATTCGTTTGCTGCAAATCAAAAGCTAAATATAGATGGTTCGCATGTTTTCAAATGGGTTGATGAGGCTTTGGAAGAAGAAAAAGCAATGATGAATGACAAAGAAAAGAAATTCGAGGAAGAGGTGAAGGCTATGCAAGAGATCATCACCGAGAGCTTAGAAAATGGGAAAAAGATGATTGAGAAGATGGAAATGGATTTGGAGGAGAGGCTTATTGAAAGGATTTAAGTTGAAATGTTGGATACCAAAAGGAGATTATGGAAGAGTGTGTGTCTTGTTGTTGTTATTGGATGCATCATCATAGGATGTAGCAAGCTTGTAGGTGTGTGAGAAGGATCTGATCTTATTTAGTATGTGTCTTGTTGTTCTTGTTGTTTTGAAAAAAATGAGATTAAGAGTCAAAACCATCGCATTAAAGTGTACCAAAAATGACAACATAAAATATCACAGATCATTCCGAAACAAAAAACAAAAACCAATTTGAAACAAAAAAAAACCAATCCGAAATAAAAAATAAAAACTAATCTTCAAATTCACCAATCTTCTACCTAATCCACCACATGTGACATGGGCTGCGTAGATTGTATCTCTGAAGGTTCAACCTGATTCTGCAACCACCAATTAAATAACCTGAGTCATCATAAACCAAGTAACATCATTTAAAACATGATTAGGGATTACCTTTTTGGCTCTTTTGCCACATGATCTGCAGTATGACCAACTTGTCCACATTTTTTGCAATGCATTATCAGCTTCTTGTAAGTATCTGTAGCTGCTTCATCTGTATCCACTTGCTGCTCCTTATTCTTTTTGCTCTTCCTCTTCTTCTTGTTCTTTTTCTTGGATGGAGACTCGTTTACACCTTTAATCCTTTGCTTCTTCACCTTCTTCTTCTTAGACCTTTGTTGGTCAGCTCGTAGAGTAACCAATGCTACGTCACCTATAGTCCAATGCCCTAGTCCTCTAAGTGGGTTGATACTTTCAGCATAGAGGTCTATTAAGTGTTCTGTGAGAAACCAATCATTCACATAATCATATGGATTAAGTGTCTTCTTCAACATCACTCCATAAGCATGCTCACATTGTATTCCACAGATTTGCTATTTGCAACACAAACATGTCCGCTTATTCAAGTCTACATTCTCATAGTCATAACCAAGCTGAACCTCATACGTACCACTAGTACCAAGATAAAGAATGCAATCTGTAGCATCTTTATGTTTTGCATCAAGAAATTGTTGCACATAAGCTGTATACTTACCTCCCCATCTGTTTGCAGCAATGGATCTCTCTCGTATACAAACCATTACTAGTCTCCTGATGGTCTCCAGCATTGGCATGAAAGGCTTCTTCTTTGTTCATCAAGCAAATGTAATAAAGAATGTTTCTTCTTCTTTGAGTTATTTAGTCTCCAAGTAAAAGAGATTATAAGTTTGCTCATGAATCCAACAACGATAGCTTCTGATTACCAATTGGATAATCATCTAAGAGACGCATACAGAAGCTTAAATAAACAATGTAAGCATCGATTAAAGCAAGGAAAGAAAGCAAACTTCGAAAGAGAAGAAAATCTGCATTTGAACCTCCATATTCTACAATGATGCTAAAATTCTCCAGAGGAAAAGATGGATGAATTTGCCTTGGATCAGAAAGAACAAACTAGTTAGCTTAACTACTCTCCAAAAGGATGATTGAACTAAGTGAAAGGGAAAGAGAGGGAGAGAGGGAGAGAGAATTCTAACTTTTGGTTTCGGCGATAGAGATGGTCATGAGTCTGAATCGGTCTCTTATGAAATCATCCATGGAATCCTCTTCAACCAGTTGGTCTGACCCTAGAAAATTGAAATCAACAAAGAAACCCATTAGATCTAGGTTGAAGAAGGCGAGATAGAAGCTTCAAATCTAGAAGCACCGAGAGCCAAAACACCGAGCCACCTCGAAGGTACAAGGGGAAACAGATGTTGACGAATTTGGTGGTGGAGAGCAGAGGTGACGAGTTTGATGGTGGTGAGTTTAATTGGTGGCTGGGGAAAGTGATTTTTGGGTTTGAGAGAGTTAGGTGGTTATGTCTTAGGGTTTTTTTCAGAAAGAGGGGAAAATGAATTTTTTTACTAAATGTTTGGCGGAATAAGTGATTTTATGTTCCCGTTTAGTAAAATTTTGTCTTAGCATTTATCAAATGCTATTATATAATAACTAAAATTACAAACTCATTTTCAATAGCAGTTCAGCAAATCGTTCTATCCCGAGATGCTATCAATGTAGACTTTTTTTTGTAGTGAAGCGATATTAGAGATTCTGGTTTTTGATATTTTTGGGTTACACTGTTGTCAGAATGTGTATCACAAACGATGTATTCTTAAATAGGTATGGGAAAACTATGTTGAGTCTTGTCCCACATGCATCCAACTAGTAAGAGAGAAGATCGTGTTATTAGAAAATAATGGCATGTTGTCTGTGTGTTGAGATATAATTTTTTTGTTAGATATATATTTAATTATTAATATAAATTTGATCATAATCCTTAAGTTTGTTTACCTTCAAAATTGTTTGATTTGAAAATTTTGTTATCCAATTAGAACCAGATTTTGATAAAGAGATTAGATCACACCAATATTAAACATGTCAACTATTTGTTAGAAGAAAATCATAAAAACAAATCATGAATTCCATCTATAAATATTATACATATTGTTGACGATCCTCAATAGTTATAGCATAACAAATTTACTTTTTAAACTTAAGAATTAACTTTTTGAAAGTATATTTTTTTATTTTCTTAAAAACGTTTATTAACTAATCTTCTTAATGCAATTAACTTATCTAATAAGATCTCAGCAAAAAAAAGCAAATATTTTCTAGTGTTGCTATACCAAACTCAGCTCTAATTTCTTAAATTCTCCTATTGAATCTTTCATTCCCCCCCCCCTTCCATATATATGTTTTGCATGCTGTAATTCATGACAAAAAATAAAGAAACATTTGTTCTGTAGTGTTACAGAATAAAGAGCACCCACATTAGAAGAAACCCACTAGAGTTTCTCAGACATATAACAAATTAACAATAATACTTTTCGTATAATTTAATTAATTAATTAAAACTAAAATAAGAAAAATAAAATGGACCAATGAATGAAAGACACGTAGACAAGTGAGTATCTCATGGGTTTCTCTATGGAGAATCGATTCTCAACTTTTTTCATCTCTTTTTATTATTTTTTATTTTTTATAGAGAAGAAACCCCATTAGACTATCTACAATGGAGTAGTTGAATTATCAGATTCAACTGTTGAATACATGCAGTGGAAAAATAAGTGCTGCGTTGAATACATGTGGATTAATCAGTGTTGAATATTTTCAACACGATGAAACACAAAAAGAGATGACAAATGTCACTTTTTCATCAGCTCAAATTTTTAATTAAAAATAAAAAAATAACTAAAATCTGATTGGTTGTTATGATTTATTTATTTTTGTTTTTACCTTTATCGTTTAAACTCAATTATTTGATAATAAATCAACAAATTTATATTTTATTTTTATACCAAAGTTCATCATTTTTTAAACTCTATAAATAGAGACTTGTTTCATTTGATTTGGACACAGAAAAAAATTTCATCTTTTATGAGATGGATCCTAATAATAATCTTTCAAATACTCAAAATTCTTTTAATTATCCTTTTAACTACCTAAATCCCAATAATTACCAATTTCAAAACCAAACTTCCAATCAATCACAAAATATACCACATTATGATTTTCCACCATATTATGGATCGATGATGTCATATTCATCTCAACCACCCCCTAATTCGTTTACTCCAACAAATAATGAAATTGTTTCAAATGTTGGAGCAAATGAATTTTCCGAATTTTCTACACAAATGACTCTTGGTGATATGAGCGGTGCTAATGAAGCCAATCTGAATGCAGAGGATCTAACTCCTGCTCGTCGAAAATATTCTAAATGGACCACCGATCAAAATTTGGTATTTTTGAGTGGGTGGATTAAATATAGAACAGACATCGTTCTTGGCAGAAACCAAAAAAGTAAAGAATTTTGGGGTAAAATTGCTGACTATTGTAATGAGCATTGCTCATTACATCTTCCACGCGATGGAGCTTCGTGCATCAATCATTACAAGTACATAAACAAAATATTGAGCAAGTGGATTGGTGCTTATAATAATGCTAAGCGTATGCAACAAAGTGGATGGTCTGAGAATGATGTTTTAGAATGAGCATGGTGTTAGATATTATTAAAAATAGTTATGAGACAAGAGAGTTATTATTTAATTTAATAAAAATGTGGGATAGGTGTTGAATTTTATTAAACAAAACTATTGTAAAGTATAAAAATAAAATGGATGTTGTATTATTAGGTAGAAGAGAGAGAAGATGATGTGGATCAAAAAGTAGGGTGTTGAATGTTGAGTTTTAATATGATTTGGTGAATTATGAATTTTGTTATTAAATTTTCTGAAATCTCACATAAAACCATGAGATTTGAATCTTTGTATTTTTAATTAAGAAATCTCCTCAAATCTCATATGAAATTTTTAAATCAAATCCTAATCATGTTTTCAATAACAGTGGATTTGAGCATATAATTTAAAAGTATTACTCCAATAACATTGGATTTCAAAAATTATTTTAAAATTCATGTTTCAATAACATGATTTGTCATTTAAACTCAAATCTGACCAAATACTTATTCCAATATACCCCTCTTAGAGTGTGATTGAATAGCCCTTTTGGCATACATTTTAATAGGTAAAAGACATTTTACTCTGAATTCAGCCAAAAAAATCCAATCGGAAAGAAAAAAGGAAAAAAAACAGTGTTAGCTTTATTACCTCAACTACACTGACTTTGGCATTATTCTGTGAGTCAAGTGGTAGTGGAGTACAGTAGAACCTCTATAAATTAATACACACTATAAACTAATAAAATTTGCTGGTCTCAAGTCGGGCCGGTGTAAAAATGAACAAAATTAGATAAGATAATAGGATAATAATTTTTTTAGAATCTCTATCTAAATATATGTTTCTATTAATAACATAAATTAATACTCATGTAAATTTATATATATATATAATATAATATTATTTTTATGAATTTATGTTAGAACTCATAAATAACTTTTTTTATATAAGAAACTATTATGTTGTATTTTAAACTATCTTATTGTTATAATGTAAATAAAATTTTCATAAAATAAAACAAACCTTTCTATAAACTTTTAAATT
The DNA here is from genome assembly GCA_028015245.1 of Cardamine occulta. Lineage (NCBI taxonomy): Eukaryota > Viridiplantae > Streptophyta > Magnoliopsida > Brassicales > Brassicaceae > Cardamine > Cardamine occulta. The sequence continues at coordinate 2,381,456 of CM051367.1, forward strand.
ATAAATATGCATAATTTTATTTCAATTGTTGTATAGACTATTTCATTACAACAATTAAGGTTACTAATCATAAATTTTAAATTTATGTTAATTGTTTATATAAGTGAATTCATCTATAATCTTTGTTATTTATCATCAAAATAATTTAATTTTATTTTAAATTTTAAATTTTAAAATAATCCGATGGATTTCCGACAAAGTAGTTCCATCAGAATTTTCAAAATTCAATTATATCAACATATATATTTCCAATGAATTTCTGACAGTTGCTCAAAAATCTGTTGAAAATATTTAACGGATTACCGAATAAAATATTATGTCAAAAATTTGTTAGATTGAGATCCCGTCAGAAATTCTGTCAGTTTTCCAGTAAAGTTATTCTTGTAGTGAAGGAATTTTGACGGGATAGTAGTTATGTCAAAAATCCGTCGGACAATTTTCAATGGATTTTTCAGTAATCGTCAGAAATTCGTTGGAAAATATTTACATTGATATACCTGTTTGAATTTATAAAATTATGAGAAAACTATTTGGCCGAAAATCTGTGAGAAATTTTTGTTGGATTATTATTAGAAATTTTGTCAATTTTTCGGTAACTATTTTATAGTAAATTTTATGACAAAAAATACAGGAGATAGTTTTAAAGTTTAAAGTGTTAATAAAAATTGTTTTACGGTTTAAAATGTTAGTATAATACTTTAAAAATTTAAAATATTAGCATCTGACACTTTAAAAGTTAAAAATGTTATTTTTCCTAAAAAATCCCATTACATCCGCAAACATTTGTGTTGTTCGAAATTTAAATTTTTTTGTTTGAGGTATGTAAATAAAAAATTTATTCGAGGCATAAAAGAAGAAAATCCTGATCAAACTACATTATAGAATGGTAAAAGATTTATCAATCGGCCGGTCGGTAGTAATCTCAATACAAAAACATGTCTTCAAAAACCTGGAAAAAGCAATCATTAAACTGCTTTTAGAAACAATTGAAAGACCAAGAAAAAGAACTATCGAGTGGATAAATTAAATATTAAGAAACAATATTAAGAAGTAAGGCATGTGAAAAAAAACAAATATTTGCAGGTCCTATAATGTTTGATATGAATTGTTTCACTTGTCAACAACAAAACGCCACGTCACCGAATAATAAAATTATGTTTCTACAAAAATGTGGTTGACCTTTGCCCTGAAATAAAACATTATCCAGAAAATCTAACATTTCAACCAATCCTTCACTTCCCTCATGATCCAAAACAAAACACAAACAAAATGCAACAAAATCTCCATTTCTGAAACTCAATTCAATCTCTTAAAAAAAAAAATATGGAGACCATTCTCTCCCCTCGTTCTCTTTCTCCTCCTCTTAATCCAAAACTCTCGTCCTCTCATCAAACCAAACTCACTTCACATTCCTTGTATCTCTCAAATCCCACTTTCTCCGGTCCTAAACACTTCTCCACCCAGTTCACTAAACCGGAAACGAGAGATTGGTTAACAGATGCAAAGCAAGGACTAGCTGCTTTAGCTCTTTCTTTAACTCTCAGTTTCTCACCTGTTGGCACTGCTTTAGCGTCTGAGTTCAATATCCTCAACGATGGTCCACCAAAGGACAGTTACGTAGTCGATGATGCGGGTGTTCTTAGTCGAGTGACGAGATCAGACTTGAAGAATCTCTTGTCTGATCTTGAATACAGAAAGAAACTTAGACTCAATTTCATCACTGTTCGAAAGCTCACTGTGAGTGTTTTTGTTTTGTAGTTTTTTTCTTGTAGAAGATTATTTTTGGTAAACCGGAAAGTTGAACCGAACCGGTTTGGGTAACTTTTGTAGAGTAAAGCAGATGCGTTTGAGTATGCAGACCAGGTTTTGGAGAAATGGTATCCTTCGATTGAAGAAGGTAACAATAAGGGTATTGTTGTTTTGATCACAAGTCAGAAAGAAGGAGCTATTACTGGTGGTCCAGCTTTTATTGAAGCTGTTGGTGAAAACATTCTTGATGCTACCGTTTCCGAAAATCTTCCCGGTATGTATTTTCCGGGCTGGTATAGTATATAGCATACTAGGTTGTTCAATCCGAATGCGGATCGGGTTTGGTTTGGTTTATTTGGTTTTTTCGTAAAAGAGTACCCAAACTAAACTCGAATCCAAACAGAAACTGAAAGCATAACGAATGGTTTGATATGGTTTCAGTTTCTGTTTGGATTCGAGTTTTAGTCAAATAAATGTTTAATTTACAAAATATCTTCGGTTTTTTCTTCTACGGTTAGGTTTGGCATTGGTTTCGATTTCTCGGATATAGAAAAAATAAATATGTTTTGGTCTGATGGTCTTTAAATTAATTATTCTGGTTTGGTTCTGTTTTTAGGTATTGACACCCCCTATAACGTACTGCTTAGAACTTTGGTGCACCCCCAAAATGTTGTGTCACATTTCAAATTAGCATTACCAGATGCTGAACCTAGTGGTTTTCAATCTGAATTTCGATTAGGATTTTTCCGGTTCATAAATAATAGTAACAAAAATAGAAAACATTCTAGTGTCGATCGTGTGGAATGGTTTAGGTTTTGGTTTATATCAAACATAATATTTCTGTTTCACTTTTGTTTGGACTTGGTAACAATTGTTCTTTATATTGAAAAGTGAATCCATTTTAACCAAATTAAATTTGAAATGGAATTGATTAATATTTGAATGTATATGATGGTGCAGTACTAGCAACGGATGAAAAATACAATGAGGCAGTATATAGCAGTGCGAAACGATTGGTTGCAGCAATAGATGGTCTCCCAGATCCTGGTGGTCCAACAGTGAAAGATAGCAAAAGAGAATCAAATTTCAAAACTAAAGAAGAAACCGCAGAGAAGAGAGGACAGTTCAGTCTTGTTGTTGGAGGTTTACTTGTAATTGCCTTTGTTGTCCCCATGGCTCAGTACTTTGCTTATGTCTCTAAGAAGTAGTAATAACTCGGTTTACCATATACCAAAACCGGTCAGGTCAGAACTTTGTTTTACCTCAGGTTATTTGGTAAATTGGTTTATTTGAGCAATATGAGTAAATAATAACAGAAAGCTAAAGAATGAATGATACCAATTGTGTTTTTCAAAACCTGAAACCAACAACAATGTGTTGCTTAACCAAAACAACTAGCATTTCTCAAGACAGTTAAGTTCAAATAGTAGTTTGAACATTCATATTAAATAGCGAAATGCTTACCAATTCGTGAATAGTTAGCGATAAGATTGGATTTGATAGAGAAGATATCAACGTAAGTAACATATGAATCACGGAATTGAGCTTGAAATTTGTTGGAGAAGGCATGAAGTTGAAGATTGAAGAGTTTGGCTGCTTGGTTATGCGAACTAACGCATCCAAACTCATCAAGCTTTGTTGAATCAGTACCAAATTTGGCAATATTTTGAGCCAAACATCCCAAAGGCCCTGTGTTGTGTATCCAGAAGTTTCTAGCTCCTTCGTCATACAGCCTCTGACAAATTTATTTGAATTAACATTTTATTTACTCAAAACATGATAAAAGGGATAGATGCAAAATCTGAAAGTTGCTTCAGTTTGTAGATTTTACTGAAAGTTGATTCAGTTTGCAAAATCTGAAAGTTGATTCAATCCCTGTTGAAAAATTAACATTGAAAAAGTTTGGTGGAATTTTGGTTTTGGTCAGAATTCAAAGTTTAATTTCAGAGGGTTCTTGAGAAAAATATATAGTAAGAGTTATCTTAATTTTCTTATAATTTCTTCAGTGTGGTTTGGATGAGATCGGTCCGGTTTATCCAAATAACCTCCCATACCGAAAAAAACAAACAAAAAATAGAAAGAGTAATTTACCTTGAGTCCAGCTTCAAAAGTTTCAAGAATGGAAGGAATAGAAGCAAGAAGTTGGTCAAGAGTCTTGGAGTAGAAGGCACCAGCTATATCATTTTGGCCAATATCAATCATGTATAACCCTTTGCATAATAATCAAGTGGTGGTAAGTACTTTTCATATTTCCTTCCTTCAAAGATAATCAAATATCAAGCTTTGCATCATTTATACATTATATAATATATATGCATCCATTACATCTCACCAACAAGATTCTTAAATCAGCCCCACCTGTTCTAGCCAGTAGTTCAAGGGCCCTAGATCAAATGAGAAGGGAGAGACCGAGGTCGGGTTTGCGGGAAGAATGGTGGATCCTGCTGCTGCAAAGTTACACCCTTTTTAAAAATTTGGTAAACCTAATGAATCCAAATATGGATTTAGAAATGGCATGTCCATTGCATCCACTGCACAACACAACAAACACATATCAAAAACAATTGCTATATATGAAATAATGCCAAAATCAAAGAAAGAAGCCATTTCAATGAAGAACAATATTAGAAAATCTATGATAAGACGGCCGTCGCAATATCTTCCTGAGGGATGCACGAAGTAAGTTTGCCCATAAGGAAGATTAACACTTTCAATCCCGGCGGAGATGAGATTTCCTGTGTCGGAATTTGAGTCCCCAAAGTTGATGATTGCTGGATATTTTAGGGTTATGGAAAAAGATGTAGGCAAGAACGAGGAGATGACGAAGATGTAGAGAACAATGGTAAGATTGTTCACAATGGGAGCCATTAGGTTGGAAACAAACAGTAGAGTCATTTGTCATTAAGTGAATGATATAAATGGTCTAAAACAACCCTGACAAACTTTTAGAAAGTATTCAGAAATTGTTTTTATGTAGTATACAAGCAAACAATAGAAAACTAGAAATCCTTAATTGAAAAATTAATTAAAAATGGTTGTTTTAGGTACTGAATATTTTAGATATTTTCTGGAAATATAAAAATTCCTTTCTCTAGACAAAATAAAAATAAAACTAATCATCAAATTAATGGTTTGCATGCAAACCATATAGAAAATAATAATTTCTTTTATAATGATATTTTAGAGCCTTATATTAAATTCGCAGGAGGTCAGATTCAGATATGTATAATATAACTATTTGCTTCGTGAGGTTGCTTTATCGAGAAGATATGTTTTATTTGTAGGGATGATTAGTTTGGTACCGAACAAAGAAATATTTGGACACATTAGCTTTGGAAATCCGTGACTCTGAACTCAAGTGGTGCGTTACTGTCCATTTGTTTTCATAATGTATTAAAAGTAATTTTATTTTACTATATTTTTTTTTTGGTCTGGCCGTGTAAAGTAACTTTATTTTATTTTATCGAATATGCAAATTATAAACACCTAAGACATGTAAATGTCGGGAGTTTATGTTTACGACTGGCAAATGTTGTTTGACTATAACTTTAATATTGTGTTTTAAACTTTTAATTAAACGGAAAGTAAATAGAAACATTTGATTTAGAAATAATCGTAGAATTGATAAGTTCTATCAGGGTTTAAACTACTAGACATCATCAAAATCTAACCGTAACTATATTTCTAACCGTAATAAGACCGTTTTCGATCCGGAAGTCATATAAACTGGTAAAAAGTTGTAGCTATATATTAACCGTATAATATATTAGTTATAGTTAACAGTAAATTATTAACCATAACGGTTAATTAACTGTAATCGGATAAAAATCGTTAGTTACCGTACAGTGTAACTTTAAATTTATAAATGTAATTATTTAAAAAATAAATGAAATGTACGTATAATTATTTGTAACCGTAATCTTTTGTATAAAACTGAAAATCGCTACTGATATTAATTTTTATTTTAATCATCGAATAATTAAATTATATTTAATCATAATAACCGTAATTGTATATAACTATAATCATTTTAACTGTATATTAAATGGTTAAGGTTAAAAAAAATTATAATCGAAACTGGTTGTTAATTAACTATAACTTTACTAACCGTGGTTATGCCTATAAACTACTAAATTGTTAGTACAACATGGTTTACCTGAATATGTGAACTCAAAATGTATCTACTGATTAGAAATAAAGTGTTTTCGATTGACCATAGATGAAATGAAATAACTAGTTATTATTAGTATACTAAGAGACAATAAATGTTATGTTAAAAAAAAGTGTTTAACTACATTATTGTAAAAAAGAGAAAATAAAAATTGAAGAAACCTTACTTAGATAATCGACGAGAAGACGTCCATCACAAAATCTTTGTGATGAAGTTTTGAAGGAATTTTGTCCATTAGGAAGGTCAAGATGAATGCCAAGTCCAGCAACAAGATCACCAGTATCCGAATTAGAATCTCCGAAATTAAAAGCAGACAAATAATTGAAATCAACGGAGATTGAATTTTGTATATGCATGGTGACGAATATGAAGACTTAGATGATTCTCATCTTAGTAATATTCTTGAGCTCTTTATTTCGTGTTTCATAATAGCCTTTGATATTTATAGTTTCTATTAGTCGATATCTTTTTAAATGTGTTTATGCTTTAAATTGTGGAAAGAGGAAAACACTATGCAAGCAATATTGTTGCAAGTCTTATTATCTTTTGTCTATATTTATATGATGACTCACGGGAATACATTTGGTTGTTAAGTAAATTAGTAAAGTTTCATTCTTAAGGTGGTTTATAATTGGTGGTTGCGGTAGAATCTTTCCACAGTAAAAAATAGAGATGCGGAAACGGGAATTCAGAACAGAAATTTACAGAAACGGAAACATGATAAAACCTCGAAAATAGCAAAATATATCTTATTTATGTCTTATATAAAATTTGGGACGGGAACAGAATGTGATATGACGAAATGAGATAGAAACAAAAATTCCTAAAAAATAAATATGACAAACAAATAAACTATCACAAATATGTTTGTTAAATAGTAATTAAAAAAACACTTAAAACTCAATAACAACCCAATATGAATTTCATAGTTTTAAATCATTAAAATCAAAATAAAACAAAATAAATTCCAGCAATCTAAAATCCTAATAAACTAAGTAATTACCAACAATTTTTTTTTTAAAAACCAAATAATTAATCTTCATCTTCTTTTGCATCATTCCTTGTTTACTGAGTTTATGCATACAAAGTTAACAAGAATAGTAGCTAGTTAGAAAAAAAAAACAATTAAACATACAAAATATCAAAATGTTTAATAAAAGGATAAAACTTATATTTATGGGATTCAATAGTTCTAATTTTTGATTATTATATTTATGAGATATATAATAATATTATCCATTATATATAATTTATCCTAAATGAGATTTTGGAAATTCTCGTTTCCGTCTAATCCTATTCCCAAATGGGAATCATAAACTTGTACAATACGAGAATATATTCCGGAACGAGATGGAAATTTCTGATCAGGAATGAGACGAGACGGAAATTATGGCCACCCCTAGTCAAAAATATTTTTGCATCATTAAACCTTATCCAATAATTTAAAACTTTTTAATTTGTGAGATATGGGCCTCAGTCTATTTCTCTTTAGCCCAAATCCGAAATCAAGTTGGGCTGGCCCATTCCACCATCTAAACAAGTCGGCAACAGAAAAATGGAAACATAGCACGTAAGGTTTTGATATATAAAGACAGAGCAGCTTAGGTCTCAAGGGATAGAACACAAGACGTGAGAGAGTTAGAGCCGTAAGAGAATACAAAGAGAGAAAGAGAGAGAAGTTAAGAGAAAGACATAGAGAAGAAGAGAGAGAGACACAAAGAGAGTTCAAGTCTTTATCTTTGTGTCCTTTGTGAGTGCTTCTTTGATTGTAAAGCTCCTTCTATTTGTCTTCTTTGTGTGTGAGTTCAAACCTGTAACAAGGAGAAAGAGAAACCCCATTAGTTCTTGTAATATCTTTGCTTGATAGCGGAAAGTTGTGGGAGACGGTTCCCACCCGAGACGTACCGGTTAGAGGCCGGGAACTCGGTTATCAATCACTTGTGTCTAAGTTCTAGCAAATCAATCAATCGTTTTCGCAAGTTAAAATACTCAACATAATTTAAAAATTTAATTATATATATATATAATTATTTATATAAAAACTTGTATTTTAAATTGGTTGTATTTGAAAATTTAGAATCTTTTTAATAAAGTTTGAAGGTTATGTATAAATTAAAATTATAATTTTTTACTAATAAATCATAAAGAAAAATGCAACAGTAATTTTTTTTTGTATCAGCATAGTTACCATAGTATATCTGTTGAGAATAATAGAATGATTACTGCATATATTTAATTTCTTGAAGTCCAAACATATGTAAACTGACAGTGGCGGAGGGAGAATTTTTTTTCATAGGGGTTAAAATATAAAAATTAAATTTTATGGGGTCAATCTGTTAATTTAGCTACAATTAATATAGTTTTATAACAAAAATATATCCAAAATACACTAAATTTTAAAAGATGATGGGCGTCATTTGCCACGCCTAATTAGTACATGCCTCCGCCACTGTAAACTGATGCCTTTTAATTAAAAAAACATATGTAAACTGAGCATAAAACCATGCAAGTGAAATTTTGAATACGCAAAAAAAAGAAGGATAAATTTCAGGAGATTGATTATCTGAAAGGAAATTGGACTAAACATAATGGCAAACCATTAAATTTTGGAACTATACCCTTTTGATTTTTATTCAAAATTACAAATAATAGTAATACAAATAAAATGATATTATAACTTTTATTTGTTATCTCATTCTATTAATAGAAACCAAAAAATACAAATGTTTAAGCAAAGATCAAAGCCTAACATACATTAAAGGAAAAGCTCCATAAAGCTACCACCGTTGGAAGGAAAAGATAGCACGCCCATCAAGACATTGAAGAAGAAGTTCCCGCCGCACACCTCTGACTGGATGTTCATCCCGAGGAGCACCAAAAACACTGGATAAACCGAAGAACACTAAATCTTCACGCTATAAGACTAATCCGATGAAAGTCCAAGAAAATCTTAATATTCAAATGATGATTATGACCACAGCCAAATAGAAGCACTAAAACACAAATCATCGACCGAAAAAGCTAAATTAACATACGGGGTTCTGGCGGCAACATGCTATGGGGTGGTGATCCCGCTTATGGGGTCAAATCAATACGAGACTTCCGTCGATGCCACCTAAAACATGATAACCAGTCGATTCCTAGGCTCCAATCAGCCCCAATTACTTCAATTCCACCCAAAGGCACCAAAGTAAACATTCGTCCGCAACTTCAAATCAATCTTAATAAATTAAACGAGTAAGCTTGAAGAACGAAATAAGCTCCTTAAAAAAGGGAGGACCGAAGAATTACACGACTAGATCAAAGGGGAAAAAGTAAGTTATCAAGATCAAAGAACATCGAAAACCCAGAAAACAAGCTAGCCAAAACTAAACAGAAACAAGCCACCATCGCTGAAAGAGTCAACAAGTGCTGGAAACAAAGCCGACAAAAGTTGTGAATGACACAACCGATGTTAGAAAGAAAGCTAGCCACACGCCGCCATAGAGACAAAATGGTGCCGAACGGGAAGCTAGAAAACTCAACAAAAGCCAGACGATTCTGGTGGGATAGCTAACACTTTTCCTCAACACTTTCTCTCTCTGAAAAAATTAGAGAGGGAAGAGAGAGAGAGGGGGGGGGGCGTGAGTGAAAGGCGGACCGACATGGCTATTAAAGCCCACTCCGCTGGCCGAAGATCTAATTTCTTGTATTCTCTGCTTTTGTCGTCGCCTCCTGCGGATAGACCTAAAAGTCTATAATGATATTATAACTTAATAAAAGGTTTATTAAAAAGAAAAGAAAAACATATAAAATATCTAGTATTGAGTTAACAAATTTAGTTTTGAAGTCTAGTTTTTCTTTTTCTAAACTAACAAAAAATCATTAACAACATTTTTAATTAATGTTTTGTTGAGTTAAAACCCATAATCATAACTAAAAGGTGGTCCAACGAATTGACTTTCTAAAATAGATCTATAGGCCTTAAAAATATTTTTCCCAAAAAATGACCTTTAAATTTTTATCCTCTAAGCTATTGTTTCATTTGTTTGGGATGTGAGCCACGATTTTTCTCTTTCACCTTAGTGTATTAGAGTATGAATATAAACAAGCTTTCTTATTACAAACACTACGAGAAAACAAGAGGAAATAGACAGACATATCTGTCGGTTCTAGAGGGTCAGAAACCAAAAAAGCATCAAAAATCTATCACTATTTTCCGGCGGCTTTTCGATGCACATACGATGTCGATATTTTTGACGGATATCCAACAGACCACTTTGGTCAGAAATTCTATCGATAAATGTTCCGACGGATTACCAACACGATTCCGTCGATTACTTTCTGACAGATTTCCGTTGGTAAACCGATGAAACGGTTTCCAATGGATTTTCTGTCCAATGGATATTTATTTACTATGTTTTTATAATTTAATTTATATACTAATTAAATTTAATTAAATTTTAAATAAAATTTAAATGTAGAAAATATAATTTTATTCAAATCCAAAAAACCCCTAAATATTATTCTATAATATGTTCAAAAAGTATAAATCATAATAACTAATTCTAGGTTGCCGGTGGAGGGAAATAGTCAAAGTAAGCGTTCATCTGTTCTTACATAGCCTTGATCTTCTCCTGATCCAATACTCTGATCATGGAATTTTTGAAGTCGATCTACAACTGCCCGGGGTAGGTTGCTACTCGGCAAGTTGCTCCCTAAGCTCGGCTTCTACAGATGAAGGAAAATGGAAAGAAGTAGTAGACCGAGAAGGATGCTACTTTTACGGAATCCCAAAAATGCGACATTTGGTATGTGGGGTGTTCTTGAAAAAAAAATTAATGTAAAAATATTGAAATATAAATAAAAAATTGAAAAATATTTAAAAAGTATAAACATTACTTACTTGTATGACCAACTTGTTCCACATCTTTGGCGAAACCTCGAAACAAAGCGTCATGGATAGTGGTTGGTTTGTTCACAGTAAGCTCCAACATGAACCTTGACTCATAACATAAACCATTACGTAAGGCAGCAAGTGTGGCGGTTTGGGATTTCTGAAATCTTGGACATAATGTCTTTAAATTTGGTAATATGTTTTCTCAATGGTTCATGGGGACCTTGAAAGAAATTCTAAAGATTGCTATCGGTTTTTCCCTTTTCCATGAGTACAGAGTATTGCATGATGAATACCGACGACAATTGATCAAAACTATCAATCATCAAAGACTAAAGTTTAGTGAACCACAAGAGTTCTTGGCTAGATAGATTCTCTGAAAAGATCTTGTAATATCCGGCATCTTCTTCGTGTGCATCAAGCTCGATTCGTCCTGCTACGATTCAGAAAGAGGCTACATGACTCTTCTAGTCGCTAGTTCCATCATAGGTTGGCAAGTTGACTCTTCGCGCATCTTTAATCCGGAAATTGAAAATTCGCGGAGTGAATGGTGATCGTCGTATCTCCTCAATTACCTTGTCAACTTCAGAAGCCAAACTTGTTGTTTGGTGGAGTTTTGACTTCATCTCGCTTAGCTCGCGATGAAATTAATCAAAATCCAAACAGATCGTCTGACTCCACTTTGTTTAGCTCCGTTAGGATATTGCCGTTGTTATTCACCAACTCAGCCCCGGCTACAGTATTACTTCTGTCACCGACCAAATCGCTGGTGATGTTTAAAACTCCATCTGAGTTACTTCCGACTTAAATTGTTGCCACATGGTTAGTCGGAGTCTGAAAGCTGACGTTCCCCATGGGATTCAATGGAGTTTGAGGGTTGAAATTTCTTTGGGACCATAAAAGAACTCTACTGCTATGACTCCGAGAAGAAGTTCATGCAGTCATAGAATCTAAATGAGCAGAAATGATTGCGTGACTATATTTAGGCGTACCTGACTATCTTTCGATGAGGCAAGATCTTTCTCAATGATGTCAAGCTTGGATGATAGGTTAGTTGTGTTCTCAGCCATGGTGGCGAGAGATGATTTGATGGAATCCATGTCTTCGGACATGATAGATTTCTTGATGAGGAGAACTATCTTGAAATGGTAGATTTGTAGATTAAAAGTCTGATTATCCCCTCCTTCTTGAGCCAAAATGTGGATACAGCATCCACTCTGTAAATATAATACTAATATTTGTGAAGTAAATTAGAAATTTGCTAAGAAAAATAGAATGTAAAAAGAATTGCTTGAAAAAATTGTGTGAACTGATATTATTATTATAATAGAAAAAACATCAACCTCTTTACAAGATTATGAGGATCTATATTTATACATGATTTCAGATTAAATGTTGTAAATAAATTCTAATTAATCTTATGATTCCTCTTTAATGCACCGGTTTTGATTTTGTCTTGAATGTCGTATCGTCTTGACTTTTGAATGATTTTCTCTTTCAGTTCGCAAGGTTAGTTACCCCCATGAACTCTTTTCACTTCGCCAGCTTCTGCTACTCTCCGGACTCTCTTAGTTCATATAACCGAGCTCTTCATTGGTTTGCCTCTTTTGTCTATTCCGGAGTGGATTTATCCCTTTTGAGTGATGAGCTGGTGACACGTGTAGCGATGTAAGAGAGTGGATCCTTTGGTTTGGGATCCGATATCAACACATACCAGATATTTTGTCAAATTTTTGACCATTTTTTTTTATGACTTAAAAATTTGTTGGAAAATGGTTGGAAAATAGTCAGAATTTCTGACCATCGGAGTTTATCAGTACCACTTGTACTACCACTAGGCCATCACCCTTTTGGTGACATTTCTTCTTTCCCTCGTATTTTCTTTGCTTCTTCTTCCTCCTTTAATCATGATTATGTGCCTCCTTTGTTCTCTCTAAGATCATCTTCTTCTCACTAATTGTAATACTCCCTTGTACAGAATTAAGCAGGGGATAAAATCCAATTCTCATCTTCAGTCCTTTGCTTAATCTCCAAATTCCTATTTAGGGTTTTTGAATTTGGATACCTTAGCCTCAAAATTTGCTTCCTCCTTTTTTTAATCTCCAAATTCCAGAGTGGGGGCTCTTCTCTGGTTGTTCTTTTATCCATCAGAGGAATTACCTTCATCATGTTAGCCTAACTCACTGGTAAGTATGCTTTCTCGAGCAACCTCTTTCTCTAATTCTCCATGACTCGAGCGTCTCCTTTTTCCATCTCTATAACTCTCTTTGGCATATGTTTCTTCTTAATTTCGCTATGTTTCTCGTTTATCCATACTAATTTCTGAAAATCTCCTTTTTGTGTAGTGAATTCCATGATGACTATTTGTGAAAAGCACCATCCTCATGTTCTTTCTTGCTAAATTAATTGATGTAACCCTTCCTTCATTTTCTCAATTTGATTATGCTTTTCTGAGAACCTTTGTAGTTTTGTGGTTTTGCTGTCACTGTCCCATGAGCCTTCCCCTCGTCTCCAACTAGCTTCTGCTCCCTGAAGGTAAGCTTCATTTTTATATGATGTCTTCTTTGAACACCAACTCACGCCTTTCAATTCCCCCAACTATAATCTTGCTGTCACTGACCTCACAGACTTCAGCTCTTCATTTTTCTGACTTGTGTGATCGACTTTTTGATCAATACGCTTAGTTTCTCTCTTGAGACTGACTGACCTAGGGCTGGGCAAAATACCCGCACCCGATACCCGAACCCGAACCCGACCCGAAGTAAGCAGTTCGGTTCGGGTACGGGTGTCCTATAATACCCGATCGGGTGTAGATTTCTCAGAATTCGGATACTCATACCCGATCGGGTATATCCGAAGTCACCTGAGATTACCCGAAATTACATATTTTTTACTTTGTTTCGGATAAAAACACTCATACCCGATCCATACCCGATCCATACCCAATATATTTTGATTTTTTACTTAATTTTGATGAAAACACCCATACCCGATCCAAACCCGACGGGTATTTCGGATTTCGGGTATCACCCAAAAACACCCAAACCCGATGGATGTTTATCCGAACCCGACCCGAAGTGTAAAAATACCCGATCGGGTGTAAACTTCTATACCCGAATATCCAAAACACCCGAAATACCCGACCCGAACCCGATCGGATACCCGAATGCCCAGCCCTAGACTGACCTGTTATACTCCTCGACTTCAGTTCTATCTTTCTCTGTCTCGTACTCAACAGTGTTTGTAAAACTTCTTCCCAATCCATTCTTGTAGATTGTAACAATTTGATTTTTTAACTTTGGCTTCATGCACTTACCATCACGAGTTTCTGTTTCCATGGATGTCCATTTCTTGATTCCCCATCTTGGATATAATTTGGTAAGTCATGCTTGACTTCTTGTTTCAGTTTGGTCCTTCTTTCATCTCCCTTGAACTTTATGATCCCCTGTGGTGTATTTGACTCCCTAAATAACACAACTTAGTGAATATTATTTTCCATCCTCTTGCAGGTTTTCAGGTTCAAAATCTCCACATGCTTTCTTAGAAACTTCATGTACAGTTTTTTTGTCTTCTTCTCTGATGTTTCTCCTTGTTTTCCTCCATGCATTCCTCAATCACACAACTTAGTATCTATTAAATGATGTCTCATTGTTTTATGAGTTTTAACCTTTGATTCCATAAATTTATAGTCTTTTGTCGAGTCTAGTACATGTTTTGTGTCTTTTTGGTTTTTTTTTTAGTCTTTTAAAGGTTTAGGAGAGTCATTGAAGATAAAGGAGGATTTGGACCAGGTCTGGACGTTTAAAACCATCAAGAATCAAATGAAAAGATGATAGTATCGATCAATTCTCGAAGAAAATAAAGTGATGCATTTTGAAACTGGGATTGATCAGAGAGAAACTAGAGTCAATTTCAGAGAAGTTCAACTAAGGTTATTTTTCTAAATGCAAATTAAGAGCATATCCAAATTGAGATACCCTCCATTTAAAAAAGTGAAAAAATTAAATAATTGGAGAGAGAAAATGAGAGTTCTAGTTTAGAGACCCTTTTGACAACATTTTAATCGGTTCATTTTTTGTATAATTTAATTATTTATTTAATTTTTAATTATAAAAAAATGAACCAATTAAAATGTTGTCAAAAGGGTCTCTAAACTAGAGACTTGAGTCTCTCAAATGAGAGACTCTCATTTTCTCTCTCCAATTATTTAATTTTTTCATTTCTTAAATGGAGGGTATCTCAATGAGATACCCCTTGGATATGGTCTTAATTTGCATGTAGGAAGATAACCTTACCTGAACTTTCTCTGAAATTGACTCCAGTTTGAAGAATTGAAGTAATAAGATGGATCGTATGATGGAAGATTCCAGTCTTATTTAACTTTGGAAGATCTTTCGTGATTACAATCAATCATTGAAGACAAGAGTGGTTCTTAATGCTTTTGTTATGCTTCTCTGTTTTGATGTTATTTCGAGCGGCTATTCTCTGTTTTTCTGAATTTTTATACGCTCTTTCTTTACTCTTTAATGAAGTTTTATTTGAAAAACGACAAAAAACTGAAATAATATAGTTAAAATTCTCTGTTTTAGAGTAAAAACTAGAAAATGGGTTAGAGCAAAACTCATTTCTATTTTACTGTTTCTGAAATATAGAGTATAAGTAGAAGAATATGTTGGAGTTGCTCTAACAATTTTGTACTTAGTGCCGGACACAGAAAATATACTTTTAGGAATACAAATATAGTTAAAAATTCTTTTTATTAAAACAGTATTTGAAAATGAAGACATAAAATTATATCTTATATATTCTAAGTTTATCCATAATCGTCTTCACAATACTCATTTTTAAAAATAAATTTTAATTACTGTAAGTACAACCGAAATAAAGGAGATATAGCTTTAAAAGTTGACTAGATAGTAACCCGCACTGCACAGTCCGAAAAAATATCGATTTCAAACTTTGTTAGTTTATATTGCTATGAATTATTATTAGTGTTTTAAATTAGATTTATTTTATGTTTTTAGTGTCTTATTTATATTATTTATTATTATTATATATGATTTTTTTGTGTTAACTAAAATTATTAATATATAATTACGTAAGGTGTTATATTTTTGACAAGTTTATTTAATTAGTTATATTATAATATAATTTTTTTGCAAAAATTAATTGGTTAATGCATATATTTCATATTATTCAAAAATCTATAACTATTTGATTTACTCAAGTATATAAATTATCATCAATGATTAGAAATTTGATATGAGATCCGTTATGATCTGTCTTTCGCTGCTCTAACCAATCATTATCCGTTTTTCTCTGCTCTGATCCGTCATGACCCGTCATGACTCGTTCTAACCCATTATAAAAATAAGAATATTTGAAGTTCCGGATGATTTAAAGTTAGATGGTAAGAAATTTAATTTAAATTTTTGTACATAATTAATAAGAGAGAAAAATGAGTTTAATTTTATGTGGAAAGTAATAATTATTTACAATATTATTTACTAGTTTTTTATTTAGTTATATTAATTTTGTGAGTTTGTATCCTTAATGAATTTATTTTAAAAAATTTAATACTATATTTTTAAATACTCTAATTAAAAATTTATATTTATTTAGGAGATACTAAATATAAATAAACAGATTTAAATTTAAAATATTAAAAATTAGAATTTAAATTATCTATATATCGATTTTGTGCTATTTATTAGGGAATTATTATGATTATTAGTAAGATTTGAAATTTTTTTAAAAAGATTTTTTAATTGCATTTGTTGTAATATCTCATATAAATGTAAAGTTATTTTGTTTTTATCATTGCTCTTATAATTATATAGAGATAAATCAAGAGGTTAGATTGATATCTTCATTTATTTTATGTTTTCGCCATTACACGAGCAAAACCACCATTTGTTTTTACCTAAATCTAATGATGATATAAATTCTTACATAAATATTTAATTGTAATTTGATTTTATTATTAAGGAGATATTGAAAGGTGGTTTCGGCCAATTCATGGCCCATTGAAAAAACATATAGAGTCCTGGTTTTGTAAAGTTTGTTACAAACTATTTTCATCGGACCTCATGATCCGAATTATTGGTGAGACAGATTAGATGGGTCGAGAATGACACGAAAATTTCGTATATTAACCGAACCTTAACCACCAATTATCTCCAGCTGTTATACCATTTACTTTGTCAACAACTTCAACAAGAAAATGGACCGTCCGTATTGTACTAGAAGAAAGTATAAAAAGTGCATCGCACAGAAGCATCTATATATGTTACAACATAGTTATTTGACAGAAATAGCGTTCTTAAAATAAATCATATAAAAACTCGTATCAAATTTTTAGAAACAAACTCGTATCAAATGATCTCAAACCGGCTGGTCATACTACCATTAATTTTGCATACCGGTCTACTTTAGGTTTATTGTTGAGCATCTTCATGAATCATGATGTATTTTGATAATTTCATTAACTGATGTAGCAATATCGGCAACAGAGGTAAGCTTACAATAATCTTCCATCTGCATTGTTGTAAGAAATATCAAAAACTTAAAATGTATCAAAGCAATTACATTTTAAGAAATTTTATAACACTTTTTATGGTTTGCTTAAGATTACAATAAAAAATCTTAATTTTCAGTAATAACCCCGCAGCTTTGGTTTTGGAAAGAGTTCCAAAAACATTTTAGCCGTAATTAATGTAAGAATTCCTTTCATCAACAAATATATATGTGTGCTGTATTTTTGGGTTTTTTCTAAAACTTTATGGTAAATTTGAATCTTGATAACAAAAAAAAATGGTATTTTTAAGGGCATCTTTGTAAATATAGTAGTTTTTATGTTTTTATTTGTGAGTGGTAATTTTTGAGATTTAGGATGTTTTTGGGTAGTTTTTAAGAAGAAAATAGGAGGATATTGTTTTTTAAACTACTCAAAACAAACCTAAATAGGAAAAAACTACCCATCTCTCCAATTTAAACATAAAAATTACCCATCTCTCAAATTTCCCCTATTTTAATTTGCTATTTACATCTCATCCTATGCTGTTAGAGTCTAGAAATAGTAAATGAATTTGGTTACGTGCATGTGTTTTGTATACTGTATACATAAATGATTTTTAGTCCAATCTCCTTTGTTGTCTTATGCATTAAACGTTTAAATAAATCGCTTTTGGTTATGTTTTATTCACACGACAGATAAACTATTTTGCAAATCAAAATTATGAGTAAAATGCCTAAAAATTTAATTCAATAATGTCATTAATATGTGTACCTAAAGAATACTTCTACCCAAAACAAAAACAATAAACACTAAAAATATGTTTAAGTAGACGCGTCAAACTTTGGTTTAACTATATATAGGAAACTAGATTAGGACTCGTATGTTACACAGATTTAATTCATTAGTAATTTTTGTTTGAATTTTAAATATTTGTTTTAAATATTATTCTAGTTTTTTTATTAATCACATATTGTATGTTTTTTCTCGTACCAAATTTACTTTAATGTTCAAAAATTTTAATGTCTAAATTTAAAATTTGGCTAAATACATAATTTTTGATCTCAATAAGGACCAATAAAATTCTTATATAAAGCAAGTGAAAATTAAAAACAAATACAGCTGTTATGAGCTGTTATGAACTAACTTTAAAATTTCTTTTTTTCAAATGAAAATTTGTCAAAATATAATTTTAATTTAATTAAACACATTTTTTTAACTTAATAATTATAAAGATGGAATACTAGATTTTTTATTTTTTTAGGATTGTATTTCTTTTCTAATTTTTATTTTATTTTTTTCTGATAATCTATTATTTTATTTAATTAAACATATGTCTGATCGTTTTAATTGACACATATCACGATCAGGTGAGTTATTAACTTTGAATCATTCTCTTTTATATAATAAGATATAGGTAATATCGTTGATCATTTGAAAGAAACGTCAAAACATTTGAACACAATAGATATCTAAAATAGTAAAAGACGTATATATAAATAATTGTGATATATATTTTTTTATTTTTTTATGAAATGTGCTATATATATCGTTTGTTGGTAAAAGAATAAAGTATTAGAAATAATATTTGGGTGAAGACGTACTGTATATCGATCATTATCAGAGTTGATCCTTAGAGATTAAATAACAAAGATATTTCTATTGACTATAAGAATTGCATGTGAAAGATATATTTTGGTATATCTCTTTCAGAAGTGTCCAAAATTAGCATAATAATTAGCCTCTTAATCAAAACCTATATTTGAAACCGATTATTAAAATAATGATCTATTAGTGATCAATATCACGTTTTAAAACTAGTAAGACAATAGGCGACAAGATAAAAATAATTAGGTTATTAAGGCTAGGCCTAGCATTTGATTTACACTTAAATTATACAGAGATCTATGATTTTGGGGTATATATATATATATAAACTAGTTTTTTGGTTACAGCTATTTTTAGAATGTGTTATTTACTGTATAACGCTGTCAAATCAGGGTAAATAGTGATTGAGGATTTAGCAGACACGTACCTTAGTGGAGAAACAGTAGAGGGTAAAGTCAGAAACAGTGGAGACATTAAGGTGAAGAATGATAAACCCTAAGCTCTGTAAACCAGAGACCAAGTTGAGGAGAAGCTTTGGTCTCTTTCTTGATCTGATATTGAGACTTGCGTGGCTCTCGACAAGGCTTACTTCGATATCAGCCAATGCGTTAACCTCAAGAACCACATCTTTGCTGACCGCAGAGAAACCCATTGAGAACTGAGGATGCTTGAAGGTGTCGGAAAAAGGTATAGCGGATGAGATATCATTATTGAAACTTAGTGGATGGAGACGGTGTTCGAGTTCTCTGATGAAGTTTATGGCACCTCCTACTACTGATGCCTGGTCACACTAAAACAATAAAACCAGAAAACACTAAACTCATGATTATGCATGTAAAAGTGTTACACTTAGGGCTAATTCACTACATCATATGTAATGCATGCATATACTAGTTACCATACTTGACCATGTTGGGATATCAAAAAGAAACAAAACTGTTGTTACTAGATCTTAATTCTCCCTTTCCCAAGTCGGATTCTAGTGTTTTTTTTTTTTTTTTTGTTTTTTACTGTTGGCCAGTAATTAACTCCACCATAGCTAGTTAAACTACTTTTATAATTAAATACAAAACCGCTAGTTCTTTAATCTTTTTCATTATTTGTTAATTTAGTATAGTTTAATGCTGTTATTGAAATTTTAAATTATTTTTTAAGATATCAATTTAAAAAAAAAATTAAAACTAAACTTATTGAACGTGGAAAAATATAAATACATAGATGCAGTAAAATAATATGCTTGTAGATACAGAAGTTAACGAGGACTACCCTTTGAACGTAAGAGTCAGGCATGAGAGATCGGAGAACAGAGAGATACTCATTCATCAGTTTTCTCCGGTTACGCTCCACTGCAATGTGAGTCATACGTTGATTATTGATTTCTTCTTTGTTCTTTTTCACCCTTGTTCTGCCTCGTGTTGCCTTCTTATTCCCCATAGCATTTATCTCACTATCTCGGTTGTAACTCATATCACAGTCGTCCGGGGCAAAATTTTTTGCCTCATTGGTAACATTTTCAGGAAGTGGTTGATGAAAAAATGACATTGTATTCTCATAGTAGTGTTCTTGGAGAAGAGAAGAGTCGTAGTTTTGGGTTTGGCAGTCTAAAAAGTTTAGAGAAGCTTGGAGATCATAGAAGGAGTGTTCATCTTCTCTATAAATGTTGGAGTATGCTTCGAGAGCCATTAGCTTTCTTACTTTTAAAGTGAAGATTATTTTTAATAATAAAAAAGTATGATGAACAAGAAAATGTTAAAGTGTGTTAATAAACATAGAGAATATTAGAGTGAAAGAAAAGGAAAAAATAAGTGTGAAATGAGTGATGCTCTCAACAAGGCATTTATAAAGGTGGAATGAACTCTACAGGTTATGTTGCACGTGAAAGGCATAGTTTGGGAGTTTGCTCCAAGGGAGATGTATTCTCTTTTTCAAGTTGTTGGACTATTAATATGGTATATAGCTAATAATTAGCAACAGTTGGGGAAGTTTGTGAATCAATGACATAATATTGATTCTTGTATGATTCTTATACCCTCTTGTTTTTGGATGATTTGGTTGATCTGACTGTGGAACAATTCTGGCCGGTCTAGTAGCAGAATAGACAAGATTTGTGACATATGATCGTCATGCAATTGTCTTATTGTGAGTAAGTGAGACAATGCTTGGCGGTTTTATGTTCTTTTTTATTTTATTTTTATAAATATTATGTGTTCTTCTTTTGCAAAACTTATTTAATGAACTAAAAGTTGAAATACTATTCAATAAATGATTGCAATCGTCTCTATTTTTTCTTTTCCTTTGCCTTAACGTACACTGCAACAAATAAGGTGACGGATATTTCATTCTCTTCGATACATTACGTAATAGTTATTGTTGAGTTTGTTTAGATTAAACCTGAGTTTGACCCAGCCCAAAGCCCATTATCAATGTTGGGACCAAGTCAGAGCACGGGCCACACAAAGCAGTTCAATATGACCGGAGCACGGTCTCAACCCCCAAGTCATGCGGCAACATATCACGAGTTGAGAAGGTGGTGCAACGTGAAGTGGTAGAAAAAGATACAAAGTTCGTTGAGATTAGCCCTGCGAGTTCGGTTAACCGAAAACGAGCCGGTTTTTTTGGTTCTTGGTTTATCCCTTATCAGACAATACACCAAAACTAACCGAATAAAAAATTAGTTCGGTTCAGTATGGTTCGCAGTTCAATTCGGTTTTGAGCTTAAAAACCAAAAATAACCAAAATTTTAAATTTTTGTTTGGTTTTTAAATATTTGCAAAAAATAAACTATTTTTAACAATTGGGCTGAGCCTCTTCACTTGTAATTCCCTCAACTTAATAGCTATGAGCCTATTGGGTCTAAAATTTCTTGATGAAAATTCATTTCTAATTCTCTCAATGGCGAGTTCACCCTAGCCGAAAGAGAAGATCAACTCAGAGTGGCTTTTCTGGTGGCCAGCGAAGATCTGAGAAGAAGAGAAGAAAGAAGAAGAAGAGGCAGATCTGAGAAGTATTAGACTATTGGTTTCCAACTCAAAACCATTGGCAATCAGTGGATAGGCTCATATCCTTTATATATTATTTAAGATCCTTTTCCCGCTTCCAATGTGGGACATTATGTCCAATACGCCCCCTCGAGATGATAGTTTTTCTAGCCATAAATCTTGGTATTTTCAGACAAGGATCGGTGGACCAATTATTGGGTCGGGCCGATTATGGATCGGGTTGGACATGTGTGGATCGAGCTCTGATACCATATTAGACTATGGGCTTCCAACTAAAAACTAATTGACAATGAGTGGAGAGATCCATATCCTTTATATATTACTTAAGATCTTTGTACAGGTTCCGATGTGGGACATTATTCCAATAAGAAGAAGAAGAAGATCGGAGAAGAAGAAGAAGAAGAAGAAGAAGCATGGAGAATAAGAGAAGAAGAAGAACATTGTAGAAGAAGAAGAAGAAGAAGGGACAATAGATTAGGTTAGATAAGGTTTTATAATTCGGGTAGCCATTCGATTACACTAAACCAAACCGAACCGATGAGATAACCAATTCTATTTTATATACTTATCAATCGGTTATCATCTAATAACCGATTTTTCCAAATGTCGGTTCGGTTTGGTTCGGAAAAATTGGTTCGGTTTTTTATCTTAGGCCTAGTTGAGATACACGTCATATCCTATATATAATGGTTGATGGAAGTCTCTTCAGCATCGATACATCAGCTTTTCTTTCCTTTCTTAATCTGCAGCCACATGAGCAATTTTCAACTACCTTTATTAATTCTTGAAAAATCAATTTAGTTCAATTAAATTACTTTAAAATAATTTAATTACATGTCAGCATAATAGAGAGAATGCCTTGTCTCTTTGTATTAATGTTAATTCTAAAAATATGGAAAAGAAATAATTTTTTCCCACCGTCTCAGATTCTCATCCAAACCCTCTAAATTTAAAGAGAAAATTCAAACGTTTATGCTTTCTAATTCATTTGGTTTATAACTGAATAAGTTCTTCTTCACGAAAGCTTATGAAGAGACACAAACGATTAACATCTACAAGATAGAGGCAATGGTGGAACGAAGAGACAACAAACAAAGATTTATCGTGATTCAAACCGGTGGTCTAAGAAGTAAGAACCAACAGTTTCTTCTCCAATTCTGTTAGGAGATCCCGGGACGAGATCGCCTAGAATATATTCGCTAACACTACACCAAAACAAGGTTTTTGCTACTGATTGTTGCTACTGATTCTGCAGTCGCAAAATATCCTGACTGTTTTGCTACTGATTACCGACTGTTTTACGAGCAATTCTAAACAGTCGCAAAACAATTGGTATTTCGCGACCAAATTAAGCAGTCGTTAGATAGTAGGATGTTTACAACTGTATAGTGACTATGTTATGTTTTGGACACGGATTAAAACCCTTATTCCTTTTTTTCATTCGTCATTTAGAGAAATTTCATTTATGAAACCCTAATCGATCTTTCTCTCCTCTTCCTCTCTTCATCGATCTTTCTCTCCTCTTCCTCTCTTCATCTCTTCATCGATCTTTCTCTCCTCTTCCTCTCTTCATCGATCAGCGGTTTCTCTCCTTATTCCTCTTTCTCTGTCCAATTTGGAACCCTAATCGATTCTCTCCTCTTCCTCTCTTCATCGATCCGCGCTTTCTCTCCTTTTCCTCTTTCTCTCCTCTGTCGAATCTGTTGCAATGGGTGGAAAGAGGAAGCAAAAACTTGTCCGTCCAACTAACTCCTTAGTGAGAACGCCGGCTTCTCTACCAAAAACTCGGTATGATTTTGTACTGAGAACGGCGACTGACCCACCAGTTCTCCCCAACAACCAACGTCAGCTGTCGGTGAGAGACTACCCTCCTCCAAAGCAGCTTTTCCCGGCCTCAGCGGCTCCGCCATCTGGTGCATCTCCTTCGGCCTCAATGGCTCCGCCATCTGCAGCATCTGCAAATCAAGCTGCACCAACGCCTCCACCTTCCAGACCATCTCTGGCGGCTCAAATCGGAGGAGCTCCATCTTCTGCAACTCAACCCACTCCAACGCGTGAAGGACTTCAATCTCAACCGCCTCCAGATCGAGCAGCTCAATCTCCTCACAGTTCTCAGGCACAAAATTCACACAACACAGAAGAAGAAGAAGAGTTATCTGATCTCGGAGCTCTGCTTGAACCCACTCTCTCTGAAGACCAGAGGGAGGCTCTTAACTCGCTGCTTCTTGCACCATGGCCGAAGAAAATCACTGTCCTTGATCCTGACCTCCTCGAGCCTGATTCAACTTGGTAAACTTGCTTTCTCTCTGTTACAAACATATTAGGAATTCTAGAGATATTGATGATGATGTTTCGTTCATATAAGTGATTCTGTAATCTCTAGCTAGATTTGGTTTGGCTGATTGTAATTTACCTCAAGGTTGCTCAATAACAATGATTTATATATGTGTCTTTGTAGGTTTGGTTATGACAAATCATCTCTAACCCGGAAGATTACAAAGTGTTTCACCAACCAGTTTGATGGCCCCTACTACAATTGGTCGAGTGTGCCTAGAGAAAGACAAGAACGGTACTTCTCTGTTGTAACACCAAACTTCTCTGTTTTTCTTGTATTTGCTTGTACACTGATCGTTCTCTGTTGTTTTGTAGAAAAAAACACAGAGGGGATCCATCTTTAACAGGTTTGGTTCAAGAGCATTTCGAGTCTATAATTTAACTTCGTTTGAAAGACATGGTGAGCACTGCAAGATGTAGTGACGAGCAACCGAAATGGATCAAAGATAAGATCTGGGCAGACATGAAAAAACATTGGAGCACTGAAGAACAAAAAGCAAAGAGTGCAACAACCTCAGCAGCTCAGATGTCTGATCGTAAAGGTCTCGGTGCTCACAAACACACCTCTGGACAGAAGTCTTACCGACAAATCGAACAAGAAATGGTAAGTTAGTTTTAACTTTACATTTACTTGGTGCTTGAATCTGTAATATATGGGGTTTTATGTTGTTAATGCTTAACATTAACTCTAACTAAGTTTGCTGATTTACTGATTCACCTAATCCTTTTTCCATTCCAGATTGTTGAATTGGGGAGACCTGTGAGCTTTGGTGAGGTGTTCATCAAGGCTCATACCAAGAAAGATGGGACCTTTGTTGATCTGAAAGCGAAGCAAGTTGCTGAGGCCTATACGAAAAAAAAGCAAGAGAAGTTGTCTGAATGTGACTCAGAAACTACAGAGCTTTCGGATGGTTGTCATCCAAAGCTATCCATAGAAGAGGATAACGAGCTCTTTATTCAGGTGAAGTGCTTCGTTTATGTTGTTATGTTTTGAAAATTGATTGATGATAGTGTCTGAGATTAATAGTCTTTCTTTTCTTTTTGTAGTCTACATTCACAAATGATAGAGGAAAAATGTTTGGTTTTGGAAGCCTCAAGAATCTGCTCAAGGGAAAGGTACAAAACCCGGAAACCTCGGCTTCTTTCCGGCAGATGCAACAACAGCTTCAAATGGCTGAAGAGAAGCTGAAGGACCAAGCTGCTCTTATCGCACAGCAAGAAGCAGAGAATGCTCGAGTTGCAACTGCTCAAAACTCCCAGAGCACCGAGCTTGCGATTGTCCACAAGTTCTTACAAACCGATGAGCGATTCGTAGCATTCCTCACCAAAGAAACTGCTTCTGCTTCTGCTTCTGCTACACTTGTTTCTCACTTCTTTTGCTAAGTTCAAATTATGTTGTCTTTTGACAATATGAAACTTGTTCCTTTTGATTAAAAACATGAATATGTATGTTGGTGTGTGTTAATTCTAAGCTTTTCGTTTACTTTACATTCGTTTTTACTTTTTTTTTTAAAGCTTCAAAATTAAATTAAAATCAAAAACTACTAAATGGACGATCAGTTTAGTCGTAAATTAGTAGCCCAGGTCGTAGGTAATCAGTCGCAATTCAGTAGCTATATTTTACGACTTCCTACCGACTGAACTTTTAGTAGCAAATTTGCAAATAATTTATTTAGCGACGAGACTTTTAACTACGACACCTATAAGTCACTAATCAATCGTAAAACTCTGTTTTGCTACCGATTTCCTACTGTTTTTGCAGTAGTTAAAAGACTGTTTTCTTGTAGTGTAAATATTATTGTGTATATCTCTTTTTGTTACATAATTAGATTTTCATTATTATATATGTAAATAACTTGTTCATCAAGTTAGACACTTTGTATAAGTAAGCCTATATTAGCTAATGAATAAATCCATGAGAGTAAGAATAATTCTTCATGCATTTACACTTTTGTATTCTTACTCTCATCAATTTAACATTGTATCAAAGCCTTAATCTAGTTCCTTTGGATTATGGTTTCATATCTTCCGCAATGGAAAAAAAAAATCTAAACTCTTTGACCTAATGTTGCTTGTTTCTATCGTTTCACATCTATTTCTTATGTTTTTGCTTCTCGGCATATTTCTATGCTCTCTGATTT
Organism: Cardamine occulta; assembly: GCA_028015245.1. Classification (NCBI taxonomy): domain Eukaryota; kingdom Viridiplantae; phylum Streptophyta; class Magnoliopsida; order Brassicales; family Brassicaceae; genus Cardamine; species Cardamine occulta. The sequence continues at coordinate 2,407,848 of CM051367.1, forward strand.
CTTTCGTTAAGAAACAGAGATTGTTAGTTTGAACTATAAAAGCCTATCGAAAAAAAGAAAAAGAAGGAAGAGATGTGATTCTCTTTGGTGGATTACGTGTGGTAAGATAATTAAATAAAAAATGAATGATGGTGTTCGTCTTTTCATTAGAGACTTGGACACAATAACACGTGATTGTACTTATCGGTCTCATGCGGTTTCACTTTCATCTATACTACAAACAAAAGATGGAGGCCACAAAGATAATATTAAAGATGATGACTCCGACGGATACGATGCTGATCCGGTGGTGATGAACTCAAATCTAACCTCTACACAAGTTTTCTCCATGAATAAGAAGTTCGAAGAACTACCAAGATTTGTGATTTACGAACGATGGAAATACATAACTACAAAAATATGTATGTTTCATAGAACCGATGACCCTTTGGCCGGGTATATAGCCGATTTTCGAAGATAGGTTCAATCTTATATGTGTTACCACGTATAAGCTTGCGGGAGGATGTTAGGAGATTTCGGGACGACATCGCATAGAATATATTCTCTAAATATTATTGTGTATATATCTTATTGTAAATAAAGTATATTTCCATTATTATATATGTAAATAACTTGTTCATCATGTTAGACATTTTGTATAAATAAGCCTATTGGCTAATGAATAAATCCATGAGAGTCTAATAATAATTTTTCATTTACACCTTTATGTTCTTACTCTCATCAGTTTATCAAATTCTTTGATTCTGTTTTCCACTCTGATATTTGTCTACTGATCCCATGCATAAAAATTAAGTACTCTGTGTTTTGTTTTCACTAGCCGGGTTCTCACATCATTGACCGTCAGGCAGTTATGTTAAAGAAACTAAAGTTATCAAAGGTTAGAGTACCCTTGAATTCTTTGGTCCTCTTTGTTTATGCTTCATCATTACACATTTATTGACCTATTTTTAGAATTGATCAGAATAATCTGTCTGCATATATTTAGTTCCATATGCCTGCAATTTACGTTTATCCTACGATTCCTAACTTATGGAAAGTCACTATAGATTCTGAGCAAGGCTCCTAAGCGACTGAAAATGTTTGCTACATTATCAGTTTTAACAATTTTTAATCCTTTCTTTTCTAGCTTTTAACTTTTAAAAATGATTTGGGTTTATTGGAGCCCTTTTAACAATGACTAATGATTCGGTTATTAAATAAAATACATACCCAACCTCAAATCACTGGGAAACCACCACTTGGTTATTAAATAAGTTGAGACCAGAATACTTATATTAGTGGCGTGTGCAAATGTTTTTAGGGTTGCTACTTGGAACGAATTGATTCTAAAAAGTAACGTTGGTATCACTATAGAGGAGGTAATATGTTTTCTTTAAAAATTTTGAACGAGAAACAAGAACGAAAATGTTCCCTAATGAATTCCAGGGTGTCCAGATTTAAGATACTCATGTGTCTCTATATTAGTTTCATTGAAAATTAAAAAAATGCAGGTATACCATTGGGCATCAGAGAATGGTAAAAAGTCAACTACATTTTGATGTATAGTAGTGCACCTCAGAAGCGTTGATGCAAACTTAGAATTCTAATAAGTCATCATCAAGAGATTATCATCCTTTAACAAATGCCTTCCAGATCACGTAAGTTTCTGTAACATTTATGTGCTTAACAATTTATTTAGTTCTATCTTTCTACTTGTAAAAGTAGGAGGTTCCCCTATGTCCGAGATTTGGATTTTTGGGCTCTATTTAGGGTAAATATTAAATTTCAATTGATTATGCTCCTTTATTTTTGGTACGTAAATATTGTTCTGTTACTTGTTCTATTATAAGTTAATTGTTCAATAGTAGGCCTCCATCAAATATGTAAACTTAAGGTGCTGATAGGACCATTTTTTAAACTTAATTGGTTGGGTGTGAAAGTTACTATTTATTACTTCCTCCGTTTTATTATATTAGACGTTTTAGAGCTTTACACAATATTAAGACAATTTATACTTTTAACTAAAATATCTTATTTTATTTTTTAACATTATTTAACCATACGACTTGATTAAAGCAATGCAAAAAAATTAAAGCAATGAAAGGGAAAAAGCTAAAGATTACATATTGAGCCCTTACAACTTGAAAAGATGGAGTTTATTTGTTTGACTTTATTGTAAGTTATGCATAAATCTCGGAAGTCCAAGATAGATAAATTAACATTATTTTTAATGTTATTAGATAAATTATTTATTTATATATAAGGATGTGAAATACCTTATATATTGAAACAGAAAAACCTCTGTAAAACGTCTAATATAGTGAAACAGAGGGAGTATTAGGAAAAAAAGATAAAGTCATTGTACAACACTGTTGAGGAGACATTTTTGCACCAGGGCAATTAATGTATTAAAAATATATTGACACTCCTTCCTTTTTATCTATTTAGCATGGTTGTTTTTTTTTTCCTTTATCTTTTTATTTTATTTTATTCTTTATTAATTTCTCGTAATTTTGATTATCAACCAAATAATTTATCAATTTTTTTTTAAAATAATAATTTATTGTTAAAATTATTTTTGTAAATCTAACAAGACCCAATTTACAACTAAAAATCTCTCTCCTATTGAAACAATCCGCCCCGAAAACTACTAAAACCGGAACCGGTTCAATAAACATAAACCACACAAAACCAGTATTTTTTTAAAATTTCTAACAACTTAACCAATTTAATCCATGTATTCCAACATAATAATAAAAAAATGTTCTAATAATCTAGCGGAAGCAATTTCAGCAATAAGCACTAATCTGAATAACAAATATCCAATATAAATAAAAATAAATGAAACTATCACGGTATGTCATCCTGGTCCATCACCGCAGTTTCACGAGTTTCATCTACCTTTATCCTTTCCCTTACCTGCGCCATTACGAATAGACGCAATCAGTATTTAATAATTACCGAGGAGGCGATCAACCCGTCTACTAGGTCAAATAGGACAAAATTATGAAAATATCCCTCCGACATAATCAATGTCCGGACTCGACAAACAACACAACAATGATTTAATAAAATTAATTCACAGTAAACTAATGAATTAAATCAATCAACGGCAATTTAAAACACCCAAAAATTGACTAAAACAATTAATTCTCAACAATTAATTCAATAATAATTCATGGAAAAATTACATAAAATAATTTCATAAATAACGGCAATTTCTAGCAATTTTTCCAGAATTTATCTCAGCAATAAAAAACACCACAAAAATCACAAAACACATAAAAAAATCCTAACACTGAATTATCTCGGAAAATAATTCCGTAAATCATCCGAGCATGGTACGGCACTCACCTTAGCCACTAGTAGCACTTTCCGACACAACTTTTCTGCGACTTCCGAAAAAAATTTCCGCTCTGTCTACACCCTTAAATCCCGAACCCACAACCTAATAATAATAAAATATTATTAAATTAATATCTTAAACAAAATTACACTAATTACACGTGACTTAATAATAAGTCATCATCTCCGATTAGCTCTGCAACAAAGACGTCGTCAATGACGTCGTCGACACCAACGGCGGTCACCACCCTGGAGTGCCATCACCGGAGCACCATCACCGGAGTTCAACACCCACCACCGTCACGTCTAAACTCCGAACCATCGCAGACGCCACAAGCTCTCACACTAGCCCCGGCTGATTACTCCTCACCAACCGATCACATCCTGTTCAAAAACTCACTACGTCGACGATCGATCACAACAACATCAACACCACCGAAGCTTTTCCGCAACTCCATCCTCCTCTCACGATCCACTCTCAGCCGCGACATCCACTCCATCATGTCACGACACCAACCACCTAGCTCTACCCGAAACACCACCAACAAAACACACAACCATAAGACACAAAGGCAGAGAGCTTACCCTGAATCTCCTCCCAACAGCCGAGATCAGATCCGTAACTCGTGATCGCCGGCTCTCCTCTACTCACTTGATCTTCCCGCTAAGCACTCTCCCTCCTTAGCTCTCTCTCTCTCTCTAAGTTTCAGCTCCAACCTCCTCTACGCTAGCTCGCACTGATGAAGAGGAAGATGGTGTGGCGTGACCGAGAGGAAGAGCTTGGTCGAGAGAAAATAAAGAGAAGTGTGTAGGGTTTCCAGCCATTTCCAAAAAATTGCACAATAGGCCCTCCCTTTAACTCCAACTTTATAATCCAGCCCAAAACTTCTAAACGATTAACTAAACCCACCAGCAAAAATTAATTAAATCAATTCAGCCCCAAACTTTTAAATTCTCCAATAAAACCCCAAATATCAAAATTACGGATGTTACAATTCTCCTCCCCTAACATAGATTTGTCCCCGAATCTAATATCACAGCGGACGTCCACAGCATAACATAACCGCAATCTACTCAGCATAGTCACATGACCATAACTTTTTCGGCATAGCCTTTCGACTAGTATGTCAACACTAAATTATTTATACTTAGTTCAAATACTCCCGGAATCCTATACCTCAAGATCCCACTTGGTTTGAATAAACTACGCCTACCGGATCCCCGGAACAGCTCAACGCAGTAACAATGACAAGCATCTCGGAGTCCAGCGTGACCCGATCAGCAAGTCCAGCAAGATCCTAAGATCTCTAGTGGCTTACCGAGACAGCATCAGGAATCACACAGAAACCCGACCGGTAAACACCACACAGTGATAAGATTCCACAACACGGAACCCCATCAAACAGCATTAGGACGAGTCCTAATCAGCCAAACTAAGTACTAAGATCAATACGGCAAGATCTTCACAGCCGAACTAAGTATGAACAAATTAACAGCACAACATATTCAACAAAAACTCTGCTTATAATTCAATAAAAGGTAAAACCGTATGTTGTTATAAGTTCCAGCAAAACTAAACGAGTACAACAGCTTAAACGACAAGAAAATACAACAACTCAACAAAACAACACTGGGACTCCAGCTAAATCTCTAGTTTTCTGAACCACTTGGGAAACTTCCGCTTCATCTTCGCTTCTGGTTTCCAAGTCTCCTCCACCGCTCCATTGCAGTCCCACAAGATCTTGATCTCTGGAACTTGTTTCCTCCTAACCAGCCTGACTCTACGGTCAAGTACCTCCAGAGGCCTCGCCTCTACAACAATACTTGGCAGAAGATCAGATGGAATCTCAGCCATCACCTGATCATCCCTATGTAGGCACTTCTTCAGCTTCGATACATGAAACACCTTATGAAATGCCCGCATCACCTCTGGTACCTCAAGCCTATAATGACCGGTCCGATACGCTCCAACACTCTAACAGGACCCATATACCGAGGACTCAGCTTAGTCTCGGGAATAGACCTGGTCGGACCTCGCAGCATGGTCATCTTGAGATATACCATATCTCCAACATTAAACTCCAATTCCTTTCTACACTTGTCAGCGTAGCTCTTCTGCCTATCTTGTGCCTCTTTCATGTTCAGCTTAACAACACGGATCTTTTCCGTAGTCTCCTGCACAAAATCGGTCTCCAGCAAACTCCTCTCCCCCACTTGAGTCCAGCACAACGGTGTCCTGCATGGTCTACCATAGAGAGCCTCAAATGGTGCCATACCAATACTACCCTGGTAACTGTTGTTGTACGCAAACTCCGCCAAACTCAAGTGGTCGATCCAATGTCCGCCCCAATCAAGCACACACATCCGCAACAAGTCCTCCAATGTCTGGATAGTGCGCTCTGACTG